>CM053606.1:27563643-27614044 GCA_028646535.1 Procyon lotor
CCCCCCCCCAACCCCCCCTCTCCTCCTACTTTAAAAAAAAAAAAAAGATAAATACGGCACAGTTACAAGGTCACCTGGCTGGCTCAGTAGGTAGAGCATGCTACTCTTGAATCTCAGGGTCATGAGTTCAAGCCCCATGCTGGGTGAAGAGTTTGATTTAAAAATATAAATAAATAGGTGTGCCTGGGTGGCTCAGTCAGTTGAGCATCTAACTTCAGCTTGGTCATGATTGGGATCCTGAGATTGAGCCCCACCATCGGGTCAGGTTGGGAGTCTGCTTATCCCTCTCCCTCTGTCCCTCCCTGCACTCACACTCATGCATGTTCTCTTTCTCTCAAATGAATAAAAAATCTTTAAAAATAAACAAATATACAGTACAGTACTGTAAAAATATTTTTCTCTTAAGATTTTAACATTTTCTTTAGCTTTTTTGTAAGAATAACCGTAAACAATGCATGTAACATAATTACATGTATTAATCAACTATTTATGATATCAGTAAGGCTTCTGGTCAACAGCAGATTATTATTTAAGTTTTGGGGAAGTCAAAGGCAGAGATGGATTTTTTCAGCTGTGCAGGAGGCAGCAGAGGGTCGGCACCCTAAACTACATACTGTTTAAGGGTCAACCATATTTCTTCCTGCCTTACCCTTATACTGTCTTTTAACTTCTATAGTACTTTAAACTCAAAGGCATTGTGTTATGTAACAGAACTGCTATTGTTGTATTTTTTTAAACACTCAATACACATTTAGATTTATCAACAGACATACTCTTTTGGTGTTCTTCATTTTTTCCCACACAGGATAATTTCCTTCTATCTGAAAAATTAATTCCCTTTATAACACTGATGTACTAGTAACATATTCTCTCTGATTTTGTTTCTGTAGAAACCTACTGATTTAATCTTCATTTTTCACAGAAATTTTCACTGTCGAAATCTGGATTAGCAGGTATTACCTTTCAGTAGTATACAGGTTTCATTCTTGTGTCTGGTTTTTATCATTTCTCTTCAGAAGTCAGCGCCTGGCTTACTGATGCTCCTTTGAAGTTGCCCGCTTTGCCTCTGATTTTAAGATTTGTTCCTCTTTGTTTTTAGCACCTCAATTGGGGGGGGGGGCGGTTAGTTAGGAGTTTTCATTAATTATTCTTGAGGTTCTCAAGAAATTCTTGAATCTATACTGTTATCTTTTATCAGTTTAAAATTTTTAATATATTGTTTCTTCGTTAATTCCTTTTTCCTCTCCTCTGAAACCCTAATAACAAGTTAGACTTCTTCCCCTATGCTCCATTTATCTCGGCTTTTCTGAATTTTCCGTTGTTTTTCTTTGTGTTTCAATCTCCATATTTTCTATTGACATTCCTATTGACATATATTCATTGACATTTCTTCCAGTTCACTATTCTATTATCTCCTCTGGTGTACCTAATCTGCTGTTAAAACCATCTATCAAAAAAAAAAAAAATCTATCAAACTCTTAATTTCAGTTATTATATTTTTCAGTTCTAGAGTTTCCACTTCATTCTTCCATATGGCTTTCAATTCTCTGATAAATTTTCTATGATTCAACTATTTTCTTGAACATATTAGTCACTTTAAAATCATTATCTAGATTAGATCACTTATAAATGTTTATGCTATTTTCCCCTACCCATCTCCTTATTATTTATTTGGTCCTGTTTCCTGTAATATCTAAAATGTTTTACTGAAAATGAGATCTGACTTATGAAAACTTATAAAAGCTCAGGATAATGTTATTTCTTCCAGAAAGGATTTAGTTTTCTTTTGGCAAGTAGAAAAGTATTAGTAACCACCCCAGTAACAATTTGAAGCTGGTCTATTTTGGTTTGCTCTTACTCACAGAGCATAACCCTTCTGAGGTACTGACTTGAAAGGCTGGAGTGTTTACCATGGCTCCCCTCTTCCTTGAAGATCATGGACAATAATCGTTCTTCTCTCCTTCCTGTGAGACTGCTTGATTCTGAGTAGTGAAAAATTCACTTGATTTTTGTATTTGGACTCATATGTCCAAATACATATGAGTTAAGAATTAGCAAATTCCGGGGCGCCTGGGTGGCTCAGTCGTTAAGTGTCTGCCTTCGGCCCAGGTCAGATCCCAGGGTCCTGGGATCGAGCCCCGCATCGGGCTCCCTGCTCCGCAGGAAGCCTGCTTCTCCCGCTACCATTCCCTCTGCTTGTGCTCCCTCTCTCACTGTGTCTTTCGCTGTCAAATAAATAAAATCTTTAAAAAAAAAAAAAAAAGAATTAGCAAATTCCTTAAGTGGATAATATTTCCAAATTAAACTCACTTGGGAGATTCAAGAGGATCTTAGTCCTCAAGCCCTGGCTGTTTCACAGCCTCAAACTCCAGTTTTTGTCTTCCTAGCCAAATGACTGATCTAGGCTTCTGGTTTCTATTTAGCCCCTGTGCCATGCAGTGAGAACTGAGAACATGTCCCAAGGGAAACATGCATGGCTTATCTCAATGTGTTTCCCTTTTCCCTGGAATCTTTAGCCTTGAAGTCCTGGCTTTTCTGTTCTCAAATGCCTCACCCATCTTTTTTATTGGTAGTCGGGGATGGGAGATTTTATATAGATAGAAAGAACAGTTAATCTAATACTAGCTATTCTATCATATCTAGCAGCAGAAGTCCAAAACTCTAGCTTCTTTGACCCCCATATTATTTCATCATGAAGTCCTAGCATTACTATTTCCTAATTGTTTCCTAACAGCTACAACTATCTATATTTAGGCCTCAGTATCTCCTACTTGGACTACTACAAGGAACAGTTATTAGATATTTCTGACTCCAGCCCATATGCCTCACTAGAAATTCTCAAGTTTGGTTGGGCACCATTAGGGAAAGTGTCTTTTTTTTTTTTTTTAAGATTTTATTTATTTGGCAGAGAGATAGAGCCAAAGAGCACAAGTCAGGGGAATGGCAGAGGGAGAAGAAGAGGGAGAAGCAGGTTCCCAACTGAGCAGGGAGCCCGATGCAGGGCTCAATCCCAGGACCCTTGGATCACGACCTGAGCAGAAGGTAGATGCTTAACTAACTGAACCACCAGGTGCACAGGAATGATTTCTTAAAGTACAGATTTCTGAACCTTATCTGTAAGTATAAAATAAATGATTTGGAAAAATAAATAAATAAATAAAATTATTTGGCAGACCTGCAATAATACCTTGGAATTATCACCAGCACACTAAATTATCACTAAACACAAAGACACACACACAGAGACACACACACACACCCCTACCCTAAGTGATTCTGATGGAATCATTCCATGGGTTGGTATTTGGGAAAAAGCAATACTCTATACCTCAGCTACCATTTGCCTTGCTAAATTGTAAATCTGATCAGTCATTAATGATAGTCTACTTCTATTGGTTTATTACCTTTCTATAAATAAAAAGATCCTATGTATACTATATCAGTACAATTATGTGTATATATGTGGGTGCATGATAAAGTAGAAGAAATAAAGCAAGAACAAGTGAAAGCAAGGGAGAGAGGAGGAGAGGGTAAAAGCAAGATTTGAAGTGAGATTGAAAGAGAGTAGGAGCATGAGACATATATGGCTTCGGGTGCTCGTGGTCTCGTAAGGGAGGAAATAACACGCGTAGAACTTAGTTACTTCATGAATCTCCCAGAGCCTTTTTAGGGTTTTGAGATACGAGCTTAAGAAATAACCCTATAAAGAAAAAACACTTGTATTCCACTAGGTATCTAATGACTTGGCATGAAATTTTGAAGTTCTGACCCTTGTTTCAAAAAGAAAACAGAAGGGGAAGGGACAGGAAGGGGGAAGGGGAGAAAAAAAAGGGGGAAGGAAGGAAGGGAAGGAAAAGAAAGCAAACTACTACACACTATTTCTGGATACGCACCTACACTTGAATATCATGAAACAGGCTGACTACCAAAGAACTCTATGAGTTTGTCCAAATTATCCATTTTACTGGATTCTGTTGACCCTTTGGGAATCTGAAAATTTTTTTCAAGCACATATTTAGAGGAGTAATCAATGGTTTTTGAAACAAACTGATTCAATAAAATACTGACTCAAAAATTCTATCAAAGGGAACTGGCACTGTCAAGAATGTAAATTCAACAGAGCTTCCCAATAAGCATCCTCTAACTTCTTAAAAAAAAAAAAAAAAAAAAAAAAAAGGCATCCTCTATCTTCTTTAGATAAATATTTTCTTCTAGTTTGTGTATACCTCAAAACATTGTGGATTCAAGCTTTAAAGCTGCCATGTATAGGCTAGCCAAATTTATGTCATCTTTAAACTCAATCATACAGAACTCTATTGTTATCATAAAGGCAAATTAAATGTATTATTCAATGACATTTCAAAAGCATTTAAAAAAAACAGAATTACTTTGTTAGTCACAGTGTTGATTGCCAGAGTTGGAGAGGCACTTCCCGAAATAATACACTCCATTCCCAAAGAATCTGAATCTATGCTATAAGGAGTTGAGGCCTAAAATACAAGAACAAAATAAGTAATTATTAGCTCATATATCCAGCAACTTTAACACAGTTTGAAGGTATTTCATCAAATTCTCCAACATCCAGTTTTGTGCTTTGTTTCTGAAAACAGGAATCTAAATCCCTACTGAAATCTCTTGTACTATATTTTAATACGCTACTGACTTGGTATTGCAAAGTCCATTGGTCTGGCTACTTCTTACCAGCTCTTTTGACTATGGGATAGTAGAGCAAAAATTCTAAAGTTCTGTAGTAGAGACTGTTAACGGTCCTGTAATATCCATTTCCCCTCATCTCCCTTTTAGTAATAAATCCTATAGTTATGGACTTATGAAGGCCCAGCTAAATACTACCTTTTCCAGCTTCATTTGCAAGTGGTTGTGGCCATGTGACTAACTTGTGTAAAGGAGATGTGAGCAAGAGTGGTATGTGCAACTTCTGGATCATGTCTTTGAAAAGAACCTGCTTGTCCTCTACTCTGTCTTTCCCTCTTATTGCAGGCTGGGACACAGACATGGTGGTGGTAATCTTCCTTAACCAAAAAATCAAGGGTAATACCTAAGAAATACTGAAAAGACAAGATTAGAAGGAACATAGACATCTGAATGAACTTGTGGAACATAGCTGGCTATAAATCAAATCTATCAGCTCAAACTTCTACTTGAAAAAGAAATAAATCTGATTTAAGATTCTCCGTTGTTTTGTTTTTCTTCCTTTGTCTGTTAGTGCAACTGAACAGTACTGAATAACACAACTTCATACACACATTTTATAGAGCTAATATGGGGGTCAAATTCTTTATTTAGAACCAGGGATATAAATTGTGATTAACTCCTCTTTCGTTCATAAGAGATTGTGTTTATGGCTTTGATGAGGACTCAAGAATGTTCAACTTCAAATGCTGAAAATTAACAAACGACAGATAGAAATAATTTGTGGCTATGATGCTAGTTCCATGTATATTCCTTTTCTGGAGAAAAAAAAAAAAACCCAACCTGAGCCACACAGTCTCAAATGAAGATGCATTTTTAAAAGACCACACTGAATGAAAAAGAGAGCAATTTCACTGAGACACATCTCTAAGATTAATCTATTTATAACTTAATTTTTGTCATGAATTTCTTTCATCAGATAACCTACAAAGGTAAGGAACAGGTAGCCTGATTGCAATGAAAAAAAGAGAAAAAGACAAGAGTCACCCCCCACCGCCTAGAAGATAGAATCTAGCACTTATGTGCTGGGTACACACTGAGAGTAAGGTAAAAGTGGCAATGGGCTTCAGAAATACAAGTGGAAGAACTACAAAGACAACTCTGTCTATGCCTCAATTTTGGTGCCAGTCCAACTTAGCTAAATTAACATACAAGATTGCTTTAGAACACTGCATAACTCAACTAAGTCATCTCCATTCCAACTACTGATTCACTATTTCTCACTTCTCCCCACTGGTAGGAAGAGGAAAGCCTATGTTGTGTGATGGCATACAAATTACTCAACCTTTATGCTCTTTTACCCATCTATAAAAATGAGGATTATGTCACATCCACTAAGAGCATTAATGAAATAATCTATGCAAAGCTTTCAGCATGGTACCTGAAATGCACATTAAGAGCTAGCTGCTATGATGACTACCAGAACATATATCCTATTGATGCTGAGAATCTCTGATACAGAGGGATATTTAATAGTGATTAATGAGACAAGGCACAGATTTGATATGAGACACCATTTTCCTACAAAGCCAGATTCATAGCTTCAGCTATTATAAATTAGACAGTAAATTTTTAAAATCTTTTAATTTGATATTCTTTATAGATACCTCAGTCTGGTTAAATCAAGAGAATAAACATTATCTTTACATGCTTTGATGTGCTCAAGAGTATGGTATATATTTTTAGTTATAGGCACGCTGATTCTACATTATTAACAGACAATAAATTGTCTGATTAGAAAAACCAGAGGATCTAAGTACCCCAAAACACATCCTCATAACTGTTATTATTGCAGCCAAAAGGGATTCTAGGCAAAGAAAGCATCAATGAGTCTAATCTAGGAGGAACCAGTCAGCTTATGAAAGGTCCTTTCTGGGACCTTTCCTCTTACTTCCTGCCAAAATCCTACCCATTCAAGATCTACTTCCAGTATGGTGGTGTATGATATCACCACAGACCAACCTTCTGCTGTTAACAACTACAAATTAGGGGGTGAAGGAGGGAGGCATGGAACACATGATGACAACAAGCTGAGGATTCTGAAGAGTAAATATATTAGGCAGATGTGGAGAGAAGGCAAAACTTGGAGACACCAGCCTGTTTCCTGTTTTCTTGCAGCTTTGCCCCAAGGCTGGGCAGCAGATGTGGAGGCTGAGTGGCTGAAGTTGTCTTTCTGTCAGGAGGCACTAGGGAAAAGCGCTCAGGTAAACACTGCCAGGTATCAAAGAGAGAACAGAATCTGACTGGGTAGAAAGTCAAAAAGGATACCCTAATACTATGTATGAAACCCCACACAAGCCACCATAAAAGGCTGACCCTTGACATGCAAATGCAGACTAGAATAAAGCACAGACTTAAAGAACCGAATTGAAATTGGAACCACTGTCCACTGAAGAGAGAACCTGCAGTTTGAATCTAACATGGTTAACTGCCAGCTAAAACAAAAAATCAATATTCTTTGGAAGATTTTAATAGAACCCAGAGCCTATACAACATAATATAATGTCCACTAGGATACGTACAAAATTATAAGACATACAAGAAACAGAAAAATGTAACCTACTATCAAAAGAAAAGACAATCTATGGAAACCTACCACAAGAAGACTGAGATATTGGAATTATGAGACAAAAATTTTAAAGTAGCTAATATAATCACGCTCAATGAACTAAAGTAAAAAACAAAAACATAGCACACCTGAATGACAATGTAATAAAGGAAACCACAGCAGAGAAATCAAAAATATAAAAACGAACAAAATCAAAATTTACAAATGAAAAATACAGTATCTACATATTAAAAGTTAATGGATAGGTTTAATATTAGAATGGAGATAAAACAGTAAAGAATCAGTGAATTCAATGGCAGATCAACAAAAATTACCCAATCTAAAGAACAAAAAGTGGGGCGCCTGGGTGGCTCAGTAGTTAAGCGTTTGCCTTCGGCCCAGGTCAGATCCCAGGGGCCTGGGATCGAGCCCCGCATCGAGCTCCCTGCTCTGCAGGAAGCCTGCTTCTCCCACTACCATTCCCTCTGCTTGTGTTCCCTCTCTCGCTGTGTTTCTCTCTGTCAAATAAATAAAATCTTTGGGGGAAAAAAAAAAAAAAAAAGACAGAAAGCAGCCAAAGAAAAATGGTATTTCACCTACAGAAGAACACTGATTGGAAATGATCAGAGTTCTCATAAAAATGATGGAGGCCAGGGTGCCCAGGTGGCTTAGTCAGTTAAGCGGCTGACTCTTCATTTCGGTTCAGGTCATGATCTCAGAGCTTGGGATCAGGCCCCAAGTGGGGCTCAGCGCTCAGTGGGGAATCTACTCATGGATTCCATCTTTCCCCCGCACTGCCCCTCCTCTTGCTCATTCTTTCTCTCGCTCTAATAAATAAATAAATAAATCTTTAAAAAAAAAAAAAAAAATGGAGGTCATTAGACAATAAACATCTTTAAAGTACTGAAAGGAAAAAAACCCTTCTAATCTAGACCATGTATCATATGAAAATATTCTTTAGGAATGAAGGCAAAAGAAAGACATTTTCAAAGAAAGAAAAACTAAGAGAATCTGGTGCCAGGAGACCTGCACATATTACAAGAAAGTTCACTAGGCTAAAGGGAAATTACAGCACAGGGAAACTTGGACCTTAAGGAATAAGTTAAATAAAGCACCAGAAATGGTAAACATCTGGGTAAATATAAAAGACTTCTGCTTTCCTCTTAGGTTTTAAGAATGATTAATTAATGCAAATAATTATTGATTTGATCAATATGATTATTTTAAGGCAAAACTTGTAACATTGTCTTGTAAGACTTCCAGTATATGCAGATAACATACATATTACAACTAGAAGGAATGATGAGGAAAGAGGCAAAAGGGACCCATATGGTTGGAAGGTTTCTGCATTTTACATGAAGTGGTAAAATATTAACTCTGAGCAGACCGCGAAAAATTAGGAATATAAACTGAAATCCCAATATATAAATCCCAATCTACAGCTAAAAAGCCAACAGATAAAATAGAATCCTAAAATGTATCTAAGTAACCTAAAAGAAGTCAGGAAAGGGGGAAAGAAAACTAAAAACACAGAGGTCAAACAAAACAAAATGTAGACCTAAATCTAACAAGATCATTAATTACATTTATGTTAATAATCTAAATACTCCAATAAAAAGACAGATTATGAAAAATACTAAAAAAAGACTCAGCAAACTGCAGCCTATAACAGTCACAACTTCAAACATATCAGACACAGATGAGTTCAAAGTTATACGTGGAAAAAAGGTATACATTGCAAACAGTAAGCCTAAGGATAAAATGACTATATTAATATCAGATAAAAACAGATGTTAAGACAGGGTATACCAGGTATTTAAAAAACATTTACTAAAAGAACTGATGAAGACATAACAATTATAAATGTAAATGTGACTAATAACAGAGCTTCAAAATACATGAAGCAAAAAACTGACAAAAATCAGTAAGAAAAACAATACTGGGATATATTACTAAATGCCTTGATTTTTTTTTAAGATTTTATTTGTTTGTTTATTTCAGAGAGAAAGAGAGAGAGAGATATCACAAGTAGGCAGAGAGACAGGCGGGGGTGGGGGTGGGGGGGGAAGCAGGCTCCCTGGTGAGCAGAGAGCCCGATGTGGGGCTCTATCCCAGGACCCTGAGATCATGACCTGAGCCAAAGGCAGAGGCTTTAACCCACTGAGCCACCCAGGCGCCCCTAAATGCCTTGATTTAACTGATGTTAGAGAAAACTATGTCAAACTGTAGAATACATACTCAAGTGCATACATATTTACTAAGATATAGCACATGGTGAGTCACAAAACAAGTCTTAATAAATACGTAAAGACTGAAACGAAAAAAGTTGTATTATAAAACAATAAGATATCTAGGAAAACCCAACATTTGGAATACTTGGAAATTAACACATTTATATAAATTAAATGTCCTTATAACCTGCAGCCCAATGACAGATACTTGAAGCAGGCAGACTGTAATGTTACTCCAGGAAGCTCCTAACTATCTTAATGCTTTGCCAGAAGGAAAAACAACCTTAACTTGACAATGGCAAGGTCTCAAGTATCCATATCCAGTGAGTCTTCTTTAACATGAAAATCCTTTTGAAACATCCCTTTTCCTTACCTCCACCAACTCACAACCCCAGTGCAGCAGTGATCTGCCCATTGGTCCTGTCCTCATGCTTTAATTAACTATCGTTTTGCACCAAAGACGTCTCAAGAATTCTTTCTGGGTCGTCGGCTGCAAACCTCACCTATATTCCAAACCACATCACTATTACTTCTTCCCTCTTCCACACACTAAAACAGCCACAGTGACCTCAATGTTGTTTCTCAAAACCCCAAGTATGATTCTATATTGGAGCCTTTGCACGTGTGGGATTTCCAGGGCCTACAGAGCTGACAATCCACTTACATTTATATATAAACTACAGTCAGAAAAATTAAACATCTAAATTGTAACACACTAACTTTAAAACTACATCTCCCAACTTCCTGGCTAAGTTCTATTTCCTCTAAATCTTGTAATTAATAAAAGTGACCCTTCATGACTTTGTAACATAACTTGATTTTGCTCATAATTTTACTATGTTCTTAAACAGAAGAACACTGGATGATTAAATGCTGCTAAAATATAACACAGGCTTTGGGGGTTTTTGGTTTTGTTTTTATAATTTCTATTTCTTACCACTGGCAGCACCTCAGGCGCATTATTTCCTATGCAGAATTCTTTCAAAGCACTTTACCTGTGCCAAGCATACAAGAGAAACACAGTAAACATGTGCCCTCACTATCCATAAGAGTTACACACAACCATTTCAACTTTTTCTGTAACAATACTGAATTTGTCCACTTATTTTAAAAACCTTGAATGAGACACTTAGGCAAACACTAACCAGTGACCAGGAAGAGTCTCTTTCAAGTACAAGAAACAATATACTCAAAAAGAAGCACCTTTGGTCTACTAATTTAACAGCTGTGCCCATACACACCTTGAAGAGACAAAGATTTTTTAAAGGATTTCCTGGATTGGAACCAATTCAAGAAATAAGTCAAAGGCAATGAAAATGCAAGAGGCTATGAAAAACAAAGGATGTACAAAGATCTGAAAGCACACATATACATATACACATATATACCTGACCAAAAGAAGAGAAGACATTTAGTAACCACATTACCTTCTGCGTTAGTCTCTACCCTGTTTACTATGAACACCTCTACCTCTCCACCTGAACATTTTTTCCCCCAGTCGAGGAGCATGAATTGCCTCTGTATGTATCTGGCCAGAAGTGCAGAAAAGGTAATGTCCCCAGCAGCAGCATCATTCCAATGAAGGGGAACAGCTGACATAGATAGCTTGCTGCCCAGAGTTCTAAACCACCTCAAGCATTTCCCAGTTTGACTGAGCCAGTCCACACAGTAGCAACTGACTTGATAATTGCTCCACGTTCCTAATATCCCCCCTCAAACTACCTGCACTCAGTTCTTTGTCTACTTAGAACTCAAATGACTAGGATCTTCTTTTCTCAAAAAGAATGTCTCCTGGAAAAGACAGGAAATCTTCCTTTAGCACAACAGTCCTCAAAAATTTTAATCTCCTTTGCGCTATTAAAAGTTACCGAGAAAAAATAAAAATAAAAAAATAAAAGTTACTGAGGTTCCCAAAGACCTTTTATTTATGTGACGTACCTATTTACATTTACCTATTAGAATTTTAAACTGAGACAAAATTTATTAATTTAAAACAATGACAAACTGCATGTTAACATAAATACTGTTTTGTTTTATTTTTTAAAGATTTTATTTATTTGACAGCGAGAAACACAGCGAGAGAGGGAACACAAGCAGAGGGAATGGTAGCGGGAGAAGCAGGCTTCCTGCTGAGCAGGGAGCCTGATGCGGGGCTTGATCTCAGTACCCTGGGATCATGACCTGAGCCGAAGGCAGACACTTAACGACTGAGCCACCCAGGCACCCCATAAATACTGTTTTGTACAAAAAATATAGTCTCCAAAAAAAAAAAAACAAAAAAAACAAAAAAAAAACCTTAATGAGAAGAATGGCATTATTTTACATTTTAAACAAATTGCTTTAATGCTTTGCTTAACACAAGACCTTTTCATTTAATGTATGGCAAAAACACAGGTCATGTAACCTCTGAAAAATTACAAGTAAAAAGGTAAAGAACATCTTAGTATTATGAACACAGTTTAGACCCCACCCCATGGTCGCCCTGGATGGCCTCACACTGCTTTAGCGTAACAGATTCCTATAAGCAAAGAATAACACTACAGAATAACCAAGATACATGATTTAAGCTTGGGCGGGGGGAATCAACTGAAGAATGAACAGAGAAGAATATATTTGTAACTATCAACATGATAAAAGAGATAAACTATACCAATCTGAAGCACTCATTCTCTCAAGCACTTTTTTTTTTAACGAAGAACTGCTTAAAACCCGAGTTTCCTTTTCTATTCCTTAACATTCAGTTCCCTTGGAACAGTTTCAGTTTTCTAGTCTTCAAAAAAAATCTCCATAGGTAATACTCAGCTATTTTTGCTTTTTTTCTACCCTAAGCAGCTTCCAGTAGACAGGGCATTTTTCAACATACCCTTTGGTTGAAATGAACAAGCAAAGCCAAATCAAAAAGCAAAATACATGCAAAAGGTTAAAGAGAAATTAATCAGTATGAAAACAGAAACTAATAGGTCAGGAAAAATGAAATGGGGGAGGTACACATGCGTGCGAGTGGGGGGTTGGGGGGTGCAGAGGGAGAGGAGAGGACCAAGATGACTCCATACTGAGCCCAAGGCAGGGCTCAATTTCATGATCCTGAGATCATGACCTGAGCTGAAATTAAGAGTCAGATGCTCAACCACCTGAGCCACCCAGGTGCCCCTTTGAGTCCTTTTTTTTTTTTTAAATGACTAGGCTTGTACATGTAATTCCTCTTCACTCTTTCACATCTGCCTTATTTCTGTTCATTTAACAGAATGAACTCACTGAAACATCAGTTCTCTGCTATATGGGCCCAAAGTTCTCAAGACCCTCATCTTCAGAGTAACCACATAATATATCATCCAAATGCTACTCTGAGAATCAATAGGGTACTATTAATTATGCTGAGACTGCAAGCAACATTATGAATTATCAGTTTAGATTTCCTACTTAACTAAGAGGTTCATAAAAAAAAAAGTCTGTCTTGCCTACCACTATTCCCTCAACTCTCAGCTCTAGGCTTAAAATGTAAAAGGTGTATATTGGCAAGCAAGCCGCCTCCCCCCCCCCATGAATGGCACGAATAATGCAAATTAATGTAAAAGAGGAAAACCTCATCCAGCTAAAATGAACTACTTTGTTCTCTCCCAAATCCTGATACTATTCCAGCCCATATAGTATCTTTGATCATGACCCCTCCTTATCTGAACCCCCTCCAATCAGAATATAAACTTCAGGAGAGCAGAGAATGTCTGTTTTGTTAAATCATGTTTCCCCAGCACCTAAAGCAGTACCTAAAGCTGGAACTCAACACTTGAGAACTATGTGCTCAGTGAATGCTGCCTTATCTTGCCTTGCCTATCTTTACCTGAAAGCCAAGCCACAAAACCCATATGAAGCCATCCCAGATCGTCCCTGTAAAACAATGTCTCCTTCCTCTGTATATAGTAATGTGTTATATTTTTCTTATAATACTTTCTATACATACTTTGTCCCTGTACTAGAATTATGTGTGTGTGTGTTTTTAAAGATTTTATTTATTTGACAGAGAGAGATCACAAGCAGGCAGAGAGGCAGGCAGAGAGAGAGAGGGGGAAGCAAGCAGGCTCCCTGCTGAGCAGAGAGCCCGATGCGGGGCTCGATCCCAGGACCCCAAGATCATGACCTGAGCTGAAGGCAGAGGCTTCAACCCACCGAGCCACCCAGGTGCCCCTAGAATTATGTTTTATCATGTATCATTGTTCTTGGTATACTGCATAACATTTTAGCACAATGCCTGACACACAGTATCTAGAAAACAAAGATGTATCAAATGTAACTGGTAAAATGGCAGCATTTCACACAATTTTGAGTACATATTAAGAGACCAGATACCATGCTAATTTTCTAGAGAACTTACTTATTCATGCATGTATCTGTAGCTCAGGTGACTGTCATTTCACAATGGCAGCTCTATCTACTCAGCGTTGATGGGATTCGGAACAAGCCAACCCAGAACATGCCACTTTGGCATATGAATTATATCTGACTTATCTGCATGGCAGGACAAACATTTATTTACCAAACATTGGCTCTTCTTCCACCTTCCTTTGAACTGCCTTCTTCCTCTCTGATATCCCAGACCCACATCCCCTTCCTTAGCTCATGACGGTATATAAATCTCAAATGCCTGGCAGCCACTGAGTCTTATATCTTTGTGGGACTCCCATATGTGCATATGTAATGATATTTTTCTCCTATTCATCTGTCTTTTTATTATGGGGGGGGGTCTCAGCCAAGAACCTAGAAAATTATTTTTCTCCCCTACAGCATCTTCCTCTTACAAGGAGTATTATATAAAGAGAAGTATCTTTAACTGTTTTGATTCTTTTCTCAACACTACAGATATCAAAGTAACTTCCTTGATCCCAAGGCTTTAGGCCTTATCTAAATGTCCACACCCTAGCCTAAACTCTTCACTACTGTTAAAAAGATTCTAAAAATTTATGCCCACCTGTACTTCTTGCCCTGTTAACCATGCACAGTTTTCTCCAAGTGGAACAACATCCTTTACCATTTCTATCCAAAAAAGTTACATGCAAAACTTTATGGCAGCATTATCTCTTTTGAGTCACTTTAGTTATCCTTGCCTGTAATCACAGATTTACTAGTTAGTGCTTGTTCTGTCATTTATAATCATATTTATGTCCCTAATCATGTATATGTGTGTGTGTCTGTGTATATATATAAACTTTATATATACTTATATTCAATGTAGAGGTTCTCTTCTAAAACCATGGACCATTAGCTCACACACAAGATTTGCATATATAAAAAGAAATCTGATTCAGTGTTGTGGTCTTCAACACAGCAAATACTAGTGACAGGAAATGACAGTTGTAAACAGCAGGCAGACTACCTAGGTTCACAATGCTAGCCTTGGTACTTGTTGTCCTTACTACCCTTTGACAACTTACTTAACATCCATACCTATCTGTTTCATTATTTGAAGTTACTATAAAAATTACATGAGTTAATATACATAAAATTCTTTAAAAAGCATCTGGAGGGTGCTTGGGTGGCTGAGTCGGTTAAGTGTCTGACTTCGGCATAGGTCATGATCTCAGGGTCCTGGGATCAAGTCCCATATTGGACTCTGTGCTCAGCAGGGAGTCCCTTTCCCTCTACTCACTCATGTGTGCATATTCTCTCTAATAAAGAAATAAAATCTTTAAAATATAAATAAAAATAAAAAGCACCTGGTGCATAAACTCAATATAATTACTTATTATTATTACAATGTTATCTTAGCACAAATTGATATAAAAAATTACCATAAGCTAGGTGGCTCATCAACAACTGAAATGTATTTCTCATAGTTCTAGAGGCAGGAACTCCAAGATCATGGTGCCAACATGGTCAGGTTCTGATGAGAACTCTGTTACAGGTATCCTCATTGGTTTCTCAAATGGTGCAAGGAGAGCTAGCTAGCTCTGTGGCCTATTCTTATAAAGGCACTAATCCCATTCATGAGGGTTATATCCTTTTGACCCCTAACTACCTCCCAAAGGGCCCACCTCCAAATACTGTCACACTGAAATTGGGGTTTCAAACATAGGAATTTTGGTGGAACACAAACACTCAGTTTGAAGCAGCTGTTAAGACTTCTCTATCTTCTTACTTTGTAATGAGGATACTGAAGCTCAAATCAACAATTTGCCAAAAGTCACAAGAACAAGTAAACTGTAAAACTAGAAGAGAAACAAAGGACTCCTAGTAAAGGAGCCTAGGAGCTTATTCATTTCACCATGCTAAAATTTATTCACTAATATTTTTAAGGTCCATTTAAAAAAAAAAAATGGTAAGAGGATATAAGAAATAAGAAAAAGGAAAGTGAGAGATATTTATATATGAAAGGATTGAGAAAAGAAAAAAGGAATTCTCTAATGATCAAGACAGAACATGGGCTTATGTTCATATAAATGGAAGGGACAGGAAGGTGATCCAGAGAAATGAATTAAGAATATTAGGTTGGAGAAAACTGTCAAGCTTTATTTTTCATTTAGAACATAAAGATATGGTTACTTTCATTTTTAAAAACCCTTTCTCTTTAGCAGTTTAGAAAGCTAATTCTGTTCCTCTAAAAGCACATCTTTCTTCAAAACTACATAAAACATTTTGATTTTTCACACAGAATTCTAAAGTTTACACATGGGAAAAAATTTCAAATTTCAGAAATTTAGTAAGAAACTTTCAGGAATGTCAACATATTTACCATCTACATTTAAAAAACTTTTAAAAGTTTATGGGTGCCTGGCTGGCTCAATCAGTAGAGCATGCAACTCTTGATCTCAAGGTTATGAGTTTGAGCCCCACACTCAAACTCATTGGGTGCATAGAAATTACTTAAAAAAATAAAAATAGGGATGCCTGGGTGATTCAGGTCATGATCTCAGAGTCATGAGATCAAGCCCTGCCAGGCTCGTGATGTGCAGGGAATCTGTTTAAGATTCTCTCTCTCTCCCTCACCCTCTGCCCCTCACCCCTTGCTCACTTGCACATCCTCTTTCACTCTCTAAAATAAATTAATCAATCTTTTTTAAAGTTTCAATTTATGGGTCATGTTTAGTTTTTGAGAAAACTTTAAACATATAAATATCATATTCAGAACCATCACTATTTGACTATCTTAGGCGTTTCCTTAGAACTCAATGGTCATTTAAAATACAAACTGTTATAATAAAAACACTACTTCCTCTCAACTCCCCAAAAAACCTCTAAATGAAAAATCGATGTTACTAGTTTCTCAAAGAAATTATGTTTTGTATGAAGACTATCTTTCAGAGTATTTGTTAAACAAATACTCTCTCTGATTATACATATTCTGCTTACAGCTAGAGTCTTTCTATATAGTTCCTCTCCTACAGTAGCAACCAATACACAGCTCAGGCCAAAATAATTATCAACAGTATTAACCAAAAGACTCTGGCTCTTCTATGGAACTACACTACAAAGTTAAGTTGTTGAAGCTTTTACATGCTTTTTAACTTAAAATGAAGATAAAAGGATAAACAGTAGAAAATATAGAAAATGTGTCCAAAATATACACTGAAGAACATATGCTTTGTATGTAAAACATACATAATGTATAATCTGAATCCTTTATTTCTATGAACTTCCACTGTAAAACAGACAATATGGTCTTCTGGAAAAAATCAGGATTCTCAAAAATAAAGAATGATTGCTCTAAGAACTATGAAACAAGGTAACAATAAAATTCAGGGATGATATCCAAAAGGAATGCACACTTGCCAACCCAACTACCAATTCAAATTTCCAAAAATAATTTAAGTTCCAGAAACTTCAGAAGAGAACAAATGGGAGAGAAGACCATGATTCCTCAGCATTCCGAGATATATATCCTTGCTGATGCTCTGGGTTAACAATGTGGATAACTCTCCACTTCCTTCAAATTCTGGCAATAGATGCTAAATGTTCTGTACTCCACATCCTCACACAATTAAAGCCCAAGTGCTAAGTCTCTTTTAAAAGGCAGAAGTTGGACGGCAGGAACAGGTTCATTCCCTCTCAAACCATTACTTATGGTTTACATACATACATTACATACACAACTCACCAACATCTCAGTCTTAAAACTTACCAGAAGACCATCCCACCAATACTAAACTTTCTTCTTAAAAATGTCATTTATTTATTTGATAGAGGGAGAGAGAGAGAGAGCGCGCGCGCGCGCAAGCGCACGCACATGCACAAGCAAGGGGAATGGCAGCGGTGGGAGAGGGAGAAGCAGGCTCCCAGCTGAACAGGGAGAGAGCCCGATGTCAGGCTTGATCCTAGGACCCTGGGCTCATTACCTGAGCTGAAGGCAGATGCTTAACCAAGTGAACCAACCAGGTACCCTTAAACTTTCATTTCTTTAAATTAATTAATTTCTTAAACTTTGGTATGTGTAAAACTAAAATGTGTTCTAGCCTAAGAGTTCACCTCTAATTTTATATAGCTTGGTAACTGGAATACTGAATTCCCCCTGCTGGCCTCACTAAATCCCATTGCTGCTACACTTCATGTGCTTACCTGACCCCTACTTAAACCCAGCTTAAGGTCCTTATCTTTATGAATCGAAGTTTTATCTCTCTACCAGGAATGGGAACAAAACAAATTTATCTGACCAAACAATTACTCAGTTTCTTTTATCTTATTCCCTCTGCCCAGCTTTATTCTGCAAACATTTACTGATACTTATTATAAGCTGTGAAAAATACTAATAGTGGAGATACAAATATATTTTCTCAGCTCTTAAGGGATCACAGTCCAGTGATGGGAGACAAATATAGCGACAAATAATTTCTATAAAGTGTGAGAAATACTATAAAAGAACTCTGTAAAAGTTCTATAAGAACACAAAGTGAGGAAAAGTTTCATAATGTAGTTAATGTCTGAAATGAGTTTTAAAAAAGAGTAGGGTAGAATGGTGGGTATATGTGTGTTTTAGTTGAGATGATGAAAATACAGAATAGGGAAAGCTGAAAGGTAAAGTTAATGTCTGATGACAGCCAAAGTGCTGACTAAAAGTATATTCCAACAAGTAACTTAGTATACCAACTAGACCTTCTCTCTTTCATTCTTATTAAATTAATTTTAACCACAAATTCATAAGAGTGATCTTACAAACAACACATACACACAGGATTCGGTATATGAAATTATTACTGCATGGTTGGAAGCAGGAAAAAGCACTGTGAGGACAATCAGGAAAATTCAATGTAATCAGACTGATTATCTGCAGTGAAAGACAATGTGTTTTTGTTACATAAAACTAGTCTTCAATGTTGAAGATACAGAGGAAAGAATACCAAATTAAAATTCAAGAGACCTGGATTCAAGTCAGTTAGACAGTAGCTATGCCCTAACTACAAAACAAACTTTTTACTTAATTCCTAAACTGCTTACCCCACTCAAGGGGTTTTTAAGATCAAATGAGTCTGAAAGTGCTTTGAAAAAACGGAAATGCTATACAAACAAAATACGAACTTCATTAAGGTTGTACTTTTAGAAATGAACTTTAAAAATCTGTACTGCTGACATAAACTCTATCATACTAAATTTGTGATAAAAAGCTTTACCCGTTCTACAGATCGTGCTCTCTTCTTTGGCCGAGTAGGCAGCGCATCTTCTTTCGGATTGGTGTCTATTGCCCAGTAGGACCCCTAAAAGTAAAGAGAGAAATTCTATTAATAGTACATTACAGCAACTCTATATCATTAAAGAATGGATTTTTATAATCCTCTGCTCCAAAAGCAAACATTCTGCAGATAAAACAGTGGAAAAGTAGCATGAGAATATACTAGCTCTGCAAGTGTATTGAGAAAAGTAAAGTTTATATGAGAAACAAAAAGTCCATTTACAACTAGATTATTAAAAAAGAAAAAAACCACAATCTGAAGTAGTGAGGTCCAAGAACTTCTGCCACAGCCAAAGTAAAGTGCAGTGATCAACTGAACACATTTTTAAAATATATACTTTTTCTTAATTGGATATATATGATAACTACAACAACACAGGACACTAAAGTCTAATAGAGTTTTATGTATAAAGATACTATAGTTTCTATATTCTGGGACCTCACAAATCTAAATGGTTAAGTAAAACAACTTATAAAGACAAACTGCTTGAACACATTTTATATAATAAACACATCCTGGGAAGCAATGGGCTGTAAATAAATATTTTATTGCTTATTCTGTCATAACTTTTTAATTCTTTATCCTTTCTTAGACACAAGTTCTCAGACCACTCATTTGAAAATATATATTTAGTACCTACTGTGTTCCAGGCACTCAAAAACTGTGACTCCTTTAAAAAACATTTGAAAAGCATAGATCATACCATTTACACGTTATTATACAGATGAAGAAACCAAAACTCAAAAAGAGAAGTGATTTGTTCAACCAAAGGTATGAGAACCAGGATCAGAATCAAGGTCTTGCTTCCCTTCTCCCTCAACTTGTTTACACACACACAAACACACACATATCTAGGGAAAGGGGCAAGGAATGAAAGAGAGTAAGAAAAGGAAAAGATGGGAGGGAGATATACATTTCAGCTTCCCTGGCTCCTTTTCAGGAAGTATTTGACAATGAGGGGAAAAAAAGCACTCATCTATCAATCCTCAAACTTGTGTCCAACATGAATTATTTGCTTAAAGTTCTTTAAGCATACATGTCCTTTCACACAGCTATGCCTGCCCTACATGCCAATCTCCTGCCTATAATATCCACCCTGCCACTGACAACCTCACCTTCCACCTTCAAAATTTAGCTCAGATCTTATCTAAAAGAATCCTTCCTCTGATTCTCCCACTGTCCTTAAGAATTCATCACTCTATTCCTCTGTAAGATCTCCATAAATTCTAAACATTTAGACTACTGACTGCACTTAACATTCATAAACTTATTTATAGGCCTGTATTCTTTCTGGGCTGAGTTCCTTAATAGCAGAAATTCATTTCTATATCTACTGTGCCAGGCGCAATGTCAGACACATAGCAAGTATTCAATAAACACTTCTTGAAATGGGAAGAAAAGCATTTGAACAAACTGTGCCAACAATGTTAAGAGTACAGGGTATGATACCAGGTCTTCCCAGATCCTGGTTTATGCAGGTACCTGAACTTAGTACTCATTTCATCACCCAGCCATTACTGGAAGATTCTTCCATGATATCTTTTCAAAGTAGTCACTGCAGTTTCAGCTAATTAGTCTACCAGACCTGATGTAAACTTGCCAAGAACCATGTAAAATATACATGATACAGAAATAAGGCACTAAAAATAAAAACAATGATTTTATAAGTAAGTTCAGCTAGTAAGTTTCAAAATAAACAAAGGAGGAAAAAGGTTTTATACTCAGTTGTTACACAAGTTGAAAAATAAAGCGGGAAGAAAAATACCAACACTCATCAGATGATAGTTGAAAATCCACTGTTCACGGAAATGACAAATTCCAGTGTCTTAGTGTGTTTAGTGTTATTTGTGTTTGTGTGTTAATTTGGGAAAACTGCTCACTGTCCATACATCAGACTTATCTATTATTAAACATTTTAATAAAACTATAAAAATTATCCATTCTTCCACACAAAATATGATTGGCTGTGGCTTGTCACAAATACATCAACAACAAAGAAAAAAATTGTTCATATGTTTAACTATTCAAGAAGTACTCACAAAACCTAAATGCCCAAATTCAAGATTTTATTTATTTATTTAAGACAGACTGAGAGAGAGAGAGAGAGAGCACGCGTGTGCAAGCGAGCACACACATAAGAAAGCAGGCCCTGTGGGGCTTGATACCAGGACTCTGGGATCATGACCTGAGCCAAAGGCAGATGTCCAACCAACTAAGCCACCCAGGCACCCCTATTTTCACCCATGTTTTCTTCTAGATGTTTCATAAAAGTCTTAACTTTTACGTTCAAGTCTCTGATTCATTTAAGGTTAACTCTCTGTGTTAAGTGTAAGGTAAGGATCAATATAAATTTTCCTTCTACCCACATATACAGCACCACTCTTTAGAAAGACTATATCCTTTTCCCAAAGACATTGGTACCTCTATCAAAAATCAGCTGAATATATATACGGGTCTATTTCTGACCTCTATTCTGTTCCACTGATCTACATGTCTATCCTTATACCAATAAGGTATAAGGATATGTGTGTCTTGATTACTCTAGCTGTATAAAAAGCCTTGAAATCAGGCACTACAAGTCCTATTCTACATCCTTTGCATATCCACATAACTCTAAGAACCAGCTTGTCAGTTTCTTAAATAAAAAAAAAGTCTGCTAGGATTTTTATTTTGATTGCATTAACTCTGAAAATCAATTTGGAGAAGACTGACATCCAACAATGAGTCCTCTATTCCGCAAACCTATAAACATGCTCCATTTACTTAGGTCTTTTATTCTTCTTGGTAATGTTTCACAGTTTTCAGTGAAGAGGTCTACATTTACTTTGTTAAAATATATCCCTAAAGTATTTCATTGTTTTGCAGGCTACTGCAAATGGAACTGCTTTTGTTAACCTATAATCGTTCCTTGGTAGTTTAAAAAATTATATTGACCTTGTAGCCTGTGACTTTGCTAAACTCATTTATTAATCTTGGGGCTTTTCCATAGCTTCTTTAGGATTTTCTACATATGCAATAATGTGCGCAAACAAAGACAGTTTCACTTAGTATTTTTCAACCTGGATGGCTATTCTTCTTCTTGCCTTACTCCACTGGATTGGCCCTGGGGAATGTTGCATAACAGTGAATGAAAACACCCTTGTTTGTTCCCAATCTCAGAGAGAAAGCATTCAGTTTCTCAACATTAAATACAATGTAAATTGTTTTTGATAGATGACTAATCAAATTAAGGAAATTCCTTTTTATTCCTAGCTTGCTGAATGAGTTTCCATTTTTTTCTACACTTAAGGTATGATTTTTCTGTTTTCTTCTACTACTTAGTGAATGAATTATACATACCAATTGGTTTTCTACTTTTAAACTCCACTGCATTCCTGGGACAAATCCCACTTGATCAAGACATATTCTCCTTTTTATATATCAATGAATTTAATTTGCTAATATTTTGTTAAAGATCTTTGGGCCTATGTTCACAAAGGATATTGGTCTGTAGCTTTCTGATTATTTTTTTTTTGCCTGACTTTGGTATTACAATGATGCTGAACTCATGAAATGAGCTGTAAACTGCTCTTTCATCCACTTTTTTTTTTTTTTTGGAAGATTGACATTGCTTTTTCCTTAAATATTTCATCAGCTTCTGATTTCACTGCTTTTGTTTCTTCATTTTCTATTTTATTGATTTCTAGTCTTACTTTTATTGTTTCCTTCCACTCACTTTGCTCTTATTTTCTTATTTTCCTAACTTAAGGTAAATGCTTACATAATTTATTTCAGACCCTTCTAATTTTTTAGAATTAGAAGAATTTAGAATTTTTTAGAATTAGAATAATTTAAAGCTGTAAGCTTCTTTCTAAACACCACACTGGCTGCATGTCACAGATTTTTATATATTCCACTCTCATTACCATTCAGTTCAAAATACTTTCTAATATTCCTACAATTTAGCCTTAAAAATGTATCATTTCTAGACATTTGGGTTTTTTAAAATATATTTTTGTTATTAATTTCTAATTTAATTGTATTAGTCAGAAAACATACTCTGTAAAATTTCACCCTCTAGGGGCAACTGGCTGGCTCAGTTGGTTAAGCACCTGCCTTCAGCTCAGGTCATGATCCCAGGGGTCCTGGGATGGCCCTGGAGTATGGCTCCCTGCTCAAGGGGGGAGTCTGCTTCTCCTCCTCCCACTGCCCCTCCCCCTGCTGTGCTCTCTTGCACTCTGTCAAATAAGTTTAAAAAAAAAAAAATTTCACCCTCTAGTAAGCTACAAAAACTTGTTTTCTGGCCCAGCATGTGTTGTATCCTGGTGAATATTTATTGTGCCTTTGAAAAGAATGTATATTCTGCTTTTGATTGAATGTAGTATTCAGATCCTTAAATACTTATGTCTTAATTGTTCTATTATTTGCTAAGAGAAATGTATCAAAATCTCTCTCTATAATTATGGATCTACCTCTCTTTTTAATTCTGACTGTTTTTTTGGAAGTTCTAGTCTGGGGGGTTTTAGTTTGGGATTCTTTTTTTTTTTTTTTTTTTTTTTTTAAGATTTTATCTTTAAGTAATCTCCACTCAGTGCAGGGTTGAACTTACAACCTTGAGATCAAGAGTCCCATGCTCCACCAACTGAGCCAGCCAGGCACACCAAGAAGCTGTTTTTTTGGGGCACACACATTTATAATTCTTAGGTACTCCTGAGGCATAGGTCTTTTCTTCTGCTATCTATATAATATGCTGTTAAGGCCACTCAGTGAATTATCCATTTAGTTACAGTTCTTTTCAGCTACACATTTTCATTTGGTTCTTTTCATAGTTTCCATCTCTGTACTGAAATTCCCTATCTTTTCATTCATTCATTATTTGAATACGTGTTATTTTGATTCTTTCAACATACTTACAGTAGCTGTTTTGAAATTTGTGTCTACTAAATCCATTCTCTGGGCCACTTGTTCACCTGATTCAAGAGCTGAGATAACTCCAACTCTTTCCTGAGCCATACTGACACCAGTTTCTCTCATTTCCTACCCTTTTAGGCAACTTCTCCATGAATTTTTCCTAGAGTAATGCACCATGCTGAATTCCAACATAAGTACTACAATATTTAGAAGGTCATATGATATACTAAAGAGAACATCTACCAATCCACATACCTGGATTCAAACCCAGATCTGGTTCAAGAATCTTGAACAAGTGGGGTGCCTGGGTGGCTCAGTGGGTTAAAGCCTCTGCCTTGGGTTCAGGTCATGATCTCAGGGTCCTGGGATCGAGGCCGGCATCGGGCTCTCCGCACGACGGGGAGCCTGCTTCCCCCTCTCTCTCTGCCTGCCTCTCTGCCTACTTGGGATATCTCTCTCTCTCTCTCTGCGTCAAATAAATAAAATCTTTGAAGAAAAAATAAAAAAGAGGGGCACCTGGGTGGCTCAGTGGGTTAAAGCCTCTGCCTTCGGCTCGGGTCATGGTC
This sequence comes from Procyon lotor, assembly GCA_028646535.1. Taxonomy (NCBI): domain Eukaryota; kingdom Metazoa; phylum Chordata; class Mammalia; order Carnivora; family Procyonidae; genus Procyon; species Procyon lotor. The sequence goes on from CM053606.1 coordinate 27,588,242, forward strand.
TCAGGGTCCTGGGATGGAGCCCCACATCAGGCTCTCTGCTCAGCGGGGAGCCAGCTTCCCCCTCTCTCTCTGCCTGTCTCGCTGCCTACTTGTGATCTCTCTCCTCTCTGTCAAATAAATAAATAAAATCTTAAAAATAAATAAATAAATAAATAAAAATAAAAAAGAATCTTGAACAAGTTACCAACCCTTTGATCTACTTTCCTCATATCTATTTCATAGAATTATCGTGATAATTAGCACTAAATATATACTGGGAGATCTAGTTATTACTATTTAATTTTAAACAAGAAGTGTCCACGGGACAGAGATGTTAAGTCATTTTACAAATAACTTATAGGATAAATAATAAAAAGGACAGTGGCAAAGAAATTTATGAGCTGTTTTAATAGGAGTTTGAGCTAGTAAACCCAGATTTTCTAAAACATATATAATACATATACTTATTATACTCAAGTTTTCCTGGTTTTGCAAATATATACACCAAAACGGCCAACATCTCGTGAATACAACTAATTGTTCATCAACTGTCATGCAGAGAACTAAACCAAACATCTTCTAATCTCTAAAATGTTCTTTTTATTAGTTCTGGTTCCTTAACTTGTATTTTACTACCAAAAGGCAATACCAACTCCAGATTTCAAATATATATTTAATAGACTGAGCATATTATCTGGTTCTTCTTGCACTTACATTTTCGAAGTCCAGTGCTTTTGAAATTTTTGATGGCTCAGAATTTTGTGAAGGATGGCCATCTCTACTCCAAAACTATAAAACACATTCTCATGGGGCGCCTGGGAGGCTCAGTGGGTTAAAGCCTCTGCCTTCGGCTCAGGTCATGATCTCAGGGTCCTGGGATGGAGCCCCGCATCGGGCTCTCTGCTCAGCAGGGAGCCTGCTTCCCCCTCTCTCTCCACCTGCCTCTCTGCCCACTTGTGATCTCTCTGTCATATAAATAAATAAAATCTTTAAAAAACAAAACACATTCTCATATTTGGTTTATAAACACCAAACCAAATGAAGACTCTGATGAGCTTTTTCATTTCTGTATCATCTATTTCCTTGCAAGTACTTTTGTATACACATCAGAATTCAAGATTTGGGTGGCTCAGTAGGATGGACATCTGCTTCCAGCTCAGGTCATGATCACAGGGCCCCCAAGTCCGGCTCCCTGCTCAGTCCACTTCTTCCTCTGACTCTCCCCCTGGCTCATGCTCACTCTCTGTGATTGATTGATTGATTGATTGATAGATAAATAAATAAATAATCTTAAAAAAAAAAAAAAAAAAAAAAAGAACTCAAGATTTGTCCTCTTAGGATATCAAGTGAATTTTGGTGCAGAAATATTATAAAAGATGGAAAATACTGTCACAAGATTCTCCAGAAAAAACAGGATGATTTTCATTCTAGTCACAAAACACTACATGATGAAGACTTTCTTCTTGAATGACTAAAGGAATGAGAATATTGAATCATCTTTTTGTCCTTAGAAATATATCAGTAATTCAGTATTTCTTGGATTTGGAAAGATTAATCTAAGATAGCATCATTAGATGATGATAATCAATAGGACAATTAGAGTCTAAAAAGTGTTGCTGTCTTTGTATTCATTTTCTGATTCCACAGATAAAAGTAAACCATTTTCCTTTGTCAATTTTCACCTTTGTCCTTATGGGTAGGAAAAAAACCCCAAACTCTCTATTCAATGAAAGTTAAAAGAAAAAAGGGGAGCGGGGGGGGGGGGGGGCTTAAAATGGCTTCTATAGACTTTTAGTATATATTCTTGAAAAGTGTTTGGGCAACACAGTAAGGAAAGGGAAGTATAACCATGATGATTTCATTACTACATCTTCCTTCTAGGTCATTCAATCATTCTTTTGTATTCTTGTGATTTTAATGTTTGGGTATTATGGAGAAAAACTGATGGGCAATGATGAAATAAGGTGATGTAATCATGTCAAGATTTAAGAAAAATAAGATCAATATAATCCCATAATGTATGTTAGATTTATAAAAGAATCACATGGTAATTGCAAGATAGAGTAAGTTTCATTCTTTTTTTTAAATACGTAAATTTCCTATTTGTTCTTTAGAAGATTTCTAAGAAAGAATAAAAGTAATAACATAATCATCCTTACAAATTAGAACTGCTCAAAATAGATACTCAAAAACTGAATTGGATCCAATGGACCTGATGATATACCAAGGATTAAATAAAATACATATATGAAGTATTTCTTCCTTTAGCATTTGATCACATATTGTTTCGTATCAATTTTTTTTTGGTATCAATTTTCTAATACTCTTCATCTCCTACAATTTCAATTTAAGAGAGATGCACAAAAATATTTGGCTAATATTAAATTTTAAAGGCTCTTCTATTACAACTTTTATCTGATTGCCAAAGAGAGTCGTGCCTACAAAAGTTAAATTCTAAAAAAAATTTTTTTTTCACTTTATTTAGCAGAAGGAGGGAAGGGAAAAGCAGACTCCCACTGAGGCAGACCCTGACAGGGGGCTCAATCTCAGGACTTGAGATGAGGACCAGAGCTGAAATCAAGAGTTGACAATTAACAGACTAAGCCACCGAGGTTTCACTTAATATTTGTTTTATTCCTACTTTGCACAAAAGACAAACGATTAATAATAATAGCCTAAATACATTTAGTGAAGCTTAATATAAGAAAGTAAATGTAAGAACAAGCTATTACCTGGACATAACCTGAATATTTATCTAACCCACCCCTGGGAAAATAACACATGTTGAATCACCCAAACTGGCTAAACTTCTCAAACTATGGGCAGACACCATAAAGGTAAACAACCTTTCTTTAATGACAGTTCATGAAGAGTTGATCATGTTAGTTACAATGTTAACACCAAGAATACAAATAAAAAGAAAGTCTTAGTCCTCAATTATAGTGGAGGAGACAAAAAATACCTGGATAATTAACACCCACAACTTTTTTTTTAGATTGATTGATCGATTATTTATTTATTTGACAGAGAGAGAGAGAGAGAGAGAGATATCACAACTAGGCATAGAGGGAGGGGGAAGCAGGCTCCCTGCTGAGCAGAGAGCCCGATGCAGGCCTTCCCAGGACCCTGAGATCATGACCCAAGCCAAAGGCAGAGGCTTTAACCCACTGAGCCTGAGCCACCCAGGCTCCCCTCTTCTCCCACCACTTTCATGTCCTTGCTCAAAGTCATTTTCCTGGGGCGCCTGGGTGGCTCAATGGGTTAAGCCTCTGCCTTCGGCTCAGGTCATGATCTCGGGGTCCTAGAATCGGCCCCACAGGCCCCACATTGGGCTTTCTGCTCAGGGGGGAGCCTGCTTCCCCCTCTCTCTGCCTACTTGTGATCTCTGTCAATTAACTGGTAAAAAAAAAAAAAAAAAAAAAGACCTCTTTTAAAAAAAAAGTCACTTTCCCAATGGGCTTACCTTGTTTATTACTCTTTTGAAAATGGCAATCCACACTGAATCCACTTTATCCTAACCCATATTTTTCTACAGCATTTTTAATTATCTAACATTCTATATAATTCTATATAAATTATGTATTTATTGTTTTTTTCCCCATAAGGCTGTAAGTTCCTTACGGGCATGGATTTTTGTCTGTTTTGTTTCCTTATGTGTTCCAAATACCTAGAATAATGACTAGCACATAAAAGGCAAGTAAATAATGAGTAAGTGCTAAGTGAGAGAACTAAGCTGAAACTCAGGATAATCAAGCTCAGGTGTGGTAGAAGGAAAAGGGGAGTAAAAACAATTTTAGGCAGAGGAAATGGCTCAATTAGCATTTCTAACCTGGCATTCATGAACTCCCAGAGGGTCTATGCGCAGGACTCAGGGATTTTATGAAATTGGGTAAGGTGAAAATGCTGAAATTCAGCATTTCCTTCTACTATGAATGTAAGCAACAAATGACAATATTAGGAATATCTAAAAATTAGTTTGATTCCTGTCACCCCAATAGTTTTTGTCTCAAAATGTCATTACTACTCATTACTCATTTCTACTTTTGTTATTTAGTATGCTACCGCATTCAAAAATAATAATATGCTACCACATTCAATTTTGTTATTAATGTTACTAAGGAAGCATGTAGATTATTGTATCATAAATCTGTTATATTTTTATAACTATTTTAATATAACTGCATATCTTTTTATTCCTGTATATTCTAACTTAAACATTTAAAGATATTCTGAGAAGGAGTTTCCAGGCTTCAAAAGAACTCCCAAATAAAGCCATGGCATAAACCCCACAGAGAATTCTGGTTCTAAATCTATGAGAGTCAGTAAGAAATTAAAGAATCTGTTCACCTAATCAGGTTTAAAAAAAAAAAAAAAGACTTGGTAAAAGATGAGTCCAGATAGCTGAAGAGAATTTTTTTTTTAATTTTTCTTTTGCTTCACTTGATTGTTATTTATTTCCTTCAATATTTAAGTGGTATGCTGATTCCAAGTTTTCTTGTAATTATTAATTCATAAATGCTGAAAATTCATTAAAAATGTATTACTGATATTAACCCAACCAAAACTCAGCATTAAGAACCTTTAAAGTACTTATTTTTTAACTTTTCCATAAGATATCACAAGTAGGCAACACTTAAGTGCTAATACACAATTTATAATCATTTTTTAATGTAGTAAAATCTTTGCACAGTGAAGACTGGCCAACAACTTTCAAAAAATCTTTGTCTCAGGGGCACCTGGGTGGCTCAGTCGTTAAGCGTCTGCCTTCAGCTCAGGTCATGATCCCAGGGGCCTGGGATCAAGCCCCGCATCGGGCTCTCTGCTCTGCAGGAAGCCTGCTTCTCCCACTACCATTCCCTCTGCTTGTGTTCCCTCTCTCGTTGTGTTTCTCTCTGTCAAATAAATAAAATCTTTAAAAAAAAAAAAAAAATCTTTGTCTCTGAACCTAATATACTTTATGAAATTCTGTTTATAAGTGATTTCCTCCCTAGACCAGAAGTTTTAATGGTAGTGATCTCTTACTCATCCTTGTATCTCCAGAGCCAAACTTAATACATACATATTTTATATATATAAAACAAATGACTGCCAAACTTAACTCCAGTAAATGTCTTATTTGAAAATACACTGAAATTATTAAAATAATGAAAACATTCAGAACATCCAGAGCTACATGGGACTTAGATACTGAAGCTCTACTTGCTTTTATATATACGCAGCATTTTACTCTTCAAGTTAAAGGGAATAAAGGATGTAAAGACATCCTGTGCTCAGGACTGGAAGACTTAATATTGTTAAGATGGCAATACGCCCCAAAGTGATCTCTAATTCAATGCAATCCCTATCAAACTTACAGTCAGGGGCGCCTGGGTGGCTCAGTCAGTTAAGCATCTGCCTTCAGCTCAGGTCATCTTAGGGTTCTGGGATGGACCCCACACATCAGGCTCTCTGCTCAGAGGGGAGTCTGCTTCTACCTTTCTCTGTGTTCTCTCTCTTCCTCTCTCAAATAAATAAATAAAAATATTTTTTAAAAATTAGTTTATTTGTAGAAACTCACAAGCTGATCCTAAAATAAGTATGTATTTGACCTAGCATAGTCAAAACAATCTTGAAAAAGAACAAAGTTGAAATAATCACATCTCCTAATTTTAAAACTTACTCTGAAATTATGGTAATTTGAATTCAGAGTCTAGAAATAAAATGAGTATATTTTATGGTTAAATGGTTTTTCACAGACTGAGATAAAACAATGGGGAAAGAATAGTCTTTCCAACTAGCAAAACTGGATATCCACATCCAAGAGTATGAAATTGGGCCTCTTAACCTCATACATAAAAAAATCCGAAGTCGACCAGAGACCTAAATGTAAGGGCTAAAACTATAAATCTCTTAGAAAATAACTGTAAATCATCATGACCTTGGACTAGTCAATGACTTTTCAGATATGACACCAAAAGCAAAAGCAACCAAAGAAAAATTGATAAATTTATCAAAATCTAAAACCTGTTTTATCAATAGACACTATCAAGAAAGTGAAAAGACAGCCTGTACAATTGCAGGAAATCCACAAAACATATGATACAGGACTTGTATCAAATATGTAAAGAACATATAAAGCTTACTATTAAAAAGACAACCTCGGAGAACTAGGTGGCTCAGTGGGTTAAAGCCTCTGCCTTCAGCTCAGGTCATGATCTCAGGGTCCTGGGATGGAGCCCCGCATCTGGCTCTCTGTTCAACAGGGAGCCTGCTTCCCCCTCTCTCTGTCTGCCTCTCTGCCTACTTGTGATCTCTCTCTGTGTGTCAAATAAATAAATAAAATCTTTAAAAAAAAAAAAAAAAGACAACCTCATTATAAAATGGCCAAAGGATCTGAACAGACATTTCTCCAAAAGAGATACATAAATAGCCAATACACACATGAAAAAATGATCATCATTTCCCATTAGAGCAATGCAAATCGAACTCAGAATGAGAGTTCTTCACACCCACTGGGATGGCTATAATGGAAAAGAAAATAGGGTTGGCAAGGGTGTAAAAAAAAAAAAGTAGAAACCTTATCATTGTAAGAATGTAAAATAGTGTAGCTCCTATGGAAAAGTATGGCAGTTCCTCAAAAGAGTAAACATAGGACCCAGCAATTCCACTCCTATAAAAATGAGAACATTATGTTCATACAAAAGCTTGTAAAAATAATAGAATTTTCATAGTAGACAAAATGAAAACAACCAAAATGTCTGTCTAATGATGAACAGATAAAAAAAAAAAAACATATAAATAAAACTCCAAAAAATGGAGTGTCATTCAGTCACAAAAAAGGGATGAAATAACTGCTACCTGCTACAACACAGAAAATCTTATGCTAAATGAAAGAAGTCAGACACAAAAGGCCACAAATTACATAACTCCATTTATATAAAATGTCCAAAAGAGGCAAATCCGTAGAAATGGAGACTGAAGGGGAAATGACTACTAACTAGGACAAGGTTTCTTCTGAGGTGATAAAACAAAAATGTCCTGAAATTAGATAGTGGTAATGGTCCCACAACTTTGCAAATATACTAAAAACCACGGAATCATACATGTTTAAAGGGTAAATTTTATAGTATGTGAATTTAAAAATATTTTCTGAATTAAGAAAAAACAGGAGTCAAGGAGCTCTAATCTAATACAGTGGTATGCTCAGCACAGCCACAAAACAAAGTCAGTGGTATTGCCCAGAAAGAACTCAAATCTCTTGATTTATAGCTGTTACCCGGCTTTCCTTTGGACCATTTCAGTCTTTGATAAAAGTTTTAAACAGTAATTAGTGTCACAGAAAGTCAATCAGTTCACCTATTTAAAGAATAAGAACTCCAGATTCTCTCAAATTTTAAGCATAAGTGAATTAATATTAAGTGAAATAAATTGTTTTGACCCTGCCTTACTGATCAACAGTAAAATTAAAGAAGGTAAAAAAAAAAAAAATTTTTTTTTTTTTTTTTTTAAGATTTTACTTACTTGTCAGAAAAGTACACGTGCGCCCAGGCGCATGTGCACACAAGCGCATGTGCGCACCAGCAGGGGGAGTAGCAGACAGAGGGAGAAGTAGGCTCCCCATGGAGCAGGAAGCCCCATGCAGGATCCGATCTAAGGATCCCAGGATCATGACCTGAATGGAAGGCAGACGCTTAACCAACTGAGCCATCCAGGAATCCCAAAGTGACAATTTCTAAACATCTAAAAACCAGGCTTAATTGAAAATGGCAAAAGAATGAATGTATAATTAGAAAAGTTTCTTTAAGAACACAAAAGGAGGGCACCTGGGTGGCTCAGTCAACTAAGCGTCCAACTTGATTTCGGCTCAAGTCATAATCTCAGGGTGGTGAAATTGAGCCCTGCTTCCATGCTCCACGCTCAGCAGGGAACCTGCTTGAGATTCTTTGCCTTTGCCCCTCCTCCTGTTCCCACACACTCTCAATCTCCCTCTCTCTCTAACAATAAGTAAATCTTTAAAAAAAAAGGGGGGGGGGCGCCTGGGTGGGTCAGTGAGTTAAAGCCTCTGCCTTCAGCTCAGGTCATGATCTCAGGTCCTGGGATCAAGCCCCACATCAGGCTCTCTGCTTGGCAGGGAGCCTACTTCCCCCTCTTTCTCCGCCTGCTTCTCTGCCTACTTGTGATCTCTCTGTCAAATAAATAAATAAAATCTTAAAAAAAAAAAAAAAAGGAATACAACAGCTACTTCTTAACTAGAAAAAGACAAACATCATTCTTACGATAAGCATTTAAGCATCTACTATGTACAGTCACTATGCTAGCTGCTATGAGGGTATGAAGATGTCAAAGACCCAATCTTTTTTTTCTTTTTAAAGTTTTATTTATTTAAACAATCTTCACACCCAGTACGGGGCTAGAAATGAAAATGTGGCAAAAGAGGTTTGTGATTTTGTTTATCATTACCTAAAGACAGCACTGTAGAAGACAGAGCAAAGGGAAACAGATTAGAGGAAGACCATTTAGAGATGACACAGTAATCTAACTTGTCTAAATTAAGATGAATAAATTTATTTCTTAAAAATTTTATTTCTTCTGGGCGCCTGGGTGGCTCAGTCATTGGGCGTCTGCCTTCAGCCCAGGTCAGATCCCAGGGGCCTGGGATCGAGCCCCGCTTCGGGCTCTCTGCTCGGCAGGAAGCCTGCTTCTCCCGGTACCATTCCCTCTGCTTGTGTTCCCTCTCTCGCTGTGTTTCTCTGTCAAATAAATAAAATCTTTAAAAAAAAAAAAAAAAAAAAAATTTTTATTTCTTCTAATAGCTGTTTTAAATATAAATATAAAAATCCAAGATCTCAAAACATTAATGATGATATAAGGAATCAGATGAAAGAAGGAACTAGGTTCAGGGTTGACTGCATGACTCAGTCAGTTAAGCATTTGCCTTTGGCTCAGGTTATGATCCTGGGGTCCTGGGATCGAGTCCCATGTTGGCCAGGGGGGTGGTGGGGGGGGGGGAGAGTCCCCTGCTCATCAGGGAGCCTGCTTCTCCCTTTCCCCCTCCATGCCCCTGCTCATGCTCTCTTTTTTAAATGAATGAATGAATGAATGAATGAATGAATAAATAAGTAAAAACTTAAAAAAAAAAAAAAAAAAGAACAAATTAGGTTCCTGGTCTTCCTAAGTAAGTAAAAACTTAAAAAAAAAAAAAAAAAGAAAGAAAGAAAGAACAAATTAGGTTCCTGGTCTTCCTAAACCCTACACAGATCAGTACTCCATATATTCTTATTATTTGAAAACAACAACAACAACAACAAAACAAAACACGGTGAAGCAAGCAGACGCTCCTGGGCATATCTCATGTCCAGGAATTGGCTAAGACCAACAAAAATGTCCTAATGTTCCAGCATCAGAGCACTTGGTTGAACTCATTTCACCAATTATCTCTTAACATACACAAAAAAGACCAATGGAAATTCTACAAATAAAAAATCCAATAACTGAAATAAATAAATAAAAAGTTTACCAAACATGCTTAATAACAGGATAGAGTGAAAAAAGAAACCTTGGGAGACAGATCAGTAAAAATTACCAAATATGAGGAATAAAAAGAAAACAAAAGTGAAACTAGAGCCTCAAGGACCAGTGAAACAATGTCAGTCTATACTTTAATGAGATGCTAAGAAGAGAGAAAATGAAACCTTAATTTTTTTAAAAGAACTAATGACCAAAATATCCCAAATTTGAATGAAAACCTCTCTTTGTAGATTCTAGATGATTTGCAAATCCCAAGCAGAATGAATACAAAGAAAACTACACTGAGGCACAAACTCTTTCAACTTAAAAATAAAGAGAAAAATCTTAAAAACCACAAAAGAGGGAGAGAGGGAGCAAGGGGGCACATTACAGCAGTCCTCTTTATCCACATGACATACATTCTAAGACCCCACAGTGAATGCCTGAAACTAGATAGTATCAAACCCTATAATAGTATATTTTTTCCTATATACACATACCTATGATAAAGCTTGATTTAAAAATTAGGCATAATGAGAGATGAACAACAAACTCATAAATAAAATAATCTTTTAAAAAAAAAGACACTATTATATCAAAACTACAGTGACATACCACCTCACACCAATCAGAATTAACAACTCAGGAAACAACAGATGTTTCTGCAAGGATGCAGAGAAAGGGTAACCCTCTTACATTGTTGGTGGGAATGCAAACTGGTGCAGTCACTCTGGAAGACAAAATAGAAGTTCTGTAATAGAAGAACTAATAGAACTTCTGTAATAGAAGTTCTAATAGAAGTTAAAAATAGAGCTACCCCATGACCCAGTAATTGCACTACTAGGTATTTATCCAAAGGATACAAACACAGTGATTCGAAGGGGCACGTGCCCCCCAATGTTTAAGCAGCAATGTCCACAACAGCCAAAATATGGGAAGAGCCCAGATACCCATCAACAGATGAATGGATAAAGATGCACAAGCGCGCGCACGCACACACACGCGCACACACACACACAGGAATATTATTACTCAGCCATCAAACAGAATGAAATCTCACCATTTGCAACAATGTGGATGGAACTAGAGGGTATTATGCTAAGCGAAATAATCAGAGGAAGACAAATACTATATGATTTCACTCATATGAGGAATTTAAAAAACAAAACAGATGAACACCAGGGGAAGGGAAGGAAAATTAAGATAAAAACAGAGAGGCAAACCATAAGAGACGATGAACTCTAGAAAATAGAGGGTTGCTGGAAGGGAGGCAGGTGGGAGTAAGAGCTAACTGGGGGATGGGCATTAAGGAGGGCACATGATATAAGGAACACCGGGTGTTATATGCAACTGATGAATCACTAAACTCTACCTCTGAAACAAAAATATTGAGTACCATAATTAATAGAAATTCTTACATTCAGCAATAAAGATATAAAATGTGGGGGAAAAGACACTATTATTTAAAAAAAAAGGGCAAACCACAGTCTGAAAAAATACTTATATAAATCTAAGAAAAACATATCCAGAATATATTTTTTAAAAACCTATAGGGAGGAGCACCTAGGTGGCTCAACTGGTTAAGCAGCTGCCTTCAGCTCGGGTCATGACCCTGGGGTCTTGGGATTTAGCCCTACGTTGGGCTCCCTACACAGTGAAGAGCCGGCTTCTCCCTCTCCCTCTGCCTGCTGCTCCCCTACTTGTGCTCTCTGTCAAATAAATAAATAAAAATAAAATATTTTCTAAATAAATAATAAAAATAAAAACCTATAGGGAGCCTGGTTGCTCAGTCAATTAAGACAACTTGTGATTTTGGCTCAGGTCATGATCTAAGGGTTGTGAGATCAAGCCCTGTATCAGGTTCTATGCTGAGTGTGGAACCTGCTTAAGATTCTCTCCCTCTCCTTCAACCATACTCACATGTGCTCTTTATCTCAGAGGGATAAAAAAAAAAAAAAAAAAAAAAAAAAGCCCGTTGGGTTCCTTAAAAAAAAAAGAAAAAAATTTTTACAACTCAATAATAATGACAACCAAATTTTTAAAAAGAAAAAAGGGGCAAAAGACTTTATAAGCACCTCCTGAAGAGAGGATATACAAATGACCAGTAAGCACATGGAAAGATGCTCAACATGGAAAATTCTAGATAAAAACGTAATGAGATACCACTCCATACCCATTAAAATGACTTAATCAAAGATAGGTGATATCATCTGTTGGCCAAGATGTGGAGCAACTGGAATTCTCATGCACTGCTATCGGAAATTTAAAATACACAATTACTTTGGAAAAAGATTTGGCAGTTTCTTATAAAGTTAAATCTTCCCCTTGACAGAGCAAATACTGTGTTATTCTAGAAAAATGAAGGCATATGTCCATAGAAAACTTTTAAGAAATTCCTTAGTAACTTGTTTCTAATAGTCCCCATATTAAAACAACCCAAATGTCTATCAACAGATCAATGAATAAATGGAATACTACTCAGCAATAATAAGAAACAAACAACTGACATATGCAAAGCATCACAGACATCATGCTGAAAGAAGTCAGATATAAACAGAGGGTACAGTTGACCCAAGAACACACTTAGGGGCACTGACATCCCCCGCCCCTGGTCAAAAATCTACATGTAACCTTTGACTCCCCCAAACTTTAATTACTAATAGCCTACTGTTGACCCGAAGCCTGATCATATAAACAGTCAATTAACACATACGTATTATACACTGTATTCTTAAAACAGAGTAAGCTAGAGGGAAAAATAAGTAGACTTATGCAGTTGAAATCTTTTTTTTAAGGGTCAACGGTATACTTAATGATTCCATTTATGTGAAGTTCCATTATGTGAGTTTTACGCAAACTAATCTACTATGGATAACTCCACTATGCACTTAAATATCACAATCTAAACCTGAGGCTTATTGTAAAGATTGAGATAGCACATGTAAAATAACTCCCTAATCTGTAAAGCAGTATACAAATGCAGACATTATTAATTCATATCAACAATTCTGGTACAGCACATTAATGTCCTGGTATATATTTAACTTGTTGGGCTGCCTTGCAGCTTCAACTCTCTGATGTGGCTCAAAAATAGGTTTTTTTGTTTTGGGTTACCCATTGTTTTCTCATTTATATCGCAAGCAGAGGTAGAACTCCCATTTATAAGTTTATAATTGATGTTTGGTAATAAGATAGGCTTGAATTTATATTCTGTGGTAATTTTTAAGAAAGGGAGAAGACTGCAATGTCCTTGGGTGCACAATCCCAAAGATCACAAATTAGAATTTTACAGCTTTGAACACATCTTCCAAAAACAAATCAACTGCCAACTTCAAGATAACCTAAAACATGGGGGCCCTGGCTGGCTCTGTTGGAAAAGTGTGCAACTCTTCTGATCTCGGGGTTTTGAGTTCAAGCCCCATGAGTTCATCTTGGGTGTAGAGATTACTAAAAAATAATTATAAACTTAAAATGTACAAATACCCACCCTAAAACAAAGATTAACTCTAGAGAGGGGGGAAAAAAGTGGCACCCAACTGAAAACTAGGTAGCATTCTTAAAATGAAGTGATCAAACAGTAATACTGATAATTCATCAACTTCAGGAAAATTAAGGTAATCAAAATATAGAAAATGCCTCAGAAATAAAGATGCACCAAAGACCAGCAATGGACTTAAATACCTTATTTTCCTCATTACAAAATAGTTACCACTTAAAAGTACAATTATCCTAATAATTTATTTCTGATTAAAATTTAATGTCAAATAAGAGGTACGCTACTCTATCACACACTAACTTGAAGTTTAACAGCCTTCAAATTAAAAACAGCCTAATAAAAATGCCACGATCTGGGGCATCTTACTGGTTCAGTTGGGGAGGATCAAATTTCTGATCTTAGGTTGTGAGTTTGAGCCCCACGTTGTACATACAGACTAATTTTAAAAATCTTAAAAAACAAACAAAAAAACAAACAAGCCATTGGGGTGCCTAGGTGGCTCAGTGGGTTGACTGTCTGCCTTTGGCTCGCGTCATAATCCTGAGGTCCTAGGATCAAGTCCCACATGGGGCTCCCTGCTCAGCCGGGAGCCTGCTTCTCCCTCTCCTTCTGCACTATCCCCAACTTATGCTCTCTATCTCAAATGAATATATTTTTTTTTTAAAGCCATTATCTGATTAAATATAAACACAAAGGATTACTAACCATTCCAAATGGCTAAATCTGTGATTTTATGTTTTTGGTTTTAACTAACCCTATTGCCAAATATATATGTTCATTGGTAAAGTGAATCATCATAGACTATTCTCTGCTCATCCTTAACTCTCAGTGCACATCATCAGGAGCTGCAGACACAATACTGAATCCCTTCTGTCTCTGACTTCTTTGGCTTCATACCACGTCTCAATGTTTTATTTCTCTCCCAGTTTAGATTGGTCAATCCAGTTTAAAAGGTTTTTGTTTTGTTTTTTTGTTTTATTACCCTCCAATATCTTAGGATCCTGGTAACTGCCCATAGCTCAATGGTAGAGCATTGGCATGTACTATATAGAGTGAACATATTCAATTTGCAATTGTATATACAATTGTATATACAAAATACAATTTTACTCTTGGTTTACACCTAGTGCCTAAGCATAATTAGGAAAGTTAAATAGTCACTCTACTCAGACCACAAAAATTGACAGTAAACAGTCAAATATACTCAAAGGCAGACAGCTTGGCTAGGTGGTTGGCTGAATGAATGTTTGGACAAAACTATCCCAATGCCAACTCAGGTCCTTGGAACATTCTTCTTGAACAAATGCAGGCTTTTATTACTTATATTTAAATATACTGATTATTAAATTAAGCTAAGTGTTACTCAGGAAGGACTGTTAAGGAATCTACTCTGAATCATTGGATTAAAAGTCATACATAATTAGCATATTGATTGTAGTCAACAATTCCTTAAATGTTAAGAATACTTAAAAACAGTACATTCCATTAAGTGATTAATAGTTGGCCATATCTTGTTTTTAAATCATCAGTGCCTTAGTTTAGTCCTTTCAGATATTATTTTTTAATAATTAGAATGTTTTATAAATATTTTAATATATTTAAAATAAATTTAATTTTAATTTTAATTTAATTTTAAAAACTTAAAATATTTTAATTGAAAAAGATGTATTAAAATATTCACAAAAGTACTTTATTTCTGAGAGATTTCCGAGAGAGCAGAATGCTCACCTATATTTAAAATAAGCCACAGAGCAATTGAGTATGACTATTACATATTATTAGGTTAGGTTAATTCAACATTGTCTTGAACCTCAATATTTCTCAGTATTAATTATTGATTCTAAGCCTTAGACTTCTAAGAAAAGGATTTGATGGTCAAATGAAATTACGATTGGCAACAACCCACATATTCTTCGAATGAAGAATTTATATGGTAAGTCCATACAACAGAATATATAAAACAAAACAATGAATTGCTAATATAACAACATAGACAGATCTTGTTTTAATAAGATCTTTTAAATCTTGTTTAAAGATTTAAACAAATCTTTTTAAAAATTCATTATGCTAAGTGAAAGAAGCCAGACCCAAAAAGCCACCTATTGTATGAAACTCCCTTATATGAATTTCTGGAAAAGGCAAAATCATAGGGAAAGAAAACAGATCAGTAGTGGCCTGGAGGTGGAAGAGGCTGACTACCAATGGACAATAATGTTCCATATCTTGATTACAGTGTCGGTTGAACTATTTGTATTTGTCAAAACTAGAATTATAAACAGTGAATTTTACCATATATAATTTTTAATTTGTTGACAAAATACTATTTTTAAGGTAGCTTAGAGATGGAAAAAATAGGCCAGCAACAACAAAATGTTACTTCCCACCCTTAAAAAGAGAAGAGAGAATATGGAACGTGGAAATAAAAGGCCACTCTTAACTGCCTTAACTAAGTTTACTGTTAAGACTCTATGACAGCAGTTCTTTCTGTTTCTGCAATATTCTCTCTCTGAATATGATCCTCATCTCTTGTTCAACTCAATCGTTCAAATCTCTTCAAATGCCTGTGCTTATTCTGGGCTTTCTAACCTTGCTTTGTCTACTGAACCATCTCATGTTCATAATCCACTTTTGCCTTAGTATGTACTCCCTGGTGCCAATCCTTGTCTTCGCTCTTGGACCACATAGGACTATGGCAGTCCCTCCATCTTATCCCAGTTTCACATTCTGCAGTTTGTCACAGCTGTGGTCCAGATGATCATCCTCCTTCTAACATATCCTCAGAAGGTCAAAAGTAGCCTAATGCTCCATCACAATCCTCCATCATCCACCTCACTGCATCTCATCACAAAGCACTTTTATCATCTCATATCATGTAGAGAGGGCGAATAGAGTATATAATAAGGTAGTGGGGGGGAGGACATTCACATAATTTTTCCTACAGTATGTTATTAAAATTGCTCTATTTTACCATTAGTTATTACTATTATCTCTTACTATGCTTATAATTAAGTTAAATTTTATCATAGGTACATATGTATAGGAATAAGACATACACAGGGTTTGGTACCAACCATGCTTTCAGGTGTCCACTGGGGGTCCTGGAAAGTATTCCCTGCAGATAAGGGGGGGGGGACTACTGTACTTACATTAATTCCCTTAATTCCTGATTCTATCTCAACTTTGTTCTCACTGGTCCCCCAGCTCAACTTGATCATATCCTCTTCTCAGCCTTCAAGTGGGGCTCTTACCTACCATGAGTTAAAACCACAAACGTTATTAATTTTATCTATCCTTAAAGGGCTTCAAAAGTGGCAAACTCTAAAACATCCCTTGGAACCCAACCAGTATTTCTTCAATCAAATAAATAAGATGTCCTTATTTTTGTCTAACCAAACTCTTGCTCTTGTCTTTAAATCTCATTTCCTATTTGGTTTTACACAAAGACAAAGAGGTCAAATTCTTCACAAGAATTTTGCATCTACTTTAAGACTACTATTAAAATTACACTCTTAAAAAAAATAAAAAAAAATTACACTCTTATCTTCCTTCTTCAGGGTACATACTGTGATTCCTACAACACTGTTAATCACTTAATGTCATATCTTATGTACTTTTAAACCTCTCCAGCTTTTCTACATCTTTTAACAAATAAAGTGACCAAAACAGGGTACCAATGAATAAGAAACAATTCATAAATAAATACAACACAATACTAACACGGCCAAAAAAGAAAACTCTAAAAACAGAGATCAACAATGCCATGGTGCCCATACTATGACAGAGGACAAGAATAGAAAAAAATTACAGTCTCAGAAATACCAAAAGTTAATTCTCTAGCAGTGGAATTTGGTGTTTCCTTACAAACCACTCCAATTTTCACAGTCACCAAGCCTTTACCACCTTTTCATCCCCAGGCAAGAAAAATCATCCCTCACCCTCCACCCCAAAAAGCTCTTCTTACTATGAATTCACTGAAGTTATCTCTCCCAGGACAGGCAGGTGGCCCTTGTGGGGTCTTCTTAGCTACCACCTCAGTTCTATTAGAATTATACAACTACTGAAATCACTTCCTATATAATCTTTTTTTTTTAAATCAAAAGACTCATTTTTCTGAGCTCAAGAAAAAGGAAAAGAGAAAAGATGAAGAAAGCAAAGAAAGAGATGTCTATTTTTTAAGTGAATTTAGCTGACAGGATTTGTTTTTCCATAATGTGAAAATATACCTTCCTTTAAGATTAAGAGGCACGTGTGAATAAAAGGCGGGATACGAAACTTTTAATAACAGGGGGCGCCTGGGTGGCTCAGTGGATTGGGGCCTCTGCCTTCATCTCAGGGTCCTGGGATCAAGCCCCAAATCGGGCAGGAAGCCTGCTTCCCCCTGTCCCTCTGCCTGCCTCTCTGCCTACTTGCAATCTCTCGCTCTCTCTTTCTGCCAAATAAATAAATAAATAAATGAATAAATGAATAAATAAATCTTTAAAAAAAAGAAACTAACAACAATTAGATCACAAAACAGAAATACAGAAAATAAAGCTAATAAGAGAAAAGATAAAAGACAGTAACGAAACAAAACAAAACAAAAATGGAGACAGGCTACAAGATGCAGAAACAGTTATAATCAAGGAAAAGAAAATAGAAATCTGTCCCAAAACAGGCAGCATAGTTATGGATGCAAAATGTAATTTCATTTTGTGTTTCTTTTTAAAGAAAGCAATAATGTGACTATTTGAAATTAGTTTCGGAAAACATAAGAAGACTGATTTCAGCCCATTAATGTACATGGGAGAGATTCAAATATTAAGGGATTTTATGACAAAGACTTCTAAAAAATTAAAGATTGAGTCAGGAATAAATAGCCATATAAAAACACCTGTAATTCAACAATACTCTTCCAAGTTTAGGCTGGCCTTCATACCTCCCTGGTGATACACTCAATAGGAAGCTATACAAATAAAAATACAGGGAAGAAAATACTGAATGTGCTACTTCTACCTCTATCTCTTGGACCCATGTGAGTCATGGCAGCAGCTAGTAAAATCCTAAGGGGTTAAAGTCCACCCCATACCCAAGACCAAAAACTACTCCCACCCCACCTTGGCTCAATGGTTTTCTCCCACTGTGGTGAGGGTGGTTTTGGAAAAGCTCCTCAAATGCCAGGAAACACTGTAATACAAAAAGAAAAAACAATTCATAAGTACCAAAACTTAACTAACATTTTGGCCTCCCTCTCAAGGAAGATTGGTATAGCGGAAAAAGCATTAGTCTAGAAACCAAGGAACCAAGAAATCAAGTGTATTCTGCTTGTACAGCATTCATTCTAAGATGCTTGCTATATTCCAGGTGACTTGGTAGGGGAGGACATCAAATACTCCCTTTCTGCTAAGGGTTAGTAAACTAGGAGAACATAAGCCAGAAACTGATGATGGTCATCTCTGCCATTAACTGGGCTGAAAAAGAAGCCATCAGAGAAGCTAGTGGAACTAAGGGACTTTAGTAGACTAAAGAGACATTCCTGGTGACACAATTTAAGAATCAGGTTCCAGTTCTTCTTATAGATATTTTCTCCCTTAAGTTAGTCTGTAATGGGTTTCTGTGACTGCAACTAAGTCTGGCCAATACACCTGGGTTCTAATTCCACACCGAATCCAAACAAGTCATTCCTCATTTACTGGCCTTAGTTTTCTTTTTCTATTAAATAGATCTGAGGAGTTTTCAACGTGTTTTTTAGGCAATGGGATTTTTAAAATAAAAACTGTATTTTGATATCAAAAATTTAAATGGCCTCATTCATATAAATGTATTTTCTTAAGATCCAATTTACATTTACTTCTAACCAAGATAAATAAGAACAATGGATACTTAAATCTCACCTTAAGACTGGAAATAAAAATGTCTTTATTAGCATAATGCACTTTCTAAGATTAAATGTATGGTATTCACTATTATAACCAAAATTAATGATAACAATGATGTGCTTTGATTAAAACAAAACTTAAAAATTGGAGACTAATGGTAAAAGTTGAAATCTGTTATTAACCTCAGGATTCTATTTATTTCTGTATTTTGTTTTGGTTATACATTAGTTAAGACAATCCTGATCCAAAAAGGAGAGCTGCAAAGAGTAGTATATGTATTCCACATATGCCTTATCCCATACTATTTAATTAAAGGTGGAGAAAGAAGAGTTTTGGGATATGCACAAAAGAAAACCTGACAGCACAAGTTTTTTTTTTTTTTTTCAGCACAAGTTTCTTTAAATAGAGCTCCAACTGGTTAAGACTCAGTACATAACATAGTAAAACATTCAGGTATGTTGGTTTATTTTTTTAATGATTTAAAACTCATATAAAAATTAAATCTGGGGGCGCCTGGGAAGCTCAGTCGTTAAGCGTCTGCCTTCGGCTCAGGTCATGATCCCAACGTCCTGAGATCGAGCCCCGCATCGGGCTCCTTGCTCGGCAGGAAGCCTGCTTCTCCGGCTACCATTCCTTCTACTTGTGTTCCCTCTCACTGTGTTTCTCTCTGTCAATTAATATAATCTTTAAAAAAAAAATTAAATCTGAACCGTTTATAGTATTCAATTAGTGCTCTCAAAGAACTCTAATAATCTTTCAACTTGTTGAAGAACATTTTCAGTCAGATTCATATGTACTCACTGCCTATCAGAAATTGTAATGAGGCAAATACAAAAAGTTATATTTCTTTTTTTATAATAAGCCTGCTTTAAAGAAAAGAAACACCATCTTGGAGAATTATGAACACAGACAAACAATAAACTGGGTCAAATAAGACGACTATAATAATAATCTATTCAATCTTACTGAGAACCAACTTGATGGGGAAGATCACAGAAGGTACTATAAAATATCCATTAATTAAGAGTACCTTCTTTTCAATGGAAATGAGTGACTCTCCATCTCTAACCTCAAGAAGTTATCCATGTAGCAGAGGATACGATACATTCATTCATGTATGTATGAATACATGCACTATGCAAGAGAGTCTCAGTGACACCAGCCACTGTGCAGGCCACTAGAGCTAAAAAATGAACAATATATATATGATCCCTACACTCATAAGTTTAGACTTTAACCTAAGGACAGTAGATAATCAATAAAGATTTTAAAGAAGGAGAATGTGTAATTAGGTTAACATTTTTGAAAGACAGCACTGGCTACTGTATGAAAGTTATTATAAACTGGAGTTAGTAACCCAAGGACAGACTGGTTAGGAGCTACTGCAATGATGACAAAGTAACAGGAAATCAAAAGAGGGAACAAGAAACTCAGCTAAAGTATGTGGAAACAAAAAAGCTTCAGAGAAGTAACGCTGTAGCTCAACCTTAAAAGACCCAAAGAGTAGGCCAGACAAGTAGAGAAAGGGAATCCATACAGTAAGAGAAAATCATATGAAAGGCATACTTGGGAAACTTCAAGTAGATTCTCACAGTGGGTCTTGAATGTGAATCACAACTAGATAGGTAGGTCGAGGAAAAGCAAAAAGGCTATTTGATAATACAAGGAAACATTTCTAAGACACAGGGGAGTACTTTTAAGCAGGGTGTTAACATAACCAGGTTTACTTTTTAGAAAGATTATTCCAGGGGGGGAAAAAAAGATTATTCCAGGAATGGTGAGCTTAAAAGGATTGTCTGGCTGGTTAAAAAGTCTAACCAGCCAAACAATAACACATTTGCCAGCAGATATACTATCTCAAAGTCCTAATCTAATAATTCATCATGACAACCAAATTACGGTCCAAGAAATTACTCTGAGCTTTAGAAACCAAGTAACTAGTACCATGTGCAGGCCACACTGCAGTTGATATGGCTATTAAAACCAAAAAGAAGGGAAGTCTCTGTAAATAAAATACTAAAAGTGTAATGGTAGCAGGAGATAAATGGAATGAAAAGGAAAACATAGTAACTAACAAAATAGGGAAATAATAGAGAATTTTATTTCAGGGTAAGAATTACTTGCACTTGTTGTGTCAAGATCTACCAAATCTACCTCTTATATGCAATAACTAATAAATTGTAGCTCCTGACAAGCAGTTCAAAAACCAAAATTAACTTAATACATAGTACTTAAGAAAATAACCAAACAAAAACTAGATTAAAAGCAGCCAACTATTACAGAGGACCAGCTCTACACTAGCTAACTTCCCAATGCTTAAAAAGAAAGCTCTCTGCCTGGTTGGTCCTTGACAATTACCAACTAAACTGGGGATAAAGTGGGGTGAGGTAAAGGAGGAGCAGGAAGGTTCCTGACCAGTGAACTAGACATGTTCTGGAGTGCTCTCATCCCAATTTTCTTTATATATAACAGATAATACTCAGATACAAACATGACAACAGATAAAATGAAGAATCTATTTTATCTTAAGATAATGAATCCTACCTTTCCGGGGTCATCCTTTGATCGAGGCACTTTAAGGAAACACTTGTTCAGTGACAGATTATGTCGTATGGAATTCTGAAATTAAAGAAGAAAAGCCACAAGGTCATTGGAATCCAAAAAACAAAACTCACCTTTAAAAACAGAATCAGAAGCCTAAATCTCTCTATGCACTAGAACACAATCCCAAGTGGAATAAGATTTTTAAATGAACCTCAAATCTAAACCTTCCTGACTTTCAAATTATGAATGCTGCAAAGAAAAGAAGCTATTGGGAAAGACAGCTTCTAGTATACTTTACAAACTCCAAATAATGAAATATATATCCTGTTTTAAATGTTTATTAAGATTTAGGAAGATCTGGGCACCTGGGTGGCTCAGTTAAGCCTCTGCCTTCGGCTCAGGTCATGATCTCAGGGTCCTGGAATCGTGCCCTGCATCGGGCTCTCTGCTCAGCTGGGAGCCTGCTTCCCCTCTCCCTCTGCCTGCCTCTCTGCCTACTTGTGATATCTCTGTTAAACAAATAAAATAAAATCTTAAAAAAAAAAAAAAAAAGATTTAGGAAGATCTAATCATAGGAAGATGTCTACGATTAATGTCAAATATTATATACCAAATATAAAATTATATACACATTATGACTTTAATTATGGTATGTATTTATTAATTCATTTTTTTAAAGTAGGCTCCATGCCCAAGGTAGGGCTTAAACCATGACCCTGAGATCAAGAGTTGCATATTCTACCAACTGAGCCAACCAGGTGCCCCTCATTCATTCATAGAATAAGCCAGAATGCAAAATGCTCACAGTTATTCTACTGAATTATAGGTGATGATAAGTTTTCTGTTTTTTCTTTCCTGCAACGTTTAAATGATCTACAAGGCACATGTAGTATCATTTTCTAATGAAATAAAAGAATGTTTAAACAAAAAAAAAAAATTTTACTGCTCCATTACAAGAATATATAGAAGCCAATTAGGTTCTTACTTCAATTTATAAGAAAACACACAAGACAACACTGGCTACAGAGGACTAGCAAGAACATCTAGGTTTATCAACATAGCAAGAAAGAATAAGCATCCTAAATTGCAAGAAAATGCACTTGGAGACGAGAAGAGTCTGTGAAACAAGAAACCTTTTCAAGAATAAGTAGAACTGTGCCACAAGTTTTTACAGAAAATACCCAAAAGCCATTCTTTTTAATGAAATTCTCCAAAATCCATTCCATAATTTTATGCCAAAATGGCCAGGTATCGGTGGAAAGGGGCTCCAACAGCATTTAGCCACCACTTAGAATTTTAGGAGAGCATTTTGGGCATATCTTATTTTTTAACATAAAATTCAGAACTCTAACAACAATGCCTATACGAAAACTTCCCTCTCATAGAGGAATACTGGGATTACAAAAGTTTTGTTTTTTCTTAGGATTTTATTTATTTGACAGAGAGAGAGAGATCACAAGCAGGCATAGAGTCAAGTAGAGTGAGAGGGGGAAGCAGGCTCTCTGCTCAGCAGGGATGCAGAGCTTGATCCCAGGACCCTGAGATCATGACCTGAGCCAAAGGCAGAGGTTTAACCCACTGAGCCACCCAGGTGCCCCAGGATTACAAAAGTTCTTAAAAATTACCACAGAATATAAATTCAAGCCTATCTTATTACCAAACATCAATCATAAACTTATAAATGGGAGTTCTACCTCTGCTTGCGATATAAATGAGAAAACAATGGGTAACCCAAAACAAAAAAACCTATTTTTGAGCCACATCAGAGAGTTGAAGCTGCAAGGCAGCCCAACAAATTAAATTCCTAAGAAGGACAAGCCCATTCAAGGGGAAAGCAAAAACAAACCATCTCACCTTTTTGGCAGAGTATGGAAGAACGAAGTGGCCATCATCCAAGCATCCAAGAAACTAGCTAAAATTTGTAAGGTCAAGCATGGGTTGGTGCATCAGTTTAGAACAGCAAGGCCCCCAAACATAAGGAAGGGAAGTTCCCACTTGCTTTTGGAGCTCTTCTCCATGGGCCTTTACTATATACTCACAAAAAAGAATGGGGATGGGAAATGAAAACAAAGTCTCCTTTGTAGCATAAGCAGAAAGGAGGTAAGAGATAGCTGTAGTGGTAAACAAAGCCCTACCACCTTCGACAGATCTCACAAAGCAACTTTGTGAGGTAGGAACAGCAAAACTTCTCACCCACAAGACTCTGGCAAAGATTGATTCTGAGGGAAGAATGGAAACAAAAACCCTTCCCGAGATACAAAGATCTACTGCTGGCTGGTAGAGGAAGAGTAGAAGCAAAACCCCTTTTACCAGTAGGACAACTACTGGAAACTACCTGGGACCTGGGACCCAGGACCCTACATCAGATACAGGCTAATATGGCTGAAGGAGAGAATAACTGAAAAGTCCCAACCCCAAGTACAAGGGCCTGAGTAAGACTGAGGCTGAATCAAGAAAACAGAGGGACACACAAAGAGCATGTGACTCTTTATCTTAAGAGTCATATAGTTCGAGCCCCACATTGGGCATAGATATTACTTAAAAATAAAAATGAAATGAAGAAAGAAAGAAAAGAGAACAGAGAAAACCCACAGCCTAGCAGCAAGTAACAAGCATTAACAGCCTACTGAAAGAGGAGGGGTAGGAACCTGGAGAGACCCTCATCTGTAGCAAGGAAAGCAGAGACAACTAAAATCTAAAGAAAAAACAGGAAAACAGAAAATTCTACAGTCCACAAGCCCCTCATTTCCAAGAACAGGTAATAAGAGCCTACCACTAAAAGACTGTAAACTCTGTGATACACTGAAGGAAAAGTACCAACAACAAAACCCAAATCCAACTGAATTATTGACAAATTGATTCAGCTCCACAGACAAATGGCCTGGGGGAAAAAGATGCTGGTCCATCTACAGGTATAAATACCATTTATCTTGGGATGCCCGGCTGGCTCGGTTGGTTAAGCATTAACTCTTTCAAATGTCACAATCTCAGTGTTGTGAGATTCAAGCTGGTCATGGAACCTGCCTAAGATCCTCTCTCTCCCTTTTCCCTCTATCTCCCCTGCCCAGCCTCCAACCCCAACCACACTCGCTAGCTTGATACCATTTATCACGATCTCTAACATTCTTCTGAACATATATCTGACACTCAGGTAAAAATTGCAAGACACATTATAAATGCAAAAAAACAAAACAAAAAAACCCGCTGTCAAGAGATAAAATCATCAATACGCAAACGAAAGGTGTTAGAACTATCACACTAGAACTTTAAAGTAACTATGATGAATATGTTCAAGGACCAAGTAGAAAAAGTGGTAACTTGCATAGAGAGATGGGGAACTTCAACAGAGATTTGGATACCGTAAGAGTCAAATGTAAATGATAGAATTTAAAAACATGATCAAAGATAACAAACTCTCTAGATGCGTTCATCAGTAAACTGGACACAACCAGGAAAAGGCTCAGATATTTTGAGGACAGATCAACAGAAATTATCCAAACTGACACACATGCATGCACAAATACTTTAAAAATATATACACACAAGATCACTCAAGAACTGTGGAAGAATTTATGTGAGTCCCAGAAGAAAAAGAAAAAAAGCATGGAGAAGAAAAATGTGAAGAAGGAACAGCAAAAAATCTTCTGAAAATAATGCAAGACATCAAATCACAGATGCAAAAATTTCAGAGAACACCAAACAGGAGAAATTAAAAATTCACACACTATATTCATTATAGGTCAAAATGATGAAAATCAAAATGAAGAGAACATCGTGAAGGCAGCAAGAGGAAAAAAATTATGTAGAGGAATAAAGATAAAAATTTTGGCAGATGTCTCAAAAACTTCAAGTTGTAAGACAAAAGAATGACATCTCCAAAATACTAAAAGAAAAAAAGTATTCTATATGCAGTGAAAATATCTCTCAAAAATGAAGGCAAAATAAAGAACTGCCAGAAAAGCAAAAGCTAAAAGAATCTGTAGTACCAGTTGGAAGTTCTCCAGGCAGAAGTATAACAAATAGAAACCTAATCTATAAAAAGAAATAAGAGTTCCAGAAATTATAAAAATGAAGGTAAATTTTAAAAATACTTTTTATTTATAACACCTTTAAAATATAATTATCTAAAGAAAACATATAAAGGACCCATCAACAGATGAATGGATAAAGAAGATGTGGTATATATATACAATGGAATACTATGCAGCTATCAAGAGAAACGAAATCTGGCCATTTGCAACGATGTGGATGGAACTGGAGGGTATTATGCTAAGCGAAATAAGTCAGTCAGAGAAAGACAAGTATCACATGATCTCTCTGATATGAAGAACTTGAGAGGCAAGGCAGGAGTTTGGGGGGGTGGGGGAGAGAAATGAAACAGGAAGGGATGGGGAGGGAGACAAACCATAAGAGACTCCTAGACTCAAGAAATGAACTAAGGGT
>CM053606.1:27620826-27669507 GCA_028646535.1 Procyon lotor
CAGGCTCCCTGCTTGGCGGGGAGTCTGCTTCTCCCTCTGCCTACTGCTCTCTGTGCTTGTGCTCTCTCTCTCTCGCTCTTATTCTATTTCAAATAAATAAAATCTTTTTTTAAAAAAAATCTAAAAGTCTAGATACTGTTATTAATCAAGCATATGGAAACACAAAAGAGATTAGTTCTACAGGAAGGAGAGAGGTAACACATGAGCTGAAAGAAAAATAGGATAATGCCAACTAGAAAAAGGGCAGAAGAGAGAAAAGTCCAAGGACAAGTAAGAGACAAACAAAAGCCAAGAAAAAAAAATCAGTTTTTATTTCCATGGACAGCTAGTAGGCTGGAACTGGGAAGGTGGGGGAGATACATGAGAAAGAACTAGAAAAAAATAAAGCTAGGAAAGGACTGGGACCAGAATTCAGGGTTTCATTGAAACCACATTTACTAGGTTTACTAAATGGAAGTACTGTGCCAAGACATGGAAAAGAGGTAAACATATAAAAAATCCTTCCCAGGTGCCTGGATGGTTCAGTCAGTTAAACGTCTGCTTTTGGCTCAGATCATCATCCCAGAGTCCTGCGATTAGTCCCACATCAAGTTCCCTGCTAAGAGGGAGTCTGCCTCTCTGCCCCTCCCTTGGCTCAAGTGCGTTCTCTCTCTCTCTCTCTCTGAAATAAATAAAATCTTAAAAAAAAAAATCCTTTGAGACACCTGGGTGGCTCAGTCAGTTAAGCATCTGCCTTCAGCTCAGGTCATGATCCCAGAATCTTAGGATCAAGTCCTGTATCAGGCTCCTTGCTCAGTGGGAAGCCTGCGTCTCTGTCTGTCTGCCTCTCCCCCTGCTTGTACTCCCTCTCTCTCTCTCTGACAAATAAATAAATAAAATCTTAAAAAAAAAAATCCCTTGGGGCGCCTGGGTGGCTCAATGGGTTTAGCCTCTGCCTTCGGCTTAGGTCATGATCTCAGGGTCCTGGGACAGAGTCCCGCATAGGGCTGTCTGCTCAAGCAGGGAGCCTGCTTCCTCCTCTCCCTCTGCCTGCCTCTCTGCCTACTTGTGATCTCTTTCTCTCTGTCAAACAAGTAAAATCTTAAAAAGAAGAAAAAATTAAAAAATAAATCCCTTTCCTTGAGACACTTGACTATCTGGCATGGTGTGTAGCACATCATCAATGTATAGTAAGTCAGTAAATATCTCTAATAATCCAGACAAACACAAAAGACAAAGGTGTTGAGACATGAAGGCTTAAGAGAAACAAAAGTAACTACCATCTAAAGCTCTCTAAACTCCCTTCTTCCACATGCACATACACACACCCTACACAGCATACTACTGGGTAATTCCCATATGGGAATATAAACATAACATGTGCAGACACAAAAGAAAGTTAAGTTGAATTATTTGTTGTAGAACACAGGTAGGAAAGTAATCTGACGGTTCATCAAAAAGCTTAGATGAGAAACTAGGACTTCTTAAAGATCTGGTTGATTCTAGGACTGACAGGAATGATACAAGATGAGCCTGGAACATCCTGTTGTGCCAGAAAGTTAAAAAGTGCTAACAAACAAAAAAATAGGGCCATGTCAAAAGGGCACAGGAACCAACTTGCAAGAGCTCCTAATGGCCAAAGCTGCAACAATGTGATTAACAAATAATGACAGCACAAAGAATAAAAGTCCATGAGTGCACACAACACAAATAAATGATTGAATAAGTAAATAAAGGGAGAAGAAAGAGTAAGTCTTCCACACAGAAGAATCCCAATTAATAGAGAAGTAATGAAGAAAAGAAAAAAAATCACCACTAGAAAACAATAAAAACTGCTTTACAAATGCTAAAATTAATGAGCGAAAGTTTAAGAACAGGGTACTTGCATACCCTCAAAGTAGTTCCCCAAAAGATTTTATAATTTACAAAGCGATAGGGGCGCCTGGGTGGCTCAGGGGTTAAAGCCTCTGCCTTCGGCTCAGGTCATGATCTCAGGATCCTGGGATCGAGCCCCGCATCGGGCTCTCTGCTAGGCAGGGAGCCTGCTTCCCCTTCTCTCTCTGCCTGCCTCTCTGCCTACTTGTGATCTCCCTCTCTCTGTCAAATAAATAAATGAAATCTTTAAAAAAAAAAAAATTTACAAAGCGATACATGGTAATTTTATAGTGGAGAAACCTGGAAGACACCTCCTTAATCAAAGAACCGGGTTAACATTACCAGTTATAAGACATACTAACATCAAGTTATCTCTTGATATGACACACAGAGATGGGCGCATTATCTCTGCATTATGCTTCCCCAAAATGCATTACCTCAATCTAACCGTGAGAAAATACCAGACATATCAAACTATAAAACATACCATACAATATCATTCCACAAAATGTCTGACAAGTACTCTTCAAAGGTGGCAAGGTCATAAAAGACAAGAAAAGACTGAGGAACTACTACAGATAAGAGGAGACTAAAGAGACATGACAACTAAATGTAATGCAGGATCCTAGACTAGATCCTGACACTAAAAGAGAAACTAATCTGAATGAAGTATGTAATTTACTTAGTAATTAACAGTAATACTTACTCAAAAGTACTGTATTAACATCAATTTCTCAGTTTCTATCACTGTACTAGGCTTATATATGACATTAACATAGAGGAAGTGAATGAAGGACATATGGGAACCCTTTGGGCTATTCATACAACTCTTCTATAAATCTAAAATTCCTTCAAAATAAAAGTTAAAAAAGAAACTTAGATGATGAAAACAATACTAGTCTGTTTTTTTTTTAACCAAAGACTATCAACTTACCTGAACTGTAGGTATTATTTTCCAGTGAATGCTACATTATCTCTGTTCTTACTTATGTTCTATCAGTCATGTAACATAATAAAGCTTTAACAAATTGGTATTCTACCAAAAATAAAGTTAATCACTTAATAAAAAACATTTCCCTTTCTGATATCTTAAAAATGGCTAATAATCAGAATTTCACTTTTTAATTATAAAAGCCCCACAAAGCTTTATCTTCAAAAGAAGCTATTATTTTTGTTTATAGCACAAAAATAATAATTTAAATAAAATCCTTACCTTCCAACCACTGCCAGCCTCTCTATAATATGGGAAGTTATCACAAATCCATTGGTAAATCTCACTTAGAGTCATTTTCTTTTTGGGTGAGCTATTAATTGCAAATGTAATGAGGCTGGCATAACTGTATGGAGGTTTCCCATCTTTGTGCTGTTGGACTTCTTCCTGGTCCAGTGTTGTATTTGGGTCAAGGAGTGCATTCTTCTTGGAAATTCCTGTTCCATGTGCATTTTGTGTAGCATCAGATTTTTGGATGGCTGCTCTCATGGTGAGCTGTGGTAACCAGTCCATAGATGTTAGGCTGCTCTCCAGTTCAGATGTCATCCTGAAGGTAAATAGACTCCTTAGTCAATATCAAGGAAAGAACCCCTGCTTCTCAAAATATCCAATATTCACAAATCTAGGAGTTCCAAAGTGAGGGAAAGCCTGAGTTAAATCTGGAGGAAAAAGATTGAGTATGTTAATGACCAAACCAAGTATTTAAGGGCTCAACATTTCCAATCTTTTAAAATTTTTTCCTCTCCAAACACAACAAATTTGGTTTTAAAATGTTTAAGATACAGAACAATACGTACACACAAAGTGATACCAATGCCAATGTTTCTAAAAAAGACTATCACTTTAAATAGGGCAACAAGATCAAAGTATGAAAAATAAGTCTGCAGTCCAGCTCTTTACACACCAACACCACAGGCCCTTTAAAACCTTAAGACTGGCATTTCTTTTACACAAATTTTAGGAGAGTCATACAGACAAAAGACTACCTAAAGTAAAGAGGTCAGAGAAGTGACTGAGAAAGAGACACAGGAATTTGCAAGGAAGAAAGAAGGTAGAGCTGAGCAGGTGAGAGGTAGGAAAAGCAAGCAGGGTAGATAAGAATAGTAAGTAGACAAGCTAGCTGGGGGAACTACCCAAAGAAGAATGCAAACTCAAGGACACTGATGAACAAGAGGAGGATAGGCACCCAGGCAGTTAAAAAAAAATAAAAAAATAAAATAAAAATTAAAAATCCACAAAATCCACAAGGAACAAGCTTAAGAAAACTAAAGATCTGGGAGTGTAGGATAGACGGGATTAAATCATATAAATGGACAGCAAGAAGCATTAAAAACTCAGGACAGGCTAATGCAAACATCTAGTGATCTGGATGCTGTAAGATATTTTTCTCCAAGGCTGAAAAATTCAGACCATTACAACCCAAAGAAAAAAAGAAAAACAAAATCTGCCAGGTTAACACATTTTCTGGAGAAGGGAAAAGGTGCTCGAAGAATTAAAGATAAAAATATAGAAACAAAGCTTAACACTTCACACTGGAATTGCTAACTTTCAGCTGTGGATATAAACCTTTCCTACCATGAGATCAAAGAAACAGGAATAATGACCCTGACAATAGAGTAGAGAAGAATGAAATACTTCTAAGTTACATCAAACTAACAAGAAAAAAAGAAAACAAAAAACCTAAAGTACTTCAGTGAAAAGAAAAAATTTGTGGCAAATAAAATTCAATACAGGCCCTCATCCCAAATGGCTGCAGGCAAAGAGCAGCCTGCAATACATGCTTAGGATATGAACTTCTGGGAGGCAATACAGAACTGATAAAGAACACAGGCTCTCAAGTCAGGCAGATCAGAGTTCAAGTACTAATTTTACCAGTTACTAGCTGCAGGAAATGAAAATGTTAATTAATATTAATTATCTAAACTACAGCTTTCTCTAGGGATGCCTTGGTGGCTCAGTCTGTAACTGTCTGCCTTTGGCTCAGGTTATGATCCCAGGGTCCTGGGTTCAAGCCCCCGAATCAGGCTCCTGGCTCAGCAGGGAGCCTGCTTCTCCCTCTGCCTGCTGTTCCCCCCTGGCTTGTGCTCTCTGTGGCATGCACACACACGCGCTCTCTCTCACTCTCTCTGACAAAATGAAACCTTTTAAATAAATAAACTCCAGTTTTCTCATCTGTAAAATGAAACAATAATAGTTCCTACAGTTAAAATATTAATTTGAGGGAGCACCTGGGTGGCTCAGTCAGCTAAGCATCTTTCAGCTCAGGTCATGATCTCAGTCAGGGTCTTGGGATAGAGCCCTGCATCAGGCTCTCTGCTCAGCAGGGAGTCTGCTTCTCCCTCCACCACCCACCCCCGCCACTCCCATTCCCACCGCAGCACCCTTGCTCACACAAACTCTCTCTCAGATAAATTTTTTAAAAATTAGTATATTAGGGGTAACTGGGTGGCTCAGTGGGTTAAAGGCTCTGCCTTTGGCTCAGGTCATGATCTCAGGGTCCTGGGATGGAGCCCCACATCAGGCTCTCTGCTCAGCAGGGAGCCTGTTTCCTGCCCACCACCCCCACCCCACCCCGCCTGCCTCTCTGCTTGTGATCTGTCAAATTAAAAAAAAAAAAATAGTATATTACTTTGAGAATTAAATATGGT
Organism: Procyon lotor; assembly: GCA_028646535.1. Taxonomy (NCBI): domain Eukaryota; kingdom Metazoa; phylum Chordata; class Mammalia; order Carnivora; family Procyonidae; genus Procyon; species Procyon lotor. The sequence goes on from CM053606.1 coordinate 27,626,320, forward strand.
AGTATATACACAGAAGAAACATCCGTTAAGTATTAGTTAATAATATTACGCTAGGATTATCTGGCGAGGGTACTAAAGCAGTATATAATAAATTAGATTAAGCAACAGCAATCATAAATCAAGAGACACCCATGAGGGGGCGCCTGGGTGGCTCAGTCGTTAAGCGTCTGCCTTTGGCTCAGGTCATGATCCCAGAGTTCTGAGATCGAGCCCCGCATCGGGCTCCTTGCTCAGCAGGAAGCCCGCTTCTCCCGCTACCATCCCCTCTGCTTGTGTTCCCTCTCTCACTGTGTTTCTGTCAAATAAAATCCTTAAAAAAAAAAGAGACACCCATGAGGATTTTATCTACACTGCCAGTAGAATCCTATTATCTTTTTTTAAAAAAATTTTTATTAACATATAATGTATTATTTGCCCCAGGGTACATGTCTGTGAATCGTCGGGCTTACACATTTCACAGCACTTAACAGCACATACCCTCCCCAATGTCCACAACCCAGCCACCCTATCCCTACCCACCCACACCCACACCCACACTTAGTTCGTTTGAGTCTAGGAGTCTCTTATAGAATCCTATTATCTTGCTCTTAGATTATTTTGATCCAGTTTTATCTTTTTCACTTTCTCAAATTGCCTACATCTCTACTTCATATATTCTGCTGAAATCTGAACTTTAAATTCTCTGTACAGTAGCTTCAGAGATCAAAAAACAAAAACAAAACAAACAAAATCCTTACCATTATGCTCTATAATCTCAGCATTAGATTAAATGTTTGTTGCTAGCATGAAGTAAATTACAGGAACTTATGGAATAAAGAAAACAATGTAGGGGTGCCTGGGTGGCTCAGTTGGTTAAGCAGTTGCCTTCGATTCAGCTCATGATCCCAAGGTCCATGGGAAGGAGCCCTGCATACACTCTTTAACTGGCAGGGAACCTGCTTCTCCTGTACCCTCTGCACCTCCCCTTTTCATGTTTTCTCTCTCTAAAACAAAATTTTTTTAAAAAATTCAAGAAAACAATGTAATTTAGACATCACAGGTTGTTAAATGAGTGGGCAAAGTACCCTAGAGATCAGAGACCAATCACTTCATTCTAAAGATGAAAAACTAAGGTTTACTGAAGTTAAAGACTTGCCCAAATTCACAAAGGTAGACAACAGAAGTAAAACCATAGCCCAGGTCTCCCAATGCTCAATCCAGTAGTTTTTCTACCATACTTCATCTGTAAAATGAGCATAACAGTACCTACCTCACTGATGAAAAGTACTGAGAATAGTGACAGATAATAGTGACCATTCAAAAAATGTTAGCTACTGGTGGTAGTGTTATGCTAATAGTAGTTGCTGCTATTATTGTTCATATTTCATTCTAAAAACATTGGCAATTATTATTCCATGCTGTCATCCTATTTGCCTCAATTAAGGCTCCACTAAGTAGCTTTATTTTGTTCAAATTCCCAAAGGAGCCAGTCACACACATGTTCAAAGTTAATATAAATGCACATTCCAAACTGGAATATAACTGATATTGCAGATGCCCCCTATTGAGAACCATCTTTAACTTCTGTTTTCTTCCACCAGTGCCACTAATTGAGACTCTATGAGAGCCTCAGTAATATAATGTAAAATATAATTAAGTACTTAATACATGTTATAACAGTTAAGAATTTATAATTACACATGTACAGGGCTATAAAACTTTGTGTACACACACACACACACAACAAAGTATGATAAAATTCCTGTCCTCCAGGAAACTGCAGTCCAATTAGGAAGGTAAAACATGGGGCGCCTGGGTGGCTCAGTCATTGAGCGTCTGCCTTCGGCTCAGGTCATGATCCCAGGGTCCTGGGATCAAGCCCCACATCAGGTTCCCTGCTCGGCAGGAAGCCTGCTTCTCCCCCTACCATTCCCTCTCTCGCTGTGTTTCTGTCAAATAAATAAAATCTTTAAAAAAAAAAAAAAAAAGGAAGGTAAAACATAAGGAAGAACTGAAGAATAAAGGAGGAAGGCTGAGCTGTGGGTGCTGCTAACAGTACAAAAAAGGGAAAGGACAACACAGAGGCAGAGAAGAAAGAACTTGCACTAAGATTTGAAAAAAGTAAAGATCTCAACAGGCTAGAAAGAAAATGGTCCCTAGTCATCAAGACACCGTGAGTAAAAAATCACTCCACTACTGTGCTTATCTTCATTGATTCTGCTAGATCAACTCTGCACTAACTATAAAATATCTTAAATTTAAACTCTGAAAAAGTGGGACTCCTGTTTGCTATTTATTAAATTTTATATATTCTTGATAGTAAAGTAAAAAGTGCTTCCACTCTTGGGATGGTCACCTGGTTGCCCCAGCAGTTCTCCATTAAGCACAAAGAACACCAAAAATGACCATTAGATATGAACAGATCATCAGTAACTTTAGAAAGAAACCTCTTAATGGAATGGTGATGACAGAAGTCCACTTGTATAAGAGAACAGATGGTGGTAAATTTAAAAACAGCATGGGAGGCTCTGAGGAATCTGGTTATGGAAATCTGGTTAAGAAATGTCAGGCCCTCATTACCTCACCTCATTCCAAAAGCTTCCTAGCTGGCCTCCTGGCCTCTGATTTCTTACCACTTCTCTCTGCTAATCACCTCCTGAGTCCATGCACACACTCCAAGAGAAATCTGTTGGCATTGTTTTCATGTCATTGTGCCCAGAACTTTCAAGGGTTCCCTTTCTCCTATTATACTAAATCTAAACTCATTTTCAACTACTTCAGTTTTTATTAATCTTTTATTAATCCTTATCTAAATTCCTGGAGCAATTATAACCTCAATTTGGCATTTACCATGCTGTTTCATATGTATAATTGCTTCATACGCCTAAGCTTACAACCCTCACTCCCTCTTCCCCCACCTCCCCATTGAGAACAGTGACCATACAACCAATATTTCAGATGCTACCAAACACCATACCAGGTACGAGTTTTCTGAAAAATAACACAGTATTTGGATGAAAAACATTCCTTTCTGGAATGTCTTTTCCTTTTAACACTGCCTAGGTGGCTTCTACTTTTTTCCAAGACTCAGACCAAACACCTCCCTCTCCAGAAAGCCCCATCAATCCATTCTTATCTTCCATCTCCTAAACTAAACTAGCTCCTACTCTCACAGTAGCATATAAACACTTCTATCCCAGGGTTTATACAGGATTATAACTATCTTTATCTATCTCCCCAGAGACCATGAGGTCTTTGGAAAAAGAAACTTTCTTATTCTTTTCTCTAATTCCTAAGAACATAATAAGTGAAGGGTCAATAAATAATGGGTAAATGATTGAAACAGTTACTAGCCAATGAAGGTGTGGGTGTGATCCTTCCCAAACAAATGAAATTACACACACTGACAAGCTAAAAGAAAGAGGCACAAGAAAAAAGGACTCAATAGCGTGAGGTAAGGATAATCACAGGATTGAAGTCCTTTATGAACTGGAAAAAGTATGACTCAGACTGACAAGTAGCACTACACAGGAACAGAGACAGTCCTGGAGTAGCAGAGAAAAATGGGAAGATAGAAGCAAAGATAAAAAGATAACGTTACTTATGGTAGATAACAGGGATTGGAAAACTCATGTCTTAAATCTATGATGATATTTATTGCTAAAAAAAAAAGTTTCATGAGGAATCTTTTCTCTATAACATGAAAATGTAAACAGCATCAAGATATAAAAACCACAACATTAAGGCATGAGATGGGGAAAGGAGCGGGGGTTCCAATCCCACTTTATGGAACAGTGCCACTATTAGGATCCCAAATAAGATGTCCACATATTTTTAACACATTGCTTGGACCTCCCTCTGCAAATCTTCCTAACTCTCAACAAGTAACCAAGATTACTCAGAAAGTTTTCAAGCTTTCAACAGTTATCAAAAAGAGTGGAAATGGTGCTATTAAGTGCTGTGAAATGTGTAAGCCCGAAGATTCACAGACATGTACCCTGGGGCAAATAATACATTATATGTTAATAAAAATTAATTAAAAAAAAAAAAGAGTGGAAATGGGTAGAGATATTGATTGCTGGCTTCCGAAACAAAGGTAAGAAGACATCAAGGAAAATAAGAATAATGAGGATAAAGATGTTGTGACCAAGGTATTCCTGAATCCTCCCACTCTATTCCTGACATTTGGCATTTCATCTTAAAAGACTTAAGAAAAATCACAAATATTCATAAGACTCATAAGAAAAACTAAGGAACTGGAAAACTCAAAACGAAATTCTTATAATTACCACAGCAGTAATTCTAATCACATGCATCCCAAGGACACACACACACACACACACACACACACACTTTTTTTTTTTTTGAGAAGGAGGGGGTAGGAGCAGGAGAGAGAGGAATCTTAGGCAGGCTCCATGCCCAGTGTGAAACTGACACAGGGCTCCATCTCACATGACCTGAGCCAAAACAAAAAGTTGGACCCTTAACTGACTGAGCCACCCAGGCACCCCTATATATATACTTTTTTAAATATATAACCCCTGTTACAGAATCTTAGCACCCAAAACAACCAGAAGTAAGGTCTATGGCGAAAACCACTAACTGCTACTTAACATCTGTTTTTACCTTCTTCCTGAGGAATACAATCTCAATTTCATTCTGGATGGCATTGTGCCTCTTTCCATTCCTGCTCTCTGAAGACACAATAGCTATTGTTCCAGCATCATCTTGGATCATAAGGTGATCTTTGAAAATGGAAGCCATACACTGAGGATATAGGAGCAGAGAGAAGGAATTTGGGTCCCTGAGTCTTTTGTGAAACAACTGTGAAGCTGCCATCCAAGCCCTGAACTGCCTACCTTCCAGACTTCTTATGTATTTAACTACCATAAAAAGGTATCACCAGCGGATGAATGCAATTTTTTAAAAAACATGAAATTTGGGATATGGAAGTGGGGTAAATACAAGTAAAAGAACCTAAAATAAGACACTCCTAAAGGAGAAGTTGATGAGGCAAACATTAACTCTGATATTGCAGGTTGCAAAACTGGTGACCTTCTTAAAGAGTGACAAAGGAGGGTGCCTGGGTGGCTCAATGGGTTAACCTCTGCCTTCGGCTCGGATCATGATCTCAGGGTCCTGGGATCGAGCCCTGCATCTCTGCTGAGCAGAGAGCCTGCTTCTCCCTCTCTCTCTCTGCCTGCCTCTCTGCCAACTTGTGATCTCTCTCTCTCTGTCAAATAAACAAATAAAATATTTAAAAAAAAAGAGTGACAAATGATTTGGTCAAATTTGGCCATCTACAGAAGTTAGAGAGCAAACCATATGCCAACTAAGGCTATGGCAACGAGAGAAATATAGGAAAAATTAGAATGTTGGCATGCGTTGGCTCCTTCTTGTCACTTAAAACAAAGTCCTGAGAAACAAATTTCGATTAGAGCTGCAAGCAGAGAGGGAGAAAATGCAGATTTGCTAAGGGAGGTTAACTCCCTGCCTGTGGCCTGCAATTTAAGCTAACAGTCCTATAATTTAAAGCCTTGCATAGCTGAAAAAACACCAACTGCTTCTGAAGCAGCAAACTGAAGTAATTGACTGGTAGCTGCAAAACTGCAGCTTTGGCAGTATGAGAAGACTGGTACCTTGCCACACAAAAGCAATGTCATAAGGGTGTTTTCTTTCCACCCATGTTTTCCACCACTGTTTCAAATGGCCTCATCAGAACCATCTTTCCCTCAGAAGCCAGAAGAGGTCAATGAACTTGGATGGAGAAAAAATACTCTTTATGTCCACTAACCTGTAACTGAAATTTAGCATCTCCTTTAATTATGAAATTAAACAACACATCATAGTAGCACTAACAGTACTTGCGACTTTGCCACCAATAAAAATCACAAATTTATTTTCTCACATGCAAATGTTGCAGAATCTCAACTTTTAATTTAAACTTAACTACTTAAAAATTACGTTAGTGTATTAGATTTGCCACTAGATCTTTTATTTAATGCTAAAGCACACATTAATATGTTTCAAAGTTAATATTTTGCTAACCATATTTCAATATAGTTGGTTTCCTTTGTAATCCTAAGTACTTTATTTTGTGAATTTTGAGACATTATTCTGAGACGGATCCACAGGTTTCACCAGACTGTGGAAGGGGTTCCAGGGCACCAAAACAAGACTGGAAATTCCCAGGGTAAATGAAGCACAAAGGGCACAGTCTTCACACAAAAATTCTATCTGGGCAGGCACTATGGATCAAAGCAGCAAAAAGTCTAGAAACTAAGTATTTTAAGATAATTGTATGGGATATGGGGGGAGAGAAAGAGACCAGACTGCAAAGTCCTCTTAAGTTTCCAAAATAATACCCGGGCTCATCAACAAGAAGTGAGCTATAAAAGCTGTACATTTCTTAGAAAGGGCATCTTCACTAATATCCGTCTCAGCTGTGGCCGTGGAAGATAATGGATAATAGGACCTTTCAGAAGGCATAGGAGACAATGGAAGCCCTACCAAAGAGCAAAATCAAGGAACTTACCACATTGTCAAGAAATCACTGTCATTCCTACCCAGTAAGATTTTTTTTTTTTAAAGATTTTATTTATTTATTTATTTGACAGAGAGGTATCACAAGTAGGCAGAGAGGCAGGCAGAGAGAGAGGAGGAAGCAGGCTCCCCGCTGAGCAGAGAGTCTGATGCGGGGCTTGATCCCAGGACCCTGAGATCATGACCTGAGCCAAAGGCAGAGGCTTTAACCCACTGAGCCACCCAGACGCCCCCCCGTAAGATTCTATAATGCACTAATGACTTTTGAGTGTTTCCCATTATTCCCTTTTCTGAATACTACCTTTTATTGCTGTTATCCTAATTCTTTCTCCACCACTATATATTAGGTAGAATGTAAATAACTCATCATTGGTTTATAGACCTTTGAACCACAGAAGCCACACCAGGATCTGATGAAACAGACTCTACCTCAAGAGCTCAGGTTTTCAGCTAATTATAAATAACTGGATGAAACTCTGGGTTGTCTCCCTTGGGAAAAGATCAAGCGTTGCACATTCTATCGAATGAGCCAGCCAGGAGCCCAGAATTTTTCAAATTTTAAATGGCTGTCACTCTCACTCAGTGGTTTTAGACTTGACTTATATGTCCTAAATGACAGAGTAATTGGTTAGCAGCCTCAATGGAAATGACTAAAGTGACCCAGAAAGGATTAGGTTTTAAAATTTTGTTTGTAGGGGCACCTGGGTGGCTCGGTTAAGCAGCTGCCTTCGGCTCAGGTCATGATTCCAGGGTCCTGGGATCAAGTCCCACATCGGGCTCCCTGCTCAGCAGAGAGCCTGCTTCTCTCTCTCCCTCTGCCTGCCACTCTGCTTACTTGTGCTCTCTCTCTCTGTCAAATAAATAAATAAAATCTTAAAAAAAAAATTTTTGTTTGTAGACTATACATGAGAGCTGAGAACATATTTTTCCCCATAGAAATAAGATGATATATTGATTCCTGAAGTAGAATCAAACTCATCTCCATGAAGGCATAAATAACTAAGCCTTTTAAAACTTCCTATAAGCAGGAAGGGAGACAAACAAGAGACTCCTAGACTCAAGAAACGAACTAAGGGTGGCTGGGAGGCGGGGGCGGGGAGGGCGGTGTAGGGATAGGGTGGCTAGGGTGTGGACATTGGGGAGGGTATGTGCGGTTAAGTGCTGTGAAATATGTAAGCCTGACGATTCACAGACATGTACCCTGGGGCAAATAATACATCGTATGTTAATAAAAATTTAAAAAAAAAAACTTCCTATAAGCAATGACCTTTTTAAAAAATAAGCTGAGGCGGGGCGCCTGGGTGGCTCAGTCGTTAAGTGTCTGCCTTCAGCCCAGGTCGTGATCCCAGGGTCCTGGGATCAAGCCCCGCATCGCATCAGGCTCCTTGCTCAGCAGGAAGCCTGCTTCTCCCGCTGCCATTCCCTCTGCTTGTGTTCCCTCTCTCACTGTGTTTCTCGCTGTCAAATAAATAAAAATCTTTAAAAAAAAAAAAATAGTAAGCTGAGGGGAGCTTGGGTGACTCAGTGGGTTCAAGCCTCTGTCTTCAGTTCAGGTTATGATCTCAGGGTCCTGGGACCAAGCCCCACACTGGGCTCTCTGCTCAGCAGGGAGCCTGATTCCCTCTCTCCTTCTGCCTGCCTCTCTGCCTACCTGTGATCTCTCTCTCTCTAATAAATAATAAAATAAAATCTTTAAAAATAAAATAAATAATAAAAAATTAAAAATAAGCTGAAAAGTTCTCACTAGTTTCAAGTGAAAATACAGGTGGAGGAATCATAATTTAGGAGAAGGAATCCAATACACTGACAGCAGATCACTCTTCAAACCTCTTGACTTTCACAACTTCTCTTCCTCCCTAAAATTCCAAGAATAGTAACAACACAACTAATGCAAAAATCTGGGCGATTTAGGGCACCTGGTTGGCTCAGTTGGTTAAGCGACGGCCTTTGGTTCAGGTCATGATCCTGGAGTCCCAGGATCGAGTCCCCCATTGGGCTACCTGTCAGCAGGGAGGTCTGCTTCTCCCTCTGACCCTCCCCCTCCCATGCTCGCGCTCTCTCTCTCTCAAAAAAATAAAAATCTTAAAAAAAAAAAAAGAAAAAAAGAAAAAAAATCTGGGAGATTTAGTGAGACAACTATCATTTGTAAAACTATTGTGATGTCAGAGCTATTTATCATAAAATCAGAATTGAAAAAGAACCTCATTTGGTCATTTTCTAAAGTCCTAGTATTACCTATTTTGGATACTAACAATATTCTTTAAGATCTCCAAGGGAAGAAAAGTTCACAACTTAATCTGTTCTAAGGTATGTAACTCTAAGGTATGTGTATTATTTTTGTGTTTTTTTTTTTTTAAGTTTAACTGGCTGGGGGGGAGGGGGGGTGCGCACTTGGCTGGCTCAGTTGGTAAAACACACAACTCTTGATCTTGGAGTCATGAATTTGAGCCCCACATTGGGCACAGAGATTACTTTAAAAATAAATAATTTTTTAAAAAAAATTTAAAGTTTTAACTGGCTAATCTCTATCTTCCTTGCTACGAAAAAAAACTTCTTTCAACTCTCTCTTGGAAAATGAGAACTGGTCAGAGTTCTATTCATAATGGTGCTTCACATATTTTACAATATTAACACAACTTGGGGTCCCTTTTCTATAAGTTTGAAGTCCAGAACTTCTCCAACAGGATCTGAATTTGGAACCCTAATATATTAACTGCTCTTTTCTAGATTCTCTCCAAATTATTCCACATATAATCTTAGATTCAAAAAACTGTATTCTAAATTCATATAAGCCATATTCCTAGTTAGAACTCCATTCAGGGTACAAACTTAGAGATCATGTGGTCAAAAGATATTTTCACACTGTATGTATAATTCTCATCTTAGGTATCTTTTGTTCCATAATGTAGGAAGGAAAAAATAAAAATTTGGGGGCATGAACCACTCAACTATATTCTGTCATCAAGTAAATACTGTATTTTCCATTTAAATCTCATCTACTGGAATCTGTCTCTGAGTAGTTGGAAAGACTGATGAACACTAGTGCCTTCAGCACAAGAACGCTCAAAGCCATCTTTGTAGCTGTTATTTAAAAATCCACACGGGCACCTGGGTGGCTCAGACAGTTAAGCGTTTGACTCTTGATTTTGGCTCAGGGTCCTGAGATCGAACCCCATGTTGGGCTCTGTGCTGCTGAGCTTTGAGCCTTCTCAGGATTCTCTCTCCCTGGCCCTTTGCCCCTCCCCCACTCGTGTGCGCCTGTGCATGCGCTAGCTCTCTCTTAAACAAAAAGTTAAAAACCCTAGGGCCCCTGGGTGGCTTGGTCCGTTAAACATCTGTTTTCTGCTCAGGTCATGATCCCAGGGTTCTGGGATCAAGCACCATGTCGTGCTCCCTGCTCAGTGGGGAGTCCGCTTCTCCCTCTCCTCCTGCTTTCTCTCTGGCTTGCTCTCTCTCAAATAAATAAGTAAAAACTTCAACAACAACAAAAAAAAGTTAAAAACCCAGAATCTGCTATTAATACTCCTTAAACTTAGTTTAAAATATAGATATATGTAATGTACATATAATAAAAGTCCTCTGAGTAACACATATCCACTGGTTTATCCTATCTCATTAAAGTGTCTATCCTCACCTCTCCACAATCTTACTGCTTCAACTCACTATACATTATACGAGTAGTTTGGCATCAGTGCTGGCAGAAGCTAAAATCATGGAAGGTAATCCTGTCTTACCTTTTAGAGTTAAGTATGATGCACAGAAAAATGCTAAACAGCTTAAACTTCTACATGTGATGTCTAGGTTCAGTTGTCCCCAAAGTGTGGTCCAGAAACCCTTTCAGGGAATCTGAAGAGTCAAAACAATTTTCATAATAAGATGTTATCTGCCTTTTCCACTCTAATCCTCTACAGTGGAGCTTTTCACATGCTATGTGATGGGTGTTGTTATCACATCAGACTGAATGCAGAGGCAGAGATGAGAATCCAGCTATCTCTATTAAACCACTTTTTAAAACTTGCAAAAATGTTGGGACACCTGGGTGGCTCAGTCAGTTAAGCATCTGCCTTTGGCTCAGGTCATGATCCAGAGACCCTGGGATCGAGCCCCGCATCAGGGTCCTTGCTCAGTGTGGAGGCTACGTCTCCCTCTGCCTTCCACTCTCCCGCTTGTGCGCTCTCTCTCTCTCTCTTTGACGAATAAATCTCTAAAAAATAAAAAATTTTAATTTGCAAAAATGTAAATACTTTTTGAGAGACCAAAAAATTTAAGAACCATGTTATAATAACTCATCAACTCAAAGACTAAAGATCACAGTTTCTAATACAGTACAAATGTAATGAAGAATAAGGGCTTTTGAGTCACTCAAAAAACTTGAATTCTCGTTCTTCCACTTATTAAATGCATCCCTAGACGAGTCTAACAAACATATTTGCTGTGAGTAGTAAATGACAAAATATATGTGGAACGCCCTAATACAGAGTTAATGCCTGGCATATAGTAGACACTCAACAAATGACAACTACCAGACACCTTTAAAAAAAAATGGGGTGCCTTCTGATGGCTCAGAAAGGAAAGCTTTCTGCTTTCCTCCAGAAAGCAGGAGGAGAGGGACACTCAGAAGGATGTTAAGCGTCTGCTTTGGCTCAGGTCACAAGCCTAGGGTCCTGGGATTGAGCCCCATGTTGGGCTCCCTGCTCAGCGGGAAGCCTGCTTCTCCCTCTCCCATTCCCCCTGCTTATGTTCCCTCTCTCACTATGTCTCTGCCAAATAAATAAAATCTTTAAAAAAAAAAAAATCTAAAAAAAAAAAAAATGACATGCTTGCTTTCTCCTTTGTCAATAAGTCTTCATAGTGTAGAGCGTACAACAAATATAGTTGAATTGAGTTCCACATTGTGGAACGCCTGGGTAGCCTGGTTAAGTGTCTGCCTTTGGCTCAGGCTGTGATCAAGCACTTCCCACCTCCCCCCAGAGAGCCTGTGATTCTTCCTCTCCCTCTGCTGCCCACTACCCCCAGCTCGTGCTTGCTCTTTCTCGCTCTCTCTCAGGTAATAACTAAAATCTTAAATAAATAAATAAAGTTCAGTATCGGATAATAACTAAAATCATAGATAGATAGATAGATAGATAGATAGATAGATAGATAGATAGATAGATAGATAAAGTTCAGTATCATTAAAGTTTCCCTGGCCACAAGAAATAGGTAACATCAGGCTTTTCATGAGGTGCACAGAATCTGAAAAGGCCAAAAAATCAATCTCTTAATTTCCTTTAAGTCTTCTTAAATAGGCAATCTGATATAAAGCTATTTAACAATACAGAATGTCTGTAATATGTATAAATTACTTGAGTTAGAGTTGTTCTCTGAGTATCACACAGGCATTCTAATGTCTACTTTTAGATTGCTTATTAGAATTTCACGTTTAAAAAAAAAAAAAGAATTTCACGTTTGGCTAGGTTAACAGAAAAATTAGACTGAACTCAGTCTATTACACTAAAGAGACTTTAGTTTTCATAAGAAATGGGCCAAAAATTTTAAAGAGTAGAGAGAGAGGGATCTGGGTGGGAAAGACACTCAATTCTAAACTTTAAAATAATAATCAATGAAATAGAGAAAAACTACATAACTATACCAAAGGTATAGTTTTCCCAAAAAAAATTAGTGGGAATGAGTTAAGCTAGAATCTAAAGAATTTCACCATGAGTCAATTGATGATACTATCACAATCTAAATGAACAGACCTTCTGTTCTAAGAGCACATCAATCATTATCAGCTTACATAACACATCAATACTGATTATCATTCCATGATGTGAAAAGGTCTGAAAAGGACTAACTTCCACAGAAATCCCAGTGCTATTTAGCGTAGAATGTTTACTAGTAATCTATAAAAAGCTGCTCAGCTTAAACTTAACAGACCCTAAGGGAGTCTCACTGCCTAGAGACTTATCCTGCTTGTTCTACTACTGACAACTAAAGACCCCACATTTTTATTTCTATTTGTTTCTTATCATTAGCACTTCAAAGTTTCTCATCTTTGATGTCTTGAACACAGACTTTATCCTTTTTCTTCTCATCAAGCACAGCAACTTCTTCCATAAATCATGACTATCTTTTCTTAATGAAACGACCCGTTTCCTACCATATGCTCACGTTCCTTAACATCTTCTAAAAATTTACTTTGCAATTTATAAATACGAGTTTTCCTTTACCTCAACTTTCAACCCACCACTAAACAGATACTTGATTATCAGGTTCTTTTCTCAACTTGAAGAGAACAAAGTATTTAACACCCACCAAATTTTAAGACTTACTATAACCAAGAAGTGGTTTTAGTAAAAGGATAGACATATAAATCAACAGAACAGGGTCCAAAAATGGATCCACTCATATATGGTCAATGGATTTATTATTATTATTATTGAACCATGGTTGACATACAATGTTATATTAGTTTCAGGTGTACTACATATTGATTCTGCAATTCAAAATTACTCAATGCTTACCACAGTAAGTACAGTAACCAGTAATAACATTACTACAATATTACTAACTATATTTCCTGTGCTATACTTCTCATCTCCATGACTTATTTATTTTATAACTGGAATTCTACACCTCTTAATCACTTTCGGTCACTTTGACTACGATCATGTCTGGTCGCAGCAAAGGCGGGAAGGGCCTGGGCAAAGGCGGCGCCAAGCGCCACCGCAAGGTGCTGCGCGACAACATCCAGGGCATCACCAAGCCCGCCATCCGGCGGCTGTCCCGGCGCGGCAGCGTCAAGCGCATCTCTGGCCTCATCTACGAGGAGACCCGCGGGGTGCTCAAGGTCTTCCTGGAGAACGTCATCCGCGACACCGTCACCTACACGGAGCACGCCAAGTGCAAGACGGTCACGGCCATGGACGTGGTCTACTCGCTCAAGCGCCAGGGCCGCACCCTCTACGGATTAGGGGGCTGAGCGCACGGGACCCAACCCACCATATTTTCTACACCTCTTAATCACTTTCACTTATTTCACTGATCAACTGATTTTTTTTTTAAGATTTTATTTATTTATCTGACAGAGAGAGATCACAAGTAAGCAGAGAGGCAGGCACAGAGAGAGGAGGAAGGAGGCTCCCTACCGAGCAGAGAGCCCAATATGGGGCTCAATCCCAGGACCCCAAGATCATGACGTGAGCCAAAGGCCGAGGCTTTAACCCACTGAGCCACCCAGGCACCCCTCACCAGTCAACTGATTTTTGATAAAGGTGTCATGTTAGGAAAGACCTTCCAAAAAATGATGCTGAAACAAATGGTTATCTGTATGAGAAAAACAAACAATATCCCTTATCTCACATCATATACAAAAACCTGCAAAGTCGGGGCACTTGGGTGGCTCAGTGGGTTAAAGCCCCTGCCTTCGGCTCAGGTCATGATCTCAGGCTCCTGGGATCAAGCCCTGCATTGGGCTCTCTGCTCAGCAGGGAGCCTGCTTCCCCACCCCCTTCTCTGCCTGCCTCTCTGCCTACTTGTGATCTCTCTCTCTGTCAAATAAATAAATAAAATCTTTAAAAAAAAAAACAAACCTGCAAAGTGAATCATAGAAAGTAAAAGCTAAACTTATAAGACATCTAGAAGAAATCATGAGAGAAAATCTTTGTAACATTTGGTTAAACAAATATTTCCCAGATAAGACATGAAAAAAAAAAATCACAATTCATAGAAGAAAACAATTGGTAAGCTAGTCTTTAACAAAATTAAAAACTTTTGTTCTTCAAAAGATACCACTAGGAGAATGAAAGGACAAGCCACACACTAGAAGAAAATACAAAACATGTATCTTAAGAAGGACTTGTATCTCAAGTCCTTTGTATTCTCAAAACTTAATAATAAAAAACACCCAGTTTTTTTTAATGGGCAAAAGATATGAACAGATACTTCAACAAGAAAATATATGATGGTAAAGAAGCGCATGAAAAGATGCTCAAGATCATTAGTCATTAAAAAAAATCACAAATTAAAATTATACTGAGGTATCACTACATACCTACAAGAACTAACTGTACCCAGCGTTGCCAAAAATATGGAGCAACTCAAACTCACACACTGCTAGTGGGAATGTAAAATGGTACACCACTTTCAAAAACAGTTTGACCGTTTTTTCAAAAGTTAAACATAAACCTACCATATGATCCAATCATTTCATTCCCAAGTATTCACCCAAAATAAATTATATATCCACACAAAGATATACATATAAATGTTCATTGCATTTTTATTTATAAGAGCTAAAACTGGAGAACAATCCAACTATGCACCAACAGATAAATGTTGTTGCACATATATCCAATGGAACAAAAAGGTATTAACTACTGATGCATGCAGTGACACCAGTGACTCTCAAGGTAACTATGCTAAATGAAAGAAGCCGGACAAATAAAAGAATACATACTGTACAGTTCCAGTTCTATACAGCTTGAGAAAATGCAAACATACATTCAGGGGCAGAAAAGCAGATCAGTTGATACCTTGCAGAAAGTGTGACAAGAGGGAAGAATCACATAGTGACACTAGGAAACTTTTGAGAATGATGGATATTGTGGTAGTAATTTTATTGGGGGGGGACTTATCAAATCATACTATGTCAATTACATCTCAATAAAGGTGTTTATTTTTAAGCTGTTTTAAATATGTATGTGTATGTGAGAGAGAAAGAGATTTGGAGTAGTTAGGATTTCTCAGCTAAGACATAAAAAGAAAAAAACATAAAAAAGAAACTGAAAGAAAAAATTTAAAACTTTTTTGCTCTAACAAAAAAAAGTGGGGGCATCTGGGTGGCTCAGTGGTTAAGTGTCTGCCTTCAGCTCAGGTCTTGATGGAGCCCCTTGTCGGGCTCCCTGCTTCTCCCTCTCCCATTCCCCCTGCTTGTGTTCCCTCCCTCGCTGTGTCTCTCACTGTCAAATAAATATATAAAATCTTTAAAACAAAAATTGTGTCCAGAATATTTAAAGAACTCTTACAATGCAATAAGATGACACTACCCTGTTTTAAAATGTGCAAAAAGATTTGAATAAAGACATAGAGAAGGGGGCGCCTGGGTGGCTCAGTGGGTTAAAGCCTCTGCCTTCCGCTCAGGTCATGATCTCAGCGTCCTGGGATCAAGCCCCACATTGGGCTCTCTGCTCAGCAGAGAGCCTGCTTCCTCCTCTCTCTCCGCCTGCCTCTCTGCCTATTTGTGATCTGCCTCTCTCTGTGAAATAAATAAATAAAATCTTAAAAAAAAAAAAAAAAAAGACAGAGGTGGTCAATAAGCACATGAAAAGACATACAACATTAGTCAACAAGGAAAGACAAATTAAAATCAAATTGATATCCATTAAAATGCTTAAATCAATTTGAAAACCAGTAATATCTTCCTTTATGAATTTAGTTTAAACTCCATAGTTTTGTCTTGATATCAATGACAAAAATAACTATATTTGTGCTGTAATGATTATCCCCATTTTATATGGCTTCCAATCCAGTGATCCTCTGACTGCATTGCATGGGCTCCTTGGGGTTTTATTTTTTAAATTATCTATAGACCTACCTGTAATAAAGAAGCACTATCTTTTTCTCAGGCTCTACCTATTCAAATAGTCTCATCGTCCCATAACCTCCAATTCTACTTTTTTACATAGCTAATATATCACTTTCCAAGTTCCAAATGCACGTAGGGGGATGGTAGAGTGCTAACTGCAAAGAAAGCGGTTCCCTATGCTTAAAATCTCCATTCAGTACAAACTTCAATAGGGACCTGTCCACAAACACCTATCCCTCAGGCTCTCAAGTAAGCATCAGTGTAGTATGGGGCAAAATAACCTTTCTGTTGTCCTTTTCTTTTGTTGTTTCTATGAGAATCCTGAATGTTAGTAAGGACATAATGAGTTTGTATTCAATAAGTATCTGTCAAATTAAAAAGAACTGGAACAAGAGTCCAATTCCAAACCCACAATTCCAAAACGAAGGTGAGAATCAAGTCTC
This sequence comes from Procyon lotor, assembly GCA_028646535.1. Classification (NCBI taxonomy): domain Eukaryota; kingdom Metazoa; phylum Chordata; class Mammalia; order Carnivora; family Procyonidae; genus Procyon; species Procyon lotor. The sequence continues at coordinate 27,642,853 of CM053606.1, forward strand.
CTATGCACTACCCATATGACTGTAAGGAATGAGTCTGAATCCTAAAAAACATCCTCTCTTGAAATCCTAACTCTTCTCACCCAACACTGGACACATGCTGCTTTGTATCAGAACTTCCTATAGTATTTTGCCTAGCTCACATGCCCTTTCTCAGAGTTGTCTCCATCCCCAGGACCCTGAAAGTCTTATCTATACCACAGCTATACAAGTACTACAACAGATAAAAGGATGAGAACGAAGGCTCACACCTGACCTAAGTTGTTCACCTTGATTTTCTTCCTTAGGAATTCAGAATTAGGACTGAAATGGTTTGGGTGGTCTCCTGAATGAAGCAGCTATGAACTTGAGAGGTACAGGATGGCCATATGCCAGAAAGGTAAAGAAAGCTGGTTTGTAGAAATGAAGAAATAAATTATAATCAGAGAAAAGCAACAGAGGAGTATACTGCCTAGGTTCCTGAGCCTAAGCTCTATCCCCTCAAGAGATCTAGCTATCTCTCGGTTCTGTGAAATATTCCAGTATTCTCCACAAATAAATTCCCTTTCTGTTTTGTTTGATACATCCAGTGCTGGTTTCCTTTACTTGCAGCCAAGCAAAACTTGACTAAAGTAAGTTTACTTAAACAAACCATAACACTTTATTTTTCAGTATTATAACTTATACACTGGTGACAGGCACAGATTTTATATTTAACTCCTCTTTTACTTTGCCAATATACCCAGTGATGCTTTTTATTCCCTATTACCTCTGATATTATTTCCCCCACACATATGAATTCATAGCAACTCAAATTTCTCCACCATCTCCCCATAAAAAAAAGCTGTTGTCTTTTTTTCCAAATTTATAGAACATATTTCAGAAGTAAATCACTAGTTTTCTATCACTTTTTTCCTGTTTCTGGCATTGAATATTTCCCTTTTCTAATTGTTTTTTATAGTATCCTCAATTAAGTGGAATATTTTTGACATCCCTCATTTTAAGAAAACACCTCAAATTATGATGAATTCTGACAGCCAAGAAGTAGAACTTTGTGATTAAGAGCCTGGGCACTGGAGCAAGGCCTACATATGAATCCCAGCTCTGTCCCTTTGTTCTATGCATGTCCTTCACCTAAGCTTAACTTTTGTACCTCTATTTCCTCATTTATGAAATGAAGACAATAATGGTACCAAACTTATAGAGCTGCTGGAGGGATTTAATTAATATACTTATTGTTTAAATAATGCCTGGTATAGTAAGTAGTAAGAACACCATAAATGCTAGATATCAAAGTCAATATTTAGTCACAAAAGTGACTTTTTTTTTTTATAAAGATTTTATTTATTTGACAGAAACACAGTGAGAGAGGGAACACAAGCAGAGGGAATGGCAGTGGGAGAAGCAGGCTTCCCACCGAGCAGGGAGCCCAATGCGGGGCTCAATCCCAGGACCCCGGGATCATGACCTGAGCTGAAGGCAGACGCTTAACGACTGAGCCACCCAGGCGCCCCACAAAAGTGACTTTTAATAATATGTCCGTAAGTCACTGACTAGTCAACAATACTCTTCAATACCTAATACTCTGAAATGGAAGTGCTAGGGCATTCAGTCATCTGAGATCAAAGATTAAATTACATTTAGGATGCTTTAAGCCAGCACTGTCCAACAGAACTTTCTGCAACAATAGAAATGTAGGTGTGCTATCCAGAATGATAGCCATTAGTCATGTGTGGCTACTGAGCACTTAAAATGTGGCTAGTGTGACTAAGAAACCAATTTTTTTGTTTTTATTTTTAATTAATTTAAACAGCCACATGAGGCTAATGGCAAATCTATTAGACAGTAAAGTTCTACCAGATAAGCCAGAAAAGTTCAAAAACTGTTCAGAAAAGTTTCTGTAATTGTCAAAATTAAGAGGGTTTCAAAAAAAAAGAGGGTTTCTCATTACTCTTTAATTGGAATATACCACACCTAAGCATGCAAATTCATAGATTCTATCAATTCCCCCAAAAGCTTGATAAACATGATAACAATGATGAAGTATGGCATGATAATGCAAAAGCTATTTTTGCCACTGTGTGGGAGAAACCTAATAACATAAAATTATGAATATAATAAACATGTACTATTCAATGTCACCAATATCCTTAGCCTAAACTCCAGCTGCAAACCTGAAGACTAATGGTAGATAGTCTAGAATCTAAGGAATCAGAGTGAAAGGGAAATGGAAGTGAGAAAACAAATCCCCATATTCTTGAGCTGAGAGCAAAGGACACAAATCTGTCCTCTTTTATTCTAAAAATGATGATCCCTTTGCTTTCTACCACTGAAAAAAAGGAAAGAGGAAAAAAAAAAAATAAGCCAGGTGACTTATGTATATATTTAATCCCATGAATCCTAACAGTCCAGTGAGGTAAGCATTAACAACCCTATTACAGCAAAACTGGGAAAAAGTGAAGTAACTTTCCAAGATCATATGGGTAATATGTGGCAGAGATTTAAACCTGTATCTACCTAATTCTAAGATTACATACCAGAGCTGCGTTAAGAATACCAAGCCTGTTACTAAAAACAAGGCATCAAGAGGTCTTAAAATAAATCCACCCTTCTCTAGTCATTCTAAATAGCAGGGTCATCAATATCAAAAGAGAAATGAGGAAACAGATGGACAGGAAATTCATCTGGGACACTAACACATGGCTTCTCTGGTGCTAAAACATCCCTATGTGTTTCCTAGTATATCCTAAATAGACAGACTGCATCAATAATAAAAGGTATCCTTAAGGGAGAAGCATAACAAGGGTCACCTATGTGGCCCAGTCAGTTAAAAGGCCAACTTGATTTTGGCTGGGTCATGCTATCAGGGTCATGGGATAGAGCCCCACGTTGGGCTCAGTACTTAGTGGGGAATCTGCTTGAGGATTCCCTTTCCCTCTGCCACTCCCCCAGGTCACAGGCATGGGGTGGGAGAGTGTGCATGCACGCTCTCTCCTTAAAATAATTTTTTTTAAAGGGAGAAGCATAACAAAAAATAAAAAGGAAGTGCAAAAAGGGGCAAAAATAGAAAAACTACAAAAGGAAGAAATCTCAGGTAGAAGGTAGTGTCACCAGAAATTGCTTATAGTGCTACTGATAACCTCCAGTGTCCCAGGATTTATATACATGTAACCTATAAAAACCAATCCTCTTAAAAATATCAGGCAATACAGAAAGGGCCTCGTTAGAACACATCTAAAGAAACATCAAGTTTTATTTTGCTTTAATCAAACCAAATTTTTTTTAATTTTTATTTATATATTTGACAGAGAGGAGAGAGATCACAAGTAGGCAGAGAGGCAAGCAGGGGGGCGGGGGCGGGGGGGGGGGGGGGGGAAGCAGGCTCCCTGCGGAGCAGAGAGCCCAATGCGGGGCTTGATCCAGGACTCTTGAGATCATGACCTGAGCAGAAGGCAGAGGCTTTAACCCACTGAGCCACCCACACGCCCCTAATCAAACCAAATTATAACAACAGTCTATTGCTACAACATGTGAAAGAAGTGTGTTTACTTGTCTGTAGAAAACAAACGTTCAAAGAAAAGTTTCTACTTTTTTGGTAAGCTTTTGCTCTTCCTGAATCTGTACATGGAAATAAATAAAATGCACGTAAACTCAGGATTCAAATCCATCTTATACAAACTCAGACACCAAGCAGATCCTGCTAAATTTTTAAGATTTTCTTTTATGATAGAAACCATATCAATCATCATCTGAATTCTCATTCTTATAATCCAAAACTGAGGAACTGAACAAACGTAGAAGACTCACTATTCACTATCTAGATTCTTACTATCCAAACTCAGGATATGAATGCAAAAGATTCAGATTGCAAGGGATATCTGTGAATCTTACAACAATTTTTAATATAAATTCACATGGTTTACAAAATTAGGATTGTTTTTTTCTTTTGGCAACATTAAGTATTCTACTAAAATCACATAAATACTGGATGCAAGACAGATCTGAAAAAACATCTTTTCATACCCTACTTAGTAGTTTGTTGGAACAAGTTACTAAATCATTGCCTCTTAGCTCCAAACCCCACCCCTACTTCCCGATCTGTCTTGATGCTGAAAACTGGGACTCTGCAAACCACATCTGTGCTTTGCCAGGTGGTTTCCTCTAAGATTCTGCCAAGAGGAAACATTTAAAGATGGACTGAAATTCTGAAGAAGGAAAAAAGATATTAGTGCCTTCCTGTCTAGTCTTTGGGCTTCATAAGAGCATTACCCCAGCAAAGATTTCTCCATCCCCACAACAGGAGATCCTTCCCAAAGTAGTAAGTGAATCCAGTTTATAATTTTCCCTAGACTTGTAGAACTACCTTCATCTACCCCAGGGAAAGACACAAAGACCAGTCAATATACCCATTCCTCAGGGGTCTAGGTCTCAAACCCATGGGACCCCTTTTTTGAGCACAAACACCAGCACTAGCCATGTAGTGCCTTCTCCTCAAAGGTCTGAGTTTTGGTACTATAGGACCTTCTTCCTAAGTCTCTAGATTTTCCCTTAGTCTCTAAGCCCTTGGGGCTGGTAGGTGCTTCTTGAAGTGTCTCTCTCCATGATACTTAAGTTTTATTTTTGTCCCTTCTGCTACCTACCTAACAACTTTATACATAGTTAATGATTCTGTTAAAATATCTCTGTTCAAACAAGTGGTGTGATTTCCGCTCCCTGATAGGATCCTGATTAAAAACTAAAGTCTCATTATATATAGTATTGTTACAGTAAGTTCTGCTAAAATTAAATGCTAAGTATACTAACAAGCAAAGAAAAAGTGTCAATTAAAAGTAACTTGTTTAAAGAGTATATCTTACTATCACTACAAAATCTTTTGCAATCATTCTTTTAAAGAAAATATGGGGGCCTTTTTCTAATTCACACACAATATCTAGTGGTATAGAATTACATGATATAAAGACATTAACAACAGCTCTCTGTCTTTTCAATATATAAAATACAAAAAAAAATACGGCAAGTGAAATTTTAAAAATAATTCTAACATATTCAAATTAAATATCTAGTATCATCTACAAAAAACAATACTTGTTTATTGGCCTAAAGGTGGAGGGGGATTTAATCAGATTTACTAACTACTCTTTCCTACCCAACAAATTTTTAAGTGTCACACACTTTCATCTCACCCCCCACCTTAACATAAAATGTTCACTCCCACTCTTACCTATGTCTACAAATCCTTACCTGCCTATCCATTTCTCATTCCCAGCCACAAATCAAGTTCTCCACCAACTCATATACTTCCTATTTTCAATCTAGCCATTTCCTAGATATACAGATATTATAACGCAAGATATAAAGCTAGTACATACAACAGAAGTATAGCAAGCAAGCATTTGTCAGTGGGCTTGAGTTAAGAGCTCTGGCTCTGTTCCATCTGGACAGTGTTGTTGGGGAGGCCATTTCTGGTTCGGGGAAGACTATGGGAAAGTTGACTAAAATTTATTGTGGTTTCAAGTAATCCAGGTTTCTCCCTCACCACCACCATCAAAAAATAGTCATTCTTTTCTCCTCTTCCTTATATCAAACTCAATGCTTGCTTCCAGTTACCAAAAAAAAAAAAAAAATCAATAACAAACAATGGTTTTCTACCCACACATTTAAGAATAGAAACTCTCTGCTTTATATAGATGGACCATACAGAACATTACGGAAATGAAAGATGTATCTAAGGATACTAAATAACCCAACTCAAACACCACAGAATACTAGTTAAATGCTAACTTTACAGCTAAATGAACAAAAAATTTTGATTCTAGAATATTACGCACAAGAATTATAACAGTTACAAATTATCAAATAACTTATAGTTATCTCTTTTCTTTCATCATCCCTTCAATTCTATAATTTCCACCAAGCACAAAAGCTATATATACTTTTTTTTTTTTTATTTGACAGAGAGAGAGATCACAAGTAGGCAGAGAGGCAGGCAGAGAGAGAAGGGGAAGCAAGCTCCCTGCTGAGCAGAGAGCCCGATGCGGGGCTCGATCCCAAGACCCTGAGATCATGACCTGAGCCGAAGGCAGAGGCTTCAGCCACCCAGGTGCCCCTATATATACATTATTTCTAACCCAACGTCACATACAAGCTTAAATCTAAACAAATACTCAAAGAGGTTTAAAATGTCGATGACATTATTATAGGATTATTTCAGCATATCCCACAACTAAAATATCTTTAAGGAAGTCTAATCAATAGATCAAAGTCTACAAAATATCCCATTGTAACCCTATCCAAAGTTTTAAATATTCAAAAAAAAAAAGAGTAAAATGATTCTTCCCATCATACTGGGCAGTAATCACTATTAAGTCAATCAGTTCCACAGCAGCTTTGGAAATTAAAGAAATGATGATAGTCTTTTTTTTTTTTAAGTTTCTCTCTCTTTATTAAAAGGTTCTCTTAACCTTTATTAAAAGGTTCTTTTCAGAGCTATATAGGTGTCCTTTGTTTGGAGTTAGGGTCAGAGGACACATGGACTCTAGCGAAGTAGAAAATCAATCTCTCCCATCTATTTCCATAATAAGCTGGAGATGCATTCTCAGGGAAAGAAGTGCCATAATGGCACAGAGTAAAGCTTTCTTTTCTACTGAGGACAAAGAACTCAGCCTGCTAAAAATTCAAGTATTTAAAAATGCAAATTCATTTTCCTTCTCTGGCATTCTTAGACAACCAGAATTGCTTTCAAGCATTACAATTCCTTAACTTCACATCATGGCTCTAACAACTTTCTATCCCTCCTCACTCTTCTGCCCTCTAAAACTGGGTAATCCCAACCCTCTTCATCACTTACTCTGTTCTAGCCATGGTGACTTTCTCATTGTTCCTCCAATACATATGGCAATTCTCCTGCCTTGTCAGTTCCTGGATTCCCTCTGCCAGGAATGCTCATATTCCACATACGCGAAATGGAAGAGTCCACCACTCTTTCAGGTTTTCAAATGTCACCATTTCAATAAAGCTTTCCTTGGCTAAAATAACATAAACCCTTGTATTTCCCATTCCCCTTCTCTATTCTATTCTTCACCTTAGCCCTCATCCCTGTCACTAACGTACTTCTTGTGCTCGCTTTGGCATCATATATACTAACAGATACTTCTTGTTTAATTGTCCCTTCACCAGAATGTAGCTCCATGATTTTAGGATTTTTATCTGTTATGTTAACTGCTACAGTCCTAGTATTTAGAATAGTGCCTGACAACACATTAGGTGCTCAACATGCTGAATGAATAAATGATACACCTAGCTGCAGCAGTTACATGTAGATACTGCCATCAACACTTCATGTTCTAATCTGAAAGATTTCAATTAACAGATTAGATTTAGGATATTTTTCAAACTGTGCTCTGGGAACTGTAACAATCCCTCATGGGCAATTGTGAGGGCAAAACATGAAAACCTAATAAGCAAGCAGAAAAGTCCTGTGTGTATCTGTTTTATTCACAGGATGTCACATAAGATTTAAAGATTTAGCAACTTCAAAAAAATCTAAGATGGGGGTGCCTGGGTGGTTCAGTGGGTTAAGCCTCTGCCTTCGGCTCCGGTCATGATCTCAGGGTCCTGGGATCGAGCCCCACATCGGGCTCCCTGCTCAGCGGAGAGCCTGCTTCCCCCTCTCTCTCTGCCTGCCTCTCTGCCTATTTGTGATCTCTGTCAAATAAATAAATAAATAAAAATCTTTAATTAAAAAAAAGAATCTAAGATGGCTGGGTTGTATACAACTTAATTCCTAATTTTTTTTTTTAAAGATTTTATTTATTTGACAGAGAGAAACACAGCAAGAGAGGGAACACAAGCAGAGGGAATGATAGCGGGAGAAGCAGGCTTCCTGCTGAGCAGAGAGCCCGATGTGGGGCTCGATCCCAGGACCCTGGGATCATGACCTGAGCCGAAGGCAGACGCTTAATGACTGAGCCACCCAGGCACCCCTTAATTCCTAATTTTTCAAGCTTTACTTATTTACTGTAAATGAGGATAACCTAGGTATCATGTTTATATCATCATTTAGAAAGAGATAAAAACTAGCACCAAGTCTTATTTAATCTGCTACAAAAGCAATCAAAATTTACTGTGTATTTCCTAATTAAAACAATTAGAAAGCGGAATATTTTTAAAAAGAAATGAAGTATAAAAATGTTGTTATTCCATATACAAGAACATATGTAAATTCACTAAGTGGAAATTAAAATGCAAATCCCATTACCATAAATACCTCTGCAGGCAAAAATATCTCCCAACTCATCAAATAGCACCACCTGACAATGCAAACAATATTTTATTACGAACCTCACCTTGAAATTCATTCTAGTATGACCTGACCAGCATTAACTTTTAAAACGTTACATGTTCCAATAAGGAAAAAAAGAACACTCACCTTAATGAAGTTACAGATGGACAAGCCTGTCCATACAAACCCATCTGGCCACAAAGAAAATCTGAAAAGTAAAGAAAAGTTAGTTATTAGAAGCCCCAAAGTAAATTAAACTATAAATAAGATTCATTTCTAATTAAAACACTCTAAAAACAAAAAGAAGGCTAAAAGATTCACCTCTATCTGAACAAATACCTAGATGAATCAAAAATGCTATCAAACAAACAAAAAATGCTATCAAACAGTAAGAGGAATTATACTGAAGACAGACATACCAGGAGGTGTAAGAGAAATAGGTAACACTATAACTGTAACATCCAAAGGCGCTGAAAACTCATAAAATTTAACAAATTGTTATGCTTGTTATACAGAGAGTGTGTCCCAACTATTTAATGGAATCCTACTGATTCCAGAGGAGTGCCTAAAGGAGACCAAAAACCTGAGTATGCAGGTTCCCATCCCCACATAATTGTCCCCCACCTCATCTACTCTTCAATCAAAACAGTGTTATTTTTATTGATTTTATATACCAGAATTCACTCAGACTTCATGTGAAGAAGAGTTCTACTGCTTAAAAGAAAGTTAAAAATAGCATTCAAACAGGAGTTTTGAATAAGAAGCTCTAGGTTCAAATTCAACCATGACACTACAGCAGACCTTAAAGAATTATGTGACCTCACCGAACCTCATATTCTTCATCTGTAATTTGGGGATAAATACTGCCTATATAATTTTATTTACTCATCAGGGACAAATTTACTAGAATTAAATAAATCAATGAACAAATGTAAAATGGTCTATTAGCACTACTACCTAGCACAAGGATGATCCACAACTGTCTACTGGTAACATGAATGAGAGAAGTTAGAATGAGCATAAGCACATACATATGCATATACTGCACAAATGATGGAGACTGTATACAACTAAAGAAAACATGTTCACACTGAAGGGGATGGATCAGTTGCTAGTCCCAATTCCAAACCCAATATTCTAAGAACTAATTTAAGAGAAGCAAGATACACAAAATTTTATTTTAAATCTCCTGATTTTTCTTTTCTAAATACTATGTGGACCAAACAAAACATCAGATTCTGTCCCAAGTTTATAAACTTTAACCTAGAGGATGAATGAATTCCCAGCATCTAATTGTTCCTGCATCCACTGGAGAGACAAGGCACTTCTTTTTCTGCTAGTATGACAGAATAGATAGCTTAATCAACATGTCACTGAAAATTACAAAAGCTGGATAAAATCTCTTAAAATCTTTATAAATTAATCAATAATCCTGAAGGAAAATAACATCTGATCAAGGCCAAAAACTAAATGTAACAGAGAAACTAAAGAAGTATGCAGGGTACTGAAACCAGCTTTCATTCACCTTCAAGGCATTTTGCGAAACCCTATGAATTTAAGCTTGTGCTCAGAAGGTAAATGGGGCCCAAGGTTCAAGAGGCGAAGTCCAGGTGTTACCCAAGAGATAGCAAGGAAAAATGTTTCTTAACCTTGGCCACTGAGTGCCAACAAGGGGACGGGAAGCTATGATTGCAGTAAAACAGTATCCCTCCTGAAATTCATAACCATAAGCTGATTCTCACCTAGATTATGGTTTAAAAGCTTCAAACTTAGAATTTTGTTTAGGGTAGTCCTAGAATGGTAGTATGCCCCACCTATCCTTGAGAGAAGCAAATGCAAATCCTCTGGGGAATCTGCCTTTGATCTAGGCCTAAGTAAGAATTCTCACTTATCTGGTACCAAAATAACTTCATGGGTACGTGGGTGACTCAGTCAGTTATGCACCTGCCTTCAGCTGAGGTCAAGATCCCAGGGTCCTGGGACTGAGACCCACATAGGCTCCATCCTTGCTTGTGGGGAGCCTACTTCTCCCTCTCCTTCCTGCTTGTGCACTCTCACGTGAGTGCTCTCTAATAAAATCTTTAAAAAAATCAATTTTAAAAATAAAAATAATTAACAATCAAAAATCACGAAACCCAGAGGGAAACAAGCCACTCAGAGAAAGATATAGTTGAAACATCAATTTGCAGAATCAAAACTTCAAAGATTTCCAGATATGGTAATTACTTAATTACCAGACACTTTACTGCTTTACTTTATGGGTGATTTAACCACTCCTGTTTCAATTACCTGTATGAATCTCAAATTTGTGTCTCTAACAGGAATCAATCTCCTAATCTCCAAACATAAATATCTAACATTCTATCCTGGAAAACCCAAATCTGTCATTCCAAAGCAAAATTCATCATCTTTCTTTAATGTATTTCCTATCATGAAATGACATAGTCCTTTAATCTAAGAATGGTCTTCTAGCCTAACTCCTTCCTTTGCCCTTGATAAAACAGAACACTTCTTTCCAATTCTTGATTTCTATGAGGAATGGCTTCTCTGAACACTCCTAGGCTCTAAGGCCACTCCTCACCAAAGAGGTAAGTAACTTGGTTACTGGGTAGAGCTAACTCAGGACTTACATCAGGACTCTACAGGCAGTGATCTGGATGCACCTGCTCTGCTGACCCTAACAATCTACATACATATCAGGTGGGCTGTCCCATGGTCTAGACTGGATAGGTGAGGATAAGAGAGTGATTTAGCCCATTTGACTTTAAAATCTAAATCACAATCTACAATATTCTACAATATCAGCTTCAGCAAAAACAAAGATAACTCCTCCAAAAGTTACCATATGACCCAACAACTCAATCCTAAGTGTGTGTGTGTGTGTGTGTGTGTGTGTGTGTGTCTCCTCTTGGAGACAGATAGACACACACACACACACACAGGTACATGTGTGTGCATGCCCAAGAGAATTTAAAACATATGTTCAGGGGCGCCTGGGTGGCTCAGTCGTTAAGCGTCTGCCTTCGGCCCAGGTCATGATCCCAGGGTCCTGGGATCGAGCCCCGCATCGGGCTCCCTGCTCAGCGGGAAGCCTGCTTCTCCCACTACCATTCACTCTCTGCTTGTGTTCCCTCTCTCGCTGTGTTTCTCTCTGTCAAATAAATAAAATAAAAAATCTTAAAAAAAAACAACAAACAAAAAACATATGTTCACAAAACTTGCACATAAATGTTCACAGCAGTATTATTTATAAATGGCCAAAAAGTGGAGCTAAACTAAATGTTCAACTTATGAATGGATACACAAAATGTGGCATATATATACAATATCCATAGTATACAATATTATTATTCAGCCATAAAAAGGAATGAAGTTCTGTTACATGCTACAACATAACTGAATCTTGAAAGCTTCATGCTAAGTGAAAGAAGTCAGACACAAATGACCACATATTTGGAAAGTAGATTAGTAGAAACCAAAAGATGGGGGGACAGGGAGTGACTTCTACCAGGTTTTTTCTGGAATGATAAAAGTGTTCTGGCACTAGACAGCAGTGACAGTTGTACAAAAACACTTACTAAAGGGGAACCTGGGTGGCTCAGTCAACCGAGCGTCCGACTCTTGGTTTTGGCTCTGTCATGACCTCAGTTTCCTGGGACCAAGCCCCATGTTGGGCTCCACACTCAGCAGAGTCTGCTTGTCCCTCTCCCTCTGTTCTTTCCCTGACTTGTGCTTACCCTCTCTTTCTCTCAAATAAATAATTTTTCTTTAAAGATTTTATTCACTTACCTGTTAGAGAAATTGAGAGAGTGAGCAAGCACAAGCAGGGAGAATGACAGGCAGAGAAAGAAGCAGGCTTCCCGCTGAGCAAGGAGCCCTATATGGGTCTAGATCCCAGGACCCCAGGATCATGACCCAAGCCAAAGGCAGACACCCAACCAACTGAGCCACCCAGGCATCTCTAAATAAAAATTAAAAAAAAAACTTCAGGGGCGCCTGGGGGGCTCAGTGGGTTAAAGCCTCTGCCTTTGGCTCAGGTCAAGATCTCAGGGTCCTGGGATCAATCCCCACATCGGGCTCTCTGCTCAGCAGGGAGCCTGCTTCCCCCTCTCCATCTGCCTGCCTCTCTGCCTATTTGTGATCTCTCTCTCTCTCAAATAAATAAATAAAATCTTTAAAAAAAAAAAAAAAACTTCAGTATAAAACCAAATTACATGCCTTAAAATGGAAAACTTTACAGTATGTGAATCTGTATCTCAATAAAAAAATAATTTTAAAAGTAGTAATATTTTTTCATCTGTTGGTTCTTGTTAAATTCCTCAGTTCAGAACTTAGGTAAGGGAAAAGGATCTTCTATTTTGAGTCCCCCAAAACATCAAAACCCAATGAGTTACCATTTACTACCAACTCTAGCTCCCAGATCTTTCTAAACTGCTTTAGCCTCAATGCCTTAGTTTCAGTTTTCTCCATTTTTAATCCTGACTACTGCTCCTAAATGATGAACCTCAGGCTGGTTAACTGAAAGAACAAACATTTGCCAATCTTCTCCTACCCAAATGACCAGCAATATGGAAATCTCACAAGAGAAGGCTAAAGTTCACAGTTCAGTCAGGAAAGTCTCAGTGACCTCTGAATTACAAACTCACACTTCTGAAGCCAACTATAGTTAAATAATTACATTAACTCGTTCGATTACATCCATAATTTATATAGTTTGAGTTGGTGCCAAAGGTACCTTGTAGAACTTTTCTCCAAATCCTTTAAAAAACAACATATAAGAAAGCTTGTGTAAAACGGCACAACCAGAATATGGGTACTAACCACTCACTGATGAGTATGCTCCAGTAGAAGCAACTGTACTATATACCATCACCAACACAAGAGTATGAAATTCCTTTTAATAATATAAGCAGTTTTTTGGGGCACCTGGGTGGCTCAGTCGTTAAGCGTCTGCCTTCAGCTCAGGTCATGATCCCGGAGTCCTGGGATCGAGCCCCGCATCGGGCTCCCTGCTCAGCAGGAAGCCTGCTTCTCCCGCTACCATTCCCTCTACTTGTGTTCCCTCTCTCGCTGTGTTTCTCTCTGTCAAATAAATAAAATCTTTAAAAAAAAATAAAATAAAATAATATAAGCAGTTTTCAAGTGTATACTACATTGAGTTACAGGGGCACCTGGCTTACTCAGTCACTAAAGCATGTGACTCTTGATCTCAGGGTTGTGAGTTCAAGCCCCACGGTGGGCACAGAGACTTAAAAAAATTTTAATAAAATAAAATAAATGGAGTTATCAACTATTTACATTTAGGAATCAGATTGTTTAACAGACTAACAGTAGTATAATAATGCATTATTTGGGAGCAGAAGGTGAAATGGGACAAAGTATTTTAAAAAAGCTCCCAAGTAATTCTTAATTCTTATTCTCCTCTCTCCCATCAACACAGGAATATAATGCTTTATAGTTTATAAAGAACTTACAACAGTCAAGACTTTTGAGTCAATACCTAGATTGGAATCCCAATTATGACCTTAGGTATACTGTTAAACTTCTCTAAAGTAACAATTAAAAAAACCTTAATTAAACCTTAGAGTTTAAATCTAAGAGTTTAAATTAAACCTAATTTAAAAATTAAACCTAAATTAAACTCTAAGGTTTAATTTCCTCCTCTTCACAAGAGAGAAGATTCATGCCTCAGTTACAGTGACCATAGCTTGAATGAAAACAGCAGCATAATATTAGAAAAAAGAACTACAAATTGGTTAAAAATAAAGGCTACAGCACTAGAGGTTAGAAAATATTCCTTCTTTTATATTTTTTTAACTTTTGAACTTATTAGACCTGTCTTTCAAAAGACTTGAAAGTATAAAACTCACAGTATCCATGAAGGAACGACCCCTTTGACTCATGTTACTTAACTGAGCACTGTGACTTGTTATACCATTAGTCACAGGTAATTATTAAAGCAGTCAAAGAAATAACCTGTCTTAATCAGTCTGAACAGAAGAAATGTGCCGTAGGAAGGAGTAAGGGGGAAAGAATCCTGCTGAGTGAGTAGCAATCACCTGCTCATCTCACCTCAACTAGCTACACCTAAAGGCAGTGGCACAGCTTGAGCTAAAAGGTGAGATCTCAGAGTCCTAGGCTTTCAGAAAGCAATTAAAATCATGTGAGAATTATCAACTCACCATGGGAGAATTAAAGGAAGATGACAGGCCAACCTTAAACTTTGGAGAACTCTAATAGATAATTAAGAGAAGAGGAACTAGTTTAAAATAAAAATAACTTGAGAAAACTGTACTGGAGATGGCTGCAAGTGATTTAATGTGCAGAAAGGCAACATGTCGATTAAGACGGACACACACTGAAAAGAGAATATTGGCTTTTATCAGAAGATCATTAACAGCATAGAGTGTGGGTTTTGTGTCCTAGTGAAAGCAAAAAACAGACTGCAAAAGGTTAAGAATTAGGGGAGGGAAACAGGTTTAGCTACAAATTGTATAAAATGAAAATAAATGGGAAGTGCAATAGGGTCAAGCAGTCAGAGAGGAACAGATTAAGAAATCAGAAAAGGTGAAGAATATGTTGGAACGTTCATCACACTGTATCCCCCCATTACTCTGTTTTCTTCTTCACACCAACGATATGACTTCTGTTTTACTGTTTCTCCTCCACTGGAATACAGATAAAAGTCTGTTTCATCCTGTCACATCCCCAAAATCTGGTATACAGTTAACTGTCATGTTTGTTCAATACATGAATAAACCAGGTTCCTTAAGAGCTGGAAAAAGAGTATACTTCAAATAAGAACAAGATTTGATGGGAAACTCACCAGACTTTTTAAATACAGTCTTTGCACCTATACTTCTCCCTACCTCAAGGCAAAAAAACTTAGAACCAATCCGTAGTTAGAAGAGCAAGTTAAGTTTCTTGAATATATGAAGAACTCTTAAAACTCAGTAATAAAAAGATAACCCAATTTAAAAGTGGGCAAAGATACTGGAGATACAGCTCATGGGTAGAGCATTTTACTGCAAAAAATAGGCAAAGATAAAAGTTACTAAGATCTATAGATGTCCAATAAGCACATGAAAAGATTAGTCACGGGGCCCCGTTAAGCCTCTGCCTTCCACTCAGGTCATCATCTCAGGGTCCTGGGATCGAGCCCTGCATTGGAGACTCTGCTCAGCAGGGAGCCTGCTTCCCCCTCTCCCTCTGCCTGCCTCTCTGCCTACTTGTGATCTCTTTCTCTCTGTCAAATAAATTTTAAAAAATCTTAAAAAAAAAAAAAAAGATTAGTCATCAGGGAAATGCAAATCAAAACCACAATGAGATACCACTTCATACCCACTAGGAGAACTATAATTAAAAAAAAAAAACAGACAATAACAAGTGCTGCAAAGGTGGGGAGAAACTGAAACTTATATATTGCTAGTGGAAATGTAAAACAGTGCAGCCACTTCAGAAAAGTTAAGCAGTTTACTAAAAAGTTAAAAAAGAGTTACCATATGACGCAGCCATTCTACTCCTAGGGTATATACCGAAGAAATGAAAACATTCATTCACAGAAAAATCTACAAACAAATGTTCACTGCAGCATTAAATCATAATAGCATGATTTAAATTACAATAGCATGATTAAATCACAATAGCATGATTAAAGCATAATAGCATGAAAAGTGAAAACAATCCAAATGCCACTAGCTGATGAATAAATAAGATAAATAATGAATACATGAATATGAATAGATATAGCTGTGCTATATCCATACAGTGGAATAGTAGTTGGCAATAAAAAAGAACTGATATATGCTACAACATGACCCCTGAAAACATTCTAAGTTAAAGAAGCCAGTTACAAGACTACACGATTCCATTTATATCAAATGTCCAAAACAGGCAAATTTATACTAGTAGTTAGACTGTGGATTAATAGTTACATTAAATTAGATTTCTTAAGAGTCTGAGGAGTGGGGAAATAAAGGGGACTGACTGTGTATGGGGTTTCTTTCAGAGAGGAAAATTCAGTTCTAAAATTAGACTGCAGTGATGGTTACACAACCCTGTGAATACATTAAAAACATTAAATTTCACTTAAAATAGGTGAACTGTACGGTATATGAATTCTATCTCAATAAAGCTTTAAAAAAAAGAGCAAGTTTAAAACTCCATCACACAAATGTTCTTGTTAAAGTTCCTGCTTCTTCCCTCACTAGTGCCACAGGAGCCACCCCCACCCCCAAACTGTAACACGAAAGGGAGAGTAAAAGTAATGACTTCACCAGAAAGTAATGTTACTATAGTAGTGTTTTCAAATCTATAATCCTCTGAACCATTCGTTCAG
The DNA here is from genome assembly GCA_028646535.1 of Procyon lotor. Taxonomy (NCBI): domain Eukaryota; kingdom Metazoa; phylum Chordata; class Mammalia; order Carnivora; family Procyonidae; genus Procyon; species Procyon lotor. The sequence continues at coordinate 27,659,448 of CM053606.1, forward strand.
GAAAGTTTGTTTTCTGGTGAGTTCCACTATTTCCAAACCACAAAATCTATTAATTAAACATGTTTAATGAAGATGTACTCATGGTTCATAAAAAAAATTCTATACAGAGTTCTACAGAAAAACATTCTACTAGTATCTACAAATGAACTACTTAGGGTTATTCCTCTCTCCTCCTAAAACAAAACCAAGGCCAGGTTATTCTCTAATAAAAGAAGATGAAAAATGCATGCCAAGCAATTGGCTTTAGCTTTTTAAGACTGTTTTAAGACTAAAGAGTCTAAACTAACTGCCTTCCATCGTTTAGGTCAGGTGTCAAACAGGTGGTAAATGTGGGGGGAGAGGAGTTTCTTGGCCAAACATCACAGAGCTATAGCTTCTTCCAAACCCCAAACCTTACTTCCTGCAATTTATATAAACAGATCACAGGCCACCCTCTTCAAACCAAATCATAACCTAAGTAACACAGGATTCTATTTCTGGGTCTGTCATTAACCCACTGGATAATCCTGAAGCTTTAAGTCTCTCTTTGCTCAATAACTTAACCACAATTTCCGGTCCCAAAATCATATTATGTGGTCTAATAAAGAACTTATTCCCAATTTATAAATTTGTTTTTATGGAAAATCTGACAAAAATATGTAAAATTAAATCATATGTTTGTCACCTCTATTGAATGTACATGAAATACGAAAAATTCCAAAGACTGTTCACTCCAAAATGTTGAACTCTTCTATTTTAAACTTTGAAAGGTATTCACTAAACAGAGAGAATAAGCTTTCAGAGGGCTGAAGGGTTTTGAGGCTTTAAATTTAAACTCAGTTATATTTAGAAAGCCAAGATGCCACCTCTCTGGATCCTGTATCTTTATCTTGGGCATTTGATTCATGTGCTTTGCCTGGTGTAATTCAAAGCAAGAGAGCCTACCATAACTGAAAAGTAAACTGAACATATCAGAAGGTACTGATTAGTAAACTGAAAATCAGAAGGTACTGATTACCAGAAGAATGTCATGCTGTATTGCAGCTGAAAAGATGGGAGGCTCCAGTCTCCCACTGCTACAGCTGCTTAAGAAAATAATAAATTACCTATCTGATCCCCAAAGCTAGTCTACAAACCACTGCCAACTTTGTAAGAACTAGTTCTATCCCGTTCCGGAAAATCCTGACTCAAGAGTCTAGGGTGAAACCTGGACAATCTGTTAAATAAAAGTATCTCAGGTGATTCTGATACACAACGTAATTCAGGAACTATTGGTTTAGGAGAAGGATAACAGAAAGATTTCATATCATTTACCAATTATGCTCAATAGGTAATAGCTACCTGAAGTGCTACAATGAGTAGGTCATGTCTAAAAAACAACCAGTAATTAGTAGTTTGCCATGGACAAAGTGATGGGGAAGTGGCCACATGCAAACCACGTTATCTATCATCTGTGATTCAAATCAATGAATGGGCTTTTTTTTAAGGAGGCTTCTGGGATAAGAGAAAAAGAGACTTAGATCTGGATTATTTTTTTTAAAGATTCCATTTATTTATTTGATAGAGAGAGATCACAAGCAGGCAGAGAGGGAGGCAGAGAGAGAGGAGGAAGCACACTCCCCGCTGAGCAGAGAGCCCAATGTGGGGCTTGATCCCAGGACCCAGATCATGACCCGAGCCTAAGGCAGAGGCTTTAACCCACTGAGCCACCCAGGCGCCCCCGGATTATTTACTTTTAACTGGCAAAAGTTTTGGCTGATTCTGGGAGGGCTGGAGGCAGCAAGAACAGGCCCACTGGCATATGTGCCAATACCCCCACTCCCCATAAGTACTTATTAAGCTTCTTTGTCTCTCAAATAAACAAAATGGGGGGGGGGGGGGGAGGAAACAAAAGAGCACCTGGATGGCCCAGTAGGTTAGGCATTCCCCTTCAGCTCAGATCATGATCTCAGGGTTCTGGGATCAAGTCGCCGGCCTGGGTCTGCTTCTTCCTCTTTCTCTCTGCCCTCCCCCATGCTTGTGCTCTCTCCCTCTCTCCCCCATTCTCTCACTCTCTAATAGATTAAAAAAAATCTTTTAAAGCAAACAAACAGGGCACCTGGGTGGCTCAGTTGGTTAAGCAACTGCCTTCAGCTCAGGTCATGATCCCGGAGTCCCAGGACAGAGTCCTGAATCGGGCTCCCAGCTCCGCAGGAACTCTGCTTCTCTCTCAGACCTTCTCCCCTCTCATGCTCTCTCTCTCTCTCTCTCTCTCAAATAAATAAATAAAATATTTAAAACAAACAAAAAGCTTCCCAGTATCTACACAGAAAAAGACGACAAGACTTCTGCTCTCAAAATGTCAATAATCTTGTTTGAAAAATGAAAATGATGCACAATTATATAAATTTGGCTTTAAAAGGGGGAAGAGAGGCACCTGGGTGGCTCATTAAGCGTCTGCCTTCAGCTCAGGTCACGATCCCAGTGTCCTGGGATCAAGACCCACATCAGGCTCCCTGCTCAGCAAGAACCTTGCTTCACCCTCTCCCTCTCTCCCTGCTTGTGTTCTCTCTCTCACTGTCTCTCTGTCAAAAAAAAGAAGGTCTTGCCTTGAGTTCCACATTAGGTAAAAGTGGGAGGCAGTGGGAAGACTGAGTACCAAGCAAAAACAGTATAATTTAGGTTGATTCAAGAGGGAATCAACTGGGAGTCTTATCAATACGACCACAATACTGGGTTAAGATTCCGCTGGCAGCATTTTTGGGAGGGGGGAAACAACGAAGGGGGGAGGCTATATAATCAAGGCATGATGATGAATGGAAAGCAAATAATCTGCTTTGTAATTGTTTTATATGCATCTGTCTCTAACACTGGACTACTGGCTCTTAGTGGGCCAGGTATATGTCAAACTAACCTTTTGTGGGGGCGGGGGCGGGGGTACCTATATGACTCAGTAGGTTAAGCATCTGCCTTCGGCTCAGGTCATGATCCCAGGACCCAGGGGGATCAAGTGCTGTGTCAGGCTCCCTGCTCAGGAGGGAGTCTGCTTGTCCCTCTCCCTCTTCTCCTCCCTGGCTCATTCTCTCAAAAAAAATTTTTTTAATCTTAAAAAATTAAATAAAATAGTTGAGGCATATGTGGCAAACAGCTTACTGATGGTCAAATCTGTGATGGGTGTATGGGAATTCATTATATTTTATCTACTTTTACAAATACTCAGCAATGCACTTGTGGACTTTCCTGTTACTTGGTCAAGTCCAGCACTGCACAATTAATTCTTTTTCTTTTCTTTCTCAGATTTTAGGAAGATTAAGAATGACTAGAACTTCTGAAGAAAACAGCCTAGGCTCAATCAGAAGAAAACCAGCATTCATTTGTCAGCTCTACTAAAAGGAAATCTCTCTGAATCTACTCAAAGAACTTCTTGTAAATTAATATGAGAACTGAATATGAGCCAAGAGAGTGACTCAGCTGCTAAAAAGAAACAAAATACAATCTTAAACCTCATTAAAAGAATAGTATCCAGATCAAGGAGGGTAACAGTCCCATGCACTCTTTACTAGTTAGTTCACAACTGGAGTATTGTGCTGTTTTGAGCATCACATTTTAAAAACACTTACAAGACAGAATGCTTGCAGGGAAAGATAACAGACTAGTGAGGAGTTTAGAAGCCAAATGTCAAGTGCGGAATGTCTGAAAAAAGTGAGTGTGTTTAGTGTGGAGAAGAAAACACTTCCCGGCCTTTCTTGTCACCTCAACCATAGAGACCCCCAGTGTAATATTTTCCAGAGGATTTCAAGAGTCATTAATAGGCACTCCATTGTCAAATAAGTTTGAGATAAACATTTTTTCTCCAACAGACTTATCAAAGGGTTCAATATCCTCAAGTGCTTTATGATTCTTCAAGAAGGATGTTCAGTATTTCCCAAAAGGAACCATTTATATTCATTCATTCAACAAAAATTCACCAAGCCCTAATTATTTGCCAAACATTCCTCCAAGCGCTGAGGAAACAATGAAGATCTTTAATATTCTGGAGGATACTTTGTGAAACAGACAACCTAGATCTCTTGCTACTCTCCTCTAACTTGCACTCCCATATCTCTAGGTTTTTTATTATGCTGTCAGCATAGAAGGTCCACCACTAATCTTAATTCAAACATTATCTCCACAAAGCTTTTCTGATCATAAGCCAAAACTTGCTTTTCAACAAGCTGGTGGCTCTTTCTCTGTATCAGTTCTTTGTCAACAGACTAGCCTTTTAATTACCTTCACATCTCTCATGATGCACACACAGGTGTTCAAGAAATATTTGCTAAATGAATAATCACTGAAATATTTGAAGGATTATCTTGTTAAAGAACACAAACTAGGTCTCTACTGTTCCACAAAGGATGACGAAAGAGATAAAGTTAAAGGAAATTTTATCCTCAATTTTTAATCCTCAATTAGAGTCTGCCTCATAGGTATGAGTGACTACAGGAGTTCTAAGAGTAGCCAAATAAGTATTTATCAAGTGCTTTAGTGGGAAATCTCACTGGCCTGAATGATTAACTCTTAAAATTTAGGAACTACTGTATTTCTCACCATATCAGACAAAAGGAAACTTTTGATACAATAGATTTATATCAATATTAAAATTCTAGGGGCACCTGGGTGGCTCTGTCAATTAAGCGTCCTACTCTTGGTTTTGGTTCTGGTCGTGATCTCACAGTGGTCATTGGACCAATCCCCAAGTAGGCTCCCCACTCAGTGTGGAGTCTGCTTCAGAATCTTTCTCCCTCCCCTTCGGCCCCTCTCAAGCATATGCTCAAGCTCTCCAAAAATCTTTTCAAAAAAGTTCTTAAAATTAAACTTAAACATGAAATATCCTTTCATTTATAACTACAGTAAATATATAATATGCCCGTTAACGTCATTTACAGTGCTAAGTAGAATAGAGGATAAATAACAAAAAGATGCTCTCTCTATCCTGAGTCAATACAAGGTAGCTCCCAAAGCAACCTTGTGAATGCCTAGGTCATTTATCTCAATAAGAAATGCTCCTTAGATAAAGAAATTCTTTAGATAAATGATTTTGCATATTTTGCAGGCAGAGAAATAACTATGAAGCCATTAGCTCCTCTTAAAGCCACCTACTGACACCACTAAATACCTTAAGTTCTTCAAAAAACAAAGTTAGCCACTCTGTCTTTTTAGTTAAAAACTAGAAAACAGAAGAAATTCCAGGATACCTCCATATGCCACAGATTATCTCTGCAGTGTCTTTCCCACACTAAAAGCTGTACTCCTCACTGGCGAGGACCCTTTTACTTGTGTCCCCGGCATTTAGTACAGTGCCGAGGACACAGCAAATGGTGAATAAATGAGCAAAAAAGTTAAAGAAATTAATGAGTCCAATGTCCCTGGATGAAAACACTACCTTAAAAAACCACAAATGGTTTTCCTTATTTGAAACCTGCCAATGATACAGTAGCATACAAGTAGATCTTAAGTCTAGCTTTCATTATAAACTGGAGTGCTAGTTTTAGGTCACTTATTGATAAGTAATTATTGTAAGTAAACCTAGGTCTTGGTTGCTTCTAGGGAACTAAAATTAATTCCTTAATCAGTGGAGCTAAACGACCAAATTCTAATGCAAAGAAAAACCCAAAACACTTATTACACCCACAATTTGACCAGTAGTTTATAATGAAACAATTATCAAACTGATTTATTACTATAACTACCTAGAAAGCAAAATACTTTGATAGCACCAAGGGTTTTGTTTTTTTAAAGATTTACTTATTTGTCAGAGCGAATGAGTGAGCACAAGCAGGGGGAGCAGCAGACGAGGAGAAGCAGGCTCCCTGCTGAGCAAAGAGCCCAATGCAGGACTCATCCCAGAACCCTGAAATCACGACCTGAGCTGAAGGCACACACTTAACCGACTGAGCTACCCAGGCGTCCCAACAGAAAGTGTTTAAACTGCTCTTCCAAAGTGTTATGGTTCACATTTTTCTAAATTCTCTAAATTCTCATTCTAAATTCTCATACATGTTTAATTTTTCTGATTATAAAAATGGTATAAGCTCACTGTAGAGAACTCAGAAAACATAAAGCAGGTTCAAAGGAGAAAATAAAGACTACCCATTGTGATGCTTTCTTTCAGTCTTTTTTTCTATGCAGTTGTAACTTCTTTATATACTATCATTCTTCCTACCCCTTGGGCAAGAGACAACAGATTCACACTATGACAGTAACCCTAGTTGCCTCAGTAGATTGACGTTCCAGGTACATTTTCTTAACGTCTACATGCTATAGATGTGTACTTCCATAAGATAAGACCAAATCTGCGATATTCTAATTCTTAAAAGTATCCCTTCTGATTCTGTCTCCTCCTTGCCTCCAGGATTCTACAAAGGCAAAGAAAGCAGACTCAAGTAAAAATACATCCAATGACTGGAAATGAACCCAAATTTAACAAGGCAAGAAGTTGTTCTCAACAGTTTTATGTCCCTTAGTCTGATATCATTACAAGTTCTGTTCTAAGTAGCCCAGGTCCTTTGGGGTCCATAACCGTTTATGTCTACCTCAAAAATCCAAAGTATATTCTTCATAAAAACTTTATCAGTTTTCTATAGAGTACAAGACCAGAAACAGAATGCACAATCTTGGTTCCTGTCTCTGCTCTATTGAACAACTTAATACTAAGTCTTAGCTTGTATCTCATTTTCTCCATTTGTCTGTCAGTAGGCATATTACTTGCCCCACCTCGATTACTGGGCTGTTGGGAGGTTCCAAAATCAAAGAGATCAGAGAACATGCTTTTCAAAAAGTATTACTCAAATATAAGATGGATATTTTTCCAAAACACACATGCCCTATAATAAATAATATAAAACAGGACTTCCCCACATAAATAAAATGCCTTTTCCGATGGTGATTACTATGTATATGCATAGCGGGACAATACCATTAAGGCCTCCTTACACAGGATAGACAGGTAAAGCATGTTATAGATTCGTAGACCCAATCACACTAGCAGAAACTGATGCCATATATTATCCATCTCCTGCTATGACAGTCAGCCTGCTCTTGACTACAGCATATTTCACTGTTGTGTCTGTATTTCCCAAAGTTCTACAGCCAAGCCACAGAAACTTTAGTCATTTTTTAACAAATTTAAAAGCACCCATGTACCCACCAACCAAAATGCAGTATCTTAACAATAAATTATTTTTACCATGTTGCACTCCCCTCTCAGTCCCATCTCTCTGTAAGCAGAAATTATTAGCAAGTTCTAACAGTCTGCCCCCATCCATTCCCCTCACAAATCTGTGTCAACATACAGTAAGGACAGGTCTCTAAGAAAAATTCCAATCCCGGGGTGCCTGATTCAGTTGTTAAGCATCTGCCTTCAGCTCAGGTCATGATCCCAGGGTCCTGGAATCGAGCCCTGCATGGGGGGGGGGGGGGGGGTCCCTGCTCAGCGGGAGGCCTGTTTCTCCCTCTCCCACTCCCCATGCTTGTATTCTCTCTCTTGCTGTCTCGATCTTTGTGTCAAATAAACAAATATAAAAAAAAAATTCCAATCCCAACTCCTGAGATCTCCAATGAGGTAACATCAGCACTGCACCAATCAGATCATTCTTATTTCCTTGATACCACTATACCCTGGGCAGGATGCGGTCCAGTAGGTAAATTCCGTTACAGCTTTTAGTTCTGTAATCCAAGAGAACAGTTTAGCTGAAAGTTTACTTGGTAGTCTCCTTCAAATATAGGATTAATGGATCAACTCTTCTGTGATCCTCTCTCCGGTGTGACCCAACTCTTCATGATCCTCTCTACATGTGAAGATAATGAAAAAAACAGCCAATGCTATGCTACAATTTGAATGTTTCTGTCCTCCCTAAAATCCAAATGTTGAAATCCTAAGCCCCAAAAATGATGGTATTAGGAAGTAGGTCTTTGGGAGGTGCTTAGATCATGAGGGTGAACCTTCATGAATGGGATTAGTGTCCCATAAAAGAAGCTCCAGAAGGTTCCCTTGCACCTTCCACATGTTAAGGTGCCAGCTGTAAACCAGGAAAGGGGCCTTCACCAAACAAATTTCTTTACTTATAAGCTACCCATCTGTGGTATTTTGTTATAGCAGCCCAAATGAACTAAGACCACCAACATGCAAAGTTTATAGAGACTCTCTCTAAAAACTTCCATGCAAGGATGTTCCCCACCCCTAAACTATTAGCATTCAATTCAGCAGAGAGTCCTCTAAGATTATGTTCTGACAACAGTTCCTCTTACTGCATTCCATAAGCATGAGTCCATTACAGACTACTTCATCCATTGATGATTGGAAGTAAGTCTGACAGAGCAGTGCCAATGTAGGTCTGATTATACCAAAACTCGGTTTGGTATATATTTGATTTTACCAAAATTATACCAGATATAATTTTTTATTATATCTGTTTGATTATACCAATATTATACCACATTTATGCTAAAATCTTAAAGCAACCAGAGTGGTTTAGTAACTATCAGAATCTATGCTTATTAAACATAGTAATCAAATCTTAGAATCTTATCAAAGTAAGAATTCCTATTGAATATGGTCCTAATTAAATTACATTCTTAGTAATCCTATATTTTATCTTGTTACAGTACAAAAGTTTGACACCATATTTGAGTCCCACTTATTTCAGTTTCAGTTGCTTTGTCTCAATTTATAAGAATGTAATAACCATTTTGAAAGATATCACATTCTCAAGTTATCAGTTGATATGTCAAGTAGAATAGAAGCCGAAGGTACCTAACTACAAAAGGTTACTTAAAATAAACAGAATGCCATTGTTATAAATATAAATACAACATCTGGTTCCATATAACAAAGCTATTTCCATATCCCAACAGATGGCCCACAGTAATAATGCTTTGCTGATCTGGTTATAACAAATTCTATTAAATCCAAAATCCTGTATAGCAGATGCCTTTTCCAATTTCAGTATAAGTCAATCTCTTTAACCAAAACACTGTGCTTTGGTTCTTGTTATTTGTGCACTAAAATCCAATTATGCCAATTAAGATGATCAAATTTTTTGACAGTTATAAAATGCCACTGTGGTGTTTTCTGAGTTTTCAAGTAAAGGAGGGTAGAGTACCTCTAAGACTGAAACACTAACTTGTTGAAAATGGAAAACAAAAATTCAGTTATAGGAAGGCTGAGGAGAGGTAAGAGTGAGCTTTGGCTGTCTCAAGCCAAGGTTCCTGAACAGTGGCAATGTGGAAAACTAAGTGACTAACAAAGCCAACAGTGAAAAGCACTGAAAATAATGCAATTTCTGAGTTGAAAGGCTATTAGGAAAGACAAACAAAAAGTGTACCTGAAAACAAACAACATGTATCTCTGTATACTGTGGTACCAGGTTCAGTTTTAAAAAATGTGGACACAATGTCAACTTTAATTTTGCTGTTTGCTTCCCAACACACTCAAAATCCAATCTTCATATTCCTGTCACGCCCTTACTTGAAATATTACCCTCTATTAACTCACAACCCAGTAAGCAATACAATGTAGTGATTAACAGCCACTGAGTTCTGAAAATAGACTGTAGGCATTCAAATCCTGCCTCTTTCCATCCCTAGCTATAGAACTTCAGGCAAGCTACTTAATCTCTCTGTGCCTGTTTCCCCTCTGCCTGTAAAATTGATAAAAATAAAATCTACCTGTTAGAGTTGTTATGAGGAGTATATGAATAATAAATGTAAAGTACTCAGAATACTTTTGGACCCACAGTAAGGCTTCAGAAAACACACTATCATCACCACATAAATACCCACTAATGTTCTGAAGAAAAGGCAGGAATATGAAATCACATATCTAAATCAGAGAGCAAACAAGTAACAGAATCTGGTTAAAAAAATACACACACATGGGGCGCCTGGGTGGCTCAGTGGGTTAAAGCCTCTGCCTTGGGCTCAGGTCATGATCTCAGGGTCCTGGGATTGAGCCCCACATCGGGCTCTCTGCTCATCGGGGAGCCTGCATCCTCCCTCTCTCTGCCTGCTTGTGATCTCTATCAAATAAATAAATAAAATCTTAAAAAAAAAAAATACACCCCCC
>CM053606.1:27678381-27700739 GCA_028646535.1 Procyon lotor
ACCTGGTAGGACCGGGAAGGAAAAGCTTAAAAACTCAGACTGGGGGGGGCGGGGGAGGGGGAACCTGGGTGGCTCAGTGGGTTAAAGCCTCTGCCTTCAGCTCAGGTCATGATCTCAGCGTCCTGGTCCTGGGGGCTCCTGGTCCTGGGATCAAGCCCCACATAGGGCTCTCTGCTCAGCAGGGAGCCCGCTTCCCCCTCTCTCTCTCTGCCTGCCTCTCTGCCTACTTGTGATCTCTCTCTCTGTCAAATAAATAAATAAGATCTTTTAAAAAATAAATATTTTAAAAGATAAAAATAAAAAATAAAACTCAGACTGGGAAGGCAGGCCTGGGTTCAATCTTGTCTTCTGTAGCTTACTTCTGCGTGCTCATATCAAGCAGTTTAGTTTCATTTAGTCCCTATTTTCTTACCTATTAAATGGAAACAAGAATCATAGCTACCTAGCAAAAGAGACCATGCACATGCTGCCATAATAAAGGCCCCCAGGGGCACCTGGGTGGTGCAGTCAGTTGAGTGTCTGACTTGATTTCCACTTAGGTTGTGATCTTAGGGTCATGAGATGAAGCCCGGAGTCCAGCTGTATGCTGAGTGTGGAGTCTGCTTGGGCTTGTCTCTCTCCCTCTCCCTCTGCCCCTTCTACCCACCTTCTCAAATAAATAAATCTTAAAAAATATTTTTTAAAAAATAATAATAAATAAATAGAAATAAAGGCCCCAAAGGGCATTATTATGTACGAGGTCAAGTGTCAGCAGAGGAGAGAGGAGTTCACACAGTCCTGGGAGGTGGGGTGGGCTGGCCCACAGTATAGGGAGCAGGAGGGCCCTCAAAGAGGAGATCAACTCAGGGGACAGAGCCTTGGGAGAAACAGATTGCTCACAGCAATGAGATAGAGGTTTTATTGTTTTGTGTTGTTTGTAATCTTTTCTCAGCCTCGTGTGAATTATAAATTCCCTGAAAGAAAGACAGCCCCTAGCTGGGCTTCCAATTACCCTACAAAAATCTTGATTCCCCTGCACAAGCGGTTCATCAGCAGGGTGTTCAACATTTCCCATGACCCCCAGCCACTTAGACAAATGAGGCTTTACCTGATCCTTTTCTCTCTCTTCCTGTATTGTCAGAGGAAAGCAGAAAACGAGAAATGAATTTAAAATGAGCCAAGACCTACAAGAGGAAGAGAGAAAAACGTGAGAGAGTCCCTCCTATTATTTCCAGCCCTGAAGGATCCTTCCTGATTCCCTGATCTCTTTAGATAATACTTTATATTTCCTGTATTGGATGAACAACAACAACAAAGCCTATATACAAAGGTCACTGGGAAACTCTTAGCACCACACATGCTCTTTTAAGACGACACCTGGAAGTTGGGTGTTGGTCACTGTGCATAATTAACTAGCATTCACTAATCATTTATTGAGACCCTACTCTATACCTTGCATTGGGCTGAATACCAGGGAGTCAGAAAGGAATAAATAAATTCTCTATTTTCAATGTGCTCCTAGGCTTCTGGAGAAGCAGACATGTAAACAATCTCAATGCAATTGGGTAGAGATTTGTACTTGTGCCATGGAAACAGAGAAAAGGCAAGGCTTAACTCGGATTAGATGGGGATGGGGGCAACAAGAAAACCCAAAAAACCACACCCTTAATGTTAAGCTTAGGACTAAGTCTGAATAAATGAGTAGGAGTTTGCTGTGTATGGACAGAAGCAAGGCTAGAGTAGAAGAAGAAAATCTGGGGTAGCAAAGGACAGCTTACATAAAGTCAGAGGTTGAGTGACTATGAGAAAAGTAGAGGCCATGGAAATTATAGTCGTCTAGGTGGTCATTAAACACGAGGGACTGATGGGAATAACTAACTCATAAAATTATTCCATATCACTGTGTGTAAACCATGCATAAATTGAGTTCCTGCCCTCTAGGGCTTGGCATTAAATTCAGATTATTCTATCAGTACAGCAGAAGAAAGAAGTAGCTTAGAATCTTTCTCCTCAGCAGAAGACAGTGGCCTAAACTTATTCCAAGTTCAAGCCATGCATTTGTTCAAGTGCACTCACACCATACCTTCCCCACTCTGTAACCCCCGTCCTGAGCTGGTCCTTTCTTCCGTCTTCCTTATAACCACCTGTCTCAAACCTTGGCTTGCCTCCACTCAGAATCAACCAAGCTAATTAAAAGCATAATGAAGACACAAGGGCATCGAGACAGCTGAACAAATATTAATAAATATATAGATTAAATAAAATAAATTATGTGTAAGCAATGGTGTAGAAGAAATTTGGGTGGTACTAGGAAGAGTGAGTCAGGAGATGTTCAAATAAAGTGGGATTAGAGGAAATCTCCTCTCCAGCTAGCTAGCAGTATCTTTTGGAATGATTGAATGAAAAACCTGGTTAGCAGGAAAAGAAAGCCAAGTTTGCAGCTCAAAGGAGACTGAAACTCTGGGTACAAACATGGTAGTTAAGAAACAATTGTTTGATTTCAAGTTGTGGGGTATTGACCCATTTCATGCATAATGAGCTGAATAAGAACAATCAAGAAACGCTAGCATGGTGGGAGAGTAGCTAATAATTACTGAGTGTTCCTTGTGTGATTGGGAACATGATAGCCCCTTTCATACTTTTTAGTTTAATCCTTAGAGCAAAACTTTGAGGTCGTAGTCCCCATTTTCTTTATTTGTTTTTCTAAAGATTTTAGTTTTTTTAAGTGCTGTCTACACTCAACCTGGGGCTCAAATTCACAACCTCAAGATCAAGAGTCACATGCTCCACCTACTGAGGCAGCCAGATACCAGGTTATGCCCATTTTATTTTATTTATTTTAAAATTTTATTTATTTGACAGAGAGATCACAAGTAGGCAGAGGCAGGCAGAGAGAGAGGAGGGGAAGCAGGCTCCCCACTGAGCAGAGAGCCCAATGCGGGGCTTGATCCCAGGACCCTGAGATCATGACCCGAGCCGAAAGCAGAGGCTTCAACCCACTGAGCCACCCAGGCGCCTCAGGTTATGCCCATTTTAAAGAAGAAGAAATAGAGGCTCCGTATTGAGAGTGGTAGTGAGGATTTGAACTCGGAACTGCTTGGCTCTAGGCTCATCTTCAAAGACCCTCTAAACCATCAGTTCACACACATATGAGAATTGTAAACTTCTGGGTGCTAGCCACTGCAAGAGAGTGTATTTACATCCAAGTACTACCTCAGGAAGGCTTTCAAACCTTGTTAGAGGGGCACCTGGGTGGCTCCATCAGTTAAACGTCTGCCTTCAGCTCAGGTCATGATCCTGGGGTCCTGGGATTGAGTGAGCCCATGTGGGTCTTCCTGCTCAGTGGGGAGCCTGCTTCTCCCTCTGCCCCTCCCCCAGCTTGTGCTCCCTCTCTTTCTCTCAAATAAATAAAACCTTTAAAATAAAAAAAAAAATGGGACGCCTGGGTGGCTCAGTGGGTTAAGCCTCTGCCTTCCACTCAAGTCATGATCTCAGGGTCCTGGGATCGAGCCCCGTCGGAATCTCTGCTCAGTGGGGAGCCCGCTCCCTCTCTCTCTGCCTGCCTCTCTGCCTACTTGTGATCTCTTTCTCTCTGTCAAATAAATAAGTAAAATCTTAAAAAAAAAAAATTAAAAAATGAAAATCTCGTTAGAAACAGTTGGGATTGGGACCTACACACAAAGTCCCAAAGGATTCTCTTCTTTTTTTCTATAGACACACAGTCCAAATAGTTTTTGCTGCCCGATAGGGCAGGTAGCTGAAAATCTTTTGCAACCACAAAAAAAAAAAGAAAAAAAGAAAAAAGATCAAGAGACCCGCTGTAGACCGTATTATTGTTCCCAAACATTTACCGTGCCTCTCACAGGTAGATCTGGGAGAGACTGTACTTCCCTCACTCCTTGGGCAGCAGGCTTGATTATGTGACTTGCATCATTAGCCCATGAAATGTGTGCGTGGCTGTATGTGCCGCCTTCAGAGGGAAGCTTTAAGAGTCAGTGTGCTTCAGGGTGTTTTCCTTTCCTGCTGCCCCGATGACCGGCCGCATTCAGGATAGAGGCCAATGGAGCTGCCTGACCCCAGAGTGAAGACAATGTGCAGCAAAGCTACACAGCTGACCTGGGAAGGACACGATGCACAACGGAGAAAAACAACTCTCGCTTATTGAGTCATTGAAATTTGGGAGTCACTATTATAGGGTAATCGAGCCTATCCTGACTAATGCAAACTCCTGCTCAATTTTCCTCCCTTTGGTGATCCAAATTTCTGGTGTCAGCCCCAGGTATAAAGGTTGTTTGGGAAGGATGAGAACATATAGGCAATGGGGCGCCTGGGTGGCTCAGTTGATTAAGCGTTTGCCTTCGGCTCCATCATGATCCTGGGGTCCTGGGACTGAGCCCCGAGTCCATCTCTCTGCTCAGGGGGAAGCCTGCAGCTCTGCCTACTTGTGTCAAATAAATAAATAAAAGAAAATATAGGTAATGGACTAATAGGTGTAATGTGGTGAAAGGGTTTAAAATAGAAGATTTTGGGGGTGCCTGGGTGGCTCAGTGGGTTAAAGCCTCTGCCTTTGGCTCAGGTCATGATCTCAGGGTCCTGGGATTGAGCCCCGCATCGGGCTCTCTGCTCAGCAGGGAGTCTGCTTCTCCTTCTCTCTCTGCCTGCCTCTCTGCCTAGTTGTGATCTCTCTCTGTGTATCAAATAAATAAATAAATAAATAATCCTTAAAGAAAAAAAAATAGAAGATTTTGGGGGTGCCTGGGTGGCTCAGTGGGTTAAAGCCTCTGCCTTCGCTCAGGTCATGATCTCGGGGTCCTGGGATCGAGCCCCGCATCGGGCTCTCTGCTCAGCGGGGAGCCTGCTTCCCCCTCTCTCTCTGCCTGCCTCTCTGCCTACCTGTGGTCTCTCTATCTGTCAAATATATATTGTCAAATAATATAATTTTTAAAAAATAAAATAAAACAGAAGATTTTTGCAGTGCCCGAGTGGCTTAGTCAGTTAAGTGTCTGACTCTTGGTTTTGGCTCAGGTCATGATCTCGCAGTGGTGGGATCGAGCTCAGGGCAGAGCCTGCTTCAGATTCTCTCTCCCTCCTCCCTTTGCCTCCACCCCCCAAACTAAGTAAAGAAAATCTTTAAAATAGAAGGGTTTGTCTTGGGGGGACATTTTAATTTTTTTAGGTAATCTCTACATCCAACATGGGGCTCGAACTCACGAACCCGAGATCAAGAGTAGCATACTCCACTGACTGAGCCAGCCAGGTGCCCCATAAAGTAGAAGATTTGAAGCTCAGTCTTGATCTATGGGCTTAGACAAGACTTTATAAGGACAAGATAGGTTCAATTGACTATAGCATGTTCCAGAGGAAGTTACAAAGATTAAGATATGGTCTCTGTACCTGAGACAAGGGCCATCCGCATTCATTTTTTTTTAACAGTTTTATTTTTTACTTAAATTCAATTAATTAATATATCATGTATTATTATTTTCAGAGGTAGAGTTCAGTGATTCATCAGACTAATATTACATCATGTGCCCTCCTTAATGCCCATCACCCAGTTACCCCCCCCCCACTTTCCTCCCCTCTAGCACTCCTCAGGTTGTACCTATCATTAAGAGTCTCTTATGGATGGTCTCCCTCTCTGATTTCCTCTTGTTTTATTTTTCCCTCCCTTCCCCCATGATCTTCCGTTTTCTTAAATTCCACATAAGAGTGAGATCATATGGTAATTGTCTTTCTCTGACTTTTTTCGCTTAGCAAAATTCCCTCTATTGTTTTTGCAAATGGCAAGATTTCATTCTTTTGATGGCTGAGTAATATTCCATCATACACACACACACACACACACGCACACACGCACCACTTCTTCTTATCCATTTATCTGTTGATGGACTTCCGGGTTCTTTCTATAGTTTGGCTATTCTCACATTCATTTTTAAACCTAGCACCCTAGTGGGGTGCCTGGCACCCACAAAGCACTTAATATATTTTTATAAAATTTTGTTGAACTAATGCTGTGGAATGATGTGTGTCTTAACTCTGCACAAAGGCTCTTCCTATGTTGTGTATTGCCCACTTGGGTTAAGGGATCTTGGAGGGGAAGGCTATGGTAATTTTTTTTCCTGTTTCACTGAGAAATAATTTACATACATCACTGTATAAGTTTAAGGTGTATAGCATGATGGTTTGATTTATATATATTATAAAATTATTACCACAATAGGTTCAGCTAACATTCATCGTCTCATACAGATACAATAAAAGGAAAAGAAAAAATTTCCTTGTGATGAGAACGGTCAGGATTTATTCTTTTAATATCTTACCTATATATCATACAGCACTGTTAACTGTAGTCATGTTGTACATTATTTATCTTATAATTAGAAGTTTTACCTTTGGGCCACCTTCCTCCAATTCCCCCTCCCTCCACCCTCTGCCTCTGTTAGCAACAAGTCTGATCTTTCACTATGAGTTTAGTTTCATTTTTTTTTTTTTAAGATTTTATTTATTTGACAGAGAGATACACAGCGAGAGAGGGAACACAAGCAGAGGGAATGGTAGCAGGAGAAGCAGATTTCCTGCCGAGCAGGGAGCCCAACGCGGGACTCAATCTCAGGACCCTGGGATCATGACCTGAGCCAAAGGCAGATGCCTAATGACCACCCACCCAGGCGCCCAAGTTTAGTTTCATTTTTAGATTCCACATATAAGTGAGATCATACAGTATTTGTCTTTCTCGAGCTGACTTATTTCACTTACCATAATGCCTTCAAGGTCCTGTCATGTTTTTCCAAATGGTAGGATTTCCTTGTTTTTTTTTTTAATGGCTGAACAATATTCCATTGGATGTATATATACCACAGCTTCTTTTTTGTTTTTTCTTTCTTTTTTTTTTTAAGATTTTTTTTTTTTTTTAAGATTTTATTTATTTGACAGCGAGAAACACAGCGAAATAGGGAACACAAGCAGAGGGAATGGTAGCGGGAGAAGCAGGCTTCCTGCTGAGCAAGGAGCCCGATGCGGGGCTCGATCCCAGGACTCTGGGATCATGACCTGAGCCAAAGGCAGACGCTTAACGACTGAGCCACCCAGGCGCCCCTTTTTTTTAAGATTTTATTTATTTATTTGACAGAGAGAGAGAGAGAAAGAGCGATGACAAGTAAGCAGAGAGGCAGGGGAAGCAGGCTCCCCGCAGAGCAAAGAGCCCGATGCGGGGCTTGATCCCAGGACCCTGAGATCATGACCTGAGCTAGAGGCAGAGGCTTAACCCACTGAGCCACCCAGGCACCCTTGTTTGTTTGTTTGCTTTTTCTTAAGTAAGCTCTGCACTCAACATGAGGCTTGAACTCTTGACCCTGAGATCAAGGGTCACATTTTCTTCGGACTGAGCCAGCCAGGCACCCTCATACCACAGCTTCTCTATCCATACATCCATCAATGGACAAGTTAGGTTGTTTCCATGTTTCGGCTGTTGTAAATAATACTGCTATGAACATGGGATTGCAGATATCTTTTGAATTAGTGTTTTTGTTTTCTTTGGATCTATTCCCAGAAGTGTAATTGCTGGATCACATGGTAGTTCTATTTTTAGTTTTTTGAGGACTCGCCATACTGTTTTCCACTGTGCTGTGCCAATGTACAATCCCACCAATGGTGCACAAGGGTTCCCTCTTCTCCATATCCATGCCAGCATTTATCTCTTGCCTTTTTGATAATGGCCATTCTGACCTGTAAGAAGAGATATGTCACTGTGGTTCTAATTTGCATTTTCCAATGACTAGTGATGTCGAGCATCTTTTCATATACCTATTGTCCTTTCATATGTTTTCTTTGGGAAAATGGCTGCTCCGGTCCTTTGCTGATTTTTTAATTGGGTTGTAGGTTTTGCTACTGACTTGTATGAGTTCTTTGTATATTTTGGATATTATCCCCTTATCATATATATGGCTTGCAAATATTTTTTTCCCCACTCTGGAGGTTTTCTTTTCACTTTGTTGATGGTTTCTTTTGCTGTGCAGAAGCTTCTAGTTTGATGTAGTCTCACTGGTTTATCTGTTGTTTGCGCTTTAGGTGTCATATTTATGGTAATATTACTAGCAAATTTTTATATGATACCTTACAATTTATATGCATTTCATTCATTTGAAATGCCACAGAAATAAAAAATGTCTAGAACATTAGCATCTGTAAGGCTGGAGCATTGTAGACGCTCAGTAAAGGCACCTAAACCTCCCTGAGTAAATTACAAAGAGTAGAAAACCCTGAAGAGTCCAGGGGACTTGGCAATGAGAAATCTAGCTTGACATGCACTGTGGATCAGTTTTTTTAATGGGACCAGACTGAGAGAATATGCAGGTGAAGGTCAAACTCAGACAAACAAAGGTGCAAAGCCCTGAGGCATCTCCAAAGAGAACTGAGCAGTAACTGAAAAACTTTCCTTAGAATATCTCGAAGCAAGCACTGAAGAAAGTCCTGAAAATGAATTAGGACTGCCCAAATCTGTGGATCAGTCCTTCAAAACCAGGAAGAGATTCAATCTGTTATTACTACTATTCACCTAAAAAAGCTAAGACAGGGGCACCTGGGTAGCTCAGTGGGTTAAAACCTCTGCCTTCGGCTCAGGTCATGATCTCCAGGTCCTGGGATCGAGCCCCACATTGGGCTCTCTGCTCCGCGGGGAGCCTGCTTCCTCTCTCACTCTGTCTACTTGTGATCTCTCTCTTTCTGTCAAATAAATAAATAAATAAAATCTTTAAAAAATAAAAAAATAAAACAGTGCAAATAGGATATACATCTAATTCTGAAATATAAACTATAGCAGTGTCTGGGCATAATTAGAATATTCATAGGGCTAATGCAAAGCAGAGAAATAAAGAGTTATCCAGTGAACCTACTTGGGTTAACCTTAGCAGATTAACCAAATTGAATAACATGCAAAGCGATCCTTCCTTCCTTCCTTCCTTCCTTCCTTCCTTCCTTCCTTCCTTCCTTCCTTCCTTCCAGAGGGAGAAAGAAGTGGGGAGGGGCAGAGGGAGCCCGAGAGAGGGAATCCTAAGCAGACTCCACACAGGGCTTGAACTCACAACTCCGAGATCATGACTTGATCTGAAATCCAGAGTTGGACACTTAGCTCACTGAGCCACGCAGGTGCCCCAAGATTCTTTCTTTTTTTTTTTTACCAGGAGACTACATTGAGGTTTCTTTTGGTTTAAAAAAAAAAAAAGAAAGAAATCCTTGCAACTGAAATATTTAAATAATGTCTGGGGTTTGCTTTTATTTATTTTTTTAAGATTTTTATTTATATAAATAGAGAGAGGGGGAAGTAGGCTCCCCACTGAGCAGAGAGCCCGATGCAGGCCTCGATCCTGGGACCCCAAGATCATGACCTGAGCCAAAGGCAGAGGTTTTAACCCACTGAGCCACCCAGGCGCCCCTGGGATTTGCTTTTAAATACTCCAGGAAAAAAATATGTAGGAGATCCATGAAACAAGACTGGCAAAACGTTCCTAACTATAGATATTCAGAGGAGGGAACAATGGCTCCCTGTCAGGCATAGGGAGTAGAAAAGGAAGTAATAGTTTGCTTTACTAAATCGCTATAATGATGCTAAGTTGGAGATCATTGTCCCCACTTTACAGGCAAAGAAAATTAAGGTCACATTCCTAGTGAATATCAAAGTAAGGACTTGAGCCTCAGTCTTAGGACTTCAAAATCTTTCCTTTTGCTAATATCCCACAGTGATTGTCTAAATATGTTTTCTCAAGGGCGCCTGGGTGGCTCAGTGGGTTAAAGCCTCTGCCTTCGGCTCAGGTTATGATCTCGGGGTCCTGGAATTGAGCCCCGCATCAGGCTCTCTGCTCAGCGGGGAGCCTGCTTCCCCCTCTCTCTCGGCCTGCCTCACTGCCTACTTGTGATTTCTCTCTCTCTCTCTGTCAAATAAATAACTAAAATTTTTTTAATAAATAAATAAATAAATATGTTTTCTCAGATTCTGACATTTTACTGGAAATGGAGAAGAGTTGTTTTTCTGTATAATGGGAGCTTATTTATAATTCTATTTTCACCTTTCATTATAGGCTCTCATCTCCACTTTTTTTTCATAGGTAATCTCTATACCCAACATGGGGCTCAAACTCATGACCCCGAAATCAAAAGTCAGGTGCTTTACCAACTGAGCCAGCCAGGCACCCACCCCCACTTATCTCCATGTTTGAGCAGCTATTTTGATTACTTCCTGACTCATGGAGTTGCTTAAATCTCATTTAATCTGAATTCATGATCCATCTATGGTTGACTCCCACTATTCAGCACAGAATGAATATGGAATTTTTTTAAATAAGATTTTATTTACTTGAGAGAAAGAAAGAGCATGAGTGTGAGGGGGTGCGCAGAGGGAGAGGGAAAAGCAGACTCCTGATGCGATGTGGGGCTCGATCCCAGGACTCTGGGATCATGACCTGAGCGGAAGGCAAACACTTAACCGACTGAGACACCCAGGTGCCCTGGAATGGTTTTGTTTGGTTGGTTGGTTGCTTACAATGATTCTCAAAGCAAGAGATGCCACAATGCCCTCATGCACTTGCATATATACACATAAACACAAAGTTTAAGTACTGAAGTACAATTTTTCCTTTTCAACAATTTAGCAGTTAATCTGTGGCCTGCTATGCCCACTTCCTCTACCCCATCACTTTTTCCACCATGTTAAGTAGAGCCAAGCTCAACTCGTCTAGTGGGGTTTGTTCCTTGCTACCATGAAATACACTTGTCATCCTTGTGCCTATATATTGCATCTGGAGTTGATCTGCTTCTCAAATGAAATTTGCGGGGCACCTGAGTGGCTCAGTGGGTTAAAGCCTCTGCCTTCAGCTCAGATCATGATCTCAGGGTCCTGGAACCAAGCTCTCTGCATCAGGCTCTCTGCTCAGCAGGGATCCTGCCTCCTCCTCTCTCCACCTCCTCTCTGCCTACTTGTGATCTCTCTTTCTCTCTGTCAAATAAATAAATACAATCTTAAAAAAAAAAACCTTTAAAATGAAATTTGCTAGAAATGTTGCTGTGAGATGGCTATTCACTCATTTTCAGTAAACATTTATTAAATGCTGACTCTTGGCCGGGTCCTGTGCTCAGGGTTCAGAGTACAAAGATAAAAACAATAGCTAGGGGGCAGTACAGCATAATGGTGATTAAGTGACTATGTGGTTGTGATAAGTAAACACTAGTGATAAGCAAGCACTAGGTCTCCCTTCCCTGGGGTGAAATCCCAGCCCTGCAACTCAGTAGCTCAAAGACTATAGTTGGGCAAATTGCTTAATCTCTCTGTGCCTCCATTTCTTCACCTGTAAATGGGTATAATAATAGTACTGACTGCATGACTATATTGTGAGTTAACTGAAACAATGCCCTTGTAGAGAGTTTAACGGGATGCTTCGATTCTAAGAAGTGTTATAAATGTGAGCTCTTCCTAGACCCCTGTGGGGTTCATAGAGGAAGGATAGTGGAAGAAGAAAGGTGCTTGGGCTGGGGGTGGATTTTTATTTTTAAGTTTTTATTTAAATTCCAGTTAGTTAACATACAGTGTCATAGTATTTCAGGTGTACATTATAGTGATTCACCACTTCTATAAATCACCTAGTACTCATCACAAGTGCACTCCAAGTGCAATCCCCATTACCTATTTCTCCCCTCCCCCCCCCCGTAACCAGTTTGTTCATCATAGCTAAGAGTATGTTTCTTGGTTTGTCTTTCTCACCTTTTCTTCCCCTTTGCTTGTTTCATTTCTTAAATTCTACATATGAGTGAAATTGTACTGTGTTTGTTTTTCTCTGACTTGTTTCACTTAGCATAATACTCTCTAGCTCCATCCATGTTGTTGCAAATGGCAAGATTCCATTCTTTTTGATGGCTGAGTAATATTCCAGTATACATATATATACTGTATATATATATACTGGATACATATATATCCAGTATACATATATATACACATCTTCTTTATCCATTCACCAATCAATGCATATTTGGGTTGTTTCCAGATTTTAGCTGATGCGGTGCAAGAGGGTTCCCCTTTCTCCACATTCTTGCCAAACATGTGTTTCTTGTGTTGTTAATTTTAGCCATCCTGACAGGTGTGAGGTGATATCTCACTGTAATTTTGAGGCATTTGTGTGATAATGAGTGATGTTGAGCATCTTTTCATGAGTCTATTGACTGTATGTTGTCTTTGGAAAAATGTCTATTCATGTCTTTTGCCCATTTTTTAATTGGATTATTCATTTTTGGGGTTTTGAATTTTATAAGTTCTTTGTATATTTTGGATATTAACCCTTTGTCAGGTACATCATTTACAAATATCTTCTCCCATTCTGTACTTTGTTTCTTAGTTTTGTTGATTATTTCCTTCATTGTGCAGAAATTTTTTACTTTGATGAAGTCCCAATAGTTTATTTTTTATTTTGTTTCTCATGCCTTAGAAGACATATCTAGAGGGGTACCTGGTCAGTTCAGTTGGTGGAGTATATAACTCTTGATCTCAGGGTTGTGAGTTTGAGTCCCACATTGGGTGTAAAGATTACTTAAAAATAAAATCTTAAAAAAAAAAAAATAAAATAAAATCTTAAAAAAAAAAAAAAAAGGAGACCTATCTAGAAAGAATGCTATAGCTGATGTCAAAGAAGTTACTACCTGTGTTCTCTTCTAGGATTTTTATAGTTTCGGGTCTCACATTCAGGCCTTTAATCCATTTTGAATTTATTTTTGGGTATGGTGTAAGAAACTGGTTAAAATGTCTATACTACCCAAAGCAATCTATACATTTAATATGGTGTAAGAAACTGGTTTAAATGTCTATATTACTCAAACCAATCTATCCATTTAATGCACATCTTATCAAAATACCAACAGCATTTTTTTTACAGAGCTAGAACAAACAATCCTAAAACTTGTATGGAAGCACAAAAGACCCCAAATAGCCAAAGCAACCTTGAAAAAGAAAAAGCTGGAGGCATCACAATTCTGGATTTCAAGTTATATCAAAAAGCTGTAATGATCAAAACAGTGTGGAATTGGCACAAAAATAGACAGATCAATGGAACAGAATAGAAAACCCAGAAAAGGACCCACAATTATATGGTCAGTTAAACTCCGACAAAGCAGGAAAGAATATCCAATGAGAAAAAGAAAATCTCTTCAATAAATGACGCTGGGAAAACTGGACAGCAACATGGTGGTGGATGATTGAAAAGTGTGCAGTCACAGAAACATTTGAGATCAGCCTTGGAGGATTAGTTCAAGTTTGTTGGGGCAAGGGAGGCAGGAGGATGATTTCAAAGATAAAGGCCTGGCCCCAGTGCTCCAGGCTGTACATATTTGCAGGACCTTCCATCTCGTGAGCTCCTTAGGAGCTAGGGGTATGGGTGCTGGATCAGATGACATCTGTTTGGCTACCGTGTCACAGGTCAGCTCCTTCCTCTGCTCATTCCTCTTGACTTCACCCTCCAAAAAACTTCTTATCCATAAACTCCCTATCAGAGTCTGTTTTTTCAAAGAATTTAACTTACAACATTATGAGTGATGCTAGTTGTGATTTGAAATAGAAAAAATATTATTTGTGTTTTCAATGTAGAAACCTCACTATGGAGAGCCAGCTAGGGGAAGTATACATAAACTTATTCGTTAAGCCAACATGTTGCAGTTGTCCAACACTGTAGTAAGGAATACTCTGTACTTCTTTATATCTAAGCATCTTTGCCATGCACACAGTCTTGGATAAATGGACTTACTATTTTATATTTTCTTAAGATTTATTTATTTAGAAAGAGAAGGAGAGAGAGCACAAGCGGGAGGGGCAGAGGGAGAGAGAATCTCAAGCAGACTCCACACTGAGCATGGAGCCCAACACCAGGTTCAATCTTACCACCCTGAGATCACACCCTGAGCCAAAACCAAAAGTCAGATGCCCAACCAACTATGCCACCCAGAGGCCCCTAGACTTACTATTTTAAATATGATTCCTTAATCTCTTCAAACTATTTTCTATGGAAAATTTCAAACATATGCAAACAGACAAATAATACACTGATCCCTCCCCATCATCCAGCTTCAACGGTAATCGAATAGTAGCCAACCTTGTTTTCTCTAGATAGATCCCTACCCCCACCCTCACACTGCCCCTTCCATGTTATTTTAAAGCAAATTCCAGATATCATACTTCATCAATACACACATATCTTAAAACTGAATCTCCAAAAGATAAGAACTGTTATTTTAGCACATCATACCATTATCCTCTCTAAAAATTAATGGGAATTTCTGAAGTCAGAAAATAAACAAATGAAGACATATATTAAGACAGATCTTTGGGATGCCTGGGTGGCTCAATTAGTTAAGTGTCCGCCTTCGGTTTAGGTCAGGATTCTAAAATCCTGGGATCGAGTCCTGCATCAGACTCCTTGCTCACAGGGGAGCCTGCTTTTCCCTCTGCCTGTCACTCCCCATGCTTGTGCACACTCTCTGTCTGACAAATAAAGAAGTAAAATCTTAAAAAACAGAGAGAGAGAGAGAGAGATCTTTGACCTTTCCTGTCCGTGTTTAGGTTTCCAATCCCCCTATGAATTTCTTAAAATTTTGCTTGTTTGAATCAAGGCTCAAGTAATATCCACATGAATATTGGATGGTCTGTCCCTTAAATCTTTTTTAATTTCTAAGTTACTTCTCCCTCTCTTTTTCTTGCAATGTGTTTGTTGAAGAAACTACCCTATTTTTCCCGTAGTGTTTCTCACAATTTGGATCTTGTTGATTGCTTCCCTGTGGTGGTTTTTTAAACCCGTGCCCTACCCTCTGTGTTTCCTATAAATCAGGAGTTGGGTCTAGAGGCTGAATCAGATATTCATGTGTGACTTTTTTTTTTTTTTGCACAACTACTTCATTGGTAATATATTCTCCTATGAAGGAGGCATAAAATATCTGGTTATTTCTCCTTTCCTTTTTTTTTTTTTAATATTTTATTTTTTATTTCACAGAAAGAGACACAGCGAAAGAGAGAACACAAGCAGGGGGAGCAGGAGTGGGAGAAGCAGGCTTCCTGCTAAGCAGGCAGCTGGACACGGGACTTGATCCCAGGACTTGATCCCAGGACCCTGGGATTATGACCTGAGCCCAAGGCAGATGCTTAACAAGTGAGCTACCCAGGCACCCCTCCTCTCCTTTTTCTAATCGAAACATAAAAAGGTTTTCTCCCAAGAAGTTAAAATCAGCATAATTTGGGCTGCAAGTTAAGAATTGCAGCTGACTCTTCCTCTTTTTGCCACCATCTTGCTATGCGTGGCTGGCTGTTCCTTGCCACGTCTGTTCACGAGACTTTCAGAATCAAGTGATTCCTGACCAAGAAACAAAAGCAGAATCATCCATTCCCCAGTGGATTTGGATGAAAAGTGGTAATGAAATCAGGTACAACTCCAGGAGGAGGCGCTGAAGAAGAGCCAAGCTGGGTCTCTAAGGCATCAAACATCATGAGATGACACACGTATTTAGGCTGCATGAAGATCTTGTGTTCCTATCTGATCACTCTGTAAACATCTCTCCTACCTGGCCAACAGACGTGTTTTATCAGGGAAATGATTTTTCTGTTACTATGCCTCTTTACCAGTAGGTTGGTTCAATAACACATAGGAGACCTTTTGGCTGGGGGAAAAAAACAAAAACACAAAAAGAATCACAGCTGAAGTATAATTGGGCCACCACAGGACAACTGATCTTTAAGGACCCAGAAGACTAAATCTAGTCCTACTGTTATCCTATCATCTGTCATCATTGTCTTATTATTCATCAGGTATTACTAAGTGCTAATCATGACATCCAGGACTGGGCTGGGCATCATGTTATAATAATTAGAACTATTTGTTGAGTCGCTACTGGAGGTCAGCTACTTTATTTAGGTTATCTGTAATCATCACAACAACCTTGCAATGCAAGTCTTATTATCCCCATTTGAGAGAAGAAAACTAAATTTCAAGAGGATAAAATGACTTTGCTAAGGCCACACAATTGGCAAATGACAGAAGCAGAGGTGGTATGCAGGTCTGTCTGGCCCAAAGGTCTCCTTTTTTCCCATTAACCCCCAGTCCTTGGAAAACACACTGAATTTTAAGAATGATCCCTGCCTTCAACAGGATTATATCTACGTAGGAGAAAGAGATACATTGCTAAAACAATTAAAGACTATCGGATAAGAAAACACTATGTAGAACATGAACAATGAAAATGTGTGCAGTTTGCAAGCGCTGATTGCTATAAATGAACAGGAAGGAGGAGGGGGGCCATCAATGTTGATTGAAGTTCCTGGGGGAGGCTTCATCAAGCAATGCAGGAATTATTGCAAATATAAAAGATTTACCAATGAGCAAAGGGTCCTTTGCACAAGCATCTTCTCCCTTGGGATCCATGTCACACTGACACAAAGATTTTGTCACCATGGCAACTGGTCATTGGACCAATGAAATAATCAGTTGTCATGGTAACATGATCTCCATCTTACTCCCACCAGGCACCTGTTCCAAATCATCACATCCTCCAACAACCTCATGCCACCTCAGTGCTCCTTTCTTTCTTCCCTAATCATCCTGTTACCCCAGCTACCTATGTTTGAGCCCCTAAATTTATGCCTAGGTGTATACATGAGACCATTAAAGTAAGAGCAAAGGAAAATGTCTTTGTAGTATAGAGCTTCACTACAGACGGGGAAACCCTCTAAAATTAAAGAGTTGAATGAGCCAGAGCACTGAAGAAAAAGAGCGCATGATGCTTGCCACCCCTCACCCCCCACATTTCCCTAAGTAAAATTCCTTTGGATTTTGAAACATTGCACTTCCTGATTCTCCTCCTACTTCTGTCTATTCATTCACTGGATCCTTTTCCTCCTCCTGTCTCCTAAATGCAGATATCTCTCAAGGCTCCATCCTTTGTGTCTGTTTTTTCTTTCAACAGCACTGCCCAATAGAGTAGCCACCAACCACGTGATGGTTATAGAGCCCTTGAAATTAATCATAGATATACTGAACTGAAATGTGCACAAAGTCTAAAATGCATCCCAGATTTTATAGATCCCATACCAAAAAAAGAATACAGAATATCTCATTAATAATTTTTATAGTAATTGTATGTTGAAATGATGATAATTTGGGTATGTTGAGTACAACTAAATATGCTATTAAAATTTAATTTCATCTGTTCCTCTTTAATGTATTTAACACGGTTACTGAAAAAATTTAAATTGCAAATGTGGCTCACATTCCTGGTTTGTGTTATCTTTGTATTGCGAAGCACTGCTCTAAATTTTCTTGTTCCAGCCATCTCACCCATGCTTTAGGTGTCAGGTGTCTCCTCTATGAGTTGATTCTAGGATCCCAAATCCCAGCCTCTTTTCTGAGATCCAAACCCACATTTCCAACGGCCAGAAATTCTGCTGGCCCTTTCACAAATAACCACCACCAGCTTCTTAGCTCTGCAAGAACAAGGCCAGGAGCTTGCCTTCAAAACCTGTTCTTTCTCCTGATTAACTTTATTAAAATTTGTGTTCCTTTCTTATTGCTGCTGTAACAAATTACCACAAACTTGAAATAACACTGATTTGCTATCTTGCTGTTCCGTAGGTCTGAAGTCTGAAATGGGACCCACCGGGCTAAAATCAAGTTGTCTCCAGGCTGAATTTTCCTCTGGAGGCTCTAGGAGAGAATCCATTTCCTTACGTTTACCAGCCTCTGGAGGCTGCCATCATTCTTTGGCTCCTGACTCCCTTCCATCTTCAAAGCCAACAATGACAGGTCATTTCTTTCCCGGGCTGTATCCCTCTGCTAGTAACTCTCCCACTTCCTTCTTTCACTTCTGAGCTCTCTAGCGATTACCCTGGGCCCATCTGGGATAATCCTGGATAATCTCCCCATTTAAAGGTCAGCCGATTAGCAAATCTATTTCCATATTCAATCTTAGTGTGTAACAGGACATATTCATGGGTTCCATGGGTTCCAGTGGATTTTCATCTGAAAGGGCTGGGCAGAGAGGAAGAATCTGTGTGCAAGGCTAACAAAAGAAATGGTCATCAGGGCAGATAGTTCTCATTGCTTTCAAGGCAACCACTGCCCAATAGGGAGCAATTAAAGGGGCTGGCTGGTATGGACATCAATGGTCTAACACCTTTCTTAGTTTACTGTGTATTCTGCCTCCTCTAAGGCTCCTTTCCTGATCGCTCCTTTTGCCCAGTTACATCTCCCCTCCATGACAGGTTTTGTACATCCTGGTCTTACTCTTTTTGTATCACGATTATTTATGTAGGCACCTGGTCTTAACCCCTCTACTAGGTTGGAAAATATTTTGTGAACAGGAACTATTTGGATTTTTGTTTTCTTTTGTTTTTAAGTAAACTCTACACTCAGCATGGGGCTTAAACTCACAACCCCAAGATCAAGAGTCACACAGTTGGCTTGACTGAGCCAGCCAGGCACCCCGGGAACTATTTGTTTCACCTTTGTGTTTCACCTTGATGCCTAACGTAGTACTTAATGTAGTTTCCCAATGACGATTTCTTGAATTTAGTTGAATGGAAACAACTCATGTTGACTTGTAAAACATGTGCTTTGTCACCACAACCACTGATGTCCTTAATCAGTGAACACTGTTTATTTTTTACTTATTTACTTTTTTTTTTAAAGATTTTATTTATTTGACAGCGAGAAACACAGTGAGAGAGGGAACACAAGCAGAGGGAATGGTAGCGGGAGAAGCAGGCTTCCTGCCGAGCAAGGAGCCCGATGGGGGGCTCGATCCCAGGACTCTGGGATCATGACCTGAGCCGAAGGCAGACGCTTAATGACTGAGCCACTCAGGCGCCCCTTTATTTACTTTTTTAAAGATTGTATTTATTCATTTAAGAAAGAGAGCAGGGGGAGCGGCAGGCAGAGGGAGAGGGAGAAGCTGGCTCCCTGTTGAGCAAGGAGCCCGATGTGGAACTGGATCCCAGGACCTTGGGATCATAACCTGAGCTGAAAGCAAACGCTTAACTGAGTCACCCAGGCACCCAGTAAACACTTTCTATATTGACTTCCACTTAAATGATCCTCGCCATTCTGTTTTAAAAGAACCATCAGGGGTGCCTGGATGGCTCAACTGGTTAAGCATCTGCCTCCAGCTTGGGTCATAATCTCCAGGTCCTGGGATCAAGCTCTACATTGGGCTCCCGGCTCAGCTCAGTGGGGAGTCTGCTTCTCCCTCTCCCCCTGTCTCTCCCTCTGCTCATTCTCTCTCTCTCTCTCTCTCTCTGTGTCTCTCTGTCTCAAACGAATAAATAAAATCTTTAAAAAAAAAAAAAGAACCATCAGTGCAGGGCACCTGGCTGGCTCAGTTGGTGGAGCATGTGACTCTTGATCTCGAGGTTATAAATTTGAGCCCCATGTTGAGTATAAAGATTACTTAAAAATAAAATCTTAAAAAGAAAAAAAAGAACCTTTGCTTACAAATGTAATCCTTGTAGGTAATGGGCTACTGTGCATGTGAATTTTAATTTTTATTTATTTATTTGACAGAGAGAGATCACAAGCAGGCAGAGAGGCAGGCAGTTGAGAGAGGGAGAAGCAGGTTCCCCGCCGAGCAGAGAGCCCGATGCGGGGCTCGATCCCAGGACCCTGGGATCATGACCCGAGCCGAAGGCAGAGGCTTTAACCCGCTGAGCCACCCAGGCGCCCCTGTGCACGTGAATTTTATGCTCATCCAGGGTAAGCTGTATTTGATTCCATAACCTGTTGATGCTAGGTGTGCTTAAATTATAAAATATAATTTAATTTAAAGTTATGTATAGCAATGTAATATGGGTGGCCAAAGAAAGAGAATTGTTTCTATGAAGATTGAGTTGGTTATCCCAAAAACGGGAGGAAGTGCCACAGCCTAAAATCTAGTGATGTAGTACACCATGTGAACAGATTAAATAAGAAAACCTGACCATTCCAATAAAAAAAATCAGCAAAATTTAACACTCATTAATGATTTCTAAAAATCTTTTAAAACTAAGATTAGAAGGCCATCTTCCTTATTTACAAATAACATGATTGATTACATACAAAATCCCAAGATAATCCACAGAATAGAATCTATTAAAACTAATAAGGGAGTTTAGCAAACATGCTGCATTCAGGATCAATAGGGAGAAATCAGTAGTCTTTTGACATCAGTAAATAATCAGAACTTGTGGTAAGAACAAAGATCCCATTTATAATAAGGACAAAAATAAGATTACCAGCAATCAATCTGACTTTTTAAAAAGTATCATTGTGAAGAAAATTACAAAATTGAAGAACACAGTGTATAGACACACAGAGAGAGACCTGAGTAAATGGAGAGATCTACCATGTGCATGAACTGGAAGATTTAATGTCATAAACATGTAAATTCTTCCCAAATTAGTTCATAAATCCAATATAATTTTAAACAAAATCCAAATATGATTATTTGCAAAACTAAACAAACTGGTCTTAAAATTCATTATAGGAGAGAAAAAGGATAAAACAGTTTGGAAGATGGGGCGCCTGGGTGGCTCAGTGGGTTAAAGCCTCTGCATTTGGCTCAGGTCATGATCTCAGGGTCCTGGGATCGAGCCCTGCATCGGGCTCTCTGCTCAGCGGGGAGCCTACTCCCCCCCCCCCCCGCCTGTCTCTGCCTCCTTGTGATCTCTCTCTCTCTCTGTGTCAAATAAATAAATAAAATCTTTAAAAAAAAAACAGTTTGGAAGATGAGAACAAAGTAGACCATTGCACCAACTATCAACTTATTTTAATGTTACAGTTAACATAGCATGATACTGGCTTGAGGATAGACACGTTGGTGAATAGGATAGAAAAGAGACTCTGGAAAGAGGTCTGTGAATATATGCAGACTTGATATGTTCAACAGTGGCATTATAATGGCAGGGGATGAGTGGGTGGAGAATGAACTATTCAATTACGAGAAAATTGGTTGTAAAGAATTCAAATAATATACCTGGATCCACTAGCCCCTGGAAGCCCCAGAAGCTATTGACGTTTCTTCCTCTAATACTTCTAGTTGTCTCACTCTCACCATAGAATGAGAACCTGGCGTTGGTGTGGCCTCCATTATTCCCAACACAGCAGAAGACACAGTGGTTCTGGTACCCAGGTCCCACTTTACCAAACTAATGGAGAATAGGCCTCTTCCGTCACTGTCAGGCGCAGATAAAGCATCAAGCTCCATACAACAGCACTGGGCACTGGTTTGCCCACTGGCTACACAGAGAAAATGTGTAACCCAACCCAGAAGTGAGTTAAATTCCAGTGGAGTAAACTTCAACCAAGAACAGGGAGGAGAAAAGAGGATCCAGCTGATAAGTTGTTTGCCCTTCCTCCTCTCTCTGATGGACTCTTCTAAAGTGTGCTGCATACACAAAACATGTCAGGAAGATGTCCTAGGGGAACAGGGCTGGATTTCTTTGGGATGCTAAGGCCAGCTTGGCAACATATCAACTGATAGTTGGTTTTTTCCTTCTACTCCCATTCTCCTTCTTTTTCACTCTTGCTGCCTTGAGATTGCTCCTCTTAATACTTCAGCAAGAGGTGGTGCCTTGGGTTCAGAGAATTTTTCAGAGAACCTGGGGTAAGATGGTTGTGTATATAGGAAAAAAAGAAAGCTAGCTCCCTACCCCCCACACCATACTGGAAATCATATCAAAGTGGAATAAAGACCTAAACATTAGAAATAACGCTTTAAAACATTTTTAAAAAGATTTTATTTATTTGACACAGAGAGAGAGATCATAAGTAGCCAAAGAGGCAGGCAGAGAGAGAGGAGGAAGCAGGCTCCCGGCTGAGCAGAGAGCCCGATGCGGGGCTCGATCCCAGGACCCCGAGATCATGACCTGAGCTGAAGGCAGAGGCTTTAACCCACTGAGCCACACAGGCACCCCAAGCTTTAAGACATTTTGAAGAGAATGTTAGGAGAACTTTTTTCTCAGAATAAGTATTTCTTAAAACCCAAAAGGACAAACCATGACAGAAAAGCCTGATAAATGTGATTACCTATAATTTAGAAACATTTATTCAACAAAAGATGATATGAACAGGGGCACCTGGCTGGCTCAGTTAGAGGACTACGTGATTCTTGATCCCAGGGTTGTGAGTTCGAGCCCCATGTTGGATGCAGAGATTTATTTAAAAAGCTGTAAAAAAAAAGAAAAGATGACATGAACAAAGATAAATTACAACCTGCAATCTGAGAAAGATATTTGCAATTCATTTAATCAACTAGGCTAGGTATCTGGAATTTAACAAAAATTTCTACAAGTCAAGACTGAAAGAGGGGCGCCTGGGTGGCTCAGTCGGTTGAGC
>CM053606.1:27701239-27720241 GCA_028646535.1 Procyon lotor
CATGTTGGATGCAGAGATTTATTTAAAAAGCTGTAAAAAAAAAGAAAAGATGACATGAACAAAGATAAATTACAACCTGCAATCTGAGAAAGATATTTGCAATTCATTTAATCAACTAGGCTAGGTATCTGGAATTTAACAAAAATTTCTACAAGTCAAGACTGAAAGAGGGGCGCCTGGGTGGCTCAGTCGGTTGAGCGCCTGCCTTCAGCTCAGGTCATGATCCCAGGGTCCTGCGGTCTAGCCCAGCATTGGGCTCCCTTCTCAGCGGGGAGTCTGCTTCTTCCTCTCCCACTCCCCCTGTTCATTCTCTCTCTATCTCTCTCAAATAATAAATAAAGAAAATCTTAAAAAAAAAAAAAAAGAATAAAAGGTAACAGAGAAATGAGCAAGGGACAGAAACAAGCAATTTCTAGAAATTTCTGGATGGCCAATTAATATATGAAAAGATACTGAACCTCATTACTGATTGAGCAAATCCAAATAAAATCACTTACAATACCATCCCACACCTATCTAACTGGGAAAAAAACTTGAAAAATGATAAGATGAGCGTTGGGGGGGCGCCTAGGTGGCTCAGTCGTTAAGCGTCTGCCTTCGGCCCAGGTCATGATCCCAGGGTTCTGGGATCAAGCCCTGCATCGGGCTTCCTGCTCGGCGGGAAGCCTGCTTCTCCCGCTACCATTCCCTCTGCTTGTGTTCCCTCTCTCACTGTGTTTCTCTCTGTCAAATAAATAAAATCTTTAAAAAAAAAAAGATGAGCGTTGGGTATGGGGCAATGAGCTCTTACACACTGCTAGAGAGAGCATCAATGGCTCCAACCATGTTAAAAAATAATCTGAGGATATGCTTGTAAAGATAAGCATGCCCTTTGACTCCCAAATTCTATTTCTTGTTATATTTTTTAGGCTACAGAAACTCCCACATATATCTACCGGGAGATTTATGAAGGAATGACTGCTGCAGTGTTGTTTGTAATGGGAAAAAATGGACATAACTCAAATGTTCAACAGGAGAAAAAACCAAGTTTTAGAAATATTGACAAAATCCCATAAATTGAATGCAAATGTATTCACTAGAGCTCTATATAGCAACAAGGATTAATCGCAAACACATGATGATGAGAGAAAAAATCAAGTTGCAGAATAATGCGTACTGTGTGACACCATTTACATATAGATTCCAAATGTGTAAAACAAAGCCACGTACTTATTGGCACACATATGTAGTAAGTATAAAAACCCATATGGGGTGGTGCTTGGGGGGGCATAGTCGGTTGTGTGTCCAATTCTTTTTTTTTTTTTTAATGTTTTATTTATTTATTTGACAGGGAGAGATCACAAGCAGGCAGAGAGGCAGGCAGAGAGAGAGGGGGAAGCAGGCTCCCTGCGAGCAGAGAGCCCAATGCAGGGCTCGATCCCAGGATCCTGAGATCATGACCTGAGCTGAAGGCAGAGGCTTAACCCACTGAGCCACCCAGGCGCCCCAAGTGTCAAATTCTTGATTTTAGCTCAGGTCCTGATCTCAGGGCTGTCTCAGGCCCGAGTCCAGCTCCACGCTCCATGGGGAGGCTGCTATGGATTCTCCCTCCCTCTCCGTCCGCCCCTCCCCCTGCAAATAAATGAACAAACAAGCAAACAAAAACCACATATGAGTAAGACAGATGCTGAATTCAGGATAGTTGTCCTGGAAGGGGAGGGTGGAATAGAAACGCAATCAGTGTGGAGTGTGGGTTGGAGGTTTCACCTCTATCTGTAATGTTTATTCCTTTTTGAAAACTGAAGCAACTTTAGCAAAATGTTAGCATTCATACAGCTGAATGTGGGCACAGGTGTTCCTTCTGCTTTTCTCCTTGTATGTTTGCAACATTTCATTAGTTTTTTTTTTTTCTAAACTAAGTGGAATGCTTTGAAAAGATCCAATAAAAGTTGAGTCACGGAAAAGCAGAAAAACAAAAACTACCGTTGAAATAAGTGTGGGCAAAACAATGGTAAAAAGTTGGGTAAATAATTCGAAGCACAGTAATTTCAAGTCCTGCACACAGGTTTCCTTATCACGTGTGTGGAAGTTCTTGCCCCCCCCGTTGTAAAGAAACCCCAGCCTGGCTGGCTCAGTTACTGTGGTATGCGACTCTGAACCCCAGGGTCCTGAGTTCAAGCCCCGCGTTGGGCGTGGAGCCTACTTTAAAAAAAGAAAAAAAAAAAAGAAACCCAAAACGGAAGTCATCAAAATGCATATTGTGGGTGTAGGTTGCTCAAGAATGATAATGCAGAGCTCCAAAGAGAGGACTCATTCTCAACCTTGCCTTACGTCAAACATTGGTGAGCAAATATACATAAATATGCTCGAAGTTAAAATGAAATATTTAAAGTAAGTATAAGTCCCATTTGTGATTTCTTTCTTTAACAGAATTATTTGATTTCTAGTCCTGATCTGTTGGATAAGAAGCCTTCGTCAGTAATCACTCCAAGGTCTATTAATGCGTAGTAAGGACCACTGTGCTATGCGTGGCTCCCTGAAGGAATGAGTGAGAGAACCAAGGAGGTGAGGATAGCCAGCATCTGATGAAATGGGAGCAAATTCAGCAAAACAAGGCCAGGGAACAGAGCGTGGATTTCTTCTCCTGGAAGGTATAGGAGCAGGAAAGAAGTTGAAATAGGTTATGGTGAGACTGAAGAAAGAGGTACTTGAGTTTTGTCTTTATTTCGATTTTAGCACACTGCAGTTTCCAAATTCAATGCATTTTATTCATCATATTTTTTTTACTCATCATATACTAAGTTGTCAGGTCAGAGAGTGGTCATTTGCAGTTTTTAAAGCGGTCCGGATGTCATTTCTAAAAAGAACACAGTGGGATCAGAGTTATCTCTTTCAGCTTCTATAATAATTAGTAAATTGCCATATTTCTTCTTTAGATAAATTTTGACACAAAAAATTAATGCACCTTTACTTTTTTTTTTTTTTTAATTAATGCACTCTTACCGGGCACCTGGGTGGCTCAGTCGGTTGAGCATCTGCCTTCGGCCCAGGTTATGATCCCGGGGTCCTGGGATCGAGCCCCACCTCGGACTCCCTGCTCAGCCGGGAGCCTCCTTCTCCCTCTCCCACTCCCCCTGCTTGTGTTCCCTCTCTCTCTGTCTCTCTCTCTGTCAAATGAATAAATAAAATCTTAAAAAAAAAACCCACTTTATTGATGTATGATTAACATGTAAGAAGAGATATATATTTAATGCACACAATTCAATGAGTTTGAAAATTAAATATATGCCTGTGAAATCATTGCCATCATCAAGCCCATAGATGTTTCCATCCTCCCCCAAGGTTTTCTCTTCCTCTTTATTATTATTTTTGTTGTGTGGTAAGAACATTTAACTTAGAGTCTACCCTCTTAGCAAAATTTAAGTATAAAATACAATATTGTGGGGCGCCTAGGTGGCTCAGGAGGTTAAGCAACCAATTCTTGGTGTGGCTCAGGTCATGATCTCAGGGTCCCTAGGACTGAGCCCCACGTAGGGCTCCTTGCTCAGGGAATCTGCTTCTCTCCTTCTCCTTCTCCCCCTCCCTCTCTGCTCTCTCTCTCAAATCAGTCAATCAATCTTTAAAAAATAAAATAAAACAAAACAAAACAGAACAAAATATTGCTAGCTATGGGCACTATACTGTAGAACAGATTTTCAGAACTTACTTATCTTGTGTAACTGAAACTTTGTGTTCTGTGACCATCACCGCCCAGTTTCCCTCTCCCCCCAGCCCCTCTAACCAGCAGACTACTCTCTTCTTCTAGAAGTTTGACTATTTTAGATTCTACATATAAGAGGGATTATTTACCAATTCAAATCTTGATTCTGCAACTTACTCATGACTTGAACAAGTCATCTAACTTCTCTCGGCTTCAGTTCCCCCCCTCCCTCTGCCTGCCTCTCTGCCTATTTGTGACCTCTTTTCTCTCTGTCAAATAAATAAAGTCTTAAAAAAATTTTTTTACTTTTTTTTAAGACTTTATTTATTTATTGGACAGAGAGAGAGAGAGATCACAAGTAGGCAGAGAGGCAGACAGAGAGGGGGGGGAAGCAGGCTCCCGGCTGAGCAGAGAGCCCAATGCGGGGCTCGATCCCAGGACCCTGAGATCATGACCTGAGCTGAAGGCAGAGGCTTTAACACACTGAGCCACCCAGGCGCCCCAAGATTTTACTTTTAAATAATCTCTACACTCAACATGGGGCTCAAAGTCACAACCCTGAGCTCAAGAGTCACTTGCTCTTTACCTGAGCCAGCTGGGCGCCTCTGAAATTTTTTATTTTGGATTAAATTTCCCTGATTCCTGGGAGAATTGGTCAAAGGTATGTTTTAATATGTATATTGGCCATTTGTGTTTTCCATTTGTAAATTGTTGGTATCCTATTTTCTTGTTTGTTTATTAACTATAGGAGTTCTTTATACACAATGAGTCTTAATTCCTAATACATATACTACAAATATTTCTTTCTCAGTGCGCT
Organism: Procyon lotor; assembly: GCA_028646535.1. Classification (NCBI taxonomy): domain Eukaryota; kingdom Metazoa; phylum Chordata; class Mammalia; order Carnivora; family Procyonidae; genus Procyon; species Procyon lotor. The sequence goes on from CM053606.1 coordinate 27,705,736, forward strand.
GCCTTTAGCTTTACTTATGATATCTATTGTTCCACAAAAGTTTCTAATAGTGATTTGGTCAAATGTATCACTTCTCTTTGAAGGTTTTTTCCTATTTGAATCTCCCTCACCAAGATTTCCTTACTCCTAAGGCCATGAACATTTTTCTATAGTTTTTTTTTCTAATAATTTCATGGCATTTTTTAAATATATAGGTTTTTAATTAATCAGAAATGCATATTTTTTGGATGCCAGGGTGGCTCAGTCGGTAGAGCATGTAACTCTTGATCTCAGGGTTGTGAGTTCAAGCCCCACGTTGGATGTAGAGATTACTTAAAAATAAAATCTTAAAAAAATAAAAATAAAATAAAATGTACAAGTCAATGGTTTTAATATATTCACAGAGTAGTACAATCATCATCAGGATAAATTTTGGAACATTTTCATCATCCTCCAAAGAAACCTCATCCCCTTTTCACTCCAAAACTTCTCCCAGTCCTAGACAACTATTAATCTACCTTCTGTCTTTATAGATTTGCCTCTTCTGGACAGTTCACATAAATGTGATCATTCAACATGTGGTCCTTTGTGTCCAACTGCTTTTACTTAGCATCATGTTTCAAGGGTCATCCAAGTTGTAGAATGTACTGGTATTTCATTCCTTTTTATTACCCCCAAATACCATGTTTTATTTATCTATGCATCAGTTGATGGACATTTGGGTTGTTTCCATTTTGGGGTTATTATGAGTAATGCTGCAATGAGCATCATGGCTCCAGGGAATCACTAATTTGGTACATGTCACTACAGGTTAGTATTCCCTTTTCTAGAATTTCGTATAAATAAAATCATATAGTATGTATTCTTTTGTCTCTAGCTCTTTTTACCCACCATAATGATTGTAAGATTCACCCATGTTATTGTACGTATCACTAGTACATACCTTTTTATGGCTGATTAGCATTCCATTGTGTGGATACATCACCAAATTTTTTAATTTTATTAAAGGGAAAACTCCTCTCCTCTAATTTGGACCTTCTGCATGAACACTTAAAATAGGAATGGAGGGAAGGAGAGAGGGCCATGGTTATGTTCTTTTTCCCTGTCTAGGTTATCACCTCCTCTTCCAGATGGCTCTCTTAGGTTTGGAAAAATCCAATAAGAACTTTCTCTCAGGTTTGGGAAAGAAACACTTTCAGTAGTTTCAAGTTCTTTGGGATTGGCAAATATTCAAACTGACTCTTTCCTTCTTGGCTATGTTTACGGGTTGTGCAGAGGCCCCCAGTAGAGACTTTGTGTTGTACTTGCCACAGGGTAGGCGAGACCATTTTCTTTCATTGGCTGGTCCCATCTCTTGTGTTGTGGTGCCCACTTCATCATGGCTCTTTCTGTTGGCGTCTCAGGACTCTTTCAAGCCACTCTCTTGGGCAAAGATTTAATAGGATTTAAGTCAGCTCTCCTTCCAAAGAAGTTTTCCACCCTAACTCTTGGAGTGCAGACCTCTTGACATAATCATTTTCCCTCCTCCCATGTGGTTTGAACTGCTAGCCAGCCCATCTCGGCTCTTCCCATGTTCCAGGCATGAGGCAGACACTGACCAACTACCTGGAGGAGTTAAAGATCATGGTCTCCAGGTGGTCCCATTGAAACGGTTCCCTCTTGACTTGAGAAGGGGAAAGTATCCCCTACCCCTGCTCCCTGAGAGAGGGGAGGAGAGATACAGCCTAGCTCCCTTCAGAAAAGTCCTCTTCACAAAGTTTTACTGTAACGTATATACCCTGAGGGGGACGGGGTTGAGAATGTGCAACTCATTTTTGGCCATATACTTTGAAACTCTTACAAGATGGTCTGCTGACAACTTAGCTATCAAACATCTACTGCCTTAGGGTTTCTGGCTGAAACTTCCAATTTAAAATCCTATTACACTTGCATTTGTGAGCTAAATGCTACTTGGATGTGATATATTATTCTTTTTACTATCCTAATGGATTAAATTTGTCAATGTTTTATTTAAGATTATGGAATCTCTGCTCATAAATGAAATTGACTATACTTGTGCTTTTTTTGTACCGACCTTGTAAGTATCATGTGGCAGGATAGAAATTTGCATACTGTGACTCAGATGTGCAAAAGAATATAATGTTCATTATTTCCTACAACTAATTCTGTCTTAGACTCAAGCCTCTACTTCTGCTAATAGCATGGGAAAAAAACCTTTTAATTATGTTTATTTCTCTATGAGTTCAAATTGAATTTAGTCAATTCAGAATTATACTCCCTGCTGGATGTTTTTTCCCCCTCATGACAGCAGAGGAGGAACCCTACACTATCCTGTGGCCTTCCCTAATCCCACTATTTCAAGTCCACTGAGGAAAAGCTGGTCCTACCTTATCTTTTGCAGAACTGTTCTGATGTCTACTACTGAGATCCATCATCTCTGCGTTCTGGATTTCCCCATGCCAACCTCAAGCAGGGAAATAATCCAAATTATTAAGAAGAGAAAAATGCATCAAGAGGTATTTTCTAAACATTTTCACTAGCTTCCTTGCATTTAAATCCAAGACATGTATGGTTCGTACGCTTTTGTTGCTAAATCAAGAATCCAATCACACAGAATAGTTCCCAATTAGACTGGTGGGGAACCAAGCTGCCGATTTCCTCCAAGTACTATCCTCAGCTCCTCAGAATCTTCTGATGAAACCTATGCTAGTAACTATTACTTCTAAAAGCCCTGCCAGATGCATTCTTTATATTATATTTTTAAAAGATTTTATTTATTTATTTGGCAGAGAGATAGGGAGAACAAGTAGGCAGAGCAGCAGGTGAGGGAAAGGGAGAAGCAGACTCCCTGCCGAGCAGGGAGCCCATGCGGGGCTCATACCAGGGCCCTGGGCTCATGACCTGAGCCAAAGGCAGCGGCTTAACTGACTGAGCCACCCAGGCGCCCCTTTATGTTATTTTTTTTTTAAAGATTTTATTTATTTATTTGACAGAGAGAGCGATCACAAGTAGGTAGAGAGGCAGGCAGAGAGAAAGGGAGAAGCAGACTCCCCCGCCGAGCAGAGAGCCCGATGCGGGGCTCGATCCCAGGACCCTGAGATCATGACCTGAGCCGAAGGCAGAGGCTTTAACCCACTGAGCCACCCAGGCGCCCCCTATTATGTTATTTTTAATTCTTGCTATATAACCCAGTGGAGTACGTAACGCCATGGCCATTTCACAGAAAAATAAATGGAGGCATAGAAAGATGGCCTGTATTCCTTAGGATACAGGCTAACTTGCTGTAACAAAGAGATAACAAAATACAGTGGTTTGAACAAGCTCAAGGTTTATTTCTCTCTCAGAGGACACAACAGGGACGGGCAGAAAGTCCAGGGGGGCGGGCGTCTCTGCTTCCCTCAGTTATCCAGCGACCCCGGACCTTCCATCTCATTCCTCCATCACTGAATCATCCAGGGCTCTGGCCTCACCCACCTGGTAAAAGCTGGCTCACCACTACACACGCACACCCCAGCCTGTGAGAAGGGGGAGGAGCAGATGAAGGACAGGTGATTCCTTCAAGGAAATTCCACACAAAGCCTTCAGTTGGTGTCCCATTGTCCAGAAAGACCATAGTCACGTGGCCACAACTGACCAGAGGAGAGGCTGAAAAATATAACCTCTACTCAGTGGCCACATGCCAAGGTAAAACTAGTGGTAGAGAGGTATGGTGGGGGATCTGTTCCTGGAGGAAGGGAATCGTGGACACTCGGGATGGTTTAGGCCTCTCTACACAGAATCCAATATGATTCTTTCCTTCCAAATTCCGAGCAGTGTGTGCAGAGGAGAAACTGCATTTCCCATTTACCCTGCAGATGGGAGCCACCAATTAGATATACACAGAAGTCACCGTGGGGGCTTCCAGGAAAAGTTTGGTTGTCCTTCCGCCTTTCATCCTTCCTGCTGCTTGGAAGGCAGATCCAGTGACCAGAGCTTCAAAAGCCGTATTGGACCATGAGTGACCTAGAACGTGCTCAAGATGATGGCGGCATGCCAAAAGGAAGAACCTAGAAATATAATGATTGAGGAGCCATCATCGCAATCTTGAAACACCTAACTCTGCACTTCTTTGAGGGAGAAACCAGCCTCTTTCTCACATTTCAGCTGCTTTGTGACCTCCAAGCTACTGAATGTAATTCTTAATTAACTCAAATTATTCAGTTAAGCCATGTTTTCACAGTCGTGCTGCTAGGAAGATGTTTACACTCAGATTTACTGAGCTCCAAAGCCTATATTCTTGCCTGTCCTGGATTAAATTAGTCTTTTTACTAGACAAAAATGGTATCCTTTTGGACACCTGGGTGGCTCGGACTGTTAAGCATCCCCCTTCCGCTCGGGTCCTGATCCCCGGGTCCTGAGATCGAGCCCCACATCGGGCTCTTTGCTCAGCGGGGAGCCTGCTTCTACCTCTGCCTGCAGCTTCGGCACTCTCTCGCTCTCTCTCTCGGACAAATAAATAAAATCTTTTTAAAAAGTGGCATCTTTTTGTTAAGATTCTGCAATGCAATGAAGAAATAGTGATAGGCTCCATCATAATTTAGGGAAAGATCTTTATCCTTCACATCTAGAGCCCTTGAAGTGATAAGGGCATTTGGCTACCAAAATGTTTCTTTATTAGATGTACGGAACATACAATTACAGACGAGCTCCATGAGCTGCCGAACCAGGCCTGATTTGTTATTCTTATCTCTGACTTTTTCCATTAATTTGAATTGTCTTCCTGTTCATCTTTTTTGTTGTCGGCCAGCATGTGCTGACAAGCAAGCAGTAGGAGGCTCCAATGTCAAGGAAGATGAATGGGGAACACTTCCAAAATGTGTAACAATCTATTCGTCACTGTAACTGTTTTCTCATTTGGAAAAAAAAAATCCATAATTATTCAACTTTAAGTCTCATACGGTGGGCCCGCCTTATGGGACACAGAGTTGGAGAGTCTCTGATTGACATAGTTGACTGATGGGCCTTATACTGTCAGGATGGAAAAACACAGAAAAGGAACAGGTCATGAGAGCCATTATGACCCCTGGATAAAGGCTAGGAAATCAACCACGTGGACTCTTTAACCCACATGTCCTAAATTGCTACTGGGAATAATATCACCAGAATTAGTGAGGAAAATTGTGCTAATTTCTATGGGCGAGATACCAGAGAGTTGACATAAGTTGCTTAAAAGGGCTTATTAGAGAATTTTCTTATCTCCTTTTGAGAAAAGGTGAAACGATTGTTTGAGGCTGTCAAAATGTTTAGATTTCAGAATGTCCTGTGTAGTACAAAGGAAATAGGTAAGACTGTGATTTGTCAGCAGATGTCACTTTTTCATCATAGGGGTTTGCAGTAGACGGACTAACGAATGACCCTCCAGAGATGTTCATGTTCTAACCCCCGGAACCTGCGAGTACGTCGCCTCAGATGGCAGAAAGGGTTTTGCAAGTGGGATAAAATGAAAGGTTTTAAAATAAGACTAGTTTAAAGGTTGTAGAAGTTGTTGTGGTGCCACTGAGGAGGCCATGAGGCCAGGAATGTGGATTGCCACTAGAGGGTAAAACAGGCCAGGGACTGATTCTCCCCTTGGTCTTCAGAGTGCAGCCCTGTCAGCACTTGATTTTGGTGCCATAAGACCCATTTTGAGACTTCTGACCTCCAGGACTATAAGATAATGAATTTGTGGGGTACCCGGCTGGCTCAGTTGGTGGGACATGCGACTCTGGACCTCAGGACTGTGAGTTTGAGCCCTTCGCTGGGGGTAGAGATTACTTAAAATAATAATAATGATAATAATAATAAATTTGTGTTATTTCAAGCCACAAAGTTCATGTTAAGTTTATGTGTTTTGTTACAGCAGCAATAGGAAATACTATATGTTACAGCAATATATAGAAACTAATAGAGGCATTATTAGTTTCTATTAACTAATAGAAACTATTAGTTTCTATTAACTAGAAGCTAGTTAATAGAAGTTTTGGGGTTAAGCATGATAAAATAGTTGAATCAAGAAGAAGTGGAGTCCCATTCATTCTACTCCCAACCTCACTCATCACTTTCTTTTTTTTTTTTAATTAAAGATCTTATTTATTTATTTATTTATTTGAGAGAGAGCTGGAGCACAGAGGGAGAAACAGATGCCCCACTGTGCGGAGAATCTTATGTGGGGCTCCATCCCAGGACCCTGAGATCATGACCCAAGCCAAGGCAGATACCTACCCGACTGAGCCACCCAGGCGTCCCATCCCTCACCACTTTCAAATGAGTTCATTTTAGATACAAACATGCAAATCAGGAATGAACTCTGGCTCCTTGGATGAATGGCTGATTCTAGGATAGGGGCAAGAAATATTCAAGATGAGCCTGAAGCACCTTAAAAAAAAAAGATTTTTTTAGAGAGAGAGGGAGGGAGGAAGAGGGCGCAGGCACATGAGTAGGGAGAGGGGCAGAGGGAGCGAATCTTCAGGCAGACTCCCAGAAGAGCGCGGAGCCCCACATCGAGCTGAGTCTCACCACCCATGAGATCATGACCTCAGCCAAAACCAAGAGTCAGATGCTTAACCAGCTGAGCCACCAGGCACCCTGAGCCTAAAGCATCTTGGTGGTGCCAGAAAGTAATGAAGAGCTAAGGGACAAAACAAAACAAAAAACAGTAAGATGATGACGGAGATACGCCAAAGAGACACAGGAACCACCCAAGAAAGAGCTCCTAATGGAGCTAAGCTCCTAATGGCTCCAGCAGCCAAAGCTGGAACAATTTAAGCAACAAAATAAACAAATTAGTGTTGGGTTATAACCCAATGCACAGAATAAGTATCCATGAGAATCCAAGGTGATTCTCTCCTAAATTCTGAGCATGTGACCAGGAAAAAAAAAACATACGTTTCCATTTCTCTTGCAGAAAGGAACAACAGTTGAATATAAGAATATTCATATATGAATATATGAGTGATACCAATGATTGGATAAATAAGGGGGAGAAGAGACAAATGTCCTGGGCAAAAAAAATCCAAATAATTTATGTAGATGTTCTGCCCTCCAGCAGGTGGAACAAAACTCCCACTGAGTGTGAGCTGCACAGAGTAACAGCCTTCTGAAGAGTATAGTATGGAAAGGGGAGGAGGGGCGGTAAAGAGTAATTGTACAGTAGAAAAGCCTGACAAACACTATCTCAGTCAGGTGACCAAGGTCAACATCAGTAGTAACAAGTCATATTGACAGTATGTACGCTTGGTTTAATGTGATGAAAAATGGCATCTGTTAAGAAGAAAACCACAGGCCCAAAATGGTATCACTTAGGCCAACTCACCAAACCCAGGCTTAATACCTAACCTAATTGCAGTTACAACCTTCCCCCAGAAATGCAGTCTTAACAGGCAGTCAAGAATCTTCTGGGGCTCCCGGCTGGCTCAGGATTTTTGAGGTCATGGGTATGATCTTGAGGTCATGGGTTCAAGCCCCATGTTGGGCACAGAGCTTGCTTAAAATTTTTTTCTGATAAGCACCCAAGAAATAATCTGTCACCTGGGCCTTGCCACCCTCCTCCCCATCCCTCAAAGAAGGAAGAGGTAATCTGCATGATAAGACTATCTGCTCTTCCCCATAAAGGAGAGTGACCTAACTGGAAACAATCTTTTCTTTCTTTTGCTAATGACTTCCTTGCCCCACCTTCCTTCCTACAAAAATCTTCTCTTTTAGACAACTCCTTCAACTCCTTCAAGCTCCTCCTCTTTAGGTGGGATGCTGCTCAACTCATGAATCACTTAATAAAGTGAATTAGATCATCAGATTTACCCAGTTGAATTTTTTTTTTTTTTTTTTTAACAAACCTTACCTCTTGTCGTCTTCTTCCCAAAAGGCAATAATCTGGCTGGCACAGTTAGAGCATGCCACTCTTGATCTTGTAGTTGTAAATTTGAGCCCCATGTTGGGTACAGAGATTACTTAAAAATAAAATCTTAAAAAAAGAAAACCAAAAAACAAAAACCTGACCAATTGTCCTGAAAACTATGATGGTCACCAAAAACAAGGTAAGTCTGAAAAAGTGTCTTTTTTTTTTTTTTTTAGAGATAGGGCTTGACAGGGGGTGGGGCATTGGGAGAGGGAGAGAGAGAAGCAGACTCCACGTCCAGCATGGAGCCCGATGTGGAGCTCAGTCTCACAACCCTGAGATCATGACCTGAGATGAAATCAAGAGTCAGTCGCTTGGGGTGCCTGGGTGGCTGGGTAAGTTAGGGCCTCTGCCTTCGGCTCAGGTCATGATCTCAGGGTCCTGGGATGGAGCCCTTCATCGGGCTCCCTGTTCAGCAGGGAGTCTGCTTCTCCCTCTCTCTCTGCCTGCCTCTCTGTTTACTTGTGATCTCTCTCTCTCTGTCAAATAAATAAAATCTTAAAAAAAAAAAAAAAAAGAGTCAGACGCTTAACCGAATGAGCCACCCAGGCATCCCCCTCCTATTCTTGTAGACAACTATGGGGGCATTTGGAACCTCAGTTGTGCTATCAACAAAGTACAGATCATATCTTATGAACAGAAACAGTGCCACAGATCAAGCAAGGCCGGAAGGTAACCAGTAACCTTTGGGCCACATTTGGGTACATCTAGAATGGCCATGACAACATAATTCTTTATGCTTGTGTTAACCACTGGTGTGTCATGTTGTGTACAACCTCAGCCTCCACAGATACATGAAGAGCCTGACTGTGTGAGTAGGTCTTTTTGGATAGAGTTCTCTAGAGATGTAACAGACAAAAGACCAAAAAAAGCAAATCACAGACAACATTTAGATGTATCTTAATCTCACAGGTAGATTGAAGAGAACACTTAATGAACCCAGGACTAAGTATTTTCCGGTACTGTCTGTCATGGCTGCTGTGCCCAGGCCTCACACTCCTCCCCACAAAGCAAGGGCAGACTTCACAGCTGTCTCTCTGGTCTTTACCAGCTTGGGCTTGTTTCCTCCTGGTAGTTGGGCCACTTCAGTTCATTTACTCCTGGCTCCTGGTGTTTATCTCTGAGTTTCTTGAATATCTAGTGATGCTTCCAATGAGACTATGTAAGTATAGCATTTTATTTCATTTTTTAAAAATGTTAAGTCAGGGGCACCTGGGTGGCTCAGATGGTTAAGCTGTCTGCCTTCAACTCGGGTCATGATCTCCAACTCCTGGGATGGAGCCCCATACTGGGCTCCCTGCTCAACAGGGGTCTGCTTCTCCTTCTCCCTCTACTCCTGTTCATGCACTCTCTCTCTCTCTCTCTCCCTATCTCTCTGTCTCTCTCTTTAAAAAAAAAAAAGATTTTATTTATTTATTTGATACACACAGAGAGAGAGATCACAAGTAGGCAGAGAGGCAGGCAGAGAGGTGGGGAGGAAGCAAGCTCCCTGCTGAGCAGAGAGCCCGATGCAGGGCTCCATCCCAGGACCCTGAGATCATGACCCGAGCTGAAGACAGAGGCTTTAACCCACTGAGCCACCCAGGTGCCCCAACATCTTTTCTTTTTTTAAGATTTTATTTATTTGGGGCACCATTAATTAATTTTTAAAAATATTTATTTATTTATTTTAGAGGGGGAGGGGCCGAGAGAGAAAGAGAGAGAGAGAGGATCTCCTGCAGAGTCTCTGCTGAGCGCAGAATCCGACAAGAGGTTCAATCTCTTGGGCCACCTAGGTGCTCCAGAGGTTGTTTAATTTAAATCTAAATTTTTAATTTAAAATTCTTTATCTTGCAGGGAAGGCTAGTGAGGGGGAAGTGACTTTTCTGACATCCCACTGCTGGCTAGTGAGGTAGGACAAGAACTTGGGTCTACTAATTCAGTGGGGTTTTTTTCCTCCTACCTGTGCTGCCTCCCATATATTCCGCCTCCTGTCTGCTGTATATAGTACTCTCTCTTCCACTGAACACGACTAAATTATCTCATGCGTTAGCTGGCATCAAGATTTAAAAAATAACATAATCTAAAGGCAGCCGCAAGACATGACAAAATAAATACCGCACACTGTGTTGCCCGCTTCCCAGGCAAGAAGGGACAGAATCCATGACTCTTAGTTTGCCCAAGTAATGGGTATGATTCATGTCACCTTTGCTTTTCACCGGGGGTTCAGTTCAGGAGGTACAGGACTGCTCTCTGTCGGCAAATCAGTTTGAAAAGGAATTATTCACTGCTGTGTCACTCGCGTTACTGAAATGATCTTTCTCTGAGATTTGTTATTTTCTTGAATCTGAGCAGTCGGATAGAAGCTCTTGAGGTTTGAGGCGTCTCACTGTCTCTAGATTAGTGTCTTCTAAATCTCTTGGATGTATTCAGGAACCACCTCAGGGGACCTCCCTTCCACACCTGCCTCGGCCATTGGCTAGAACCTGTCTGATTTCGTCTTACTGGGGATAACACAGAAGGGGAATAAGAGAATTATCCGAGTGGCAGATTACAAAGCACTCCTGCGTCTTCTACCAGAAAAATGAAGCCCTCGGGCAGGAGCAGAGAGACGCGGGTTGAGAAATGCACACGTTTGCTTGACCACCTTTGAATTCACAGAGTCACTACTCTGGGGACACACCAGGGGCCAACAGTGGCCACAGCCCCCTCTATTCTGACCGGAGCGAGTGCCCACTGGGATGGAAGTGGGATCTGGATATCACTGGGGGCCAGGGAGATGGCACCCTCTCCAGTTTCCTGTTGCCTCCCATGCTGCCTGACTGCGGAGGAGCCTTCCAGGAAAAGAATTCAAGCCATAGCCTCGTTTTCTATGTCTGAGAGGCTGGGGGGAAAGCAGGCGGGACTCCAGATTCCTAGAAGAGCTTTCTTCACAACCGGAAGGGTGTGGGGTCAGCGGCCACCTGCCGCATCAGGGCTCTAGGTCTGGTTAATATGGTAGTTCGGGGACCAACGGGGGCTACTACCTACACTTGTCAAACCCAGCCAGTCACCATCGGTGTCTTCCATGTGTACTGGGGAGCGGGAGAGGGGCACGCTTAAGCTCCACGTCACGTGGAGAGGCCTGCCTCGGTACATGGGAGAGCCGACTCAATCCAACTGATTGAACCTGATCTAGGTATGAACCTGGCTTACTCCGACGTGGCTGTGGTGGGTATTGCCATGAGATGGTTCTCATGGTCTTTTCTTAGATTTTCTTTTCTTTTCTTCTCTCTTTTAAAGATTTTTATTTATTTGACAGAGAGAGCGCGCACAAGCAGGGGAACAGCAGACCGAGAGGGAGAAGCAGGCTCCTTACTGAGCAAGGAGCCCGATGCAGGACTCGATCTCAGGACCCTGGGATCATGACCTGAGCTGAAGGAGACGCTTAACCGACTGAGCCACCCAGGCACCCCTAGATTTTATTTTCTATCTTGATAAGAAATGTGCCCATTTCAGAAAGCATAGAACCCAAAATGCTTTATCATTTCCACAGCTAATGTCTGTGTGCTTTTGACAACTGTCACATTCGTGACGGTTTTTCATGATTTTTTGCCCTGGCATACTGGAAGGGCATATGAGGATGTTATGGCTGGATGGCACGGCAGGGTGGGCCTGTGATGCCTGCACCCTCCCCCACAACCCCCTTATGTTTAAGGTAGTGGCATCTCTCTGATATGCTAGCAAACGAGAGAGGGAGCTGGTCTTCCGCTTTTCAGAGGAAACCGCTGGAGCTGTGCTTGAGCTAGCATAGGGGCAGTCACAGCTCCTGGGGGGCAGGGCTCAGGACCCTTGACCCTTGCAGAAATAGAAGAAGCGCTTCTTCCTCCTGGAGAACACATGTGGATGGGGGGGGTAGCTTAACTGGAGTGAACTAGACTTTGGTCCCCATACTTTCCCTCACTGGGTGCCCTTGTGCACTGAACAACTTAGACAATGGCACCTAACTGCACAGCCCTATGCACTGGCCCCTGTCAAATCATCTGGGAAGCTCATGGGCACATCTCCAAATAGAGTAGTATGAGGAGGTCCAGTAAAGAAACAGAGCACAGGCATTGGCTGGAGCAGCAAAGTGTGGCCAACCACAGTCCAGCTAAGTGGTGTCAGCATCAGCGATAGGCAGTCCATGGGAACCATGGAGCAGGGATCCACATAGCAGGCAAGCAGCGATCAGTGTGGAACATTACGAGTAGAAACATCAGAAGTATGATGTGAAGCCTGGACTGTTTGGTGGGAACACTTGAAATATTTACCAGGGGCTCTTAGGTGTTAAAAAGGAGAGTGTGGTGGTATTTCTTATTCTGTCTGCCCTGTATGAGTCTAGTGAGGCTGCCAAGGACCATAACCCCACTTCACAGCCACAGGACCTAGCCAACGAAGGAACCCGTTAGCCTTGGCCATCAATAGCCCAGGGGCCAGCCAATCAAGTTCTTCCAGAGGATTGTTCTTTTATTTAGATGTAGAAGAAAAGTCATGTGGCCTTCCAGATAAAGAGCATTAAGAATGTGAATGGGCGCCATCTTCTCCCCAGTGTAGAGGAAGGTATCTGCTGTAGAAGAGAATGGGGTCAATGTGAGAAAGAAACAGGGCAAGAGTGAGAAAAAGGAAGGGAAAGGGATTGAAAGAGTGAGAAAGACTAACTCAGAAAATGTATTTTTTTTTAGTGCCCTAGATCTAGCCATGACTGAAATCCACTCCTAGACTTCCGAGGGTTGTAAGATGCCAGCACATTCCCTTATTGCTTATGTTAGTTTAAATCAAACTTCTGTCATTTATAAATGAATGACTTCTAACAAATACAGGCAGGGAAGCTTGGATGGGTTCTGAGCACCAGAGGTATGCAGGTGAGACCTATCTCTAACTCTTATGTGACCTTTCAGAGTTGGGAACATATAGTCCATTACAAACCAAACCGCCAATGCATCTTCATCTCAAGAACACTAGAGTTACCTGCCTCTCTTTTCCCTGGATATTGCCAAAGTCTTTGGATGATTTGACCAAATTCCTGACTTTTCATGGTTAAATCCCTTGCTTCTGACCCATCGCTTTGGTATACAAAAGGATATATTATGTGGCTAACCAAATCATCCATCTGAACTAGGAATTCTGCCTCACTGAATAGTCGCTAAAGTTCTACCAAAAGAGAGACATATTCATTCCCAAGACTTTACTGGTAAATCCTTTTGTAAAATAAAACATGCTTGCAAAATGAGTAACCTGCTCAATACACAGGTTTTGCATACTCTAATATTTATATTTTAAGCTACATATATATATCCTTTTCAATATATTTTATAATGTACATTATGTAATGTAATGTACATTATAAAATAAATATATACACATACACTTGTATTTTTTCATCCAAAGAAAGTCTATATAAAGAAAAAAGTATATATCATTTTGTGCCAGTGATATGCCACAAAGCTAAGAATTCATTCTTATCTTGGACCAGTTCACTTCAAACAGAAGGTACCAACAATACTTATTAATTCTAACGTGGGCAGATTCATTCACAGGTCAGGCAAAGAACTTTAGCAGGATGACCAGTGTTGAGGGAAAAGTGGCAAGAGCCCATTAAGTAGAACTGGAGAAAACTGACTTAACTAAAGGGCCATTTGTCAATGTCTGAAGATAAAAAATAAGCCAGGACTAGTTCCAGCTGGTTTCAGTATCAAGGAGATGCATAGCAGGTGAAGCCTACCAACTGAGGGGTCCAAGACCAATGGCAGCAAATGGCAGTGATACCCTGGTTCTAGGTTGGCAGTCAGTCCCTAGAAGGTAACAAGACTAGGTCTCGGGCTCCCCGGAAGCAGGAATGCAAAGAGCTAAAAGAAGATCGGGATCCTAGACCAGCAGGGGTTTCGGGCTAGTACTTTGTCCAAACAGGAAGAAGAATGTCCACGTACCCAGACTGGCCATTACGGATGAAAGCTATAACTCAGTGGGCATGCCTGGGGGTCAGGCATTGGTGCACCTTACTTCACCCATCGGCAGGCAAAAGGAATTCAGCTCAGCTTAGGTAGTAAGATACAGATATGACAGACACAGCATAATTGCTCTCAAATTGTTTATAATCTAGATGGAGACAGAGCATAAAGAGACGATTTCAAATGTGTGCAGATATTGGAGGACTTTGACGAGTACCCAAGGAGAGGAATGCATCGTGTGTTATGGGAACACAGAGAAGGGTCACTGACCCTAAACAAAGGTTTAGGAAGACCTCCTGGAGAAGATGCAAGTTGAGCTGATTCTAGCAGGCAAAGAAACGTGAGAACGATTTACCATGAACAGTCATGGAGGTGGGACATGGAAAAGCACATTCGGGGCATTTTAAGAAACTGGATATTACTCGAGTGGCAAGAGTCTCTTATGCCGTGCTAAGATGTTTATCCCACAAGGGGGTAGGGAGGTATGGTGGGAGCTTTTCATCATCTTCATGCCCATTTCTCCTCTTCCTTCTAGTAATAGAAGCCCTTCTCTCCCCACACTGAGTTTTTTTTCTTTAAGATTTTATTTATTTGACAGGAGGGATCACAGATAGACAAAGAGGCAGGCAGAGAGAGAGAGGAGGAAGCAGGTTCCCCGCTGAGCAGA
>CM053606.1:27720741-27743729 GCA_028646535.1 Procyon lotor
TTCAAATTATCCGAATGGGAGGCGGCTAGAACCCAACTCCCTCAACCCCCACCCCCAGCTCCAGGCCAGGATTTCCGCAGAGAATTCCGAAGCCACGGTCCAACCGGGGGCCTAGCCGAGTGACCTTCGCCAGGCCCCAGAATCCCCTTTGGGACGTCCCTGAGGCCCTGTTCCGGACTCTGCCGGGGCTCACCGGTGCCCTCGGCCCCTGATGCTCGCGACCGCCTTCGGGACGCATCCCGCAGCGCACCGTTAGTCCGGGAGCCGGGACATCCTCTCCGCCCCGCGGGACGCCGCCCCGGCCCCTCCCGCTCCCGCCGCCCCACCCCGGCCGGCGGCGCCACGCCCACCGGGGGGTCCCGGGCGGGGCCGGGGATGCCCTCCCGCCGCCGCGCCACCGCCCTCCCGGCGGCGGGAGGGCTTCCGGAGGCCCCGAGCCCCGCCCGCCGCCCCTCCCCCGGCCGCCGCAGGCCCCCGGCCCCGCCGCCCCTCCCCGGGCGCCGCCCGCCGAGGCCGCCTCTGCAGCTGGCCGCGCGGCCGGCCCGCGCCCGGCGCGGCGCGCTGATTGGCTGGCCGGGGCCGGCGGCGGCGCTGAGTGGCCGGGCAGATTCGCTGGGTCAGGGCTGCAGAGGCGCCTGGCGCACCGGCGGGAGCGGAGCCGCGGCGCGCGCTCGCCCGGGACGCCGGCCGGCCGCCCGCCCGCCAGCCCGAGCGAGCGGCCCGGGGCGTCGAGGGGGGCCCGCGCGCCGCGCCGGGCGCCGCCGCCCTGGCCGCCATGTGCTCCCAGCTCTGGTTCCTGACGGACCGGCGCATCCGCGAGGACTACCCGCAGGTGCAGATCCTGCGCGCCCTCCGGCAGCGCTGCTCCGAGCAGGACGTGCGCTTCCGGGCGGTGCTCATGGACCAGATCGCCGTCACCGTCGTCGGCGGCCACCTCGGTGAGCGAGGCGGGCCCCGGGAGGGCGGGGAGGCGCGCCGGGGTCCCCGGGAGTCGGCCGGTGGGCGCGCGCACCCGGGCCTCCTCCAGCCAAGTCTCCTTCGGGTCCCCCAGACCAGACGCCCTCCCCCGCGAGCCCTCCTTGGGCTGGAGAAAGCCCCTAACCTTGAGAGCTTGCTTTGACCATCGCCGTCTGCCCCGAGGCCAAGATTCGAGGACGGGATCCCGTGTACTTAGGGGACTTTGTTTTGGGAGGAACTCGGATTCGCCTGAAGCCGCCTGGAGGTCCGAGGAAAATCAAGCTGCAAACCCCTCATTTGCAAATTCTTCTCACATTCATACCCTGCCGGTATAGCTTTGTAGAAACCCTTACCACATTTACGAAATTGCCATTAAGATGAATGTTTCTAAAAGTTTTGCAGGAATGTGTAAGCATCAGTAATGCACTATAGAATATCATTCCCAAACTAGGAACCTACATAGGGGGAGAAATTTACGACTGGAGTCCCCTCTTGAGTGTTGTAAGTGGGAGAGTAGACCGTGGATGGGTTGTCTTTAAACTCATTCTCCTTCCTAAAAGTGTTGAATTCTGTTTCCAGAAAAGCCAGGATTTCAGGTCCAGACCATTCTGGCCTCATATTTCTCCACTGCTGTGTCCAAGAGATATTTTTGGGTATGACATGGTTATCATCTGTGACCCTGACCTCAAAAGGTTAACTATGTATTTAGATATTCTTAATTATTTTTAGTGCAAGCAGTCTACAACAGGAATCCTTGGTTTAGGAACCGCCTCTAGCCTGCAGCTTGAGTGGCTTCAGCCTCCCCCCTGGAAGTAAGCCAGCTACTTAGGGGGTCAGATGTGGGACTGGATCTCGGGGGACTTTGGGTCCAGTTCGGGGTGCTTTTGGGGACATTATTCTTATTATTTCAACCATACCTGATTAAATAAGCTTATAATTTGTTACTCTTCTTTAGCAGACGAAAGGGATTCCTTTCCTCTGAACAGGTTACTTAAAGGGATTTCGAATATGACCTGTGTCTAATGTATCTGTTCTAGGTGCTTCATCCATAAATTTATCTAAACCCTTCATAAGTATTATCAGACTGTATAGTCTCCTGGAGAAATATACTACAAGCATTAGGTTTCATACATTTAGTCTAAAACAGTGTGTCATCTGTAAGGGATACTGTCTCTATTCTTGATTTGCTAAAACTCTTACATTTAGTTAATGTAGAACTAGATTCCTGAACAAGCAGTCTGCAAAACTGGATTCTTAGCACAGCTTTGCTGCCAACAAGTATTTAGGCTTTGCCTTGGCCAGGTCACTTTATGTCTTTGAATCTCAGGTTTCTTGTTTATGAACAACTAATGGTTAAAGTTGTTCCAGCTCTAAAATTGTTGAGTGGAATTATGCTATCTTTGACTGATCTAGATCTAGTATATACATCTTTCTACCCCCAGGGTCAGTTTATTTGCTTTTCATTTTTTAAATTTATTTTGCAGCTTGTAAAGATGACTTTTTTGAGATACAGCAATTGAAGTTGCACATCGTATTTCTACTGTAGACCCATCCTGCATTCTGTGAAGGAGTAGGGAAATTCTCTCTGTTTTGTGTCTAAACCCCATTTGAGGAGCACCTGGCTGGCTCAGTTGGTAGACCATGTGGCTCTTGATCTTGGGGTCCTGAGTTTGAGCCCCATGTTGGGGGTGGAGGTTACTTTTTAAAAAAGTAAAAAAACAAACAAAACATTTTAAAGACTCGGTCCTAGAAAAAGAAAATTACATTCTCAGTGCTGCAGGAAACATTTAAACCCGTTTGTTTAGTGTCTTAAAATTTTACAGGAATTCATGTGTGAACGTATCTCAGTCTCTGCAAACCAGTTATTTGCCTAGTCGCTGGAGTAACTGAAGACAGGCATTTTTGAAGCAGTTTTAATCTTTCGCTAATTCAGAGATAGCCAGACACAATTCCTGACACATAAAACAAACCTATCAGATCACTCTTTCTGCTATCCAGAGCAGTGACGAGATTTATTTGTCATGGGGGTGGATTAACTGAAGCCCAAGAAGGTAAGCTGCGTGCAAAGAGTGAACAAGCAAAACAAGCTGCTTTGCTTGTTCAGTGCTATAATGATGACTCGAACAGTGTCTTGCAGGAAGTAATAGGCACTCAATAAATATTTTTTGAGTGAATAAAGATACACGCTCTATTTCCCAGTTTCTTCTATTATCAAACTGTAGCAAAGCCTTGGCAATTTGCTGAGCCGAGTATTCCTTTGAAGTAAACTCTAGAACTTACTAGCTTTGAAATACAGAAATAGTTACCGATATTAATGACATTACCCATTTGTAAATTATTGAGGGTTGAGAGCTGGGGAAGCCTTTGAGATCATCCATCCTGAGCCTTTCGTTTTAAGGACCCGATGCTCAAAGATACTCAGTGCCGTCTAGCTGGTTAGCAGCTGACGACAGTTCAAGACCTGATCTAATTCCCGGCTCTGGATGTGGAATAAGCATGTGCTAGGGCATCTGCAGCCCATGGTACCGTTTTCCGTGGATGTGGAATTGAACTGAATTGAATTACCCTGAGGCTAGACAGTGACTTTGCAAAGTGATTTGAAAGTTTAGGAAGTGAAGGCAGCACCCCTTTTACCAAGTCTCCTTCTCGAGATTAGTGCAGGGGGTCGGTGCACGAGTCCGTTTGGGACAGTAAGGGCAGGACCTCAGCAAATCACTTAAATTCTTTCCTGCGCTTCCTTCTGTGGGGGCTAGTGGGACCCCAAATCCAGAGACCAAAATTTCAGGTTCTGTCTGGGAAGAGGATTCACGCAAGAGATGGAAAGTTTGGGATTTAAGGATTGCAGTTACTTAAACAGGATAATACGAGTAAGCCGAAGATGCCATGCACATGCAAGGTTTTGAGATGCGTGACCTTACCGCCCCAATGTAGGTTTGGATGGGAAGAGTGGGAATGGCCATTGGGAAGAGTCAATGACCTTCCAGGGACTGAAGCCATCCTGCAGAGAACGCTTTCCCTTCACTTTTCTGCAGGACGTGGCATAATGAGAGCCATGTCTGTCTCTATTCCTTCTTAGAAACTGCAAGTTCTTCATTCGTTCAACCAATATTTCTTAGTTTCTGTCCACCGTGGGCTAGCGTGGTGGTACATATGTCACCCAAATGCACACAATCATGGTCAAAGCAAAGGACGCATAGTGTTTATCGTGTACCGGGCAGAGGTTGAGGTTCTTTCTACAAATTAACTCTTAAAAGCATCAGTAGGGTATCTGGCATATAGTACTGGCTGGCAGTTAGGACCAATACTCAGGAATTGTGGGCTCAGCAAACTTTGTTTCCTCTCTTCCACTCCGCCGCATCTGTGCATCTCCTCGCCTGACTTCACTGCCCCGTGTGCTGAATTCCCGAGGCCCTCGGTGCTCATCGGGCGCGGCTCCCTCTCTCTCACGTGGCAAACTTGTGTTCCCCCTTCCGCTCAGCTCACATCCCTCATCTCTCCGAGGGCTTTCTTGAACTCCCTCCCCTCCCCTCGGGCAATCCCTTTCCCATCTGCTGCCAAGTAACATTGTTGAAAGTAGCATCCATCATATTTTATTGTGATTTATCTATTTACAAAGTTTATCTGCTCTTTCTCTCTCTTTTGTGCGCCCTCCCTCCCTGACCGTCTGGGATCCCTCAGATGTGTGCTCCATAACTGGTACCCAGTAGACCTCCAGTTAATGTTTGGATGACTGAGTGTAGGGCCTGAGAGGCTAATTTGAAGCATAGGAGACTTTGGCTGTAATTAGGTTCTGTTTGGGAGATCGTGCTCGGATGTGTGGATGTTGTTGTGATGAGCCATTCTATGAGGGCAGCGTCACCAGTGCACAATAAGTTCTTTGACCACCCACAGGCGTTTAGAATGACAATTTCTGGTCTCAGAAAACAAATATAGTCACAAACTCAGGGATAGACATCAAGACCGAAAAAATGCGTCTGACCTGGAAATGAGGGCGTGTAACAGTTTGTCTCTTAGGAGCAGAATGATTCAGCATTCCTTGCCTTCCTTTTAGTGCTGAAACCTTGGTGGCTGTATGGCGATTTCTAGGTCAGGCTCTTTATTATTTACTTATTTATATTTATTATCTATGTATTCATTTATTTAAGATTTATTTATTTCTTTTGGGGGAGTGGGCACCTGCGAGTGGGGTGAGGGGCAGAGAGACAGAGCCTTTCAAGCAGATATCCCGCTGAGTGTGGAGCCCAACATGGGGCGTTCAGTCCTGGGACCCATGAGATCATGAGCTGAGCTGAAACCAAGAGTCAGACCCTCAACCGACTGAGCCACTCCAGGTGCCCCTACGTCAAGTTCTTTAAATTAAAGTGTCTGGGATACTTTTTCTTGGTTCCTTGTAGTAAGTAGCTGAGGAAGATTGAAATATTTGGGTGGGGGGAATCCTAACTGAATTGGAGGAAAAGGTCTTATCACAGCCTTCCAGAAGACAGCAGAGGCCTCATGAAGAGCACTAGGAGACAAGGATACCATGCTCACCTAGGGCACAGAGGTTGATCTTTGACCTTGCTCTCTGCCAAGGGCCTGCGCCTGACACCCCGTGTTCTGAATAAACCACCATACAGGACAAGTGGAAAGGTCAGCGAGCAGACGGAAGCATCTACCATATACCATTTCAAAGCTGACGTGAGCACTGAATGGATGTGCTTTTTTTTTTTTTTAAGATTTTATTTATTTGACAGAGAGAGAGATCACAAGTAGGCAGAGAGGTGGGCAGAGAGAGAGGGGGGAGCAGGCTCCCCGTTGAGCAGAGAGCCCAATGAAGGGCTCTATCTCAGGACCCTGAGATCATGATCTGAGCTGAAGGCAGAGGCTTTAACCCACTGAGCCACCCAGGCGCCCCTGAATGGATGTGCTTTACCCTGTGGGTCCGTGTTTATATCCATGGGCTAATCTCAAGGACTGAATGAAGGTGGACTGGATGAGGAGTTTATGATTCTAACAGTAGTTTTTAGGGATACCTCATAAACTGTTTCGGAAGGAGTTCTAGAAGCAGTAGATTGGGATCCTTAGTAGATCTCAAGGCCTTACTTACAGGTTTCTGGATCACACTTCCACCCAATTTTTTAGGCTTGCCTGGTAGAAGGGGTGGAGCCATCACCAGAGAGGTCCCTGTCATTCCCATCCGTCCACACCTCCTCCTTGGCCCTCCCCTTACTAGCAGGGAGTCTGGTGACAGCCAGGCAGGTCCCTGCTGGCTCACCTCACTCCCCTGCCTTCTCCGGTGGCTGAGTGTGCCACCTTGCCCGCTTTGCCGAGAGATTTCGCCCTGTTATTTCAACACAAGCCTACAGCATGATCTGAAGTTTTCAATCTATTTCTATTTGATCCTTCACTATAGCAACTCAAGGAACCCCCCCCCCCCAAGAGAAAGTGATAAATTTAAGGTACTTTGCACTGAGGAACTAACAAGAATAATGGTTCTTTATTTCTGTAACTCTGTTATTAATGCTTCTGTACCTTTTACGTGCCTTAATCTTCACAACCGTCCTACTTGTCCCACAGCTGTGGCCTGCGCATCTGTGCCAGGCACTGTGCTGGGTACTGGAGAGAGAATGAAGAGTACAGACACGGTCTCAATCCTCACTGTTAAGATTTCCCGCATTCATTTGGTCAACAAAGACCTGCTGATTGCCTGCTATGTGTTAAGGTATCATACTAGGTGCCAGAAACTGACACGGAGAGACAGGGTGCCTCTCCAGGAAATTACGGTCTGGGTGGGAGAAAGGATATAAACAAGATAAGTAAAATATATGGTATGTTGGTGGAAAGGGCTAAGGAGGAAAAAGCAGGGAAGGGGGATGGGAGGATAGGATGTTTCTGGAGGTAGAGGAGGGGACGCAGTTTTGATAGGGTGGCTGGGTGGTCCTCACCTAGGAGCTGATATTCAAGTAAATACTTGAAGGAGGCGAGGAAGCAAGCCGTTTAGGTATCTGGGGTTAGGGACACCTGGGTGGCTCAGTTAAGTGTCTGCCTTCAGCTCAGGTCATGATCACAGAGTCCTGAGATTGGGCCCCACTTCGGGCTCCCTGTTCAGTAAAGAGTCTGCTTCTCCCTCTGTCTCTGCCCCCCCCCACTCGTGCATGCTCTCTCTCTCTCCTCTCTCTGTCTCAAATAAATAAAATCTTTTAAAAAATTGATATCTGGGATTAGGGTAGTATAGGCAAGAGGGAGCAACAAAGCAACCTGTAGCCAGAGCAGAGTGAACCAAGAGGCAAGCATTAGGAGAGAAGATCAGAGAAATGGAGGGTAGGGGGAGAAGAGCCAATGTATAGGGCCTTGTGGGTCATGGAAGGACTTTTTTTTTTTTTTAAGTACGCTCCATGCCTGGTGTGGAGCCCAACATGGGCCTTGAACTCACAACCCTGAGATCTCAAGACCTGAGCTGAGGTCAAGAGTTGGACCCTTGGCTGACTGAGCCACCTAGCTGCCCCGATCATGGAAGGTCTTTGTATTTTACTCTGGATGAGCCAGGAATCTGTTGAAGGGTTTTGAGCAGAGGAGTGACGTGATCTGTCTTATGGTCACAGGGTCATTTTGGTCACAGATTTGAGAACGGACAAATGGTAGTAAGGGCAGAAGCAGGGAGATCTAATTCAGGTGAGAGAGGATAATTATTGGATTAGAATGATTTCTGGGGAGGAGGTGCATAGTGACTGGATTTTGGATGGACTTTGAAGACGAAGTTCTTGGGACTTGCCCCCACCTGATCAGATGTTGGATGTTCAGGAAAGACTAGACAAGGAGGACCCCACTGTGTGTCCTGAGCAGCTAGAAGAATAGTGTGCCATCCACGCCTACGGAAAGGGTATAGGAGTAGTCTTGGACAGGGGGTGAGGATCAGGACTGAGTCCGAGATACCCATTAGACACCCAAGTGGAAAATGTCACGTAGGCAATTTCCTATTGCTAGGGATTCAGGAGAAAGCCCTGGCCTGAAGATATCAAAAGTAGAAGCATCTCCATGTACCTGGCAAGGGAATGACTACAGATAGGAAAGAGAAGAGGTCCAGGGACTGAGCTCTGGGGCACTCCAGTTAGTGGCTGGGGGGAGGAGGAACAGCCAGCGAAGAATCCTAAGTATATGGACCGAAGAAATCCAGGAGCGAGTGGTGTCTTGGAAGCCAAGTGGAAAAAACATTTAAAGAAGGAAGACGTGATCAGACGGTGTCAGATTTTGCTGGTCGATGAAGTCAGATGAGGGATGAGAACGTACCATTGGATTTAGCAATGTGGCCTTAGCACTGGTGTCCCTGATAAGTCTCATGAAGTAATGGAAACCAGGGAATATACATGCGTCTTAAGAGTCTTGTTAAAAAGCGAAGGTGAGAGATGGTTTGGTAGCCTCCTATGAACTGAGTTGTGTTTCTCCCCCCAGTTCTCTCTCTCTCTCTCTCTGCCTTCTGAGGTTACAGCAAGATGGCAGCTCTCTGCAAGCCAGGAACAGGGCCCTCACCAGAACCCAGTCATGCCGGCACCCTATCAGACTTCCAGTCCCTAGACCCGGGAGAAATAAATATCTTTTATTTATTTATTTATGTTAAGCCACCCCGTCTGTGGGATTTTGTTATAGCAGGCGGAGCTGACCTAGACATTGCTCAAACGGGAGATGGGTTTGGGAAGCTTTTCTGGAAGACCAGAGAAATAACAGCATGTCGTATGCTTGCGTGAGTGATCCAATGGAGAGAAATTGATGATGCAGGAGAGAGAGGTGAATTGCGGGAGCAGTGCTTTAAGTGAGTGGGAGGGGTTGGGATCTATTTCGTATTGCAAGCAATTGGCCTGAGCTAGGAGCAAGGACACTTCAGCCGTTTTAATAAGAGAGAAGGTAACCTGTATGACCCAGGTGCCGGCAGGTAGGCAGATGTGCTTGCAGGAGCTTGTAGAGAAGTTCCTTTCTGATGGCTTCAGTTTCTCTCTTCGCAGTGGGAAGAAGGAGAAGGAGGGAGGAAATAGCAAGAAGAGAAAGTGAAATCATTGTCTAGGGTCAGGGAGAGCGAATGGACCGGGAAAATAGGGTGCTTGCCAGGCGGCGGGAAGGATGCCCTTGAGATCAGTCAGCAGGTTTGTGTATTCTTTTCTCTGTATTCCATCGCACAGGAGGGCACACGAAGTAGGCAGAGTTGGATCAGTCTAACCAGGGACATGGTTTAGCCAAGCAAGGGACAGGTGCAAGATTTGAGGATGTACCTTCCCTATGTTTGCAGATGCGTGCTATGGTGTCTATGGGGTTTAAATAGGTTAAAAGGGTAAGTGAGGGGCACTGAAAAGACAGGGACCCATGCACGGTAGTTCCTGGGGTCAAAATGGGATGAAAGTTTGGCTGGCGTTGGGGTACTAGAAAGAGTAAGCCGGAAGGATGGGAGACAGTGATTGGAGACTGGAATTATGAAGAGTGCATGAAGTCTAGAATGTCACCCAGAGTGGTGGCTGAGGTGGGTTGGTGGACAGCATCTTGGAGGAAATGAGGTCAGGAAACGGGCCTGGGCATTGGAAGAATTCTGCACAGGGGTATTTAAATCACCACCAGCTGTGACAGCGTGGGGAGCCGCCGAGTCAGGAACTAACGCCCCAGGGACAGAGGTGGATGGCTGGGGTTCCCGAATGCCCTGCACAAGGGGAGTGATGTACAGCGTGATGAGAGTCCAAGCCGGGAGTTTTAGGGGACGGAAAGGAGGGTGGTCTGGAAGCCATGGTAAAGAGCAAGGAGCATCTCTCTGACCGGCAGGCTCAGGAATCCCAGGGGCCAGGGAGAGAGAGCAACCACAGCTGGAAAGGGACGTTGGGGAAGCAGCCTTTCTGGGAAGAGCCGGGGTCCGCTGCACTCAGGAAAGGAAGGCGAAGGGAATACTCACCGGGAAGGTCAAAGATAGGGGATTGCTGCCCCTTGCCTCCCAGAGGACACTGCGAAGGGGAGAAGGAGTGGAAGGTGGGAGCAGAGAAGACAATGTCAGAGCCAGGTGGGGTTTAGCATCTAGCGAAATGAGGTGGCCTTGGAGACTGGAGTCTTGGGTTACCGATACAGGAAAGGGACAAAGGGCTTGCTGAGCTCTGTCTTCGTGCTTGTTGGTAAGGTGGAGGGATGGGGTGGGGTGTCGGGGACAGTTCCCAAGTTCTGGGACTCTTCTTTGGCAGAAGAGGAAACTGACACCTGGAGAGACGTGCGTAAATGACAAGAATTAAATCAAATCTCTGACTTGGAGGCCAGTGCTTTATCCATTTCACCGTAATTGGCTTTCAGCTCAAGTCAACCCAGCTTCTTGCATCGCCTCTGTAAATACATTCGCCCTGAGCTATCCCTCAACTCAGGGCCTCGAAGATGCCAGGCCTGGAACCATGGATTTCTTTCCGAGAGGTACACATTATGCATTTATTTGGTTTACACGTTTCTTCTGAGCCCAGAGGCACCATGAGTCAACATCTCCTTTCTGAAACTTCCCCTGGTTCTCTCTCAGAGATTATCCCTAACTGCTCCCTCCTCCTCTGCCATCACTGTGCCCTGATTCATACGCCTTTTGGACCACTTCTGATACTGTGTTAGAATCCGTCGCCCCCTCTCCCCACCCATTGCCCAAACCAGACTGAGAGCGGCCTAACACCCAGGTGCTCTGCACGGATCATCAGCATTCATCACAATTGTGTGTGGTCTTTCTTCTTTAGCTCCAGGAATCTCCCCTCTACCCCCAGGCCCAGCCTTCAAGATGGCGCCTGTTCCTTAGCTCTCCTGGCCGTCCTTTGGCCCTGTTGCCCTCACCATTTGGTGGCCCTGGGGCCTACATACACATGGCAAGCCAAAAGCGCCAGAAAATTACTATCACACCACCAGAGCAGCTTTCAACCAAAGACAGAGTGGGTGGTCAAAAATTACTGATTGCCAGCTCCCTCTCCCCATTCAACTGGGGCTTACTCGGGACCCGAGGGGGTCCCTCACTTGACAACACCTCTTGTATTTGCCACATTGCCTCCTCTCCCCTCCCCGACCTGGGTTTCCTGAAATCACCACCCTAATGATAAACTTCCTGCACTTGTCTTGCAGAGTGCTTCTGGGGTACCCCCGAACTGACCCTGGACTTGGCCCAGAGTAGGTGCTGAAGAAATATTTGCTGAACGAACGTGTCGAGTGATGAACTGAATGAATCTTTAGGTTGTGTCTAAATGTCCGAAAGGAGACTGAGCTCCCCATAGGCACAGATCACCTGATTCAGCCTGGTATTCCTGCTGGATAGTGTGTCTGACTCATCCCTACAGTTCAGTAGAGGTTGAAGTGAATTAAATGACCTGAAAACAGCAGTTGGTGGGGAACAAAAGGGGCCACATAATGACTGGGTTTTAATGAGGCGGAGGTAAGATTTCTTTGGGCAATGTAACGAAGAGCTTTAGGAGGAAGGCGGAGTGGTTATAGCATGTACTCCTAAAAATAAAAATAGCTTCCTTATGAAAAGTGGTGGGTGTAGGGTAGAAAGAAACCAGGGAAACCTGGAGCATCACTGAGGTGAGAGCCGGATTGTGTTTCAAATGGCGCATCCTCATAACGGAACAAGGTAACGCCGAGCTCTCCCTGGCTTGTCCACTTACTCTGTTTATATTGCTGACTTCTTTCTGACAACTTGCAGAACTTCCCTGCCAGCTGCTGTCACACGGTCCTGGGAGAATAGCGGGGTTCTAGAAGCTGCCAGGAGTGAGGTGCTTGTTTGCTGGCCGTCCTGTGATTTTCTTATCTCTGCCAATTGCTCTATACGGGAAGGTTATTTCCTAGCACACTAGAAACCGGTTTGCTTTTTTTTTTTTTTGAAGATTTTATTTATTTATTTGACAGAGAGATCACAAGTAGCCAGAGAGGCAGGCAGAGAGAGAGGAGGAAGCAGGCTCCCTGCTGAGCAGAGAGCCAGATGCGGGGCTCGATCCCAGGACCCTGAGATCATGACCTGAGCCGAAGGCAGAGGCTTTAACCCAGGCCCCCCCCCAGTTTGCTTTGGAAGCTTTCTCTTGTGAAGCGGGGAATGTGTGCGTGCACACGCAGGGGTCGGGAGGGCAGTGACCCCTCATGCATCAGTCCGTCAGTGTGGAGACTTGTAAAGTCGGATCTCCTGCAGGGATCCATATGACAAGAAATCTTTCATTTATTTATCTAATTTAATTAAAAAAAGATTGATTTATCGGAGAGTCAGAGGGGGGAGAGGCAGAGGTAGAGGAAGAGACAAACTTAAGCAGACTCTGAGCAGGGCTTACTCTCCCAACCCTGAGATCACAGCCTGAGCCGAAACCAAGATTTGATGACGCTTAACCAACTGTGCCTCCCAGGCGTCCCTAATTTTTTTTTATGCAATCTCTACACCCAGTGTGGGGCTCAAACTCAAAACCCTGAGCCAGTCAGGTGCCCCAAGAAACTTTTCATTTAAATGAGGTAAGACACGTGGAAGATCTTAGCAAAGTATGGAAAATACAGCAGATGCTCCATAAAAATGCTCACCAGATTCAGATCTGAATGCACCACTGGCTCTCCATATAGCTTCGATTTCCCTCTATGGGTGTGAAGGATTGAGAATGGTTTTTAATTTTTAGAGCTCTACTTGCCAAGAATGATTTGCTTCTTTCTAAGGCTATTTCTCTGTATCACAGAGTATATTTCTTTGCTTTTGTACGTGTAATGCAAAAGTCTAGTTTTGTAGAATTAATTTAACCTGATACATGAGTTAGAAAAGAACAGGCCCACTTCTTTAGGAAAGTCTCATTTTTCTGGGGCTCCTGGGTGGTTCATTCGTTAAGTGTCTGCCTTTGGCTCAGGTCATGAGCCCAGGGTCCTGGGATCGAGCCCCGCACCCGGCTCCCTGCTCAGTGAGAAGCCTGCTTCTCCCTCTCCCACTCCCCCTGCTTGTGTTCCCTCTCTCACTGTCTCTCTCTCTGTGTCAAATAAATAATCTTTTAAAAAGTCCCATTTTTCTGTCTTGTTTTTAATGCAGTAAAATATTTCCACATATAAATAACAGTTCGAAAGGACATGAGAATATAATGAACCATGAAAGTAGATTATTCTTTTTAGAAGTAATACGGAGAAAATGTTGCAGCTTCAAACAGTTGATTTCGACAGGGTTGGCCGTTGGTCACTGTTACTAAGTAGTTTGGGATCTGATCCTTTTCACTATCTTACTGACCTGGGATAGAGTGATTTCGTTAAAAAAAAAAAAAAAAGTGCTTTGAGGCAAAATAGTACATTTCAAGCCCAGTGTAGGAGTCTGGGACACCCCAAATAATCTATTTGAAACAACTCTACTCCTAGAGTAGAAACAACTCTAATCCCTTCCTCCTACCCTGTTCCCCGTGTCAAGGTGATGCCCAAGAGCACTGGGCACTTAGTCACATGGAATCCCTTGTTCTTTGAGGGCACGAGCCTCTCGTTGCTGAGCGCTACCCCTCCATCCGCCCGCAGCCAAGCAGAGCCCTGCCCGCCCTCATGGCCGGCATCAGCTCTTCATTCCCTTGGCTTAAGGCCTATAGACTGCAGTGAAAATGTTAAGGACTCAGGGAAAGGTGACACATTTAAGCTGCGTCCCGTATTAAGTTCATCAGGTCCCTTCCTGAGAGCAGATACGAATGGGCCGAGGGGGAGCCATTACCAAGTGGCTCAAGGTCTCAGAACGCAGGAGCAGGTTTGCCCAGAGCCGACCTCACACCCAAGTTGTTCTTGGCCATGGCCGTTGTGGATCTGCTGTTCGCGTCGAAGCCGCGGAAGAGCAGCCGCCTCTTGTCTCCGGCTTCCAGAAAGGGTGATTCCCTAGGAGTAGACGGCAAAGAGAACAGGGACGAACGGGGCAGGCGAAGACACCCACAGCAAGAATGCCGGCCCCGGGAACGTGGGCAGAGGAGGACGGTGCAGATGAGTTCCTGGGCCTGTCCCGGCCATCGGCCCAGAGCCGGAAGCCGGCGCCCTGCCCACACCTGTCTGACTGCTTGGTGTAGAGCCTTTTCGGCTCCTCTTTAACCCATTCCATTCTTCATTTATTGAAGGCTTCAGTTGGAATGAGCCAGGCCCAAAGATTTACCTTTGGAGAAGAGAGAGGAAGTTCTGGTAAGATTTCCTAGGTGTCTGTGAATCTGCTTGGGGCTGAGCTGTCTCCGTCCACCTGTGGCTGGTGTTTCCGGAAACGACGGAATTCTTCTCTTCCTATTTAGAAGTTTAACTGTTCGTCTGTGGCCTCCCCTGGGGATTTGGAAGCCAGACGTTTCTGCCGCTTCTCATTTCTCGAGGTCACCTTTCTGTTTGCAAAGCCATCTTTCCCATCAGGTGGCGCGGACCTCCCCAGGCTGTCCCCGCTGCTGCTCGGTGGAGTGTGTGTGCCTGTGGCGACGCCAGCCCCCCACCTGTGGACGGCTCTGGACAGTTTTCAGAGCGGATTTGCATATATTCCCGCATCCCGTGATGTCGTCCTGGGCTGCTGCTTCTGCCCTGAGTGTTTACTCACCATTCTCACCCACTGGAATACTTTTCTTTCTTTCTCTGCCTATCGGTTTTGAGGATGCTAATACAGGGTTTGCTTTTTTTGTCCTTTTATATTCTTTTCCCTGGGGGCTGGAAGTGGCACAGGAACAAAGCCCGCATACGTGATGCTGTTTTCTGATGGCAAAGTGAAGATAACCTGAATGCCCTCCATAAGTCATCCCTAAGAGTTATTTTCCAGTTCCTTGGGCTCACACTGTCCTCAGAAGTACTGAAAACACATATGTTAGTGATTACACCTGCTCCCTTTGGTTAAATCAATGGAACATCTAAAATGGGGGGAAACTGTACAAGTTAGATCCATATAGTAGTTTTATGATTTTGGTTTCTTTGCTTCTTTTGTGTTGTTTTGCTTTGTGTTTTTGTGTTGACATTATTCATCCCTCTCCCCTCCCTCCCCCATGGAGAAATAGTAACTTTTCATCTGCATCTTTTGTATTCTCGGAGTTATCTGGTTGGGTAGCACGTTGCTTAAGGAATAGACGGTGCTGAGGTTAAAATCTATATATAAGATGGTTTTGAAACTGTTTAAAAGGTTTTCTTTAGAGCCTTTTAAAGACTCCTTTAAGGTTCCCTGAGTCCAGCCGAGTAATTCCCTGAACTCATTTCTTATCGCCTTCCCATCCCATTTCCAGTCTCCATGGTTCCAAATCTGTCTCCCTGTGGCTTCTGGACAACTCCGCAAACATCGGGTGCCTGTGGTGCCCAGGCAATGTTCCAGGGGTTGGAGACCCAGGAGCAAACCGAGAGACAAAACAATACTCACGGAGAGCTGTATCTATCTCTCCGGGTCAGAGAAGACAAGCCGAGTAAGTCTTCTGCATGGAAGCCCTACGGATACAGAAGACTGAACTCCTGGTCCTCCGGGTCTTCTCTTGAAGCTCATGCTCCCCGTTTGCCAGTGTAATACAGGCGCAGGTCCTTTCACTGTAGGGACTGGTTGTCTTTGGACGCAATCTACTTTTGTTTGGTACCGAACTGATTTTTAGTAGATTGTTTGTTTTTTTTTTTTAAGACTTTTGTTGTTGTTACAAAAGGCAATGTGCACTTGGAGACATTTTGGAAACTACAGATAAGTCTAAAACAGGAAATCACCCATCATCCCATTACCCATTGTTAAAATATTGCTATATTTCCTTTTAGTCTTTTCTAACTTGTATTTATCATTTCATGTCCTGTTTTTTTTTCTACTTAACATTGACATTTTTGCATTCATTATGTTCATAAAAATCATTTAAGTGGTTACATCATTTTCCAGACCAATTTTTATCTTTTTTTTTTTCAAGTAGAATCTCTGTGCCCAATGTGGGGCTGGTACTCACAACCCCGAGATCAAGAATCTCCTGCCCTACTGACCGAGCCCGCCAGGCACCCCTCCAGACAGACTTTGAAAGGTTAAGTCCTAAAAGACTAGTAAGGAGTCCTTAAGTGAGCTGCGCTGCTTCCTTCTCCTGATGCCTCCAGCCTCCTGACCCACTCCGCTTTGAGTAATACTCGGGCCACGTGGAAGGAAGGTGTGGGGCTCTATTACCTGTTCCCCTGTGGATTCTTCTGACTTGGATTGTTGTCGATCTGCTGCTTTTCTTTTTTCCCCCTGCTCATTCTTTTGTGTTTCCTCATGACCGTGCTCTGCCCATCTGTGCGGGGTGTGACATTGACTGGCTTTCTTGTTACTGCAGGATCTCCGGGGCCACCTTCAAGGCTGTCTTCTGCGGGGTTCAGTCTTGAGGAGTCGGCTGGAAGCCATTCTCCTGGCGGGACTGGCCTGCGGCCAGCACGGAGCTCACTCTTGTCCTTCGATTGCAGGCTTGCAGCTGAATCAGAAGGCGCTCACCACCTTCCCCGACGTGGTGCTCGTGCGGGTGCCCACCCCCTCGGTGCAGTCGGACAGCGACATCACCGTCCTGCGCCACCTGGAGAAGCTGGGCTGCCGCCTCGTCAACCGCCCGCAGAGCATCTTGAACTGCGTCAACAAGTTCTGGACATTCCAGGAGCTGGCTGGCCACGGGGTTCCCATGCCGGACACCTTCTCCTATGGTGAGTGTCCTTGGGATTGGAGTGGACCTTTCCGAACCACCCTGTATCTGAACGCGCTCTAGTATCTTGCTGGTTTTCAGTGGGAACTGGCTCATCTTAGGGGATTCAGCATCCCGAGTCCTTAACGCGGTCGCTCCCTCTGTCTGTAATTCACCAATGCCGTGTGTGTGGGGTACTCCCCGTGCACCTGCTGCCGTGCGCGGTGCTGGGCTAGAGCGGTAAGTGACAGCGTCCTGCCCTGAAGGTGCTCCCAGGTCGTCAGAGGCGGGGGACAGCAAGCAAACAGGCAGCGTCAGGACAGTAAGTGCCACGGTGCCTTAGTGCAAGGTGGTACAGGATATACGGACCATCATACTATATATATCCTGCATATATGTATGCGGGATATCTGCAGCTTCGGAGATGTCAAGGGAGAGTTCCTCAAAGAGAGACTAGCGAAGCTCAGCTGAAGTTATCCCACAGAAGCAGCCGGGACAGGGGAGTAACCCAAGCAGAGAGAGGAGTGGAGATTGACCTAGAGTCGAGTGAGAACATGACCGATGGGTGCTATTTTGAGTAGTTTGCAGACAGATGGTTGGGAGATGGAGTCGAGATGTAAGAAGAGCTTATATGGTATGTAAAGTAGCTCAGGGTGAATCCAGAGACTTCCGGGGTGGTGGCCTGATTGGAGTGCAGAATATCACTTGGGCTGCACAATGAAGAAGGAATCAGACGGGGGCGGAGTAGAGACAAGGTCGGAGGCGGCAGGCTTTTTAAGCTATCCAAGTGAGCCATGATGGTCTAAACCAAGGAGGCCGTAGTCAGAACGAAGATAAGTGAACAGATCCAGGAATTACGAAGGAGATCGCCAATAACGGGACTCGCTGGCTGGAGGGATCTGAGGTGTGTAGAAGGAATCCAGAGTGACTCCGGTTTGCGGTTCGGGCAGCCCACTGTGAAAGCAAATGGTCACTGGGACTGGAAACACGGGCGAGGGAAGCGGGTTGGTGGGTGGAGTGGGAGGGGTTATCGGGCAGTGAGGATTTCAGTTCGGGGCACGTTCTTTCTGAGGTGTCTGTAGTAAAAGCAAGTAAGAGTATTCTGTAGGCAGCAGGTAACTGGATCTGGAGCTCCTGAGAGAGGCGTAGACTAGGAAAGTGGATTTGGAAACCTCCGTTACTCCGTTAAGTGAAGTCGCAAGAATGGTTGACATTGCTCAGGGAATGAAGAGAGGGCTGAGCTGGACACCTTTTCATGGCAAGTTTTATGTATATTTTACCACCATAGCAACTAAAATTCAGCAAGAGGGCTCAAGGGGGAACCTGGAGTGAGTGGGTCAAGGAAGAGGAGACCGAGCGGGAGCAGCTGGCGAGGTGAAGAGGGAAAGGAGAGCTGACAGATGCCAATGGAAAGAACATTCCAGGGAGGATGGTATGATCAAAAGTGTTGTCTGGTTCTCAAAGGACAGTAACATAAACTCTGAGATGTGTGTTGGATATCGCAACAGGGACTTGGTGAATGCAGCTTAGCTTAGTGATGGGGAGAAAAGCCAAACTGTCAAGGGTGAGGGAATGAATGAGAAGTGAGAAAATGCAAACCAGTTTGAGTGGCTTGATGGTAGGGATGCAAGCTCGTAGCTAAGGGATGATGCAGAGGCAAGGAATAGAGATTTTGTTTGTCGAAGATGGGAGGGAACCGAGCATGTTTAAAATGGCGACGGAGGGGCGCCTGGGTGGCGCAGTTGGTTAAGCGTCCGACTCTTGGTTTCATCTCAGGTTGTGATCTCAGGGTCATGAGATCGAGCCCCAGGTCAGGCTCCATGCTCAGTGCGGAGTCTGCTTGACTGCAGTCTCTCTGCTTGAGAGAGACTCTCAAGTCAAGACTGCTTGACTCTCTCCCTCTCTCTCTCTGCCCCTCCTGCTCATGCTCTCTCTCGTAAATAAATATTTAAAAATAAATAAATACAATGGCAATGGCACTGGGAACCGGGAAATTAAAAACCCATCAGAGAGAACACACTTCATGGTGCAAGATCCCTGGGGAGGTGAGAGGGAAAGGGGTCTAAAACACAGGTGCACGGATGGCCTTGGACAAGAAGGACCCCTCTTTCACTGTTTTATAGGGAAGGAAAAAAGGGTAGCTAGGAGCACCTGGGTGGCTCAGTCGGTTGAGCATCTGCCTTCGGCTCAGATCAGGATCCTGGAGTCCCGGGATCAAGCCCTGAGTTGGGCTTCCTGCTGAGCAGGAGCCTGCTTCTCCCTCTCCCTCTCCTGGCTGCTCCTCCTGCTTTGTTCTCTTGCTCTGTCAAATAAGTAAAAATCTTAAAAAAAAAAAAAAAAGAAAGAAAGAAAGAAAAAAAGGATAGCTAGAGAGGAGTTAAATATGTCAGTGGGTGTCCAGAAGTTGGGTGTGCCCTTTTTCTTTTTTTAAGGAGATAGAAGTGTATTGAATACACTGCAAGGGGTCAGTGGGCAGGACAGCCAAGGAGAGACTGTCTTCCAGGAGACAGTGGTGGGTGGGGGGCTGTAGTTAAGGGTGAATATGAGGCAGTGTGGGAACGTTCGGAATTTTTCTTTTTTCATTCCTGTGCCCAGTTGTTATTTTGGGTCACCTAATGAGCCTGTTTGCATTCAGCCAGAAGGTCCTTATGGGCCCTTTTACCTCACTCAGGCTTCTGTTGCTCAAGCCCGTTGCCTGAAAGCAGGGTCTGCATTCCCCCCGACGAATCAATGATGGCAAATCTTTGGCATCTGGGCGAATGTCTGGTCTTCAGTAGCTTCTTCACACTGGAGGAAGGGGGTATGCTGTCCCTGTCTAACCTTGTCGGCCCGTCAGGGGTTCTGTGTTATACCAACATGTGGATCAGAGATTGGAATGAAACTCCTTGGTGTCCAGGTCCATGGGATTTGCAGGGAGGGGATCCTCCAGTGGTGTGGGCTGGGATCCTTGTTGAATCGCCCTTTGTATATGGAGTTGTTGGATTCATTCAGACACAAAGGAACGTTTTTTTGCCTGTGGATCAAGATGGCGGCTGGATCTGAGGGAACAAAGGGGAAGAAGCAAGGCGGCTGAGAGTCAGGCAGCATCAGGAAAGGGTCCCAACCGAGTCCCCAGCGTGTATGGATTCGCTCTGGACGAACTTGCCCTGCCAGTTGTGTCTCCAGTTGGAGACCTCTCCAAGAGGAGAGGAAAAGGGTCCTTTGTCCTCACAGGCCCGGGCAGTCCGACCTGTTCACCCTCAGTCCTTCAGACCACATGGGGAGCTGCCTTTGCCAAAGACCTTCAGCTGTCTGAGCAGTCCTGGGGTTAGACCGTGAAGGGGCCGGAAAGGGAGAGGAGAGGGAGGGAAGGATCCCTGCAAAGGGCAAGAGGGGAAGTCCCTCACCCTTGCAGGCAAGGGCCGTCTGATAGCTTCCCCCTGGGGCTTCGGATCCTCACCGAGGAGTAACCTCCCCCGGAGGTCATCAGTTCCCCAAGGAGTTGATCCACTGAGGGATCTCAGAGAATCTGAGGAGAGTCCTGGGCCACCGAATGTGGGGCATTCCAGTCAAATGGGGGCTGGCAGGTGGCACAGGCTGTGGAAGGATCCACCCCAGGCAGAACAAAGCAGACAGATGTTTATTGAATACACTGCAAGGGAGCAACGGGCAGGACGGCAAAGGAGAGACTGCAGGAGTTCTCGCTTTTCTTTCTGTTTTTTTTTGAAGATTTATTTATTAGGGTGCCTGGGTGGTTTCAGGTGGTTAAGCATCTGCCTTCGGCTCAGGTCATGGTCCCAGGGTTCTGAGATCAAGCCCTGCGTCGGGCTCCCTGCTCAGCAAGGGAGCCTGGTTCTCCCTCTCCTACTCCCCCTGCTTGTGTTCCCTCTCTCACTGCCTCTCTCTCTGTCAAATAAATAAATAATATCTTTAAAATATACATAACTATTTCTTTATTTGAGAGAGAGTAGGGGGAGGGGCAGAGGGAGAGCCTCTCAAGCAGACTCCCCACTGAGCACTGAGTGAAAGATCTCAGGACCCATGAGATCAGGGCCTGAGACACTTAGCTGACTGAACCACCCGGGTACCCCGGGGGCTCCCTTCTGATCGAGTGCACTCTTTGTGCAGATGCCCCTGATTATGGACAGACTCACTGTGGTTTTGTTTCTGTCTTTAACATTTTGCTGAACCACAGCCATTTTAGTGGGGAAAATTCCTGCCCTGCCTGTAGGGCTGTTAGGAGGATTACATGAGCTAGAGCGTGTGAGGTCTTTGCCACAGTGACGCACTTGATCCGTGTTGGTTTCCTTATCTCTCTACTCCCACGGACGTTATAGGTGCAAAATACACGTCTGTCAGACGGCATGGGCATGAGTTGCTTTAATCAGAGGAACCTGAGGCCTCGAAAGAATTCGCACAGTGGGGGCTGCGCTGGGCAGACCTCTTGCGAGCATCAGCCTGACCTTCCCTGACTTTCACCCTCTCTTGGCAGGTGGGCACGAAGACTTTTCAAAGATGATCGATGAAGCTGAGCCCCTGGGCTACCCAGTCGTGGTGAAGAGCACGCGAGGACACCGGGGTCAGTGCTGCTCCTCCTGGCTTCCCTTAGGGCCGCACCCCTGCTGGCCTCACCCTGCACGACCCAGCGCTGCTTAGAGAAGTGGGATGTCCCTTCGAGGGGCTTGCAGGGCCGCCTGCCGCTCTGTCCCCTCGTCTCTGCCCCCACTGTCCTTGCTGCGTCAGACCCTTCTCGTTCACTCCCTGGACTCCTACTTGACTCTGACAGGTCCCCCAACCCCAGTGCCAGTGCATCCTCTCTTCTCAGGGAGTTATGTCTCTGAAACATCATTCTTCTCACTCCCTCGCTAAGAAGCCCTTCCGAGAGCCATGTTGCCTCTTAGACGAAGTCCGTGTTCCTCAGCACAGCCCCAAGGCCCTGCAGCTTCACCCTCCGTCTGCAGAATTCTCTGGCCATGTGCACCCTCCATCATCCACTGCAGACTACTCCCGCTTCACTAGCTAAACCACATAGTTCCTTTTCTTTAAACCTCTGCCTCTTCCCTTTGCTGGCAGCGCCACCTGGCCTCTGGCGAACCTCTGCTCACCCATAAAGGCCTGCTGGCCTCCCCCTCCGCTGTTGTTTCTTTCCCCTCCACATCCCCAGTCCTCCTCCCTCCCTGCCAGCCCTCCCTTTGTGTTTCCGTGGTGCTCGTCCACACCTCTAGCATAGCACTACCCTTTATGACAGTTACAAGTATTTGTGTATCTGCCCCCGACTGGCAGGGCGCTGCTCAGGGCAGCGGCGGGGAGCCCGGTCCAGGGCTCTTTGACCCTGGGGACCTGCTGCGGTGCTCGGTGCAGAGCAGGGACGGGTAACAGAGAGGGGCACTCGTGCAGCAGGAAGTTCTCCTGCAGCCTGGGGGCAGGTACCCCCTGATGTGACTTCCATGCTCAGGGTATCTGCAGTGGGGAGAGGTCCCCAAAACAGACGTGAGCTGAGCACTTCCTGTGCTGTAGGGACGGGGCAGGGAGATGAACTAGACTCAGTCCCTGCTCTCAAGGTGTCACAGTGTAGTGTGCCCAGAGTAGAGATGGTTGCGTCGCAGGGTGATAACCTCCATGGCGGGCTGGTCCAGCACCTGCTTGCACCTGACACGGGTGGCCAGCTCGGCCCAGGGGCAGGCCTCCCTGGAGGAGGAGGAGACTTAAGTTGGAGTGTGGAATTCGAACTAGAGGAAGTGAGTTAGCCAACATACGGAAACAACCCATGGAAGCCAAGGGGTCCCGTTGAAGAGGAAGAGGAATGAGTTTGGGGGGCAAGGAGGGGCCCTTGGAGCTATTCAGTAGATATGCTACAGTGCTAAAGTTCAATGTCTAGTTTTTTCTTATTGTGCTAAAATATACATAATTGAGAATTCAACTAATATTTATTGAGTGCTCACAGAGCGCCAGGCGCTGTTGAGGCCCCGAGGATACAGAAAGGAACAAAACAAAACTCCTGTCCTCAAGGAGCTCACATTGTAGAAGGGTAAGACAGACAATAAATGGAAATGAAATAAAATACATGGTATTTTCAAACATTTTAAAAACTGAGGAGTAGGGCCACCTGGGCGGCTCAGTCAGCTAAGCATCTGTCTTGATTTCGGCTCAGGTCATGATCTCAGGGTCATGAGATCAAGTCACGTGGTAGGCTCCGTGCTGAGCGTGGAGCCTGCTTAAGATTCTCTCTTTCCTTCTCCCTCTGCCCTTCCCACCCCCACTTGCATGGTCTATCTCTCACATATAAGAATAAAGAAATACAAAAATTGAGATATGGGGCGCCTGGGTGGCTCAGTGGGTTAAAGCTTCTGTATCCAGCTCACGTCAGGATCTCAGGGTCCTGGGATTAAGCCCCGCATCGGGCTTTCTGCTCAGCAGGGAGCCTGCTTCCCTCTCTCTCTCTGCCTGCCTCTGCCTGCTTGTGATCTCTCTCTCTCTCTCTCTCTCTGTCAA
>CM053606.1:27743829-27766044 GCA_028646535.1 Procyon lotor
AAAAAAAAAATTGAGATGTAATTCACGTAACAGTTTACCATTTTAAGTGTACAATTTAGTGGATTTTAGTATATTCACTAGCATGTCCAGCCATTGCCACTGTCTAATTTCAGAACGTTTCCATCCCAAAAAGAAACCCTATACCTACCTATTAGGGGTCAGTCGCACTTGCCTCCCCTGGACTCTGGCAACCACTAATAATCTACTTTCTGTTTCTATGGATTTGCCTATTTTGGACATTTCCTATCAGTGGAATCATCCACTATGTGACCTTTTGTGTCCGGCTCCTTGGACCATGATGCTTTCATGGGCCATCCATGTTGTGGCGTGGATCAGTCCCACATTCCTTCTTATCCCTCCAGGATAGCCTGTGGCATGGCTTGCCCACCTTCTGTTTATCCACTCGTCAACCGATGGACATCGGAGTCATTTCCACCGTGGCTGTTATCAGTAATGCTGCTGTGGACATCTGTTTTCCTTTCTCTCGGGTATCTACCTAAGCCTAGCATTGCGGGTCTAACCTCAGAGGAACTGCCACACTGTTTTCTACAACAGTTATGTCATTTTTCAGGCCCACCAGCAGTATATGAGGGCTCTGATTTCTCCTCATTCTTTGTAATCCTTGTTTTATTCATTCACGCCTTTATTTATGATTGGGTTTTTTTTTTTTTTTTTTTGAGTACTAAAAACTTTTTTTAAAAAAGATTTTATTTATTTATTTGAGACATACAGAGAGAGTACAAATGGGGAGGAGGAGCAGAGGGAGAGGGAGAAGCAGGCTCCCCGCTGAGCAGGGAGCCCGATCCCAGGACCCTGGGATCATGACCTGAACGGAAGGCAGACGCTTAACATGACTGAGCGGAAGGCAGACGCTTAACTGACTGAGCCACTGCCCCTAAATAAAGCTTTTTGATTGTATATGTTAATATGAACGTTTATAGCCTGGGAAGTGGGCAGGCCTAACTCTTAGAATATACATAAAAGCACCATAAAAGCAAGCCACAAGCCAAAATACATGTTTCCCAAGCATTAGTAATGTAGAGGCCCGCTTCCTTTATTTATTTCTAAATGAATTTTTCAAATCTTTTTTGAGGTCTGATTGACATACAGTGTAATGATTTGATATTTGTATACATTGCAGAATGGTCAGCACAGTAAGTTGAGGTAACATCCATCACTGTACAGAATTTTTTTATTATGATGAGAATTTTTAGCAGCTTGCGCATTTGTGATTTGTTTTAATTATCACCATGCCAGTGAGTGTAAAGAGGCATCTTACCATGGTATTGCTTTCTCTTTCCCTAACAACTAGTGACTTTGAGCACCATTTCATGTGCTTATTAGGCATTTGTAGATCTGTGGACAACTGTGTATTCAGATCCTTTGCCCACTTTTCAGTTGGGTTGTTGGTGTTTTTATTGCTGAGGTTTTTTGTTGTTGTTTTTTTTTCCTTTTAAAGATTTATTTATTTATGGGCGGGAGCAGCAGAGGGAGAGAGAATCCTAAGCAGACTCCACACTGAGTGCAGAGCCCAACTCGGGGCTCGATCTTACAACCCTGAGATCACAGTCTGAGCCAAAGCCAAGAAGAGTTCGATGCTCAACCAGGCACCCCTTTTTATTGCTTTTTAAGAATTTACAACGTACAAACATATGTACAAACATATGTACAAACATAATTTGAACATGTTTTTTCCCCACCCCGTAGGTTGTCTTTTTGCTTTCTTGATACTGTCCTTGGTTGTGCAGAAGGCTTTGACTGCAGTGGGGTTCAATTCATCTGTTTTTTTCCTTTGGTGACCTATGCTTTTAGATGTCATTTTGTGGCTCCCTAATCCGAGGTCACACAGACTGATACTTGTGTTTACTTGTGAGCGTTTTGTAGTTTTAGCTCCTACCTTTGGGTCTTTGATCTGTTTTGAGCTAATTTTTGTATATGGTGTGATGAAGGAGTCCAGCTTCGTTTGCATGTGGATATCCAGTTTTCCCAGTATTATTTGTCGAAGACGGTTCTTTCCTCCATAGGATGCTTTTGTAACTCTTGTCAAAAAGCACCTGCCCATCCGTGTGAGGCTCTGCTCTGGGCTCTCAGGTCT
Organism: Procyon lotor; assembly: GCA_028646535.1. Lineage (NCBI taxonomy): Eukaryota > Metazoa > Chordata > Mammalia > Carnivora > Procyonidae > Procyon > Procyon lotor. The sequence continues at coordinate 27,745,925 of CM053606.1, forward strand.
AGTCCATTGATCTGTGTGTCTATCCTCTTACACCAGGCCAGACTGTCTTCATGACTGTAACTTTGCAGTGAGTTTTGCAATTGGGAAGCTGGGCTCCAACTTTGTCCCTTTATTCTTTTTCTCAAGATTGTGTTGGATATTTGGGATCTTTGCCTTCCCATATGAATTTTAGGAGCAGCTTGTCAACCTCTGCAAAAAAGAAAGTTAGGCTTTTGGTGGGGACAGTGTCGGATCTATAGATCACTTGGAGGAGTGTTGATGGCTTAATAATATTAAGTCCTCTGGTCTCTGAACAAGGGGCTTCTTTCCATTTATTTAGCTCTTTAATTTCTCTCAAAAATGTTTTGTAGTTTTCAGTGATAAGCCTGGTACTTCTTTGGTTAAATTTATTCCTAATGCTTTGTTCCTTTTGCTACTCGCTAAATCGGATTGTGTTCTTAATTTCGTTTTCAGGTGGTTCGTCACTAGTGTAACACACCGTATCTTAGGGAAAATGGACGGGGAGTAAATTGTAGCAATAGTTAGACCCTAGTATATGGAAATAAATCTAAAGACGGCAGTGGAATAGTATGGCTGTGCCCTTGAGAAAGTTACTAATCTGGTAGACTTTTATTTCCCTCTACTGTAAAACAAAAATAACTATCCTGTCCTAATGGCTTCATAGGGCTAGTATGAAGTGTAAATGAAATAATGAAAAAACAGTGTGTTTGGCACAGGGTAGATGATTAATCCTGGTCCTCTTTCCCACCTCCTCCCCCTTTTTCCTCTGTGCCTGAAAACTGTAGCTCCTTTAGTAACTGCAGACTAAGCCCCATATTGGAACCTGCCACCTGCCAGGAACCAAGGAACCAAGTCCCCATAGCTATCCCCCATCTCTGCTGAAAATCCTGCCTAATGTCCAGGGAATCCCCCAGTGCCTCTACTTGAATCCCAGCCATCTCTGGTCAGATGCCAGATCTCCTGGTGCCAAGTATCCAGTGATGGAGACGTGTTGGAGGTTACCTCTCCGTCTTCTGTGCCTCTAGGGGCTGATACCCATCACTCTTTTTATTAAGACTTCAGAAGGGTCCCGTTCCTTTTAATGTGGTGACACAAATCTTAGGAAAACCTTCTCTTTGTTCCATATTTGCAAACAAGAAGGCCCAGACTGGGTGTGCTCATGTCAGATTTGCAGAGCAAACCTATCAGGAACTCCTGCTCTGATCTGTCAGCTCATATGCAATGGAAAATCATGCTAAATAATTATAAAAGCACTGGTGATTCAAGCAGGAAAGAACGGATTTGGAGTCAAGCAAGAATGCTTTCCCTAGATAGCAATAGAAGTATAGACTATTCCTTCTAGAATTAAACAGGTATAGCTAGATAATTTTCTTTTGCTTAAGAGGTGGAGGGAGTCTGTCGGGCACACCCTCTTTGAACCCCCATAACCTTGGCATAGACCTCTGTTAATGCTCTATCACGCTGTATTATGATTACCTTTGGTGAGTCTCTCTCTGCCTAGCCTGGGAATTCCTCTAAAATGTGTTCGGCTAATTATGTTCTGTAAACACAGATTGACACCTGCTTTGTACTTCGAGCCCAGTGTGAGGTTTGGGGGATTAACAAAGTGGGTTAGAGATGGACTCTGCCTAATCAGCATCCCAGGGTGACAGGAGATTCTGACTGCTTTTGGAACTGAATTGACTAGATCCTTAGGATTTTTTTTTGTTTGTTTTGGCCTCGACTCTGTGTTTCTGGAACACATCATTCTTCCATCTTGAAAAAAAAGGGTTGTGGTGCGGGGAGAGAGGGACATGAGTAAAACCAAGGGAAAGCAAGGTTCGACGGCCATTTGATAAGAAGCGAGAGTCTGGTCAGAGGAGCAGAAGGGGCCGAGTTAAGGCAAGTTCAGAAAGAGCCGGCAGCCGTATGGGCCGGGGAGATGGGTGGGCAAGGGCCCGACTCAGAGGCTTCTCTAACTTCTCCTTTTGCCCTTTGTCTTTCTTCTTAAAGGAAAAGCCGTTTTTCTCGCGAGAGATAAACATCACCTCTCCGACATCTGCCATCTGATCCGCCATGACGTGCCCTACCTGTTCCAGAAGTATGTGAAGGAGTCACATGGCAAAGACATCCGGGTGGTGGTGGTAGGCGGCCGGGTGATAGGCTCCATGCTTCGCTGCTCCACGGATGGGCGGATGCAGAGCAACTGCTCTCTCGGTAAGGGAGGAAAACTCTCGATCCACTTTCTCACTCCGAATTTTTCGTTAGGATGTTTGCACCCGTTCCGTAAATGTGGTTCGAGCCCTCCTATCTTGTCAAAGCCTCTGCTAGGCTCCAGGATCACAGCTAAGGATTAGAAACAAGCCCTGTCCTGTCACAGCAGGCAGCCCAGGAAGGGGACAGACGGGCGTAGGTGCTGTGACAGAGGTCAGGCCTGGGTATCGGGACACTGAGATGGAACCCTCTCTGGCTGGGATTGGGACTCAGCAGTCGGGTTTTACCCAGGGATCCGTGTTCGAGAAAAACCGACATGAGGGTAGAGGAGGGACTGAAGGCAGAGACAAGAGGCGGAGGAGGTCGGAAGACTTTTACAGTTGCTCAGGCAAGAAATAATGAGCGTCTCACTGAGGCGGTGGCAGAAGGCAGAGTGGGTTCCGCTTTTGCACAGCCACTGAAGATCGTGCTTTTCTTCTATGTTTGCTAAAATTAGAAAGCTGCCGTTTATGTTTGGGTCGGATGCAGAGCCCCATCCCACGAACCTGTTGTTGATCTTATTTCCTGTGAACGGTGAATGGAGATGCTGCAGGAGGAACGTGAATTTTTGTCCCTGTCACAGAAAGCTGTTGTCACCCTCCCTGGATGAACGTGTCTCTTGGTAGTAGGAAAAAGCACGTGCCCACGGTTAGATCCTAACTGGCCCTGGGGGTGTACCGAGGCTAGTGAGTAGTAAGGAGGCTGAGACGCAGTTCGGTCCTTCCCTCAAGAATATCGGGCGAGCAGTCGCCACCAGCGGCCCCCATGAGAGTGACTCTGAAGGCACTTAATGGGAGAGTCCCTGCCCTGGGACAGCTTGCGGTCCCGCAGAGGACAAGACAAGCAGGTCATTGCAAGACACCGTGATGTCGTGCTGTGATGGGGGCGGGCGCCAGGGTCAGGCTGACACGGCGACGCTGAGTACGCACGTCTCCTTCTCGAGTGTGGTGCCACCGCGCGGAGCCTGGCGTTTTTATGTCGTCTTTTTTAGTCACCCTATAAGACGCATTCTTTAACCCGGTAGAAAACCGGATTGTTCCGCCATTTACCCATGTTGCTTTTCCTGGTGAGCTAGTCTGAAACTCTTTTGAAGCCTTTTCCATATATATTCTAACGGGTGGGGAAGGGACAGTGTTAAGGTGAAGGCATTAGGCATTAATTATCTCATTAAGACCTGAGAATACAGGTCTCAAGTCCTTCCAAGGAGACTATTAAACCTGAGGGTAGCTCTGTCAGAGGTGAGGGCAGTCAGACTCTCTGTCTTTGGCGTAGCATTTTGTCTCACAGGCCTTTCCATCACCCTCTTCCTAAAACGTAACATCAGTTTTTTTTACAGATTTATTTTGAGATGGGGGAGGGGCAGAGGGAGAGAGAGAATCCCAAGCAGACTCCATGCTGAGTGTGGAGCCCAACAGAGGGCTCAGTCCCACGACCTGGGGATCATGACCTGAGCCAAAAATCGAGAATCAGACGCTTAACCCACTGAGCCACCCGGGTGCCCCAATGGAACATTAATTTTGCTTTTTCTGTACAAAAGGAATCCATTCTCATGTAGAAAATCTGGAAAACATGGCAAAGTCCACTGAAAAAGATATTTATCATTAATCCCACCCTTTAAAGACGGGCATTGTTAACATTTGTGTATTGTTCTTTCCGGCAATATCTTTTTGCACAGTTGTGGTCATACTGCACAGTCTTAAATCCTTCCAGGTATTTTTCCATGGGATCACCAACACTCTACGAGCATTATTATCCATGATTGTAAAATATGCTGCTTTCCTCTATTGTGAGAGATTTGTAGTTTTTCATTTACTTACCAACAAATGTTTAGCGAATGCCTACTACGTCCCAGGATTTTGATTTTCCAGTATTTTAAATAACTCTGCCATCAACATCTTGGTGCATAAAGCTTTTTTTCCATTACATAAGATTATTTCCTTACTGGTAGGTCAGAGGAAATAAACATTTTGAAAACTCTTAGATAAGAAATGACCCTATTGTTTTCCCAAAGGGCATCCTGATTTCCAAGCAGATCTTCTGTGAGTAATAAGAATGCATGCCTCCCTGCCCCTCCTTGGTATGGCCCCATCTTTTCTTTGAAGGGTCATTGTGTCCTTGCTGTCTGATGTCAGCATTCCGCCCCTGTGCTTTTCCCGCAGGCGGTGTGGGCGTCATGTGCCCGCTGACAGAGCAAGGAAAGCAGTTGGCTATTCAGGTGTCCAACATCCTGGGCATGGACTTCTGTGGCATCGATCTCCTCATCATGGATGACGGCTCCTTTGTGGTGTGTGAGGCGAACGCCAACGTGGGTTTCCTAGCCTTCGACCAGGCGTGCAATTTAGACGTGGGCGGCATCATCGCGGACTACACCATGTCCTTGCTGCCCACAAGGCAGACCGGCAAGATGGCTGTCCTCCCAGGACTGTCCAGTCCCAGGGAGAAGAAAGAGCCAGATGGCTGCGCTTCAGCTCAGGGAGTTGCAGAGAGCGTCTACGCCATCAACAATGGGTCTACCTCTAGCGAGAGTGAGCCTGAACTGGGAGAGATCCGGGATTCCTCAGTGGGCACGACGGGGGCCCCGGCCCCCATGCTGCCTGAAGCCGGCTACAACATTAACAACAGGATCGCTTCCGAATTAAAACTTAAGTGAATTCCTGCTTTGTGGCAGCATTTAAACCAAATCCTACTGCTTCCCTATAGTTTTGAGTGAATAAGATCTGGACTAATGTGAGTTCATTTGCACAGAAACTAGAAAATCCCATCTGGGCACTCAGCATTCTTTCTAACGATGATTTAAGCAAACGGCTTAGCTTTGTGGTTTTTACGGAGACTAATACAAAAACACTCACCGAGAGCAACATCCGAGCGGTCGGCTGGAGACCGAGGTCCGCGGCTGACTCTGAAGGCGCCGGCTGTGTGCTGCTGCCTCTGGCTGTTGCCAGCAGAGCCCAGGAACTCACAGCGGCTCCCGGAAGGGCTGCACTCGGGGGGCCACCACCGGGTGCCGGCGGGTGCGGAAGACACACAACGTGACCGCACCTACGGGCTCTCCGCCAAGTGTGTGTCTGTGTGTGTGTGTGTGTCTGTGTGATGCTCGAAGAATACGCAGTTCAGTCTCTGCTCCCCGTCAAATCACCACCTTGGCCATATTTCTCTGACACTCAGGATATGGTGTTTGAGGGAGCTTCCTCGTTAGCATTTTCGATGAAGCACTTTGTAGAAAGTTTGAGAGGGAGCGTCACCTGACGTCACCGGTTGGCAGATCTCCTGCTGCGGAACTGGGGCTTTCTACAAATTGCTTTGCCACGCCGAACCTGGAGACCCTGCTTCGACAAATGCCGGCCCCAGCAGCCTCTTGCACCTTTGCTGCCTTTGGCCTCAGCTGGAAATGCACTTCAATGAGCTGGTGGCCACACACTCTATTTCTCACGCGCGCGCTAGAATTGAACGCCATGAACTTTCTTGTCAGTGGACTCTGTTCATTTGTCATCCAGAAGCCGGTGGGTTTTTATCACAGAAAGCTACTGGAGGATCATCATTTCCCCCCTTCTCTCCTGAAACTTGGTGTACTGCTTAGCTGTAGAAGATTTCTTGTATGCGTTGGTGTCGTGGGCTTGTTGGGTAGATAGAGCCATTGGAAACACACTCTAATCCCCTTGACATTCTAGCCCCGGCCAGGTTCCAGAGACCTGTCCTTACCCACTTTTTCCAAACTGGGGAGACTCAGGAATTACTCATTGCACCTTCAGGGGGAGGGCAGTTGGATAACGTGGACGGGACACCAAGTGCTTTTCATTTTAACTCTTCAAGCAGTAGTTGGTTATCCTTCCCTTGGGCGAAACCACGGAGATCGAGTTTTCCATTTCTGCTTATATGAAGTATGATGAGAATGAGCCAGGCTCCCTTTTGAACCAAATACACTAAAACGTAAGCACCCAAGGGTTACCATAATCTGTGTTATTTCCTTGGGTGAGCGTACTCTCGAGCTGTGATGTTGCATGTGCCCAGAACACCCAGAATTCCTCTTTGGAATTCTCTCTGAAGCCATGCAAGGCAAGAGGCCTCACAGCCTTATAGTCAGACCTCCGTTCTCGTACCACCTCTCCCCGGAGGTGGTCCCAAGCTCCATCAGCCATTTTATTTATCAGACTTATCTTCTAATGCTCTCTGGCTGTTAAAAAAGAAAAAAAAAATCATCCCTCAAAACATAAATCTACCCATAAAGGACAACAGTGAGGAAGCTTACCAGTTTCCAAGGAAGGCTCTAGAGATAGTCTGAGTTAAGGTCAGCTTAAGGACTAGTTTGAAGGCGGCGACACCCATTTGGGCGTCTAAATTCCTGTGCTTACTCTGCTGTAAATGTAAAATGTGTATAAAGTCAAAACTATTAACAGTTTTTCACAACACATTTAAATAGAAATTGGCTTTTAAAATATTGTGGCTAAAAGCACATCTCACCAAGTAACACTTAGACAATTGAAAAACGTTTGGCACCACGTCCCGGAGATATTGCCCTACACAATGGTAGTTTAAGTGCTCCAACATAGGGTGCATGCCACTCCTTTTAATTCTAGTAACATGTCTTGTACAGGTGACAAATGATAATGCTTCACCATCATGCAGGTTAAGACATTTACCTTATCTTTACCACTCAGGGTGGGTTAGGAAGGATAGTTCTAGGTCTCTTCTTGTTGGAATTGTCCAAATGCTTTCTATGTCAGCGTCTGAACCAAGTGATGCCCTTTTGGCAGCTGCATGCACTCCTTCCCGCTGTTCAGTGTGAGCCCAGTGTCCCCACTTTAGCTAAAAGGACGCTAGCAGGCCCCAGCCTGGGCGGAGCCGCTAGAGGGTGCTTCCAGATTGACTTGTCAAAGAGGGCCCGTCTTCCAGCTAGTGACAGCTACAGTCGTGGGCACCATTGCTTGAAATCTAGCCCGGCCCGGAAGCAGAAGAAGCTAGATGGCTAACACCTGCGTCATAGCTCCCGCCTCCCCGCACACCCCAATCCCCTGGCTTGCCCGTACCGGCCATGGGCCCTGTGAGCCCTGGTCGTGGGTCTAGGCCACACTCACTCCAGCTGCCTGCAGGGCCTGCTGCTGGAAGGAACACGGGACACAGAGCCACTTCCTGGTTCTGGCTGTCCCCCTAAAAAGCTGACAGCCTTGCACAGTCCGGTAGGCTCCGCCTCCCGTTTTTTCCTTTCTTCCAATAGGGGAGATGCCTGTTTGCCCCTTGAGGGTGCTTTGAGGTTGAAGTGAGTTGAGCAATGAGCCTGGGCATCATGTGGGAGGTGGTAGAAGAGTACCTTCCACGGCTGGCTCTATAAATTTCTCATCATCTCTCCTCTGAGGGAGTCAAGGGAGAAAGAGGCCGTGAGTTCTTGGCATCAGCACAGTAAACAGTGGTAGGGGGCCTGAAAAAAAGGATGCAGCTTCTCGAAGGCTTTGCCACCTGAGAAGAGTAAGGCTCTCAGTGTATCCACACAGCCTTCTGGATGTATCTGAACCTGAAACTCCTCTGACTCTCCTATATCGACGAACAGTCTTCCTTAATGTCACATAAATTGCAGTGTCTGTGTACGGTCTTCCCATTACCTGATAGTAGCATCTTGAAACTGGTCAAAACTTGAATGCCAATAGCTCCGTCACTCAGAATATATATGATTCTGCACTTGGGAAAAGCGTCTTCATGCTATCTGTCTGATTGCCGTGGGGGTACGGGTTTGCGAGGATGTGGGTCTGGGCTTTAGGTCTTTAAAATCTGGTAAAACGGTGCGAGTGGATGATAAGCGCTTACTGCCGCCCTTGCAGACTCATTGCAGCTGAGAGGGGATTCCGTGACAGCTGGGGATGGGGCGAGGAGGAAGGGGAAGGGGACAGGTCTTGGGTGGTTTTGTGACATTTTAAGGGAACAAATGAGAAATTGGAATGGTTTGGAATTCCAGGGGGAAGGGAGAAGAAATGACTCTTCTGGGGTCGTTTAAACGAAAGAGTGATGCTCACAGATTCATCAGAGGTAGGGTTCTTTGAAACTCCATAAAGAAAACGAATTGCACGGATTCTCATTGGCTTTGGGGAAGTGGGAGAGACAAGCCTCGGCTCTTCCTTAAGTCCCGATGAACGCTGGTCTTGATGCAAGTCCAGGGAGATGGAAGCGCCTTGCGGGGGGGCTCCGGGGTCCCCCAAGTAACAGCTGGCCCTTCTGCAGAGAACCGTGTGCAGGCAGGCCTGGAGCCACAGCGCTCTGAGGTGGGTCTAAGGAGCGGCGGCAGAGTGAACCGGAAGCCGGTAGGACAGGGCCTCTCGGCTCCGTGCTTCCCCGTGCACCTGCAGGGGAGGCTTCTGTGTGCTGTCAATCTGTGCAGGTGTTTGGGACGAGCCCCGACAACAGTCCCCGAAGCTCGTGTCCTTCCAGCTGCTGCTACAACCCAATAGCAAGCCTCATGCTGTTTCTGACTTTCTCGGCAACTCGAGGTCAGATCATGACTTTAAAGTTACCTGGAAGATACCCCCCGCTCCCCTCCGCATCTCCGGAATATGTTGTTGGAATCGTTCCTGAAAACCATATTAGGCTTCCACTCCAAGTCTCTGGCCAGACCCTGCAAGCCCTCCCTCTCAAACACGCAGCTGAGGGCGAAACTTCGTTCCTTCAGGCTCTTCAGCTTCCTGCTCCCCGTGTGGTTCCCGTGCCGACGTGTGGCACTCTCCCGGGCCCTGTGCTGGTGTCCCCACCCTGTTTGGTCTGTGGCTCTGAGGCAACACTGAGAGAGTCACCCATCAAGCCAGGTTTTTGTTTTCTTTTGTTTATTTGGGAGAGATTGACAGAGATCCTGGGCAGCGGGGTGGGGCAGAGGGAGAGAGCAGACTCCCCACTGAGCAGGGACCCTGAGCCACCCAGGCGCCCCATCAATCCAGATTCGAGGACAGAGGGTTAACAGCACTCAGGACACCGATTCAGTCCCCCCATTTTATAGACGGAGGATCTGAATCCCAGAGGCCAAGGCCACTCAGCCAGTCAGCAGCAGGGCTGGGACGCGGGCAGTCCGAGAGTCCCCATTCTGGATTAGCCTGCTGCCCCCAGTGGCTCTGTTTTTCCCCGGTGCTTAGCACTTGCTGTCATCCTGCCCTCACCCTCTGCCTGGTTCCCCTGCTGAGCCTCTCCTCTGGATCCACGTGGTGTGGATGGGCCAGCTCTGAAGGCTTCACCTCTTGGATGGCTTTAAATGAGATTTAGAGATTTAGAGACTAGAGGCACATATGAGATTTCTGTGGTGCGAGCTGGCATATGGCCTGCGCCTTCAGACCCGCCAAGACCATTGAGCCCCAGCTCACCCCATCTGTGATCAATGAGAGGGCGAGGGCCCCCGCCCAGCTGGCTGAAGGCTCCCGTGGCTGGTGTTGCCCCACTGCGGAACGTCTTGGATGTGTAGAGGCCTCTGTGGGCCTCCGCGGGGGCCAAGGGCTTGAAGGTCCCAAACTGCACCCATCGGGCACTCCAGCAGGGGGATCCTGATTGAAGCACATGTTCCCACGGCAATGGGCCACAAAGTCAAAAGTCCTCCTGCTTCAGTTCCACGGCATGTTGACTTGTGGCAGCCGCCAGGCCGGATTCTTCCGACCTGTGGCCTGTAAGTCAGCCGGGGCCCACGGAGCCTGTGAGATCCAGGCACGTCCGATAACCGGGCCTTGGGATGTCTGTGAGCTCCAGGGCGCTGACATTTTGACAGCCACAGCTGACGGCAGACTTCTGCTATCTCAATTTAAGCCATGACGGGATCTCCTCCCTGCAGTGTGTCAATGACACGAAGCTCTGGTCTCTCTCCCATTTCCACAAACCACAAAATTCACATGGGCCCATGTGTGTGGGCACATGTGTGTTTCAGTGACTTGGGAGGAAATAGAAGACATTACAGAAAGGGGGTACATCACACGGTACCCCCTTTGTAAAGTGTTCTTTGGATACACCACTGAGGAACCCATCACCTTCCCACAAGTACCTGGCTCCCTACTCGGGACAAACCAAATCCACTGCTGTTCTGTGTAGCAGTGTGGCCGGTCCTTTTCTTAACTTGATTGCTGCCAATGCCCTTACCTTCGAGCTTTCCCCTTCCCCCGTGGGTTGCTTATTAAAGGCATTTTCCTAAACTAAGATGGCTTCCTCAAGAGGAACTCTAGTGCGATCTCTCAAAGGGATATGTTTTTGACTCACAGCACGCTACCCAGGCGTCGCGACAACCAGAGTCCCCGCCACCAGGGTCTTCATGCCCTGTGGCAGGCAACACGGGCTAACGTCAATAATGCCAGTTTGAGTTAGACATCCCTGGTGCCAATCCCGACTCCATATCCTGTAGCTCGTGTGACCTCAGGAGAGGCCCTTGATCTCACCAGACCTTCATTTCTCTACGTACAAATGTGATAAATAAACACACTCGTGAACGTGAAGCACTGAGCCTCAAGCCTAGCTTTCCGCAGCTTCCTTCCCACTGTCAGCAGTCACAAGCAGCTCCTGCCCGTGACCGTGGCTCCGTGCCAAGGGAGGAGAGCCAGCAGACAGCAGCTTTGCGGCTGGCAGGGGGAGGAGGGCTGGCTGCTCCTGCTTGCGGTGGTCCGGGCTTCACCGTTGGGAGGTCCCGTCCGTCCTTGGGATCCTAGGGTGCTATAGCGTGAAATCTAAATGGTGCATTTGGCTTAATGTTGCATTTGAAGGAAAGGCTGCCTCAGACAACTAGGAGGCTGGAAAGCTGGTGAGCAGCCTGACCTTGGGTGATTTAGCACCTGGTTTCTTCGGCTTTTCCTGTCTGAGGTTTGCTGGCTTTGCCTCGGGTGGAAGGAGGATGGATGTGCCAGGAACTTGCATGGAATCTGTCAAACAGGGGGTGAGGGGCGTGCAGGAGGCCAGGGTGTGCAGGGGGCTCCGATGGCCCGGCAGCACCATCTGGACATGGCGGGGCTGACAGCCCTGAGCTCAGAAGGAAGGCACTAACATCCCCACTGTCCTGCGCCTGTCCTGAGGGAGGCTCCCAGAGTCTCCTGTCTGGAAAGAATGCTCATCTCCTGTGAGGGGAGCTGGGGCTCTCCATGCCTCCGCAGAAGCAACACAGGTCTCTGCGAAGACGGGATTCGGCGGGTGGCTGGTGCGGTGTGGTCCCCCCTGGAAGGGGAGCCCCGTGCCAGTGGGGCGCTGGAGCCCGCTCACACGGGCCCACAAGAGGGGATCGTGAGCGTTTGTAGGAATTTAGTGAGCTGGCTCTCACACAGCCATCGTTTAAAAAAAAAAAAAAAGAAGAAAGAAATGATATCAGCCTACAAGGAAAGCATATAACAAAAAATAAAGTATATTAAAAACAGAGGTATTAAATACTCAAAGCTCATCGCTTCCCAATTACTTTACTCCATTTTTCTATTATCCATGCTGTCGTTATGCTGTCGTATCCTCATGGCGGAAACGCCCTGCAATGAAGGGATACTGCTGCACGTCTCTGCCAAGGCCACCGTTCAGGGTCATCGCGTTGGCGGCTTGACGTCAGCTCTGGTGGGATATCTAACCCCCAGACATGGGCAGACGCCCCACATTCAGTTTCTGCCCCCAGAGGGCTGGTTGTGAAACATTTACCAGCACCCCGCTGCTTCCTGGTGGCCGAGAGAGACTCGGAGCCACGTGAGTGGCCCAGGCCGATGGATTTCTGGAAGCAGGTGTCCTGGCAGAACGTGCAGAACTGACCCAAGAAAAACACCCAAAAAACACTGTTTTTCTGTTTGTTTCGTCTTGCCTCTGTTTTCCACGCGTGAGAAATGCGTTCCGTTTGCTCCTACGCTTCTGGAGTCGTTTGCGAGTTCTGTCTCGCTGTGGACAGCACTTCGGCTCAGTTTCCCTCCAGGAAAGTGAATTGTCATTTCTCCTGTGTCGCCGGCAGACTGGAAATGGGCACAAGGAGTATATCTTAACTAGGCACTGAGAGAGCTCATTTCCAAGCGGTTTCTACAGCAATAACAGTGTTAACTTCTCCAACAGAGAAGAAATCATTTATAAATGATTGTTTTGCTGTCTTTGCCTTTTATTAAAATGATTACTGGGGAACAAGATGCTTTGTTTGCCTTTGTTCCCCAAACTCTGCGCCTCTGGGTTGTTCTTTTGCAGCAAGAACCACATGCTGAAGCGACATTTTATTATTTTCATATCATAAAATGAGGAAAAAGCTTCACAGAAACTCCGTCCTATACACTCGCACACCAGCTGCACTCTGAAAAACCATAATTTTCCTTTCAAACGCAGAGTGTCGTCTGAATTGTAATATTGCCAGCGCTCAACTGTCAAGATGATGGAGGAAAATACTAATGCAGATGGTGTGAGCTTGTCACGGGCCTGCTCCATGAGCTCTCCTGGGCTGACATTTGAATAGAGATTCGAAGAGCAAGCGAGAGCTGGAAGCCATGAGCAATGGCCGTGTGGCGCAGTACGGACCCCAGGGGACGGAAGGAATCTGTGGACCCACCTTAAGAAGGCTCCTGGGTCAGGCCGAGCCACCCACCGGGACCTGTGTTTGCATGACACCTCACGCATCTTCCTGGGAACAGTGACAAGACCTTTTAGCCACTCACTCTGGTCAGCACCGGGCCCGAGACCCTTGAACTAAGGCTGTTCCCCAATTCATGAGGGTCAGGGAACCCTGCCTGAGGCAAGAGACTGAAAGGGGTAATGCTCGATTTGCTGTAGAGATGATTTGGGGGATGCTACGGTCATACCGCTCTTTGCCCCCTTTGACCCAAACCCTGGGGAATGTGCCCTATATATCTTTTTTTATTCTTTTTATTTTATTTTATTATTTTTTTAAGATTTTAATTTATTTCACAGAGAGAGAGAGAGAGCACAAGCAGGGGAGATTGGCAGAGGGAGAGGGAGAACAGGCTCCCCATTAAGCAGGGAATCCCATGTGGGAACCCATCCCAAGGCCCGGGATCATGACCTGAGCTAAAAGCAGATGCTCAACTGACTGAGCCATCCAGGCGCCCCTATTCTTTTCATTTTATATGAAAATCTTCAAAGGACACAAAAGTTGAGGAAATAGTTTAGTAAACCACCCAGATTAAAACAAAAACAAAAACAAAAACAAAAAAACCCAGATTTTAAATTACCAAAATTTTCTATTTTTACTGCATCAACTCACTTATTTTAAGCATTTAAAAAATCCCACACACCACATCTCTTTCTTCCCTGCATTCTCCAAGAGCATGTATCTTCTTCTTTTTCTTCTTTTTTTTTTAAGTAGGCTCCACACCCATCGTGGAGACCAGTGCAGGGCTTGAACTCACAACCCTGAGCTCAAGACCTGAGCTGAGATCAAGAGTCTGATGCATTGCCCACTGAGCCACCCAGGTGCCCCAGCACGTATCTCTTTTTTAAAAGAGGACACTTCCTTATGCCTTTACCACATCTAAAAAAACTAACAACTAACACTAATCCCTTGATACCATCTACTTACCATTCTTTTTTTTTTTTTTTTTTAAGATTTTATTTATTTATTTATTTGAGAGAGAGAGATCACAAGTAGGCAGAGAGGCAGGCAGAGAGAGAGGGGGAAGCAGGCTCCCCGCCCAGCAGAGAGCCCGGTGTGGGGCTCGATCCCAGGACCCTGAGATCATGACCCAAAGGCAGAGGCTTTAACCTACTGAGCCACCCAGGCGCCCCTCTACTTGCCATTCTATGTCAAATTCCCCTAGTGGTTTCACAAAGAACCCCATTCGGCTGCTCTGTAGACCAGGGTATTGGATGGGGCAGGAGGTACAAGGGAAAGGGTGGTGACTGCTTCCCCGCCCTCCCAGGCTCCGGCAGAAACCGTGCCCACAGCAGAGGCACCACTGGAGGGGCACCAGCTAGCTCCAGACACCTTCCCAAGCTGTCGGATCTTGGAATTTCCTCTCCTCAGGGGACAAGCCTACGAAGCCCTCCTCCTATTGCCCAGGGTGCCGGTGTCTTCCCCTGAGACTCACCCAGCCCCCGAGCCGCTGGAGGCGCCCCGCTCCCTCGGGGGCGACCGCTCCATAGCTTCTCCTACGGCTGTGTCCTCTCCCTGCAGGGCATTCCTAAATCGGGGAAGAGGCATCTCCCAAGGGTTCCCTCTTTCACCAGCCTCGGGGAATCACAGCTCTTCAGATCTCCCAAAGAGCCTGGGCCTCTTCGTGTGTTAGAAAATTTTGGCTGCGTTCCTCCTGGGATACCTAACGGAACCTCTGAGCGGCAGCACGTCGTGTCCCCCCTGAGGGCACACACCTGACGAGAGACACGGGGGCAGCTGAGGTCCCGCCTGGTCCCGGATTTTCTTTGGCTACAAAGAACGTGAAGACAATTGGTGAAATCTGGAATAAGGTCTTTGTTTTATTATCTGATAGTGTCATATCCATGTTAATTTCCTGATTTTGAGGATTGTACTGAAGAGCATGTCCTTGTTCTTAGAAAATGCACACTCAGGGTTGGTGGGTAAAGGGGCATCAGGTCTGCAACTTACTTTTCAATGGCTCGGAAAACAGTGAATAGAGAGAGAGGAAAAATGATAAAGCAAATGTGATAAAATGTTAACATTTGATGAATCTGGGTGAAAGGTACAAGGGGATTTTTTTGCATGAAGATTCTGGAGAAATCTGAAATCATGTCAGCCTCCTCTGCTGGGTTCGATCCATTAATCCTTTGGTTTGGGGGCATTTCCTTGACTCTCTTGTCTTCCGCAGGTGACCTCCTCTGTTTCCCCGGTGGTGTTCATTACCGTCTGTGTAACCCTCTCAAATTTCTCTCTCGAGCCTACATTTCTTTTCTTAATGTCAGATTGCACGTCCTTTTCATCCTTCCTGGAATGTCTCACCAGTTCCTCAAACTCGCCCTACCCCAGTCTGAAAGCAAGCTCTTCTCCCTTCAAAGACCTTCTCCGATTCCAGGGCTCCTCGCCTGAGGGCATAAAGCCAATGTCTTGCTCAAACCAGAACAAAGTAAACTATGACTCCTGTACTCACTGTGGGTTGCTATCTTCCTCATTCCCCCACGTACACTTTTGTTTCTTGTGGTGAAACCTGACTCTCAAACTAGAAATAGACTTTCGGCACTGCCTGGTTCATTAAGATATTCTGAGGGATCTACGATCCTTACAAAGGTTTGCAAGGAAAGCACAACAATTTTATGATCTATAACCCTAGGTTCATAACCTAGTTTCAGTAGTAACCTTATCCATAGGCTTTTTTCCCCCAAGTTAAGAGTTGATAGCATTTTTTAAATTAACATATAATGTATTATTTGTTTCAGGGGTACAGGTCTGTGAATCATCAGTCTTTTAGACAATTCACAGCGCTGACCATAGCATATACCCTCCCCAATGTCCATCACCCAGCCACCCCATCCCTCCCACCACCCTCCCCTCCAGAAACCCTCAGTTTGTTCATATGCTTTTTTTTTTTTTTAAGATTTTATTTATTTGACAGAGAGAGAGTAATCACAAGTAGGCAGAGAGGCAGGCAGAGAGAGAGGGGTAAGGGGTCTCCCTGCTGAGCAGAGAGCCCGATGTGGGGCTCGATCCCAGGACGCTGAGATCATGACCTGAACCGAAGGTAGAGGCTTTAACTCACTGAGCCTGCTAGTGTTTAAGAATTTGTTAGGAGGTGCCTGGGTGGTTCAGTGGGTTAAAGCCTTTGCCTTCGGCTCAGGTCATGATCTCAGGGTCCTGGAATCAAGCCCCGCATCGGGCTCACTGCTCAGCAGGGAGCCTGCTTCTCCCTCTCTCTCTGCCTGCCTCTCTGCCTACTTATGATCTCTCTCTCTCTGTCAAATAAATAAATAAATAAAATCTTAAAAAAAATTTGTTAGTTATTGAAATGTATGTTATTGAAACTGTATGTATATATTAAAATATTTCAAAATATTTGTCTCCATCACATTGCCATCAATATTGATGAAAATCAGAAAAGACATGCGTTTTCTATCAAATAAACTGATGACACGGTCTGTCATTCCAGTAATGATTCATTATCTTTTTTTGAAATATTTACTTTGTTAAATGTTTGTTTTTCATGACCTGTTATTTTTTTTAAAGATTTTATTTATTTGTCAGAGAGAGAGAAAGTGAGAGCAAGAGCAGAGGCCGAGGGAGAAGCAGACTCCTCACTGAGCTGGGAGCCCGATGCGGGACTTGATTCCAGGACCCCGGGATCACAACCTGAGCGGAAGGCAGCCACTTAACCGACTGAGCCACTAGGCGGCCCTCCAGTGCACCATTTTAATTTCTTTGTCGCTTTGTAACTATTTTTCAGAGTAATTTTCTTAGTGAATTTTTTAGTGATTGCTCTAGGAACTATAATGGACATTTAAATCACAATCTACCTCAGATTAATGCTAACTGAATTCCAGTAGAATGGGAAAACTTTGCTCCGATATAACTGTATCTCCCACACCCTTCTGCGGCAAAGCCTCGGCTGGCTTCTGGTAAACATGATAAACTCTTTGTGCTTTAATTACAAGTACCGTATTAGTGAGCTGACCGCACATTACTTAGAGTCATACACAGTCATTGGAAGCCAAGTGCAGAAGTCATGATAAAGATCAGTTTTAATGATTTCTATGCCTAAAGCTCTACATTTCCTCACACATTCTGTGCAAGAATAAAAACACGGCTATGTGCGCAGGCCCAGGGGAAAGGGGGGGGGGAGCTTCAGCAGGTCGTAAAATACCTCAGAGCAGTTGTACGGGCCGGAATATTTTCGACGCTCATTAGCCCCTTGAGCAGCCCCCTGATGCCAAGTTCATGGGTCACTAAGTAATGGGATGCGCTTCTTCAGCTGAGATAAGACTTAGTAACCCTTTAATGGCGTTTTGCTCGTGGTCACTGAGATGCTGTTCTTTGGCTAGATTGAAGGCTCTCGTGGCATATTCTTGTGCCTGGAATAGAATTCGCAGTTACAAAAAGAAATTGTCATAGGAAAGCTTTATGTGCAGAAGCTTCGTCTCTGCTCAACCCAGAAACAAGGGAAAGGCCCCCTCGGCTTCTTACACCATCCACTCAGCTCTTGTTGGACATTTGGGACCACCCACCGAATCCTTCTAGCTAGCCACACATGTGCTGGCTGGGACAGGGGGGACCAGAAAGACCCACCTGGCTTGACAAATAAGTAAAAATTAGTGCACCTTCTTAGCAGAGTAAGACCTCTATAGGGTCTTCATCAGGACCCTCTGAACCAACTCTGGGAGACCGTGTGATGGGGCCATCCTGGGGCCATCTTGGGGGCATGTGGTCCAGAGTTTTCACTTGGACAGAGGTCCCACAGGACATCCTGGGACAGCCTCTGGGGTGACTCTTCTTTCCCTCCTTCCATCTCCCTCCCTTCCTCCCTTCCAATAAATATTTATTTGTTTGTTTTATTTAAAGATTTTATTCACTTATTTGACAGAAAGAGAGAGCACACAAGCAGGAGGAGCAGCAGCCCCCCCTCCCCCGACCCCGCCAGGAGCAGGGTGCCCAATGCGGGACTCGATCCCAGGACCCAACCATCATGACCCAAGCTGGAGTCAGACGCTTAACCGACTGGGCCACCCAGGCGCCTCCCAATAAATATTTCTTACATGGCCACTATGTTCCGGGTACCATGATCACAGGTAGAAATTCCTGCCCTGGTGGAACTTACAATACCGTTGGGGAAAGAAGCAATAAACAAGACAAGCGAGTAAAACACCATTGTGTCTTCAATAGGGATACATGTTAAGGACAAAAATAAAGTAGGAAAGAGGGCTGGGAAGCACCAGTGGCGTTAGCAGGATTTGGTAGCTCTCCATGCGGCGCCAGGGAAAACTTCATGGAAAAGAAGACAGCTGAGTAAAAACCTAAAGGAATCGAGGTGTCAACCTTGATGCGTCCCTATTCTTTAAGGACCTCTCGTGGATCCAACATCTTTCACACATGCTTTGGGGTGAGGACTTGCATGAGTTCGAGTGGAAAATTGGACCCTGAACTGTAGGAAAGAGGTTTCATCCAGTGTAAGCTTGGAAGTTCAATGGAAATGTTTCCCTGTTCCCTGAGCACTCTTACCCCATCCCAGATAGTGCCCTGGTCTTCGCTATCACACTCGATTATAACCTGCAGGCTGCCAACTCCTGTAGGTCCCGGCATACAGTAGGTGCTTAGTAAAGTTTGCTGAAGAAAGCGGGGTGGGGAAAGGAATCCTAAATTTTCCATGACACTCACACAGAAAGGCCTCCTCCAGGCAGTCCTCCCTCTTTCTCTCTCTCCTTGCCTGCTTTTTTCTTTTCTTTTGTTTTTTTTAATATTTTATTTATTTATTTGACAGAGAGAGAGAGAGATCACAAGTGGGCAGAGAGGCAGGCAGAGAGAGAGGGGGAAGCAGGCTTCCTGCTGAGCAAAGAGCCTGATGCGGGGCTCGATCCCAGGACCCTGAGATCATGACCTGAGCCTAAGGCAGAGGCTTTAACCCACTGAGCCACCCAGGCGCCCCTGCTTTTCTTTTTCTTTGCAGCGCTATTCACTATCTGAAATCACATTATGCATTGTTTCTTTGTTTATTGTGACTTCCACTCCTCCAAAAGAAATGGGGCAAAGAATGGGCCCTCTCTGTGCCTCAGTTTCTTTATCTGTAAAGTGGGGACAGTACAATACCACTTCATGATGTGGGTCTGACAATTATATAGGATGGTGCATGAGAAGTACTTAGGCTAGTGATGGGCATGTCCCTAGGAAAGAAGACAATGTAGTTTCCATGATGCAGCTGGGACTCAACTAACGAGAAACATCTCAAACATCCAGACTGCTTTAAGATGAGGGCTTACTCAGAGGGCAAAAGCCAATGCAACTGGGCAAAACACAGCCAAATTCAACTAGAGGAATTTCCACCTCCATTTTCGACATGAAGCTTTTCTGGGGACACTTGCCTTTGAAGAATTCATCATCAGGTAGTAAAGCATGCACAGGGTTTTCAGAACAAAGATCGTTTTGTGGGGGGCTGTGTTGGATGTAGATTCTCGAATGTTCCAGATTGAAGTCAGGATCTGAATGGCTTCTGCTTCCTGGGCTTCATCTGCAACGGAAAGGAAGGACGTTGGAACGAAGCAGCAGGCCTTGGGGAGCTGTGGAGTCTCCCCTCAAGGGTGAGCATGGAGTTGTCAGGGCACCGGCCTTCTCTGCAGCTCCGCAAAACGTGCTCACCCCCACAGGTCTTAAGGTAGCTACTGTTTGACTCTTTCCAAGTCCCAAACTCTTGATTTCTTAGGCCCGCAGTGCAGGAAGCTATCACAGCGGGATTCCTTGGGTCCCCCTCAGCTTTAGCCAGAGAGCAAGAGCCCCCGGGGCTGCTGGCAGCCGGCAGTTCACTCCTCTCCCAAACCCGAGGGTGCTTGAGCACCTTGGCCTTTCTGCTTCCCCCAGGTGAGTCTGTTTATCCTTCTTCCCAGCAGCTTTGGGTCTTACTCTAGTGACCCTTTATTGATTTAGTATGAGTTATTTGGGGGCAGGCACTTATAAGCAGTCTTTACATACTATGCTTAGAGAAGAAGACAGAAAGGACATACACCATGACGCTAAGGTTGGCTGCCTTTGGAGTTCTATGATTTCTGAGTTTTCTGCTTTAACAAAAAACACTCTTTAAAATTTATTTATTTATTTGAGAGAGGGAGAGAGCTCATAAGCGATGGAGAGAGAAACAGGCTGCCCTTCGAGCAGAGAGCCTGATGCAGGGCTCGATTCCAGGACCCTGGCATCATGACCTGAGCCAAAGGAAGACGCTTAACCGACTGAGCCACCAGGTGCCCCTAACATAAACCACTTTTATAATGAAAGAAAACTCAATAAAGTCATTCATTTTTAAAAATCTTAGCTCAAGGGGCGCCTGGGTGGCTCAGTCGTTGAG
>CM053606.1:27766544-27787981 GCA_028646535.1 Procyon lotor
AACTATTTAACTTTTTTTTTTTTAAGATTTTTTTTATTTAGATGACAGAGACAGAGAGATAGATCACAAGTAGGCGGGGGGGGGGGTGGGGAGCAGGCTTCCCGCTGACCAGAGAGCCTGATGCGGGGCTCGATCTCAGAATCTTGGGATCCTGACCAGGGCAGAAGGCAGAGGCTTAATCCACTGAGCCACCCAGATGCCCCAGTATTTAACTTTTTGAGAACAGAACAAAAGCTACTATTTCAAAAATAAGGAAGCAGAGGAGTGGAAAGCTTAAGTAGTTACTCTAAGCCTGGATTCCGGATAACGTTCCAGCTGATTTTTAGCTCTCCAGAGGAAGCACAGTGACAGCTTGGTAGAAAGCTTTTCTGAGTTTTACATACAGATTTAGTATTTTTGAACACTTAATTGGATGGGACTGCAGTCCTACAGAGAATCCACTCCCATTCCTTAAATACTTGCTGCTATGATTGATTCCCAAATCTATTACCCAATTCTGACCCTCTCTCCAATTACCTTTTTTACACTTTTAAATTGATACCTAACTCACATACCATAGAAAACTCACCAGTTTAAAGTATAATTTAAATTCAGTGGTTTTTAGTATATTCACAAGGTTGTAAAAGCATCACCTTATCTAACTCCAGAACAATGTCATCACTCAAAAAAGAAACTCCAGGGGCGCCTGGGTGGCTCAGTGGGTTAAAGCCTCTGCCTTCGGCTCAGATCATGATCTTGGGGTCCTGGGATCGAGCCCCACATCGGGCTCTCTGCTGAGCAGGGAGCCTGCTTCCCACTCTCTCTCGGCCTGCCTCTCTGCCTACTTGTGCTCTCTGTCAAATAAATAAATAAAAATCTTTAAAAAATAAAATAAAAAAAAAGAAACTCCATGTGCTCTAGCTGGTTCTCTCATTCTTCTCTTTCCACCCACTGGTGCCCAGAAACCACAGATCTATTTTCTGTATGTATTTGCCTGTTCAGGACATTACATAGAAATGGAAATAGACAACATGTGACCCTTTGAGTCTGGTTTCTTACCCTTAGCATAATGTTTTCAAAGTTTATCCCATTTCATCGCATTTATCAGTATTGTATTCCTTTGTACAACTGAATAAATATTCCACTGTACGGCTATATATTTACCCATTCATTAGTTGGTGGATATTTGGGTTGTTTCTACTTTTTGGCTATTCTGAATAATGTCGCTATGAACATTTGTGCATAAATTTTTGTGTGAAAACGTTTTCAATTCTCTTGGGTATATACTTAAGAATGGAATTGTTGGGTCATATAGTAACTGTATGTTTAATTTTTTGAGGACTGCCAAACTGTTTTCCACAGAGGCTGTACCATTCTACAACACAGCGGCAATGCTGGCAAAAAGGGGTTCACTTTTTCTAGATCTTTGCCAACACTTGTTATTCTCTTTTTTTACTACCATTTTAGTGTGTGTGAAGTGGTATTTCATTGTGGTTCTGTTTTGTACTTCCTTAACGTTAATTAATAACGTTCAGCACCATTTCATGTGCTTACTGGCCATTTGTATATCTTCTTTGAGAACTGTTTATTCAAACCTTCAGTCCATTTTTAAACTGGGTCTTTTACCTTCTTATTGTTGAGTTTTAAGAGTCCTTTACGTACTCTAGATATAAAATCCTTATCTGATACATGACTTGTATTTTCTCCCATTCTGTGAGTTGTCTTTTCACTTTCTTGATAGTGTTCTCTGATGCACAGAAGTTTTAAATTTTCATGTTTTTCTTTGGATCTTTGTGCTTTTGATGTCACATCTAAACTGTTGCCTAATCCCAAATCACACAGATTTCCAACTATGTTTCCTTCTGTAAGTTTTGTTTTTAGCTCTTGCATTTAGCTCTTTCTATGGTGAAAGGCAGGGGTAGAAATTCATTCTTTTGCATGTGGCTAAGCAGTTATCCCACCATCATCCAGAAGGGACTATTCTTTCACCAGTTGAAAGGTCTTGGTACCCTTGTTGAATATCAGTTGGCCATAAATATATATGCTTATTTCTGGACTCTCAATTCTAGTCCATTCATCTATACGTCTATCCTTATACCACTACCACAGTCTTCATTACTGCAGCTTTGCAGTAAAATTTGAAATTGAAAAGTATTAGTGCTCTAGTTTTGTCCTTTAAAAAGACTTTTTAGCTATTTTGGGTACTTTGTCTTCTCATTTAAATTTTAGGATCATTTCCTAAACGTGTGTTCATTTGTACAAAAATGACAGAATTTTGATAGGGATTGCATCGAATCAATAGATCAATTTGAAGTGTTATCTTTTTTTTTTTAAAGGTTTTTTATTTATTTATTTGACAGAGATCACAAGTAGGCAGAGAGGCAGGCAGAGAGAGAGGAGGAAGCAGGCTCCCTGCTGAGCAGAGAGCCTGATGTGGGGCTTGATCCCAGGACCCTGAGATCATGACCTGAGCTGAAGGCAGAGGCTTTAACCCACTGAGCCACCCAGGTGCCCCTGAAGTGTTATTATCTTAATATTAAGTCTTCTAAACTATGAATATGGAATATCTTTCCATTTATGTAGGTCTTTAATTTCTTAAAAAAATTTTTTTTAGTTTTCAGTGTATAAGTCTTGTCCTTCTTTGGTTAAATTTATTTCCTTTTTGATGCTATTGTAAATGGAATGCCTTTCCTAATTTCAGATCATTCATTGCTAGCATGTATAAATACAACTGATTTTTGCACCTTGATCTTGAATTCTGTAACCTTGATGAATTCATTTATTAGCTCTAGTAGTTTGTTGTGCTTTCTTCATAGGTCCTTTAGGGATTTCTCTATAGAAGATCATGTCATCAGCAAAACAAGTACTTTTACTCCTTCTTTTCCAAGTTGGATGTCTTATTTCACTGTCTTGCCTAATTGCCCCAGCTAGCATTTTTAGAACAATGTTGAATAGAAGTGATGAAAGCAACATTCTTGTCTCATTCCTGATTTTAGGAGGGAAAGCTTCCTGTCTTTGATCACTAATTATGTTAGCTTTGTGGGTTTTTTTTTTAAGATTTTATTTATTTATTTGACAGAGAGGAGAGAGATCACAAGTAGGCAGAGAGGCAGGCAGAGAGGGGGAAGCAGGCTCCCTGCTGAGCACAGAGCCTGATGTGGGGCTCAATCTCAGGACCCTGAGATCATGATCTGAGCCGAAGGCAGAGGCCCTAACCCACTGAGCCACCCAGGTGCCCCTAATGTTAGCTTTGTGTTTCTCTATAGGTTATTCATAGATACCTTTTACCAAGTTATGAAAGTTCTGTTATATCCCTAATTTGTTTTTATCACAAAGGCTATTGGATTTTATCAAATGCTTTTTCTTTAACTATTGAGATTATTATGTGGTTTTTATCTTCTCTTCTGTTAAGATGAGGTCTTAAATTGATATTAGTATATTGAGCCAACCTTGAATTCCTGGGAGAAATGCCACTTGGTCATGAAGTATAATCCTTTTTATATGCTGCTGGATTTGGCTTGCTAGTATTTTGTTGAGGATTTTTTGCATCTATATTCATGAGAGATACTGATCTGTAGTTTTCTTTTCTTGTGATGTTTTTGTCTGGTTTGGTATTAGAATAATCCTGGCCTTATAAAATGAGTTGGGGACTTTTTCTCTTCCTATTTTTTTGGAAGACTTTTTGAAGAAATGGGATTAATTCTTTTTAAAGTATTTGATAGAATTCACCTGTGAAGTCATTTGGTCCTGGGCTTTTCTCTGTGGGAAGTTTTTGACTGCTAGCTAAATCTCTTTACAGATCTACTCGGACACTATTTTTCTTAGTCAGTTTTGTAGTTTGTGTCTTTTTAGGAATACACTTCATCTAGGTTTTCTAATTTGTTGGCACACAATTATACATAGTATTCTCTTATAGTCTCTTATTTCTGCAAAGTTGCTAGCAATGTCCCCACTTTCATTTCTAACAGTAATTTGGGTGTTCTGTTCTTCGTCCATCTAGCTAACGGTTTGTCAATTTTGTTAAGCTTTGGTTTTGTTGATTGCCTATTGCTTTTCCATTCTCTATTTCACTTATCTCTGCTCTAATCTTTAATATTTTCCTCGTTCCACTAGCTTTGAGTTGAGTTTGCTTTTCTTTCACTATTTTCCTAAAGTGGAAGGCTAAGTTACTGATTTGAGATCTTCCTTCTTTTATAATGTATGTGTTTACAGCTAGAAATTTCCTTCTGAGTACTGCTTTCACTGCATCCTGTAAGTTTTAATATTTGTGGTTTTGCTCTCATTTCCTCTCAAAGCATTTTCTAATTTCTCTTGTGATTTCTTCTTTGACCTACTGGTTGTTTAAGACTGTGTTATTTCCATACATTCATAAATTCCCCAGATTTCCTTGTTATTGATTAATGTCATTCTACTGTGTCACAGAACATACTTTGTATAATTTCAATCCTTACAAATTTACTGAGACTTGCTCTATGGTCTAACACATGGTCTATCCTGGAGAATGTTCCGTATGTGCTCAAGAAGAAAGTATATTCTGCTATTGGTGGTGGTGTTTTATAGATGTCTGTTAGGTTTAGTTGGTTTATAGTGTTGTTGAAGCCTTGTTTTGCCTTTCTAATGTTCCTTATTGACAGTGGAAAACTGAAGTGTTCAACTATTATTTATTTCTCCCTTCAATCCGACAGTTATTACTTCTTGCATTTTGAGACTGTTGTTGAACATATAAGTCATGAGTTTTTGCATTTCTTTCACCTATTATATATTTTTACCCAAATGTGACTAAGTTAACTGTTTGATTCCAATTATACATATTCTGAAATTGGTAACAATAACCAAGTACAGGGCCAGCAAAGTTTTTCTGTAAAGGGCCTAATAGTAAATATTTTAGGCTTTGAGAGCTACATGGTCTCTGCTACAAAAATTCAACTCTTTTGTTGTAGCAGAAAAGCAGTCATAGGCAACATATAGTTTTGCTCAAGCATTCTCTCTCCTTCCTTCTTCTAGGACAACAGAAATGCAATAAAGTGTGCGTGTGTGTGCATTTTTTTTTAAGATTTTATTTATTTATTCAACAGAGAGGAGAGAGATCACAAGTAGGCAAAGAGGCAGGCAGAGAGAGGGGGAGAGCAGAGAGCCCGATGTGGGGCTCGATCCCAGGACCCTGAGATTGTAACCTGAGCTGAAGGCAGAGGCTTCAATCTATTGAGCCACCCAGGCGCCCCTGTGTGTGTATTTTTAAGCTCAGGTGCCACTAAAGTATTTTCTTTATAAGCTGCAACTGCTATCACAGAAATGATAAAAGCATTAAAATTTTTTTAATAGAGAATTATTGTAAACAAATCAATAAAGGCACTTAACAGCCAGGATATAGAAATAGTTGAGTTCCACAGGGTATTTATTAAATAGGGGCTTCTTGAGTAATTGTGTGAGCAATGGAAATATTACTTAACTACCTAGACTTTTGTTCCATTGAGAGTATTTGACATATCTTGCTTTTCCAAATAAAATGAGCATTTTTTATATATTCATGAGCTCTTTCCTCATTTGTCTGTCTCACCCTTAACACTCAACACAGGGTCGTGCATAAAGGAGTTGAAAATTATGCTTTCAGTCAGGGTTCATTATCAAGTAGCCTGTGAGCCAGATGTGCTTTGTTTGGCTATTATCCTGTTTTTAAAACTGAATTTATTTTTTATTTTTAAAAAAGATTTTATTTACTTATTTGACAGAGAGAAAGATCACAAGTAGGTAGAGAGGCAGGCAGAGAGAGAGGGAAGCAGGCTCCCTGCTCAGCAGAGAGCCCGATGGGGGGCTTGATCCCAGGACCCTGAGATCATGACCTGAGCCGAAGACAGAGGCTTTAACCCACTGAGCCACCCAGGCACCCCTAAAACTGAATTTAGATGTCATTAGGCAGGACATTCATTCTGCAGTTTACCACAGATCCAGTGAATACCATTTCACTGCTGTTTTCTCTTCCTGGCAAGTGAAAGCATTTTAATTTGTGCTCCGTATGTTCAATAAGAGGAAAACATATTTCAAATTACTCTTATCTATATGCTATGATTTGCTCACCTAGTCCTGAAGCGTCTTTTACCATCTGTAATGTTTCAGTGTGTACTTTAATAAAACTGTCCTTTCTTACAAATGTTCAATTCCCTGGGAACATTCTTACAATCCAATACAGAACAATATGTGCAAGATTACACAGAGTATATAAAACAGATGTATGTATAGGAAAAGAATATAAGGAAATTGATCAAAATGTCAGGTTATTAATCTCTGGGTTGTGAGATTATGGATTATTTCTCTTCTTTATTTTTTATATTTTCAAGTTTTCTACAGTGAGCATGAATTACATTTACAATCGGGGAAAAAACTCTTTTGCAGAAAAAGAAAAAAAAATTTTCACAAATTCCGTAGATTGACCTCCCTGCTTCTTAAATTGGAACAAGGAGAAAGAATATTTATTGAGTACCAACTTGGTCTCAGGCATGATGCCACATGCTTTACATTCAACTACAAAATCCTCATGAGGGAGGAGTATTAAAGCTCCCATTTCTGAGTTACAGAATAATTACCTCAGTTTTATTTTATGGAAAAATCTTGAAATTGCCAGGACACAAGGATAGAGAAATCTGGAGAAAAGAGGAAGGGTAGGGTGGAGGGAGAGAAGGCCTTAAAGAGAATTAAAGGCAGTGAAAGAGAAGAAAGGAAATAATGGTGGATAAGGGCAGAGGAAATAATAATTTATTCATGTATTCATCAAATATTTAGTTTCAACTATTTCAAGACACTCTGCAAGAGATTGTAGGGTAGGGGCGCCTGGGTGGCTCAGTCGTTAAGCGTCTGCCTTCGGCTCAGGTCATGATCCCAGGGGCCTGGGATCGAGCCCCGCATCGGGCTCTCTGCTCGGCGGGAAGCCTGCTTCTCCCGCTACCATTCCCTCTGCTTGTGTTCCCTCTCTCGCTGTGTTTCTCGCTGTTAAATAAATAAAATCTTAAAAAAAAAAAAAAAAGAGAGAGATTGTAGGGTATACACAGATGAGTATGACACAGATCAAAAGAGAGCATATGTATGATAGTCCTTCAATATGCATTCAATATAATATCCCGCATTAATGGAACATAATAAAATTGACCTAACACACTTGCTGACTACTGAAATGAAGAAGGGAAATAAAAGTCAACTGAGAGTACAGAATGACTTCAAAGTGAATTGAGAGGAAGAAGGAATTATTCCTGGCTGCAGGGATGAAGGCAAGAGGGAAGATGCTCATATCAGTCAAAGGACTCCAATCTCTCCCTTGAGTGCCAGGCCTGTACTTGAAGTTGTTCACTAGCCATCTCTCCCAAGTGACCTGAAGGCCCTCAAACTCCGTGTCCCCAACCCAGTCCATTACCTACCACCACCTCTCTCTGTGTTACTAGGTTTACTATCCATTCAGAAGTTTGCTTATTCAACAAATGATCACTGAGTGCCTGGTATGTGCGACCAGTAGGTTCAATAAAAGACACAGATATTAAATAAGCAAACACAAAATAAAAAAGTACAGAAAAAAGGAAGTACAGGTGAGACAGAAAAATAAAGATAAGTGTATTTTCAGAAAGACCTCTCTGAAGAAATAACATTTCTGAGAACTGAAGGATGAGAGGGCCCTAGGAAGATCTGTGGTTGAAATGGAGGTTCCCAGCAGTGGGGACAGGCTAGGCAAAGAAACTGAGGCGGGAAAGGACCTAGGAAATCAGAACTGAAAGAAAACCTCTGTAATTGCATCAAGGAAGAGAGGGAGTGAGTGTGGTGGGAAATGAAGGTAGAGAGCTCACCGGGGCCTCGTAGTTTCTGCTACAAACTCTGAATTGTATTCTAAATGCAATGAGGAAATAGCAAAGAAAACACAGATGCCATCCCTCCCTTCATGGGATATACAGACCTAGTGAGGAATACAGACTATTCAATGACTGATTTCAATCTGTGTCATAAGTTTTAGGATAGGGAATATATAAAGTGCCGTGAGAGCACTAAGGAGGGACACCTAATTCAATCTGAGGCGGTATATTCACTCTCCACTGGGACCACTGCAACAAATTCTTAATCAGTTATGCAGCCTCCAGGGTCTACCTTCCAATTTATCTTCCACACTGCTACCTGTCATCCTTCCTTAACACAAGTGAGAGCCTGCCAAAACCATCCATAACCTCCCAGAGGACAAATTCCAAACTTCTTGATCTCATGTCACCATTCAGTCCTAACCTCTATCTTCTTGGTTTAAACTCCTCCTACTATCTATCACAATGTTTTTTGGTGTTTTTTTTAAAAGATTTTATTTATTCATTTGTGAGAGAGAGAGCACAAGCAGGCAGAGAGGCAGGCAGAGGCAGAGGGAGAAGCAGGTTCCCTGCTGAGCAAGGAGCCGGATGTGGGACTCGATCCCAGGACCCTGGGATCATGACCTGAGCCGAAGGCAGCTGCTTAACCAACTGAGCTACCCAGGCGTCCCTATCACAATGGTTTTTAAACTTTTTTCTTAGTAAGAAATACATTTTATCATTACAAACACTCGTATCCACATAAAACACTAGAAAGTTTCAAGAAACAATTCAAGTAGGATTACTCTGATACTTTCTATTTTATTCTACTTTTTCCCCTAAGATGTTTGTTGATTTATTCTTGACTGGCTAATGGGTCTAGTCCACAGTTTGAAAATCAGTGACTGCCTCTTCCACTACTACCGTCTCTACTCAGCTCTGAACAAACTGTTCTTTTACCCTTTACCCAAGTAGACCTGGACGCTGGGAGTACCCTGTCCTTCTGTCTTAGATGTTCATTCACCTAGCAATTTCCTACTGACCTTTCAAGAGTCATGTCAAACATTATTTGTTCAGAAAACCTTTCCAGATACTGTCCCAGTCACCTTGCTTCCATCCACAGAGGTCCCAAGAAATACCACATCCTGAGGGACGGTACTTGTCATGCAGGATCTATTATAATGATTTTTCAAAAACAAGTTATTCTGCTCTGGACTAGGTTTCTGGACATCAGCAACTTAGCTGTTTATCTCCGGTCCAACATAGGACCTAATCGGAAGCAAAAGCCAGGGGATGTTAATAATTAATAAATGAAAACTCACCTCCCCACGCTCTCACCACCTTGGCTGCGCACTTCTCTCTATCCCTCAAGCACACTTGTCTTCCCTCCCTCAGAGCCTTACTCTTTCGGCAGCATTTCCATGGCGGACTGTCCCTACTTCATCTCCAATCAGTGACTACCCTTAGAAAGGCCATCCGTCCAAACTCCTGTCACATTTCCTTTGTGTTTATGGCATTTATGACTCTAAAATTCTTTTCTTTTTGTGTGTTCGCTTACTTATCTTCCACATTGGTATGTTAGATCTTCAAGTCCACCAAGTATCCCCCAGGAACTTTGGCTGCTAGAACAATGCATAGCGCACAGTAGGCGGTCAACAAAACCTCTATAAACGAATGAGGCAGTGGGAGAAGAGGCAGACAGAGAAGTCTTAGGGACCTGTCCTGAAACTGCCTTGAGTGTTGCCTGGCAAGCTGGTGCTACGGCTTACACAAGGCACCCAGGTGTCACATTTCAAGGCCTACCAGTAGTAAGTGACCGTGCAGGCCGTGCACATCCGCTCGGCCGGGGCTTCGCACACCTCGCAGCAGAGCCGGCGCCCCTTGGGCACTGCCAGCGGGTAGATGATATCCATCTTGCAGCCAGCGGTGTCGGTCTCCAGGACGGTTGCCCAGCAAGGACACGCTGGACGCCGGCGTCACGTGACCGCCATCGGACAGCCTCGTTCCCTGGAGTTCAAGCGTAGGGGGGAGGGGCGTGACTCCACTGACATCTAGAGTGTTTTTGTGGGGTTAAAAACAACAACAAACAAACAAACCAAAACACAAAATTCCTCTCCCTAAGTCCCGAGGGTTCAATGGCCGGGTAGTAGGATTCCAGTGGAATCTAAGTCCAGAAAGACCGATACGGTGGCCGGTGAGAGGCAAAAACTGCCAGTTCTCTACCCGAGGAGGAAACGAACATCAGGGGAGGAGGTCCTTCGAGATACCCGCCCAGCCGACAACTCTCGAGTCAGCTCAAGGTCACCTCTGGAAGGCTGTGAGGCAGACACGGCGCGCAACCCCACAGGACCAGAAAGCCGGCGCCAGCGTGCGGCGAGTAGGGGAGAGCCCCGCCCCCTCACGAGTGCGCCTGCGCGGGGCCCGGGATCCGGGCGGGGCCGCGGCGCCCGCTGCAGCGGAGTGTGCGCGAGTGCGAGTGCGCCCGGGGACTGATGGCGGAAATGGATCTGGTCGCCGAGTTTCCCAAACCTGCGAATGCTGCGCGCTACGCCGAGGTTATGGGTCGCTTCGTCGCCAGGCTGGGCGCTCAGGGCCGGCGGGTGGTGTTGATCACGTCCGGCGGCACCAAAGTTCCCCTGGAAGCCCGGCCAGTGCGCTTCCTGGACAATTTCAGCAGCGGGCGGCGCGGTGCTATCTCGGCCGAGGCCTTCCTGGCCGCGGGTTACGGGGTCCTGTTTCTCTACCGCGCTCGTTCCGCCTTCCCCTTTGCCCACCGCTTCCCGCCCCAGACCTGGCTATCGGCGCTGCGGCCCTGCGGCGCAGCCCCTTCGGGCTTGCTGAGCCTGGAGGCCGAGGAGAATGCACTTCCGGGCTTTGCGGCTGCTCTGCGGAGCTACCAGGAGGCTGCGGCTGCCGGCACCTTCTTGGCCGTGGAGTTCACCACTTTGGCGGACTATTTGCATCTGCTGCAGGCTGCGGCCCAGGCGCTCAATCCGCTGGGTGCGTGCGTTTAGGAGCTCAGGGTTTCCTGCAGGCAGAGCCTTTCCCCCCAGACACTTTCCCCCTCACCTTTTCATTATCCGCAGTCTAACACTTGGGGAGCCTGAGTTGAAAGGAGCTGATCCCATATCCCACTCCGATTTATTACACCCTGTGCTTCTCTCTGCAGGCTCTTCTGCGATGTTTTACCTGGCTGCGGCCGTGTCAGATTTCTATGTTCCTGTCTCAGAAATGCCTGAACACAAGATCCAGTCATCTAGGGGCCCACTGCAGGTGATGGGCACTTCTCTTCCAGAGATCTGATCCCCCATAATCAATCTTGGGTTAATTTCCTCTTGATCTGGAGATGGCCTTTCTGCATTCCGTATGTGATAGGCCCTAGGGATACAGAGATGAATAAGACACCGCCCTCCCTCAAGAACCTCACAATCTAGTGAGGGAGCTGGACACAGACATAATTACAGTACAGAGTGATAAATGCTCTAGTAGAGGTACGTACAAAGTGAAGTCAGAGCATGGGGTGAGTGAATCTTGGGGAAGTCAAGGAAGGCTTCCTGGAGGACATGACATAAACTGGGTTTTAAAAGATGAACAGTATAGCAAAGTAGGGAAGATCATTCTAGATAGAGTAGAAATTGGAGTTTGGAAACGAACAGTGTGCTGTGAACTGAAGATGTTTAGTAAGGCTAGAGAGCAGGGAGAGGGGGGCGTAAGGTGGGTGGGCAGACGGAAGAGAGCTTATTTCATAGAAGATTTTGTATTCCTTCTTAAGTAGCTTGGACTTTATCCTGTGGAACTAAGGAAAACAAGTAGGATAATGAGATAAATTTTTTGTTTGAAAAGAATATTCCGGTATCAGTATGAAAGGTGAATTAGAGAGTGGCGGGTGTAGGTTAGATGATGATCATTATAGTTTAAGGAAAGGGTATCGGGTGGCTAGTGGTGTGGTTGAGATGTTGAGGTGATCTGGCATCCTGGGACCTTAGAGAATTCTTAATCATTTACGATTCAAGCAGAATTTAAATAGGAGAAACCACCTCTGAGACACTTGCTGACTTTGTAGGATACTTCATTTGTTCATTTCTACAAGTATTTATTGAGTACCTATTAAATGCCAAGTGCCGTAGTAGGACCTGGAGATAAAGCAGTGTAAAGAAACATACAGTGCTCTTCTGTTGCGTACACTCTTCAGAGACCATAAATATGTCAAATGCAAATACATCAAATGCATACTATGTTAGATAGTGAAAAATGATAAGTGGGAAATTAAGTGGGGAATGGGAATATAATCCCTCTCATACTTGCTAACTTGCTGAAATCCTGATAATTTTCATAGTAATTTCACACTTTAAAAATTCTGGGAGCTTTAGTTTATCCTGTATTTTTTAGTTCTTTCTCGAAAGTACACAAACCAACTCAACATTCTTAGAAGGGATCAAGAATGGTATAGTAGGAGTTTTGATCAAGTGAAAATAAAATCAGTTCTTTTTCTTCAGTGCTAAGATATGTTATGAGTGACAGTTTTTAAATGGAATCAAATAGCCATTCTACTGGTACAAGGAATATTTTAGGCTAAGAGATGTAAAAACCCAGCATTAATTAAACTGCCAAAATTACATTTGTGTTATGGATTTGTGTGAGTAGATTTGTTTATTTGAGTCTGGTTTAAAATAAGGGGAATATTTAAGAAAATACAATGCTGTTTTTCAGAGCTCTGTTAATGGTGGTGAGGGTGGTAGGGCAAGGTTAACTGATAAGACGTGGTTTGTCTCAGAATTTGTATGAATCCTTGGAATTAGGTATCCTTATGAACCCAACAGAGCCAAGGCTCCTGAGCTAAGGATTTAAAATGCTTTGAAAAGTTTGACAATGAGAAATCCCACTTAAATTTGACATCGCCAAAAATCTAAGTCCCTGCTTTCTTAGTTTCCCATGAGACTGACCTGGTAGATATTGACCTTTGTTTGCTTATTAAGCTTTTCTTTTTCCAATACAGATAACAATGAAGATGGTGCCGAAAATGCTTTCTCCTTTGGTTAAAGACTGGGCTCCCAAAGCATTTATAATTTCCTTTAAGTTGGAGACGGACCCTTCCATCGTAATTGATCGAGCACGGAATGCTTTGGAAGTTTATCGACATCAAGTCGTGGTGGCCAATAGCCTTGAGTCACGGCAGTCCTCTGTGGTTATTTTAACGAAAGACTCTGAAACCAAGATATTGCTGTCAGAGGAAGAAGTAGAAAAAGGCATAGACATAGAACAGAAGATAGTGGGTGATCTTCAGTCTCGACACACAGCTTTTATACATGACAACTAAAGTAAAAAGCCTTTGTAGGATCAAAAATTGTTCAGTGGAAAAAAAGCGTTCAGTGGATCAGGGCTCTTCTAAGTGGTAAAAACAAATCCTTTGCTTTCATAAAGACAAAACATGAAAGGAAAGAAACAGTGAGTGGTATGCAGGTGAATGTAGTTTGGTATTTTTCTTTTAAAGATAATTTCATACTCAGTAAAAATGAAAACAAAAGCAAAGCGGTCATGACCAAACCACCTGACACACTTATCTGATTATCACCTGGATTTTGAAAGTAAACACGAGCTTTTCCTCACCTTTAGAAAAAGACCTTATTGGGAATTATATTCCCCAGCATATACATGTGAGGCCTGAATATCAACCTTCATACTATGAGAAGGATTATGGATGCATGAACGGCCGTGCCTTAAAGATCAAATATTTCTCGATGCCTACTGTGTGGTAGGCCCTGAAAATTATGAGGATTAAAACGAATAAACATGTCTGTCTGGGAAATGGATGTATGAAAAATAAAGTGCAATAAAGTGTGTGCTCAAAAGCCAACATGATGGAAATGATGCTTTTTGGAAATTTATCAAAGATGGGAGTACAAGAGGACACTTCCCTTAAGATAGGTTTGTCTGTGGAATGATGAGCTTCCCATTACATTCACTTTTTGCTTTTCCTAGGTTGACTCTCTATTTGAGTTAACAATTTACCTTTTAAATATTTTAGAACTGTTCTTAAGGGAAACTTGATTTCTACCTGGGCAAGGAAGGGGCCTATTAGTGATTTCTGCCCTGAGGGAAGCTTTACTATATGGTAAGGAGTAGCGGCTTTGGAGCCATCTCAGCCGAGTTTGACCCTTTGAGCTATATCACCTGCTACTTTTTAAGTTTAGACCCTTGACTTAATCTTAAGTTCCTCATTTATAAAATAGAGATAAGTCTGTTGAATAATGCCGTTTGTTGTGAGGATTAAGTAAAACAGTGAAGATAAAGCATTACATCTAGTGTCTGGCATGGAGATTTTTTACCTGCATGTAAATTTTTCTCAGCAAGGCAGTATTCTGATGGTGCCTTGCTTGATCCCTGACTTTTTTTTTTTTCTTAAGATTTTATTTATTTGATACAGAGAGATTACAAGTAGGCAGAGACAGAGAGGGAAGCAGGCTCTCCACTGAGCAGAGAGCCTGATGCGGGGCTCGATCCCAGGACCCTGAGATCATGACCTGAGCCAAAGGCAGAGGCTTTAACCCACTGAGCCACCCAGGCGCAAGGTTCCCTAAATTCTTGAGTTTTCAAAGCGCCTGTCACTGTCCTGAGCTTTGGGTTGGGAGTGCACAAGAAATGTGGTTCTGAAAAGTCCCCTAAATGATCTGTAGGATGGTCCAGAGTGCATGTTGAGAAACTACTATTAATAAGTAGGTATAGGCAGGAAATACACTTCATGTATTTGATTTAAAATGCGATTAGTGGTGTTGGAGTTGGGAGGGTAACCCAATGTGTCTGATGACTGGTGTGATAAATTTCAGCTGAAAAGATGTGAGCAGTGGTGCAAAGATGCATTGACATGTCACTAAATAAAGAAATGTGACTTACAAGCAGAGGAAAAACAACTGCAGCAATCAGGACTGTTCTGGAAGCAGCAGTCCCATTGAACAAAAATTTTAACTTAAGGTCCAATAGCAAAATCTCAAAGACAACAGGCTCTGTCAGCAGTGACTGCAGTACTGAAGGGATAAGAAGCAAAAGATTGATTTTTTTTTTCCTTACATATATTGCTTCATGTGAGTGGTGACTGTCATGATGTTTGAATGTCCAATGAGGATAAATGGAGTGAAAACTAGAAGTGATGTTTGTTTCTACCATAACTACTACTTCCCTTGGGAACCATTTCCTATCCTGTTTTGTTAGGCTTAAACAAACACCTTTTTCCTACATGGAATTATTTAAAGTGTTTTCCCGTTTAGTTTAATTTCCATTTGGACCCCTTAAACAGTATTACACATGTTAAAATTCCAAGAGGTTTTTTGTTTGTTTTTAACAGCAAATAGGAGTGTGCAAAGAAAGAACGAAAAGGAACGCGAGTCAATGACAGCAAATGAGAAAGCACTTGATTTTTAAATATCAAGGACCAAGAGGACCAAGAATCGTTTCCCTGAGGAAGTGACACTTGAAGTGATAAGCAGGAGTTAAGTTGACTGGAACTGGTGAGCGTCTTAGATCCGAGAAAACACACTTGTAAGGTGGAAGTGGTTGAAGTACTTCCATAAAGTAAGGGGTGAGATCTGTCTAGGTAACTGGTAAGGCTTTTGAAAGGATCCTATGTGGAACTAGAGTAAGACTGAAATGTAGGTACCTGTTTGGGATATCAGCAAAGCAAGGGCCCCCCAAAATCAAGCTTTGATGAACTAACTAGAATCTTGCAGTTAAGAGCATTTAAATGGACATGTTTTAACCAAGCCTCTGTTAAGCCGCCATTTAGAAATTTTTATTTTGCACAACATGGGTGGAGGACAGGCTCACTTAAACTGAATTTTCAGTGCTTAAGACTTCTAAAGGGCTTCTGTCTTAGGGACAATTCTAGCCAAATCCGATTTCTTCATTTTTACAATAATAAAGCCAGGTCCGAAAAATGTGATTTGTCTTAGGCGCCTCGGGTAGTGACA
The DNA here is from genome assembly GCA_028646535.1 of Procyon lotor. Taxonomy (NCBI): domain Eukaryota; kingdom Metazoa; phylum Chordata; class Mammalia; order Carnivora; family Procyonidae; genus Procyon; species Procyon lotor. The sequence goes on from CM053606.1 coordinate 27,782,293, forward strand.
GATCTAGACCTAAAATTTACAACTCCTGCCCCTCTCCCTTTTAAGAATGAAGTTATTTCCAGAGAAATAGAACCAAGGTTATTAATTCGGGTCCCCACTTAGGGCCTGACGGGAAGCTATTTGATAGTTATAAATGCCCGCTGACAAAATGTAACCTTAAAGTAGGAAAAGCGCTCCTATGCTGTTACCATGGTTACTGCAAAGCCAATGGAATGGGGCGTACTTTTGTTTCTGTCGGAAAACCCCGCCCCACGACCCGACGGCCAATGGGGTGCAGTGTCTCCACAGGAAGCGCCGTCCCCCGAGCCAATGGTGCGCGTCGTTTCTATGGTTCCCGCCGGAAGGACGCCTCGGCGTCTCTGCGGCAAGCGCGGTTGCTATGACGCCCGGCCCTGGGTAGGCACCTGCAGCTGGCGGCTGAGCAGCTGTGGAGCGGAGTGAGTTGGGATCCTCACGGCACCCGCCGAAAGAGTTTCCGGCCTGGTTCCTGAGGTTCCCGCGGTTCTGCCTCAGCCCTGAGGAGGAAAGCGCCTTTTCTGCGTTCTTTTTCTGCATTCCAGGTGTTTCCCCGCTTCTCTCGCCAGGGTGGCCAGGAACCGGAGAAGAGCCCTCCTGGCTCTGCCTTTGTAGTGGCGGGCTGGAGTGATTCTGCCTGAAGAAGGGACCCAGCCGCCACAGGCCTTTAGAATTAGGCTCTCTTATTTAATTTAGAGAGGGCTTGGAACCCGTCGGTTAGGTGGGCGCCCCTTTTCTCACTGCCCAGGCGAAGACTCTGCCCTGCACAGACCACGGCGCTTGATGGGCCTGACCCGTGCCGAGTCCTCTGAGCCACGGCTTCCCCTGGTCCTAAGCTTGTGAACAAAGAACTGCCGTTTGCTGCTTGCTCGCCCTGTGTTCATCATGCAGAACCTTAAATGCCGATGAAGCTCTGGAGAGGCCTTTTGTATCTTCAGCCTCAGACGTCATCAAGTCAGTTACTTTCTGCCTTTCGAGCTACAATCTCATCCGCTTCTCTCATCACCCTCAGCACCAGTTTTCTCATCCTGCTCATTCCACAGCCATTTTCACCCTTTCTTGTCCGCGCTGCATATCACTGAATGTCCATTCGTCTCCACCACCTCTGCCACCTATAGACCACCTCCCTCTGATTTCCCGCTACAATGCTTTGGGTAGCTAAGTATTCCGCATTCTTCAGCTCTGGAATCCTGTGGAAGATTTTCTTTGTTTCTCTGCACTGTGGCAAGCTCCCTGTCTTGGCTAAACTAACTAGCTTGCAGAGGCTCACTTTGGTAAATACAAACAGTAAATTTCTACAAGCCTAGTGTGTTTTGAAAACGGGGGTGGGGTGGGGGTGGGAACCAAAATGCATTTTTAAGCCCGTCCCAGGCTTATATGAAGAAAGATTGTTCCTTGCTCAAGTGAATACTATGTTAGATTTACATGATGTATTTATGCATGTGAAAAGATCATTCTGAATGATTTATTCCTGGAGAGGAGGTGCTTAAAACAGTTCTTGTGCCTTATCTTCATGTTTGTTTGTTTGTTTCTTTCTTAAGATTTATTCATTTTAGAGAGAGTGCACGTGTGCATAGGGGAGGGCACAGAGGGAGTGGGAGAAACAGATTGACACTCACTGACCTGGGCGTGGAGCTCCCCCAGGACCCTGAGATCAAGACCTGAGGCGAAATCAAGAGTTGGCTGCCCAACTGACCAAGCTACCCAGGCGCCCCTTCATGTCAGTTTCTTAACCAGAAAACATTCTTTATGATGTGAGCCAAGAGCAGAAACAATGAGGAGTGATTGAAAATAAATATTTTTGACAAGGGAGCAGGCTTAACAGTCCTAAAAAAGACTGGAACATAGAACCTTAAAAAATAGAATGAGATTCATTTAGAGCCAGTGCACTTTTCTTTTAGTTGAAAAATTTTAATTTGTCTTAAAGTTTGTCCTCCTTGTTGAGTCTTACTATTTCTTTTTCAATATTCAGGTTTAAGTGTAAACTTATTTTGAAGATATGCACTTTTAGCAGGTACTTTGGGGGCTAGAATGATTTGGATGTTTTTATTTTCTCAGGCCAATTACAGCACTATTTGTGATATACTCAAGCCAGGTCAAATTTCCAAATATTCCAAAGAGAAATTCAGCTTTCTCTTTTATAATGGATTGGAAAAAAAGAAAAAGAAGTTCTGGGGACACCTGGCTGGCACAGTCGATTGGGTGTCCAACTCTTGATTTTGGCTGAGGTCATGATCTCAGGGAAATCAAGCTCTGAGATCAGTGTGGGTCTCTGCTTGAGATTCCCTCTCTCCCTCTCCATCTGTCCCTCCCCCTGCTCACACTCTAAATAAATTTAAAAAATAAATAAGTAACATCTTTAAAAACTAAAGAAAGAAAAGAAAAACTTCTGAAACTTTTTCAGTTTTTCACATTGGATAAATTCTAACTTTGAAAGGCAGAGTGTTAGATGCTCTATTTTAAGGATCTTACCTTTCCCCTTCCAATATGTATTTACTGAACAAACATCATTAGGGCAACATTGAAAAGTAACTTTTTAAAAACTTTCCTCTCACCCTAGGACAGTGGCTCTAAACACAGGGGGTGATCTTGCTCCCCATGAGACATTTGGCAAAGGATGGAGATACTTTTTTTTTTAAAGATTCATTTATTTGACACACAGAGATCACAAGTAGTCAGAGAGGCAGGCAGGGAGAGAGGAGGAAGCAGGCTCCCTGCTGAGCAGAGCGCCTGATGTGGGGCTTGATTCCAGGACCCTGAGATCATGACCTGAGCCCAAGATAGAGGCTTTAACCCACTGAGCCACCCAGGTGCCCCAGGATGGAGATACTTTTGATTGTCACAGCTTGGGATATGTTACTGACATCTACTTGGCAGAATACATCCTGCTGTGCACAGAACATCCCCCTACAACAAAGAATTATCCAGCCCAAACATCAGTAACACCAAGGTTAAGAAACCCTGTCCCAACATATCAAGTTCGTTTTCTGTTCTGGGTCAGCCCTTGCTCATCAGTGTACATTTTTACATAGCTGTAATGTAATAGTGTACATTTTGCCTTTCTTTTCCTCTTAATTTTATATTTTAAGCATTTAAACATTGCTACATTTTCAATTTTTTGAAAAAAGTATTTTTCTCCTCATTTTACTTGGGAATTGAGAAGGAAAAAACTGTGTATAGCATATTTTATATTTAAGATGCCTATAATTTTTAAATTATATTTGTGTAGAGGGGAGAAAGAGGATTAAGGTGAAGAGTCTATCTGGGTATATCATTTTTTGTGGCCATGCTATTTACTTTTGTTCCTTAATGTCACTGTAAGACCGTGAGATCCAAAACTCATCCTTTGCTCAGAGCCAAAAGATGAGCTGCAGCATGAGGTATGGTCCTGGCTCCTTCATTGTGGTTTGAGGGCACCTGTAGGGGAAAGAAGAACAAGAAGCAATGACTCTGCACCCATTCTTCTTGCCCTCTTTCCATTTAAAATTCTTTGTCTCTGTCTCAGTTTGCTTTGACAGCTTTACCAACTCATTCTTTACATCTGGAAGTTGGGGGAGGGGCAAAAGTTAATGTGTGTGCTTTGTTATGTGGGTTATTTTACATGCAGTTTAGATCTTAGGGCATTTATAATTCAAATAATGGGTTTTTTAAAAAGATTTTATTTGAGAGAGAGAGAGCACGAGTTGGGGGGGAGAGGCAGAAGGAGAGGGAGAAGCAGACACCTTGCTCAGCAGGGAAATTGTCAGAGATTGCAGACACTCATAGAGTGCTTCTCTCATGATAGTATATTATCTATGGCAGGTGGCTTCTACCCCATGTGTCCAGGATGGCTGCTCAAGCTTCAGCTATCTTGTGTGTATTCCAGCCAGTAGAATGGAGGAAGGAGGGAAGAAGAGTGATCCCATTCCTTTCAGGGCCCTTCCTAGAGGTGGCGCACAATTTCATTTACATCCCATTGGTCAGAACTTGGGTCACATGGCTGTGTCTTTCAGTATGATCATTCAAGAAACCAGTTATCTTATGCTGCGGGAAAAGGGAAGAATAAATATTGGGGGACAACAGGCAGTCTTTTCCACTAGCACTTGTGTGTGTTCTGATTTCAGTGTGTTTCTGTTTCTTCCCATTGTTTTTTTTCTAGATAGAGCTGGAGCTTAGCAAAGATGGATTATTATATAACCCCAACAACCCCATGAGGTAGGCATTATTGTTAACCCATTTTATTTGGGGGTAAATAAAAGTTTAAAGAAGTTAGGTGACTTGCTTAGTCACAAAGCTATAAAGTGGCAGAGCCAGGGTTTGAACCAGGGTATGTCAGACTCCTGTATCCATGCTGTTAATCACCGTGATAGTGAGAAAGGCAGAGAGCCAAAGTCGGGATTCTTAGGAATGGCAGCATCTCAAGGGGCTCTGGAAGAAGAGAAGCCCAGGAAGAACAGAGAGAAGAAAAGGCCCAAGAGTAAGAGTAAAAACAGGAGAAAGTGATGTCCCAGAACAAAGAAAGGAAACACTTTCAAGATAGCGGTGCAGAGAGATCATATATAAAAATTACAGAACCACGTCCTGTTTGATTGGCATTTTGAGGGTTATTGGTAACTGATATTTTGGGTGTAGTGGTAAGAATAGAAGTGAAAATGCAGTTGGGGAGGGGAAGACAAATAAGAAGGACAGTAGCTTCAGAGGAATGTGGTGGGGTCAAAGGAGGATTATTTTTGTATCTTTATTTTTAAGCCCCAAACCATCTTTTTTTGAGAGAGAGAAAGTGTAGGGAGGGGCAGACAGAGAGGGAGAGAGAATCTTAAGCAGGTTCCACATCTAGCATGAAGCCCAGTGCAGGGCTCGATCTCATGACCCTGAGATCATGAAATCAGAAATCTGACACTTAACCAAGTGAGCCAAGCAGGCAGCACAAGACCAGAAACATCTTTTTTTTTTTAAATTTTTTTATTAACATATAAGGTATTATTTGCCCCAGGGTACATGTCTGTGAATCATCAGGCTTACACATTTCACATTTCACAATGTAGGCATAGAGGGTACACAATAGCACATACCCTCCCCAATGTCCACAACCCAGCCACCCTATCCCTACCCTCCCCGCCTCCCAGCCACCCTTAGTTCGTTTCGTGAGTCTAGGAGTCTCTTATGGTTTGTCTCCCTCCCCATCCCCTCCTGTTTCATTTCTCTCCCCCACGCCCCTACAAACCCCCGCCTTGCCTCTCAAATTCTTCATATCAGAGATCATGTGATGATTGTCTTTCTCTGACTGACTCATTTCGCTTAGCATAATACCGTCCAGTTCCAACTATGTCATTGCAAATGGCCAGATTTTGTTTCTCTTGATGGCTGCATAGTATTCCATCGTATATATATACCAAATCTTCTTTATCCATTCATCTGTTGATGGACATCTAGGGTCTTTCCATAGTTTGGCTATTGTGGACATTGCTGCTATAAACATTCGGGTGCACGTGCCCCTTCGGATCACAATGTTTGTATCTTTAGGGTAAATACCCAATAGTGCGATTGCTGGGTTGTAGGGTAGCTCTATTTTCAACTTTTTGAGGAACCTCCATACTGTTTTCCAGAGTGGCTGTACCAGCTTGCATTCCCACCAATAGTGTAGGAGGGTTCCCCTTTCTCTGCGTGCTCGCCAACATCTGTCATTTCCTGACTT
>CM053606.1:27788481-27801201 GCA_028646535.1 Procyon lotor
GTGTTTCTTTGACTTTGTTATTAATTGATTTATGTAAGTGGCTGCTCCCATGTTAGGGGTATAGCTATTTACAATTGTTAGATCTTCTTGTTGGACAGTCCCTTCAAGTATGATATAGTGTCCTTCCTCATCTCTTATTATAGTCTTTGGCTTAAAATCTAATTTATCTGATATAAGGAATGCCACCCCAGCTTTCTTTTGATGTCCATTAGCATGGTAAATTGTTTTCCACACTCTCACTTTATTTTTTTTAATTTATTTTTTTCTAAAGATTTTATTTATTTGACAGAGAGAAACACAGCCAGAGAGGGAACACAAGCAGAGGGAATGGTAGTGGGAGAAGCAGGCTCCCTGCTGAGCAAAGAGCCTGATGGGGGGCTCAATCCCAGGACTCTGGGATCATGACCTGGGCTGAAGGCAGACACTTAACAACTGAGCCACCCAGGCGCCCCCACCCTCTCACTTTAAATCTGGAGATGTCTTCAGGTCTAAGATGAGTTTTTTGTAGACAGCATATCAATGGGTCTTGTTTTTTTATCCATTCTGATAACCTGTAAGACCAGAAACATCTTGAGTGAAGGGCAAGAGATCAGTAGAGAGGGAGATGATGAGCATACGGAAAAGAAAAAAACTTCCTTGAAGAAGCAATGTGGGATGGGATCTAGAACATAGATGAAGAGACTTGCTTTGATCAGGAGGATGGAAGTCTCCTCCACTGAGCAGGGAAAGAGAACAGGGTCTCTCAAGATGAAGGCTAACACCTTGGTGTAGAAGCTGACAGTTTTATAATGACTCTAGTTTTACTAGTGCTGTGGGAGACAAGGTCATCTGCCAAAAGAGGGAAGAGGTGAGATTTGGAGTTTGATGGGAGAGATGGAAGTTCTGAATGGTTGCCGAGTAAAATGGTAGCAGACTCTGGTAAAGAATTCATAGATTTGAGGTGCCTGGTGGCTCCATGGGTTAAAGCCTCTGCCTTCAGCTCAGGTCATGATCTCAGGGTCCTGGGATTGAGCCCCACATTGGGCTCACTGCTCAGCGGGGAGCCTGCTTCCCCCCCCCTCTCTCTACCTGCCTCTCTGCCTACTTGTGATCCCTCTCTCTGTGTCAAATAAATAAATAAATAAATCTTAAAAAAAAAAAAGAATTCATAGATTGATCTAGCAGCAGAGAAGCTTGGCTCAGGTTGCAATCCATGAATTTGTAATGACTCCAGTCTGCTTGCTTGTTTTATTTGTTTCTACCAGCCCTCAGCAAACTGAAATAGATATAGAATAGTCAAATGGTCAAACTTTTCCAGGAGTGGGATTTTCAGGGAAGGTGGTTCAAGGGGCACGATAACTGGAGACATTGATGAGAGAGTGCAATGATCAGCTATTGGTGATCCAGGCCTGAGGGGAAAAGCCAAAAATATGTGGTAGTTTGAGAGATGTAATTGTCCAGGGACTGAGGTCTCACTGTCGTTGTAGGATAAGCACGGCTTAAGAGAACAATCACTTCACCCCCATCAGTATGATTTTGTTATATATATAAAACAAATATAACAAGTGTTGGCAAAGATGTGAAGAAATTGGAACCCTTCTGCATTGTGTGATGGGAACATAAAATGGTGCAGCTGCTTTGGAAAACAGTAGGGCAGCTCCTCAAAGATTTGTTAGAGTTCTAGGACAGCAGTTCTATTCTCGGTATATACGCCAAACAATTGAAAGCAGGAACTTAAACGGATACTTGTAACCCATGTTCACAACAGTGTTAATTTACACCAGCTGAAAGGTGGAAACAGTTCAAATGTCCATGAACAGATGAATGAATAAACAAAATGTGATACATATACAGTGAGACACACAACACGCACGTGCACTGCGTGCACACACTGGAATATTATTCCACACACTGGAATATTCCACACACTGGAATATTATTCAGCCTTAAAAAGGGAGAAGGAGAATAGGAGTGGGGACCAGATGATGGGAGTGGTGTGAGGAGGAGCACAAGAGCACATTTTTAGCTTTAAGTCATGAGGCGAACACGTGGGGTACAAAGATTTAGACCTGGATTCTTTTTTCTTTCAGTGTGAGGTTCAGATGATAATTAGAATTCTGTATATTATCCACTTAAACTGTTGATGTGAAAATAACACTGAAAAACTTAGCAAGAACGGAGAAAAATAATACAAATAATTAAGAAGGCAATACAGTATAGTTTGTGTGGACTATCTGCAGTACAAAATAGTTATGCAGATCACTACAATTTGGGCAGCTTAACTCGGTTAAAAGTTGTATCTGGGGGCACCTGGGTGGCTCAGTCAGTTAAGCATCTTCCTTCGGCTCAGGTCATGATCTCAGGGTCCTGGAAGTGGGACGCGCATGGGGCTCTCTGCTCACTGGGGAGTCTGCTTCTCCCCCTCCCTCTGTTCCTCCCCTTGCTTGTACTCTCTCTCTTTCTCTCAAACAAATAAATAAAATCTTGTAAAAAAAAAAAAAAAAGCTATGTTTGATTATAACAGCAAGTCCTATTCACAGCTAGAGGTTCTTGTAACAGAGAAACACAGAAATTTATCTTTCACCTACCATTATAGTGTAAGCTCTTTTGTACCTTAAAAAACTAAAGATAATATTGATGACAGGCTTATATCAAGAAGTTTTGGAAGAGAATTGAATGATTTGAAAGGCACCAGAAATTTTAAGCCTTATTCAGTGAGCACAGTAATTCCCTGATAGTATAGAATCTTTGTACTCTCTAGCTTCTGGATGAGTCCCTTTATCTCTCAAATTCAGTTGAGGGGAAAAAAAGTCTTCTTTGGAATTTATAACTTTGCAAGGGGCCTTTGGGCAATTTTCAGATTACTAAATTATAAACTTCAGAGCTGGGCATACAGAAAAGCTTGTATTTTTTTTAAACATACATTTGCATTATATTTATATATAATGTCAGCATTTCTTATTTTAGAAGATGTTCTAAAGCTGTCTGAAACTTTAATTTTCTTTGTGTTGTTGGCCATTCATGTAAATGTTCATCATAACTGGATAACATACCCATTAATTAACAGGAGAACTAAACTACTTTGTACAGAGTCTAACTCTAGGCGTATATACATGTCAGTTTTCTCGCATGCTCAGTTGTGTGTGTGTGTGTGTGTAGTATGCATGTGCGTACATACACATATGCTTATCTCTTTTACCAAGGGACAAGTTCAGATAGAATATGTATTTCACCATCTTGAGAAAGAAGGCGTTGAATCCTTTGTTGCTACAGAAGAACCGCTCTATTTTATTTGGTGCTTCTTCCAGAACAGTGAAGACAGGCTGAGCACTGCAACCAGAAATTTAGAAGAGCTTACAGTGAAGCACATGGAAGAAATGAAAGAAGTAAGAGCTAATAACATAAAGTTTTAAGATACCTGTGGTTTTGTTCATTGTCCTTCATTAAATCGGCATGTTAAAAACCAACATTTGAATATTACTGTGTAGTTTGCAAAGCACTTGGATGAACTCTTTTTTCCTAAAATGTTCCAACATTTAGTCTGTATTCATTTCCGGTAGAGTACATGTAAGGATGTTACCCAGAGATGACTGGTTGGACATCCAAGTAGGTCTGCTCAAGGTGGCTTTCATTATCTTGGTAAATTCATCCAGTTTCAATAACTGGCCCTTTAACTGACTCTCTTGCTCGTAGCTTGCAGGCTTAGAAACCTGACTAGTCAGTGGATCTGTTTCTCAAAGGTGACCTTATATTAACTACGCTCACAGAGAAGTTTGTGGAAAAATAGATACTGGCTTACTAATTGACAAAAAGAAATGTAATTGTCTTAAGAATCAGACATGCATGTCCTGTGGCTGATAGATTCTTTCTCTATAGGTACACTGCATTACAGAGGTTTACTTCCTCAACATATATTCTAATTTTCATAGCACTGGCTAAGATAGCCTGATTGCCACAATAGGGCTCTCTATACCTGCCTTTATTTCCGGACCTTTTATAGACTAGAACCAGGCAGGGTACTTAGCCCTTAAAGGAGTAGATAATGGCATCTTTTGACTTTCTTGTCACTCTTTTGATGTTTCCAATACTGATCAACCTACTTTTTGACATATGCTTTCTTTAAAGGAATTAAATTCACTCAGGTTGCTTAGAAATCATTCTGCTGTGTTTTAGCATCTCAACTCAGATAGGCAACTTAGTGATTTTTAAATTTAACTTTTAGAGGGTAGTTTGATTTCCAAACTTTAAAGAATGCAGCTCCTTTAGAAGAAAAGCAAGACAGCATAATAGACCATGAACTTTAACATTAGGCAAATGGTGAAAAATTGCCTTTAGTACTGTCTTTCTGTGTAAACTTATGCAAGTTAGTTAACTTTTTTTTTAACAAGATTTTTTTTTTAAAGATTTTATTTATTTGACAGAGAGAAACACAGCGAGAGAAGGAACACAAGCAGAGGGAATGGTAGCGGGAGAAGCAGGCTTCCCGCCGAGCAGGGAGCCCGATGCGGGGCTCCATCCCAGGACTCTGGGATCACGACCTGGGCCGAAGGCAGACGCTTAACGACTGAGCCACCCAGGCACCCCAAGATTTTTTTTTTTAAGATTTTATTTATTTGACAGAGAGAGACACAGCGAGAGAGGGAACACAAACAGGGGGAGTTGGAGAGAGAGAAGTAGGCTTCCCGCCGAACCAGGAGCCTGATGCGGGGCTCGATCCCAGGACCCTGGGATCATGACCCCTGAGCCAAAGGCAGACACTCAACCACTGAGCCACCCAGGCGCCCCTAGTTAACTTCTTTGAACTTGAAATTCCTCATCTGTAAGATGGAGATGATAATAACTTCAAAGAGATGTATGAAGTTTACACAGGTTAAGGTCCCTAAAACATTTCACGCACACGGACTTGACACCTGCTAGGTTATAGCTGTTATTATTAGAAATATGTTTTATTGCTCCTGCCACTTTGCAGAGAAAGAAGCTGAAGATTAGCAGGAAGTTATAAAGTTGGGTGGCAGTGCTGAATTAACTTCTGTTCTACCATTTAGCTCTTTGTTCATTTTATGAGAAGTTGTGCAATAGGTTTCAACACAATTCAGCAAAATGCAATTCAGTTACTTTGTTAGTCCACTTCTAAGCAATTTGGCAAGATAGGTAAGAGCTTAGCCTCTGGGTCTGGTCCTGCTGAGTGTGAAGTCTAGCTCCTCCCCTTATTTCCTGTGTGACAATGCAAATCCCTTGACCTCTTAACAGCCTGCTTCTTCCCCTATAAAGTGGGAGCATAACGGTCTCAGAGGATTGTGGTGAAAATCAAGTATTTGATGTCCTTAATATAGTGCTCGGAGCTTCAAGCTAGCTTTTAATCTATTATTATGAGCCACATAAAAGTACCTTTTATGAAGTTGCCATATTAACCAAAAGCTATTTTTAAAAATACCCAGTATTTTAATACAATCTTCTGTCAACATTTCAGACATCTTAATCATCATTGTTAGCACAGGAGGATAAAAAATTATTGTGGAGATTTTTCTCTGCTCATGGGTATCATGCTATATTGCCTAAACCGTAGATAAGGAGACTGGATTTGAAACCCAGTTTAAGAAAAAAAGTTAGAGATTGTGACGGTCCCAGGAATTTGTAGAGATGTGTCATCATATGTACGGGTAACAGTGTCTGATAAAATGAAACAGCTGGAAGGAAGTTTAGGGAGGGAGACTCACACTTAAGGAAAGACAAGTTTTCTCTTTATTTCTTAGACTATAGACAGGATAGTATGGTGATCTCTCAATGATTTTTTTCACTTCATTGATTTGATATGGGTTACTATATGAGTCATGGACTAAGAGTAAGAAAATGTGTTATTTTCTTTTTAGGTGGAAAAGTATGCAAACCATGTCCATAACTTAACAGAGGAAAGAGAAGCATTTTCTCACAGTTGTGAAGAGGAAAACAAACAGCTTAGAAATGTGGTTAAAGAGCTCCAACCGAAACAGGGTATTTTTTTCCTTTTGTTAACAGTGTGAAGTTTATTTTTTTTCTACTTCTAAAAATAATATATGACAATTATAGAAATTTGGGAAATGTATAAAAGTAGAAGGAAGGGGAAAAATTATAATCCTCCACTCCAAGAGAAGTACTTACCGTGTTTTGAGTGTATTTTCTGCCTGGTCTTTTTAAACTATCTATTCTGAAATAGTCGGGAATGTGTGAGAGAGAGTCCTGGATGTTATTTCCTTCAATGTCTATTCTAGCACTTACCACACTGTGTCACAGTGACCTGTGTCAGCTCCTCTGGGGCAGAGATCATGCCCTGGTCTTAATGGTTTCTGTTTCCCACAGCACCTGCCTTGTAAAGTACCTAGCGTATTAAGGACTCAGGAAATGTTTATTAAGTACTACAAAGCTGCAAGAGAAGACATGGATAGGACCCCGTTAGAATATTCTGTTTTGTTTAACCTCACAAAGTAGATATTATTATTACATAGGGACAGTGATTACTTATATTTACCACACATTTATTATTTCCTTTGCTCAGTATTTTCCTTTGCATCTCAGATATTCCTTTGAGATTTTTTTTTTCCATCTTAGAACTTCCTTTCACAAGGGTCTGCTGATGGAAGTTTTTTCTTTATTTAGAATCTCAGGTGGAAAGGTTGGGTTAAGCATAGGACCTATCTTATATGTACTGCACTCTTGTTTCATTTATTTTTCTTTCTTGGTTTCCATTGAATATACTGAGTTTTCTTCTCATTTAAAAGTTTACATTCTATTTTTATCTGTATGATGGTTGCATTTTGAAGAGTTTTTCAATTTCTTCTGGCATTCTTAGTTATTCTCAGCAGGAGGATTGTTCAGGGCTCTAATCTGCCATTGTGTGAGAAATAGAAGATACTGTGTGTGCTGCTGCCAACACAAATTAGTTCATGAAGGATTGCTAAATAGGGGAATTATGCCATTTTAATGCGGAAGTTCATATATAGTGTACCCTAGCATGTAAATGATTTGGGCTTACCAGCAAGCCTTGGAGCTTAAACATGAAGCTCATTTGTCCCACATTCTTCTTTGGCACTCAGTTTGGCCACATGTTTCTTCTGGGAAGTGTTTTATTGCAAAGGTAGTCCTAATCTTTGTGCATTTGGCTTTGTTTCCATAGCTTCATAGACTCAGGTCTTTTAACTCACCTTTACAGCAAGCCTGATTTTTTAAAAGAAGACAAAAGTGGGGCACCTGGGTGGCTCAGTCGTTAAGCGTCTGCCTTCTGCTCAGGTCATGATCCCAGGGTCCTGGGATTGAGCCCTGCATCGGGCTCCCTGCTCAGCAGGAACCCTGCTTCTCCGGCTTCCATTCCCTCTGCTTGTGTTCCCTCTCTCGCTGTGTTTCTCTCTGTCAAATAAATAAAATCTTTAAAAAAAAAAAAAAGAAGACAAAAGTCCTATATTTACTATAGTATTTATTTTTTAGGAATTTGATGTGTCTCTTTAAGTGTACCAGTGTAATTATTAGGATTACCAGTGTTTTTTATAGCACTCTAGTTACACAATGATAGAGGTTTAGAATTGTCTGTGCCAATCTGGTTTTTCAATAAGCTTTATTATTTTTATTTTATTTATTTATTTAAAAAGATTTTATTTTTTTATTTGACAGAGAGAAAGAGATCACAAGTAGGCAGAGAGGCAGGCAGAGAGAGGGGGAAGCAGGCTCCCCGCTGAGCAGAGAGCCCGATGCGGGGCTCGATCCCAGGACCCTGAGATCATGACCTGAGCTGAAGGCAGAGGCTTAACCCACTGAGCCACCCAGGCGCCCCTAAGCTTTATTATTTTTAGTGAGCAGTTTGCAAAATACAAGTTTGTTTATTTTAGGAATGTAAAACTTAATCACTTCAGAAATGCTTATATAAAGGATATTTTTTGAAGGTAGAAATAAGATGATTTTATAATGAATTTAATGTTGAGAAAGGGGGAGAAACCATTGGTGACCCAAAGCTTTCTGACCTGAGCAGGTGGAATATTAGAGTTCTTGCTAGTTAGGTTGGGGAGGCTATGGGAAGTCCCATTTGGGGAAGACAGGAAAGAATTTGCTTTTGCACACGTACATTTTGATGCATATATTAGACATGCCAGTGGAAATGCCAAGTAGACAATTGTGTGTGTTTGGAAGGCGCTGCAAGCTAGAGCGATGAATCTGGGAGTCATCAGCAAATAGCCAACACTTAAAGCCTTTTGGTGCTAGACGATTACCTGGGGAATGAAAAGAAGATTCAGGGCCGGGCCCTGGGCATTTCTATGTGTAGAGGTTGGAAAGATGAGAAATTAGCCAAGAAGTCTGAGAAGGAGTGGCACACATGACAGGAGGAAAACCAACAGTGTGTGGTGTCCCAGAGAGAAATGATGAAAGCGTGTTGTCTTTGAGATAAGTGGGGATGGGATCCAGCGCACAAGGGGAGAGTCTGGCCTTAGGAGCAAGGATAGTTTGTTAAATTCCACAAGAGGGAAGGGTTTGTAGGAATTGGCGGATTTGGTAAGGAGAGTCTGTGGAAGGCGGAGTGCTGGTTTTTTCTCAGTGAAATAAGATGCAGGGTAATCAGCTGAGAGTGAGGATGGGGAAGGAGGCACTGGAGACTTGAGAGAGAGAGAAATGAAATAACGGTCTAGATCTCTGGGAAATGAGGGAGAGAATTCCAGGGAACTGTGGGAGGATTGGTGGACAATAAGGACCCACTTGAGGTGAGCAGACATGAATTTAGAGTGAAACCAATCTGAACCGGCTGTGCAGTTTTCTCCAGCTAACTTAGCTTCTGGAGTGAGGGGCACGAGAAGTGAAGGGTTGGTTTACAGGCTGGAGTTCTGTCAGCCAAGTATAATGGAAGGAAAGAGGCGCAAGGGCGTTGTGAATGTTTACAAGGGGGTGATTATAATGATGAGTTGCTTAGATGAATCTAAGCTAGGTAAGAAGTAAATGAGAATGGGAGTGGGATAAGGAACATTGAAAAGTGTTTAAAGTTAGCGGATTATAGTTGTCAGTATAGTCAAAAACTTGTTGACATCTAGCTACTAGAAGAAGTACCTAGGAAAGGGTGATTGGAGAACGGGATGCTTGAAATTGAGACTGGGAACTTGCCGCTAACAACAAGATCTAGAGAATTACTGTGGAGTAGGGGCTGAGATGGGGTGGAGGACTCAATCTTTGGAAGTTAGTTGATGGAGAGCCTGAGAAGCCAGGGCATTAGAATAATCTACCTGAATATTGAAATCACCAAGAATTTTGGCAGGACTCATTAAGTGACCTTACACAAATTAGTTGACTCGTTGGTGCCTGCATCCTTGTCTCATAAATGGGATAATCATGTTTCCTACCTCAGTGGATTGTTGCATGGATTAGATGGCATAAATTTGTCTTAGTGCTTAATATAATACCTACCACATAGTAAGCACTCAATAAAACAACAGATTTTAAAGTTATGCAACAGTAAGAATATCTACTGCTTTTGAGATATCTCCCACTACTTGTTTTGTTGTGTTTTCTGAAAGTTTTCAGACACCCTGGAGGGACAGGGAGAAGAATGGTAGTAGCAGTACAGCTGATTTTTAAAAAATTAACTTGCTATTTCATTAAGAACACATTTAACATAACAGCAATTATTTGCCGGCATTTCTTTTAACAGCTTTGTTTCTGTTATTTCTTCCTAACAGAAGTCCAAATAAAAGAGATTGAAGAAATGTTGTGTCAAGAGGGCTTATCTGAAATAGCTCTGAGTAGCCCCAGTGAACAGATTACATACTTACTGGTAGAAAGAAGTACACTCTTGAGGAAACTGGAAACTGGGGGCCTGAAACCAGATTCACAAAGACGTATAACCAGTAACCTGCAGAAAGGACTTGCCCAGGTATTCTGAAATTAACTAGGTAATTGAATAAGAGGCAGGCCAGTTGTTTTGTTTGTTTGTTTCTTTAATAATTCATTCATTAAATTATTAGGAAGCCAGTTTTAATAATACTTACGTATATAGGTATTTTTTAAAAAAGATTTACTTATTTTTTTGAGAGAGAGAGAGAGTACATGTCCAAGCAGAGGGAGAGGGAGAGAGAGAATCCTGAAGCAGACACCCTGCTTGATGGGGAGCCTGATGTGGGGCTCAATCTAAGGATCCTGACCTGAACCAAAACCAAGAGCTGACCACTCAACCGACTTTGCCAAGGCACACCAAGTATATAGGTTTTATATTTGGATGGACTTCTCTGCCACTTGTTCTCGGTATGAACTTGAGCAAGGTAACGTTTGTGAGCCTTGGTTTTCTCATCTATAAAATCTGGGATCGACTCAACCATTGCACAAGGCCATCATGAAAATGAAATAACATATCTAAGGCTCTAGAATAGTACCTCACACATTAATTGGCATTATTGTGGGGCTTTTTTTTCTTCACAGAAAACTATAATAAAAGGTGAAAGATTTATGCCATCTGAAGAGAAACCAGAGTATTAATTAGCATTATTGTTGTTTTTTGTTTTTTGTTTTTTTTTTTAAAGATTTTATTTATTTATTTGAAAGAGAATGAGAAAGAGAGAGAGCAGGAGAAGGGGGAAGGCCAGAGGGAGAAACAGACTCCCTGCTGAGCAGGGAGCCCAATGCGGGACTCAATCCTGGGACTCCAGGATCATGACCTGAGCCAAAGGCAGACGCTTAACCAACTGAGCCACCCAGGTGCCCCTTATTGTTATTGTTTATTGAGAACTTTCCATGTGCCAGGCTCTGTGCCAGGGGATGTAGAAACAGTCAAGTTAGACATGATTTGAACTTGCAAGGAGCTAATGGAGGAGAGAAAAAAGCCAGTGATTATAGTTCAGTGTGTAAAGTCCCATGATAAAGGAAGGCATAGAAGGTTCGAGAAACTCAGAGGAGGGTCTGAGTCAGACATGATGGGTCAGGGGACTGAAAAGCCTTTCAGAGGAGATATTGAGTAGTATTTTGAAAACTGAGTATGTGTTAGCTAGATGAAGAAGCTGGGAAAGGCATTCCTGGCAGAGGAAACAGTATATATCACAGATTGGTTCATGCGAGTGAATGCTGAGAAATGTGGCTGGAGATATTTTCAGGAACCACATCACAGTAGATTCATATGTTAAGCTAAAATTTGGACTCAGCACCCAGCAATGTTCCTGAACCATACTAGGGGCATAAAAACTTTTTTTTTTAAAGATTTTGTTTTTTAGTAATCGCTAAACCCAGCACAGAGCTTGAACCCACAACCCCAAGATCTAGAGTTGCAGGCTACACCCACTGAAGCAACCAGGCACCCCAAGGTATAAAAACATTTGATGGACTTTGTTATAGAAGGTCTGGAGAGTCACTAAATAATTTAAAAGAGGAAAGAGTAACATTCTGATTCATGTTATTACAAAATCTGGGATTTTGGTTTTTGGCTGTATTGAATCAGTTTAAGAGAAATTTACTATCAGGATGCTTGGGTGGCTCAGTTGGTTGGGCATCTGCCTTCGGCTTGGGTCATGATCCCAGGGTCCTGGGATCGAGTCCCACATGGGGCTGCTTGTTCAGTGCTTCTGAACCTGCTTCTCCCTTTGCCTTCTGTTCCCTCTGCTTGTGCTCTCTCTCTCTCTGACAAATAAATAAATAAAATCTTTAAAAAAAAAAAAAGAAGGAATCTACTATCTTAAAATATTGATGTGATCCATGATCATGGAATATCCATTTGTTTTTTTTCATGTCTATCAGTAAAGTTTTAGGATTTTTCCCACAAAATCTTACACTCTTGTCGTTAGCATTTATTCCTAGGTATTTCATATTTTTGGATACTATTAAGCTATCTTTTTAAAAAGAATTTAATTTTCTAACTATCTGTTGCTGGTATTTAAAAGTATAATTATTTCATATGCTGACTGACACCTAACACTGTTGCTAAAATTTCCTATTCATTTTACATATTTGTTTATAAAATACTTTTTGCTCTTTATTTTTATTTATTTATTTTTTTAAGTAGGCGCCACACTGAATGTGGGGCTTGAACTCACAGCCCTGAGATCAAGAGTCATGTGCTCCACTGAGAGAGCCAGCCAGGCGCTCCTTTTATTCATTGTAATGATTTTTTTGAAGATTTAAAATTTTTCTACCTGTACAATCATGTTATCTGAGAATAATAAACTTTTGTTTCTTCCTTTTCAGTCCTCATTCCTTTTAGTTATTTTTCTTGACTTATATTGGCTAGGCTCTTTACTATTATCTTGAAGTTAGTATTCTTAGTAGTATCATCTAGTATTATCATCTTGTTATTAATATTGGAGAAAGCATTTAGTGATTCACTATTATGTATGATGTTTGCTGAAGGTTTTCTTTCAAATGGGACTGTTTATTTATTATTTATTATTTACCCTCTTATTCCTAGTTTGCTAAGAGTTTTTATTAGGAACCAGTGGTGAATATTATAAACTGTTTTTCTGTAGCCGTTGATGATGAAATAATTTAGAACTTGCATATGTTAATGGGAGAATTTCATTTATTTACTTTTCTAATGTTAAACCTGTTTTGCATTGCTGGGATAAATTCAACTTGTTCATGATATGCTATCCTTTCTAGATATTATAAGATAAGATTTGATAAAATTTTGTTTATGATTTTTAATCTATGTTTATGAATGAGAAGATTGCCCTGTGGTTTTTCTTTCTCCCGTTATCTTTGTTGGGTTTTAATCTCAAGGTTTGGCTAGCCAGTGTTAGCCAATCATTTTTCATT
>CM053606.1:27809972-27829861 GCA_028646535.1 Procyon lotor
CTCTCTCCCATCTGGCTATTCTTGAGTTCTGTCCTTTTATAATAAGCTGGTAATCTAGTGGGTAAAATGTTTCTCTAAATTCTGTGAGCCACTCTAACAAATTAATCAAACTAAGATTGGGGTTGTGGCAACTGCTGATTTATAACCAGTCCATCAGAAGCACAGGTAACAAGATGGGTTTGTCATTGGCGTCTGAAGTGGTGGGCATTCTCGTGGGACTGAGCCCTTACCTGTGGAATCTGATGCTGTCGCGAGCTAGATAGTGTCAGAATTGAGTTGAATTATAAGACACCCGGCTGGTGTCCAAGAATTGCCTGGACATGTGGGGGAAGAAAACCCACACATTGTAATTGGTGACCAGGATTGTTAACCTTTCTTTTCAAAAATACGTGAATACAATTATAACATGAATACTGCTTTCTTAGTAACTGATAAAACAAGAAAACAAAATCAGTAAGGATAAAGACTTAAGAATAGTACCAAACAACATGACCAAATTGATAATTATAGAAAACTCCACCAAATCATAGGTTCTTTTCAAGTACACAAAGAACATTCACAAGGAGAGGCCGTACTGAGCCATAAAACAACTTTCTGTGGAAGAAATGAAATCACGCAAATTGTGTTCTCTGACCATAATAGAATTAAACTAAGAATCAATAACAGAAGTATGTATAAACAATCCCCAAATATTTGGAAGCCAAACAAGAGATTTCTAAACTTCCATGGCTTCAGAGAAAAAATTACAAGAGATATTAGAAAATATTTTCCATGAATTAACTTTAATAAAAATGAGAAAAACATATCAATATTTGGGGGAAGTAACTAAATCCATGGTTGGACAAGAATTTATACCAGAAATTGAGAAAGAACTCAAAGTGATCCACTTTTTACCTTAAAAGCCCAGCCAAAGGGGCACCTGGTGGCTTAGTGGATTAAAGCCTCTGCCTTTGGTTCAGGCTGTGATCTCAGGGTCCTGAAATCGAGCCCCGCATTGGGCTCTCTGCTTAGCGGGGAACCTGCTTCCCCCTCTCTCTCTGCCTGCCTCTCTGCCTGCTTGTGATCTCTCTCTCTGAGTCAAAAAAATAAATACAAATTTTAAATAAATAAATACATAAATAAACCATGGCTTAAAAATAAAAAGCCCCGCCAAAGCAAGTGAAATGAAAGAGGTATTAAAAATAAGTGTTGAAGTCAGTAAAATTAAAGACAGAACCACAAGAGAGTAAATTATGGAACCAAGAGTGGTTCTTTGGAAGGATCAATAACACTGATAAACTTCTAATTAGATTGATCATGAAAAAAGAGAGAAGACAACAAATCACCAGTAGAAGAAAGAATATTTCTACAGACCAAAAAGATAATAAGGGAATATTTTGGACAACTTTATGCCACTATATTTGATGACCTGTATGACATGAACATATTCATTCAAAGACAAACTACCAAACCTCACTCAAGAAGAATTCTGCCAAAGAAATTGAATTTGTAGTTAATTGTGAGAAGGAAAGGAAGGGTGAGTTGGGGGAAATCGGAGGGGAGGATGAACCATGAGAGACTGTGGACTCTGAGCAACAAACTGAGGGTTTTGGAGGGGAGACGGTGGGGGGTTGGGCGAGCCTGGTGGTGGGTATTGAGGAGGGCATATATTGCATGGAGCACTGGATGTGGTCCATGAACAATGAATCTTGTAACACTGAAAAAATAAAAGTATTTGGGAAAAAAAATCTTCCCATGAAGAAAACTCTAGCCTCAGATGTCTTCAGTAGTGAATTCTAAAAAGAATTTTAAGAATTAATAATACCAATTTTATATACTCTTCCAGAAAATTGAAGAAGCCAGAATACTTTCCAACTTTTCAGAGATTAACATTATCTTGATATCAAAACCAGACAAAGATATTATATTATCACTAATGACTGTAGAAGAACTTGTAGACGTACAAAGAGTAAGAAGTAACTTTTGGGATAACAAAATTAAGTTGTGTTTATCCACAATGGATTAGCCAACTAAGTGACTGTGTTTCTATTAATAAGGACATAGATCATGGGCGTGGACGTGAATAGATGTCTGTGATATACTATCAAGTGAAAAAAGCAAGTTGTAGAGTAACATGTGGTATAATATTATTCTGGTTTTTATTTTCTGGGTGTGTGTGTCTGTGTGTGTATATTCACAGGACTGCTGTGAGGTGGTACACATTAATGTATATCAATAAAGTTGTGAAGACACTGGAATAATTTTGTATAAGTTGTAAATAGCTGCTGCCCTGAGTCTTTCAACTGTCTGCCACCCACCCCAACTGTCCCGGCTCTTCCCCACCCCTTGTCTTCCCAGCCACTAAAGGGTTAATACTTGGTCATTCTCTACAACTCTTCTCCGGAGCTACGTTCTTATGGGTGAAGGCCCATAATTTAGCAGTTGTTAAATATATTTAATACAACCCTTGTCTTAAAGAATATGCATATAAAATATTTTGAAGAATATTTACTAAGTATTAATGATATTATTTTGGGTCAGGGTAGTGAGTACGGGTTAGATGAGAATATTCACTTTGAACATAACTGTGTAGTTTTTCTTTTTAACAAAAAGCCTATATTCCATTTGTGATCAACATAACAATATTGCATTTAAAACAAGTCATTATTGAGGGTGCCAGGGTGGTGGAGTTGGTTGTGTCCCACTCTTGGTTTCAGCTCAGGCCTGACTGATCTCAGGGTTGTGAGATTGAGCCCCGTGGTAGGCTTCACACTTAGTGTAGAGTCTGCTTGGCTTTCTCTCTCCCTCTCTCTCTGCCCTCCTTCACTCTTCTCTCTCTCTCTCTCAAATAAATAAATAAATGTTTACAACACGCCATTATTCAAATGCATTTTTAAGATTTATGAAAATTGGAATTCTGGTAATATTCAGTGTAGAGAAATGGGCAGTGTCATTGCACAAAATGTAACTTTGTACAATCTTTTTAAGGAGTAATTTGGGGGCTACTGGGTGGCTCAGTCAGTTAAGCATCTGCCTTTGGCTTAGGTCATGACCTCAGGATCCTGGGATGGAGCCACACGTCAGGCTCCCACCTCAGTGGGGAGTCTGCTTCTCTCTCTTCCTCTGCTTGTGCTCTCTCTGTCTCTTTCTCTCTCTCAAATGAATAAATAAAATCTAAAAAAAAATTATAAAAAATAAAGAGTAATTTGGCAATATCTATTAAATTTTCTAAATGCACATACCTCTCATCCAGCTGTCTCATTTCTGGGGATTTATTTTTTAGAAATAATGTTATAAGTGCCTAAAGATTGACAAACAAGGATAATGATTTTAGAATTGTTTGTAAGAGTAAAGCATTGGCAACACACCTGAATCTTCTTCAGTAGGGGAAAAGTGACACACATTATGGCATATTTGGACAGTGATGCACTGTGCAGAACAAAATGAGAGACTGGATGAAGACTGATATATTAATAAGTGGTATATGAATAAGATGGACTAAAGAGTAGAGAGGAATAAATTATCGATATGACAGATGGAATCCCCAAAATATATATTGAGCAAAAGAAGCCTGACACAAAAAATACATATATTAAGATTCCATTTGTAGGAAAAGCAAGGACTAGTAAAACTAATCCAAAAATAGTTCCAAATGAGAAATGGAAAGTGACTTTATAAGGATTTTCCTATAAAGACATCTATGACATATTCACAAGTGGTAAAGTTGCAGACAGATTATGTGGCATTGTTTAAATCTTTTTTAAAAAAACTGCACAGGAAAAAAACTGTCCCTGTCTCTCTCATATATACACACCTACTCACACATACAGGGTGGGATTGTGAATTTTTTTTTTTTTTGGTGTGCTTTCAGCACTTTTCAAATTAAAAAATTGCAGGGGGCACCTGGGTGGCTCAGTGGGTTAAAGCCTCTGCCTTCGGCTCAGGTCATGATCTCAGGGTCCTGGGATCGAGCCCCACATCAGGCTCTCTGCTCAGCGGGGAGCCTGTTTCCCCTCTCTCTCTGCCTGACTCTCTGCCTACTTGTGATCTCTCTCTCTCTCTGTGTCAAATAAATAAATAAAATATTTTTTAAAAATTGCATACTAAGGAAGAAAAGAAAGTAGGAAGGGGAAAATGAGGAAAGAAAAAACACAAGGAATAATTAATACAGAACAGGTGATGAAGAAGGAAAACAAAGGAGACTTTAAAGCAGCAGAAAAGAAAAATAAGAGAAATATGAGTAGAAGTAGCTCAAAAGAAATAGCTACAAATTCAGGAAAGTCTCAGGTAGCAAGTTTGCAATACTGAAACTGATGAGCACCAGAAAGAGCAGGTATTACCTTGAGGTGCTGAGCTCAGGGTGGACTACCATTTTATGGGCTGTGGTGTAGGCAGAAAGATGGTTTTGATGCATGAGCTTGATTTAGCTAGGAAAATCTGTCCATTCACTGCTCGTGGCTCACGGCTTGTCATCTATGGGGCCCTACTGTTGCTGAGTAGAAGAGACATGTCTAGCAGTGTATGTGGTGTGTAAGAGAGACAGGACCACAAGCAAGATGGGAAGATAATTTTCTCAGTTGTATAACTTTTAGGAGGTAGGCTCCACTGCTTTAAAGATACAATTCCTTGAAGAGCCCCTTGCTGGAAATCCTTTTCTGAAAAAATCCAGCTCATTAGTCTGGTGTGAGAAATAAACAAATTCTGTTCTGTTTCAATAGGTTGGTAGAATATTCTGGGGCTGGACTTGAGAGTCACACATGCAGAGACATGGTAGGACTGAAGAGAAGGCAGGAAACAGCACTTCCTTGGTTTTAAAGTTAGTCCTTCAAATAAAAACTTTGATCCAGTTGAGCCAACTGTGTTCTGTTCTCTGTTTTAGATTCAGTTGACCTACAGAAAGCAAGGGAACATAATCAGAGACTGGATAAGGAAATTCTGGCTTTAAGAAATCGAGTTCGATCACTTGACTCAGAAAAAAAAATGCTTGGAGAGGTGGTACGTTGTTTATGTAATTTGTTTTTAGAATGTGTTTAAGTGAATATAAAATGACAATCAGCAGCTAGAGCCCTACACACATATCATTAGTGAGGACCGATCCTGGTGGCTAGAGTATCCCAGATAAATGCCATGCACTGACCTAGATGCAGTCTATCAGTATTTATGTTTTATATATTCTAACTACCCATGCTAAACAGTAATGTTTTGCTATTTTGTCAATTGAGGATCTTTTTTTCTTTTAAGATCTTTTCTTTTTCATAAAGATTTAGGTAATAATTAATACTTAACTTACCAAATAGAAACTATATCTCTATTTTATTGGATAAGTTTGAGTTGTGTCACATGTTTGAACCATTTCTTTTTAGTAATTTTTGATTTTTAATACGTACTTCCAGGTTCTGGTATATGTCTCTAAAGTTTTAGTTTTATATTCATTTTATAATCCTGTCTTTCGCATCTCACACAACGCCTGTGTATCACACAATACTAAGTGCTCAAGTAATTTTGTTGCAAGAATGAATAAATACCCATTAGGATGGCTCTTATCAAGACAAGAGAAAATAACAAGCGTTGATGGTAATCTGGAGAAATTGGAACCCTTGTGCCTTGTTGTTGAGAATGAAAAATGATGCTGCACTCACTGTAGGAACCAGCATGGCACTTTCTCTAAAAAGTAAATGTAGAATCACCAATTCTGCTTTTGAGTATATACCCAAAGAATTGAAAGCAGAGACTTGAACAGATATTTGCACACTCATGTTCATATCAGTGTTATCCACAACAGCCCAAAGGTTGAAGCAAGTCAAGTATCCCTTGAGGGATGAATAGATAAATAGAATGTGGAATATACAATGGAATATTATTCAGTCTTAAATTCTGACCTATGCTGCAACGTGGATGAAACTTGAAGACATGATGCTAATTGAAATGTGAGTCAGAAAAGGACAAATAGTATATGACTCCCCTTTTATGAGGTACTGGAGAGTAGCCAAAATCATAGAGACAGAAAGCAGAATGGTGGTTGCCAGGGGCTCGCGGGAGAGAAGGGCAGAATAGGAATTTTCGTTTAATGGACATTGAGTTTCAGTTTTGCATGATAAAAAGAATTTTGGAGATCGATGGTGGTGATGATTGCATAATAATTAGAATGTACTTAATAATACCAAACTGTGCACTTGAAAATGGTCAACAGGGTAAATTTTGTATTATGTATATTTTACCATTATTTTAAAAATGCAGTCATAAAAAGAATGAGTAAACAACAACTGTTCAAGTTGTCTTAGTCTTTTTACATTTACATATTTAATACCGACATATACTTATATATGTAACACATACACACACATACATGATAAAATTCAAGAAGAGTGTATTCCAGTGTTATACTTCTGAAAAGGGAAATAGGACTGTGGGGTCAGGTTATGTGAAAGAAAATTTCACTTTTTATTCTATATACCTGTATGTTGTTTGAAATTTTTTTCATGAAGAATGTATTCATGTTTTACTTATATCTTTTAAAAACAAAGCAAACCCCTTCCAGCAACCCCATCCTCTCATTTAAAATACTTTCGTATTTAAGGTTGAAAGACTTAAAGGAGAGATTCATGAAACTCAAGAGAATAAGCAACTTGGAAACCACTTCCCTTGGAAAACTGTGGGTGCTGAACAGAGAGAACAGGTATTTTAAAGTCTATTCTTTCTGATTTTGAATTATGAAGCGAGTCGCATTTTTGCAGAGTACACCAAGTGATTATACTGATTATTTGCTACTCTTCTCTTATTGCCTGTCTTTTTCTATTGCTTGGCCAATTAGAGTGGAGGAAGAAATTGGGGTACAGAGGATGTGTTTCTGTTTATATCTTCCCCACAGGGAAAATTTATATGAAGAATACAATGGACTATATTCTTTTTTAAAGAAAAAAAAAGGAATCTTACAAAGATACAACCAATTTGGGCATTTTTAATCATTAAAATGAAATTGATTTATAGAATCAACCAATGATGGGGGAGTGGGTAGTTGGAGTCACACTTAAAGTTACAAACTATGGTCAAGAACCAGAAAGGCTTAGATGCTGTGCACGGGGTCTGGTCTTTTCAGCATAATCAGCCTCTGCAGTGGTGGGCAAAGTGATCACCCTCAAGCTGGAATGCAGTGGGAGCCCGTGTATGTTTTAGATAGGGCTGCGTCAGAACACTCAGAGCAAGGGGCTAGACTGCTTTGGGGGGGCTTTCCTCTTATTTACCTAAGATGAGTGACATCCTTTGTTGCTGAGCTTGTTTTTATTGTATTTCCTTGGGCCCTAAAGCCCAGATCTCTTAGGTATCATGGAAACCACAGCTATAGGATTTCTTGGCTTTGACCCAAAGAACTAGTATCTTTCCTTGTCTTCCAAAACCCTCTTACATAGAAGCAGTGCATTTTTGTAGGAAAGAAGGGAGGAAAAGCGGAGAAAGTGGAAGAGAGGAGCAGAGGGAAGGAAAGAAGAAATTTCCAAGCAAGACTTCAGTAACTTTTACCAAAGCTATTCCCAAAGGACTCAGTAGTGCTCAGGATGCCTGGTGGCTCAGTTGGTTGAGCATCTGACTCTTAATTGCGGCTCATGTCATAATCTTGGGGTCGTGGGATTGAGCCCCGAGTCAGGCTCCCTACTCAGTGAGAATTTTCTTGAGATTCTCTCCCTCTTCCTCTGCCCCTTCCCCTGCCCATATTCCCCACTATCTCTCTAATATAAATAAATAAATCTTTTTTTAAAAATAAGAACTCAGAGTGCTCTAATTAAAAGCACTGGGTGTGGTGCATGAACAACAAATCTTGTAACACTGAAAAAATAAAATAAACATATTTGGGGGGAAAAAAAGCAAGTTGAGGGGCACCTGGTTGGCTCAGTTGCTTAAATACCTGCCTTCGGCTCAGGTCATGATCCCAGGGTCCTGGGATGGAGCCCTGCATCAGGCTCCCTGCTCCTAGGGGAGACTGCTTCTCCTGCTCCCTCTGCCTGCTGCTTTCCCTGCTTGTGCTCTCTCTCTCTCTCTCTCTGTCCAATCAATCAATCTTAAAAAAAAAAGCAAGTTGATTTTTAGTAACCATTTTGATTAGTTTCTGATTTATCCTTCCAGTACTTCTTTATTCAAATATAAAAAATTTGAATATTTATTCAGATTTCCTCCTTTCCTGGTTTCTTTTTCTTTTTACTAAAATGCTCCTAGAAATCCTTCCATAGCATACAAAAACTCTTCCTCATTCTTTAGAACAGTCTAGCTTTCTATTGTGTGGATGTACTATAATTTATTTAACCAGTCCCCTTTTGATGGACACTTGGGTTGTTTCTAGTCTTTTGAACACATATGTGGGTGGTTCTGTAGGATAGAGTCACAGAAATGGGATTGTGGGATTAGAGTAGACGGTTCTGTAATTTGGGTAGATATTGCCAGATACTCATCAGAGAAAATTACACCACTTTCATCTCCTTCCACGATACATGTAAAAACCAGTTTCTTAAAGAATTCACCTGCTGAATATATTGTCAAGCTTTTGTGTTTTTACTAAATGATAGCTGAGAATGGGTAACTAAGTGTAGTTTTAATGTTCATTTATCTATAGTGAAATTGGGAATTTTTTATATGTTTAAAAGTTATTTGTATTTCTTTTATAAAATTAGCTTGTTTGAAATATTTAATACAATATAAACCTATATATTTTAAGAGTTGAGTTCAGTGAGTTTTGACAGGTGCATACCCATAACCACAACCAACCACTGCAATCAAGAAAGAAAACATACTCATTAATCCATAAAGTTCCCTCCCCCTTGGCCATCAACCCCGCCTCCCACCAGTCCTTACTCCACCACTTTCTATTACCATACCTTTTCTAGAATTTCAAATAAATAGAATCATCTACTATATACTCTTCTGTGTTTGGCTTCTTTCACTTATAATGATGCTTTTGATATTTATCCATGCTGTTACCTGGGTCAGTAGTTCATTTTTTATATTGTTTAGTAATATCTCTGTATTTGGATATATCATAAATTGTTTATCCACCCACTGGTTGATAGACATTCAAATTGTTTTTAGGTTTTGACCGTTATAAATAAAACTGCCACTAATATCCTTATACCTGTTTTTTTTTATTATTCTTGGATAAATACTTAGTAGTGAAATTATCAAGTCATAGAGTAAATGTATGTTTAACCTTATTAAAAAACGCCAGACTGCTTTCTGAAGTGGCAGTACTATTGTCCATTCCTATCAACAACAATATGGAAGTTTCAGTTCTTCTCATCTTCATCAACATTGTTATTGTCAGTCTTTTGAATTCTAGATATTCTAGTGGACATGTAGTTGTATCTCATTGTGGTTTTATTATTTTTTTTTAAGTTTTATTTATTTTAAGGAGAGAGAATGTGAATGGGGAGAGGGGCAAAGAGGAGGGAGAGGGAGAAAGAATCTGAAGCAGACTCTGCATTGAGCATGGAGCCAGACATGGGACTCAGTCTCACAACCCTGAGATCATAACCTGAGCCAAAATCAAGAGTCAGACACATAACCAACTGAGTCACCCAGGCACCCCTCACTGTGGTTCTAATTTGACTTTTGAAAGTGTCTAATGACAATGAGCATGCTTTGATGTGTCCACTAGCCATTAGTATATGTTCCTTTATGAAACCTCAGTTTAAATATTTTGCTCATTTTTAACTGAATTATATGTATATTAAGTTGTAGGAATTCTTTATATGTGTTGCATACCAGTCCTTCATTAGATATATGTATTTTAAATATTTTTCTCAATCTGTGACTTGTCTTTTCATTTTTAAAACAATGTTTTATGAAGAACAGTTGTTTTAAAATTTTGATGGAACCCAATTTATCAAAGTTTTCTTTTAAAATTTTATTATAGAACATACAAGCCATCTAAGAAATCTTTGTTTACACCAAGGACACAAAATATTTGTCCTCTCTTTTATTCTAAAGGTTTTAGAGTTTCAGCTTCTACATTTAGGTTTATGAAGCATCAGAGATAATTTTTATATATAATGTGAGGTGAGATTTGAGGTTCATTTATTTCCAAATGTATATCCAGTTGTTCTGGAATGATTTATTGGGAAGAGACTTATTTTATTACTTTGGCACCCTTATAAAAAATCTATTATGCAGCTCAATTTCTGGACTCTCTTCTGTTCCATTAATCTACACATTTGTTTGTAGGATAATACCATGCTGTTGTTTTATTGTAAGTCTTGAAATCAGAAGGAAAACTTTTCCAACTTTTTCTTTCAAAGATGTTTGGACTGTTCTAGGTTCTTTGCATTAATATACATTTTAAAAAAGATTTTATTGATTTATTTGAGAGAGAGAGAGCCCTGGGGACCCTGGGATCATGACTTGAGCTGAAGGCAGATGCTTAGCTGACTGAGTTACCCGGGTGCCCCTTCCATATACATTTTAGAATGAGCTTGTCAATTTTGACAAAAATGCCTGCTAGGATTTTGATAGGGATTGCACCGAATCTGCAGATCAACTGAGGGAGTATTTATATTTTAACAATATAGGGTCTGCCGATGTGTCAACATGGTCTATATCTTTCTGTTTATTTGGGTCTTTAATTTATCTCACAATGTTTTATAGTTTTCAGCACACAGTTCTTACCTGTGTGTAATTACATTTGTTCTTTTAAAAATTTGAAGTATAATTTAAATACCATAAAATTCACCTTTTAAAGTATATGGTTCAGCGGGTTTTAGTATATTCCCAAAGTTACAAAATTATCACCACTATCTAATTTCAGAACATTTTCATCTCCCCAAAAGAAACCCCATACCCATTAGTAGTCAATCTCCATTTCCTTTGCCTCCAGCCTATTGGCAACCACTAATTTACTTTTGTCTCTAAGAATTTGCCTATCTGGTACATTTCATACAAATGAAATCATACAGTATGTGATCTTCCACATCTGGCTTCTTTCACTTGGCATAATCTTGTCAAAACTGAAGCATATTATAGCATGAATCAGTACTTTATCTCTTTTTATGGCTGAATAATATTTCATTGCATGGATTACAACACATTTTATTTGTCCATTCACCAGTTAATGGACATTTGGTAGTTTCCACTTTGTGGCTATTATGAATAATGTCACCATGTACCTACATGTACAAATTTTTTGTGTGGACATATTTTCATTTCTCTTGGGTATGTATGTAGGAGTGGAATTGCTAGGTTATATGTTAACTCTATGTTTAACCTTTTGAAAATGCCAGGCTGTTTTCCAAAGCAGCTGTCCCATATAACATTCCTATCAGCACTCTATGAGAATCCAATTTCCCCACTCCTTCACCAGTATTTGTTATATTCTGTCTTTTTTATTATAGCCATCCTAGTGAGTGTAAAGTAGTATCTTAATGTAATTTTGATTTACATTTCCCGAGTGATATTGAGCATCTTTTCCTGTGCTTATTGGCCATTTGTATGTCTTTTTTAGAAAATGTCTATTCGGGGCGCCTGGGTGGCTCAGTCATTAAGCGTCTGCCTTCTGCTCAGGTCATGATCCCAGGGTCCTGGGATCGAGCCCCGCATCGGGCTCCTTACTCGGCAGGAAGCCTACTTCTCCCACTACCATTCCCTCTGCTTGTGTTCCCTCTCTCACTGTGTTTCTCTCTGTCAAATAAATAAAATCTAAAAAAAAAAAAGAAAAAGAAAATGTCTATTCATATCCTTTGCCAATTTTTAATGGTGTTGTCTTTTTATTGCAAAAGCTCTTTATATATTCTATTTATTAGTCTCTGTCATAGACTGACTGGTCTATGTCTGAAATGTGTTGAAATCCTAATCCCCGGTACCTGTGAATACAACCTCATTTGGAAGCAGGGTCTTTGTAGATGCAGTCAAGTTAAGATGAGGCCATTAGGATGAACCCTAGCCCATTATGACTGGTGTACCTATAAGAGAAGGAAATGCTGTGTGAAGACAGAGATGCACAGGGAGTGCCATGTGATGACAGAGGCAGAGGTTGGAGTGATGGGGCTGCAAGCCAAGAAATGCCAAGGATCGACAGCCACCACCAGAAGCTAGAAGAGGCAAGGAAAGTTTCTATCCAGCGTCTCAAAGGGAACATGACTCTGCTGACAGCTTGATTTCAGAATTCTGACTCCAGAGTTATGAGGAATACATTTTTGTTGTTTTAAGCCACCTAATTTGTGGTACTTTGTTATGGCAACCTTAGGAAACTCATTGACATTTTGGTACCAGAAAGTGAGGTAGTTGTATAAGAAATACCTAAAACTGTAGATGTAGCTTTGTAATTGTATTATATGTAGAGGCTGAAATAAATTTGAGGTGCTAGGTAGAAAAAGCCTAAATTGCCTTGAATGCACTGTTGGTATAAATATAAATATGAACTTAAAGGTGATTCTTGTGGGAGCTCAGAAAGAAGTGAGAGCTACAGGGAAATCTTCTGTCATCTCAGAGAACACATATATTGCCAGTATCTTGCAAGAAATATGAACGTCAAAGGTGTTTCTGGTGAAGCCTCAGAGAGCAATGAGCAACCTGCTGTTTGACTCTGGAGAAGAGATGATCCTTGTTATAAAGTAGCAGAGAATGTGGTTGAGTTATGTTTTACCATTGGGTGGAAAGTAGAACCTTTAAGTGATGAACTTGGATATTTAACTGTGGTGATTTCCAAACAATGTGTGTAAGGTATGGTTTAACCTTGATGCTTATGGTAAAATGGGAGAGGAAAGAGATAAATTGAATTAACTGTTAATAAAAAGGAACAACACTTGTTGTTCTAAGCCCTGTAATACATTGTTATTATTTTTGCTTTAGCCTATTACCTTTTTTTTTTTTTTTTGAAGATTTTATTTATTTATTTGACAGAGGCACAGTCCGAGAGAGGGAACAGGGACCCTGATGCAGGGCTTGATCCCAGGACCCTGGGCCATAGACAGACACTTAACAACTGAGCCACCCAGGTTCCCCAGCCTATTACCTTTTAAAGGGAAAACATGTCTTTCACATTTAACCACATATTGACCATTTCTAGAGCTCATGATTACATTGGATAGACTCAAGTTTCTATCTGGTACCATACTTCTTCAGCCTAAAGAACATGAGTCAACATTTCTTCTAGTGTAGATCCAGTAGTGATAAACTTTCTGGTTTTGTTTGTCTGCAAGTTTTTGTTTTGCTTTTTTTTTCCAAATAAACTTTTTACTGTGGTAAAATACACATAACAGAAAATTTATCATGTTAACTATTTCTTTTTAAGAGATATATATATATATGTTAGAGAGAATACAAGCAGGGGGAGAGGCATAGGGAGAGGGGAAGAAGCAGACTCTTCACTGAGTGTGGAGCCCAAGATGAGGCTCAGTCTCACAACCTCGAGATCATGACCTGAACTAAAATCAAGTCAGATGCTCAACCCACTGAGCCACCCACTGAGCCACCCCTTATGCTGACTATTTTTATTTATTTATTTATTTTTATTTTTATTTTTAAAATTTTTTTTTTAAAGATTTCATTTATTTGACAGAGAGAAACACAGAGAGAGAGGGAACACAAGCAGAGGGAATGGTAGCGGGAGAAGCAGGCCTCCAGCAGAGCAGAGAGCCCGATGCGGGGCTCGATCCCAGGACCCTGGGATCATGACCTGAGCCGAAGGCAGACGCTCAACGACTGAGCCACCCAGGCGTCCTCATGCTGACTATTTTTAAGTGTACAATTCAGTGATAGTAAGCACGTTCATTGTTGTGTAGTCATTACTGACATCCACCTCCAGAACTCCCTTCATCTTGGAAAACTGAAACTGTATATTCATTAAGCAGTAACTCCCCTCTCTGCCTTTCTCCCAGCCCCTGGCAACCACCATTCTAATTTCTATCTCAATACTTTTGACTACTCTAGCTATCTCATAAAAGGGGAATCATATACTATTTGTCCTTTTCTGACTCACATTTCAATTAGCATCATGTCTTCAAGTTTCCTCAATGCTGCAGGATAGGTTAGAATTTCCTTCCAATTTAAGGCTGAATAATATTCCATTGTATATTCCACATTCTGTGTATCTATTCATCCCTCAAGGGATACTTGACTTGCTTGACTCTTTTGGCTGTTGGGTTCACTGCTATGAACACGAGTGTGCAAATATTTGTTCAAGTCTCTGCTTTCAATTCTTTTGTATATATACCTAGATGTGGAATGGCTGGATTATATGGTAATTCTCTTTCATTTTATTGAAGAACCACCTTACCATTTTCCATAATGACTGCACCATTTTACATTCTCACTGAGAGTACACAAGGGTTCCAGTTTCTCCATATCATCATCAACACTTGTTATTTTCTATCTTTTTGGTGCTAGCTATTCTAATGGATGCAGGATGGTTTCTCATTGTGGTTTGAGTTGCATTTACATAATAATTAATGATGTTAAACATCTTTTCATGTGCTTATTGATCTTTAATATGTTGTCACTAGAGAAATACCTATTCAAGTCCTTTGCCTATTTTTTTAAAAAGATTTTTATTTATTTGTCAGAGAGAGAGAAAGAGAGAGAGAGAGATACTGGGCACAAGCAGGGGAAGCCGAAGGCAGAGGGAGAAGCAGGCTTCCCGCTGAGCAAGGAGCTCTATGTGGGGCTCAATCCCAGGACTCTGGGATCATAGCCTGAGCTGAAGGTAGATGCTTAACTGACTGAGCCACTGAGGTGTCCCTCCTTTGGCTATTTTTAAACCATGTTGTTGAGTTTTAGGAGCTCTTTACATATTCTGATTATATGAATCCCTTACCAGATATCTAACTTGCAAATCTTTTTCCATTCCATAGGTTTTCTTTTCACCATTTTGATGCACAAAAAATTCTAAATTTCATGAAGTTCAGTTTTTCCATTTTTTGTTTTATTGCCTGTGCTTTTGAAATCATATTCAAGAAATCATTGCCAAATCCAATGTTGTAAAGCTTTTCCCGTGTTTTCTTCTATGAGTTTTACAGTCTTAAGTCTTACATTTAAATCTTTAATTTTTTGAGTTAATCTTTATATTTGCTGTTAAGGTACAACTTCCTTCTTTTGCATATGGATATCCAGTTGTTCCAGCCTCACTTGTTGAAAAGATTGGACTTTTCCCATTGAATGGTCTTGGCACACTTGTCAAAAATAATTTGACCATATACGTGAAGGTTTATTTTTGGGCTCTGTATTCTTTTCCATTGGTCTATATGCCTGTGTTTCTGCCTGTACCACACTGTTTTTGACTACTCTGGCTTTGTAGTAAATTTTAAAATCAGGAAGTATGAGTCCTGAAGCTTTGTTTTTTCTTTGTTCTGAAATGTAGTTTCAGCATCCCTTGAGATGCCATATGAGTTTTAGGATGGGTTTTCCTATTTCTGAAAAAAATGATATTGGGATTTTGATAAGCATTGCATTGAATCTGTAGATCATTTTGGGTAGTATTGACATCTTAACAATGTTAAGTCTTCCAATTCATGAACATGGAATATGTTTCTGTTTGTTTTCTTTAATTTTTTTAGCAATGTTTTGTAGTTTTCATTGTACAAGTCTTTCATCTCCTTGCTTAAGTTGATTCCTAACTATTTTATTCTTTTTGATGCTACTATAAGTGGAAGTGTTTTGTCAATTTCCTTTTTAGATTGCCTGTTGTTAGTGTGTAGAAGTGTGACTGAGTTTTGTGTGTTGATTTTGTATCTTGTTACTTGGTAAATTCATTTATGTCTAACCATTTGTAGAATCTTTAAGGTTTTCTACATATAAGATAAAATCATCTGCAAATCAAGATAATTTTACTTCTTCCTTTCTAATTTGGATGTCTTTTTTTTCCCCCTTGCTTAATTGCTCTGACTAGAATTTCCAATACTATATTGAATAGAAGTGGTGAAAGATTTGTTCCTGATTTTATAGGAAAAGCCTTTAATCCTTGACCATTGAATAAGATGTTCACTGTGGGTTTCTTAAAAATCCCTTATTATGTTGAGATAGTTTTCTTCTATTCCTGGTTTATTTCATGTTTTTTTAATCATGAAAGGGTATTGGAAATTGTCAAATGCATTTTCTGCATCAATTAAGAGGATCATGTCGATGTTCCTTCATACTATTAATGTGGTATATTACATTGATCGATTTCTGTATGTTGAACCATACTTAAATTTCAGGAATAAATTTCACTTGGTCAGGATATATAACCCTTCTAATATGGTGTTAAATTCATTTTGATAATATTTTGTTGAGAATTTTTGCATCAATTCTCATGAAGGATACTGGTCCGTGTTTTTTTCTTCCTTTTTGTATCTTTGTCTGACTTTCATGTCAGGGTAAGCTGGCCTCGCAGGATAAGTTATAAAGTGTTCCTTCCCTTTCAAGTTTTGGGAAAAGTTTGAGAATTGGTGTTCGTTCTTTTTTGAATGTTTGGTAGAATTTACCAGTGAAGCCATCAGGCCTAGGCTTTTCTTTGTTCCTGAGCTTTTTTATTACTGAGTCAGTATCCTACTAGTTATAGCATGATTCAGTCTTTATTTGCTAGAAAGAAAGAGAGAGCACAAGCAGGAGGAGCAACAGGCAGAAGGAGAAGCAGGCTCCTCGCTGAGCAAGGAGCCCGATGTGGGACTTGATCCCAGGACCCTGGGACCATGACCTGCACTGAAGGCAGATGCTTAACTGACTGAGCCACATATGTATCCCTGGTCTTTGCTGGTTTTATGTTTCTAGGAATTCATCCATTTCATGTAGATTATCCAGTATATTGGTGTACAGTTGTTCAAAGTACTTTTCTCTTTGCTTTTTTATCTATAAAAATCCATAAGAATGTACTCTCAACTTTTACGTTAGTAATTTGAGTCTTCTCTTTTTTCCTTAGTCATTCTAGCTAAAGGTTTGTCAATTTCGATCTTTTCAAAGAACCAACTTCTGGTTTAACTGATTTTCTGTATTGTTTTTCTATATTTTATCTGTGCTCTGACTCTTATTATTTCTTTCTGCTGTTTGGACTTAGTTTGTTGTTCTTTTTATACTTCTTTAAATTATAAAGTTAGGTTGTTGATTTCAGATCTTTCTCATTCTTTAATGTAAG
This sequence comes from Procyon lotor, assembly GCA_028646535.1. Taxonomy (NCBI): domain Eukaryota; kingdom Metazoa; phylum Chordata; class Mammalia; order Carnivora; family Procyonidae; genus Procyon; species Procyon lotor. The sequence goes on from CM053606.1 coordinate 27,827,029, forward strand.
CATTTATAGCTATAAATTTCCCCCTTAGCACATCTTTCATTACATCACATAAGTTCTGATATGTTGTAGTTTCATGTTTTATTTTCATTCATCTCTAGATATTTCCTGATCTCTCTTGTGATTTCTTCTTTGATCCATTGGTTGTTTAAGAGAAGTTGTTTAATTTCCATATATGTGAAATTTCCAGTTTTCCTTCTGTTACTAAATCTGTCTCCATCCTATTGTAGTTGGAGAAGACATTTTGTATCTATTAAGACTTAGTCTGTGGCCTAAAATATGGTCTATCCTGGAGAATGTCCTGTGTGCACTTGGGAAGAGTATTTTGTTGTCACTGGGTAGAGAGTCCTATATATGTCTGTTAGATATTGTTGCTTTATTATGTTGTTCAAGTTCTCTATTGCCTTACTTATCTTATATCTGACTGTTCCATCCATTATTGAAAGTGGGGTATTGAAGTTTCCAACTCTTATTGTAGGAATGTCTATGTCTTCTTTCAATTTGGCCAATTTTTGTCTTACATATTTTGGTTGGTGATTAGGTACTGTTATATCTTGTTGCTGTATCGAAACTTTTATTAATATATAATGCATTTCTTTGCCTCTTGTGATCTTTTTTTATTTTAAATCTATTTTGTCTGATATTAATTTAACTAGCCTTGCCCTCTTTTGGTTACTATTTGCATACTTTGGCTTCCACCCTCTTTGCATCTTTGGATCTAAAGTGAATCTTCTGTGGACAGTATATGGTTGGACCATGTTGTGTTTTTATCCATGATGCCAATGTCTGTCTTTTGATCAGAGAGATTAAGTACCTTACATTTAAAGTAATTATTAAAGTAGGACTTCTGTCATTTCGCCATTTGTTTTTATGTACCTTATTTCTTTTTATCTCCCTCATTTTCTGTTTAAGTGTCTCTCTTGTGTGTAGTTGATTTTTTGGTAATAAAATATTTTAATTCCTTTTCATTCCCTTTGAGTATAGTTTGTAACTATTTTCTTTGCAGTTACCTTGGGATTGCATTTAACATGCTAAAGTTATAATACTTTAATTTGAATTTATGCCAGCTCAATTTTTTTTTCAAAGGAAAAAGGTTTAATATATTCAAGATTCACATCATGATAAGTGATCTAAAATTTAATATCTTCTTGTGATAAAAGTTCAACTTTTGCATTTTCCTCTCTTTAACTTATCTTGCCATCTTTTTTTCTGTGTTTTTCTATTACTTTTACTCCACCCCTCCCTGTCTATGGTTACAGTGACAGATTCCCTCCCTTTTCCCGGTGTAGAAAGCCTACTCCTACAAAAGCTACCGTGATTAACACTAATTTTAACACACTTTTTAACTTCAACATTCAAGTAGTGTCTGTAACCTTCCTTTTGACCTACTCCCCAAGTATACTGTTAAGTCCATCCTCCTGGGTAGAAATGTGGCATTTTAATTTTGTTTTCCTTTTGACTCTTGCTGTCGAAGGAAGGTAATGTATATTGTTGCCAGCTCAATTTTAATAATATCCAAAAACTTTGCTCATTTACAGCTCTATTCTCAGTAATTGACATCACAAAATTACATCTTTATATATTGTGTATCCAAAAACATGAATTAATAATTGCTTTTTAAAATGTATTGGTCTCTTAAATTACATAGAAACTGAATTATAGAATTAGAGTGCAAGTTCCAATAATACTAGGTTTTAGGCTAATAATAATTTTTAAAGCAATATATTAATCTCTTAAGTCATGAAGAGAACCAAATTGGAGTTTTAAATTATGTTACTGTAACCCTAGCATTTATCATTGCGCATAAATTTATTTTTACTGAGCTATTTCTCTTCATATGGCTTTGAATTCCTGTCTGGTATCTTTTCATTTCAACTTGCAGGACTCCGTTCCCTTAAGGGAACAGCAGCTGTGGGCTAGCAAAGGCTTTAGCTCATGATGCATGTCTGATACCCGTTAAAAAGGGAGAAGGAAGGAAGCTTGGATAGGAAGAGGCTCAGACTGTGGTGTAGCTCTGAGAAGTCTCATTTAGACCAACAGGGCTTTGGCACAGTGATAATTTGTGAAGGAGTTCCACATTAACCAGAAATGGCCAGGTCTTGCTATCCCCACCATGCTTAGTCATTCATTGGAGGCTGCCTGGGAAGAGCGTGCCAAGTTCTTTCCTGAAGGGAGAGATACCTACCATTGGTACACTGCCATGTGGCCCTCTGTGTCACAGAATTCTTGGCGGTAGAAAAGATCCCTGTAGAGTAACTGGTTAATCCACCTCCCTCTATGATAGATGTCATCTATGACATTCTGAAAAATGAGTATATGTCCTATTTTAAGACATGTTTAGACAAGATCATACATATCCCTCTCATGTTTAATTTTAAATACCAGAAGTTCTTTCTTTGTGTAATCTCAGTCCTCCTAGGCTGCTTTCTTTACCTTGTCATCAAGACTTGAAATATGTGTGTATTTCTAAAATAATACTAAATAGATTTTTATGATCAAAGTTCTCTCTTGATCTTCCACGAAGAAAAAGACTCAAGCTTTCTTGATTGAGTTTAGCAACTGGGCAATGGAGATATCACTAAGTATTAACTAAGGGCTCATTCTCAGCTGTGGAATTGAGTGAACTGAGTGCTGTAATCAGTAGGTTAGGAGTTTCAGATCTTGATACAAGGCCATGCTCCCCTCAGCATGGATCTTCAGTTTTTAAGTGAGTGTGTGGGTGCCTCATGCCATCATTCCTGGTCTCTTACTACTTTATTTTCTGTTCCCTACAAAAAGGAAGTAAGAGGATGGAAACTAAGATTTCAGTGCCTATCAATGTTGTAATGACTTTGCT
>CM053606.1:27829961-27860551 GCA_028646535.1 Procyon lotor
TCTTCCTTTCTTCCTTTCTTTCTTCCTTTCTTTCTTCCTTTCTTTTCTTTCTTTCTTTCTTTCTTTCTTTCTTTCTTTCTTTCTTTCTTTCATACAGAGAGAGAGAGAGGGCATAAGGGCATATGCTTATGAGGGCATAAGCAGGGGGAGCAGCAGGCAGAGGGAGAGAGAGACACAGGCTCCCTGCTGAGCAGAGACACACCCCCCCCCCATGTAGGGCTCCATCCCAGGACCCTGGGATCATTACCTGAGCTGAAGGCAGATGCTTAACCAACTGAGCCACCCAGTTGCCCTGAAGATTTCAAATTTCAACTGATTGCAAAACCCATGTTTTTGCCGCTGTGATTTTCAAACTGTGTTTCAAGGATCCTTGATGTTCCACAGATGCAGAGTTCTAGGTCTTCTGCCTACATATCATCCAGAGAAGCCTCCATTTCTGGGCACCCTGTAGACAGTTTCTCCATAAGAATTCCTTTGAAAATAAATGAGAGGAGATGACTTATAAAGACAAATAAATTAGAAAACCAATCCCTTAAATTGTGCAGGCTCCTCAAGGTAATGACCTGTATTCCTTACCTATTTCTATATATAGACAGATTTACCATTAATTAGACCATCTTAATGCTGCTAACATGCATATTCTCAGAGAAAATGCTTAAAAAGAAGAAATGCTAGGTATCTGATAAGAATGATAATAACTGGGGTGCCTGGGTAGCACAATTGGTTCAGCATCTGCCCTTGGCTCAGGTCATGATCCCAGAGTCCTGGAATGGAGTCCCACATAGGGCTCCCTGCTCAACTGCATCTGCATTCCACTCCCCCTGCTTGTGCTCGCTCTCTCTCTCTCTCTCTGTCAAATAAATAAGTTAAATTAAATTTAAAAAGGAATTATAGTAGCCACAATATATTGAGCATCTCTCATATGCCATGATCTGTTTACATAATCCCAATAATCCCTGTAACAGCCCTCCCCAAGGTAAGTAGGGATATTCCCATTTCATAGTTGAGAGAACTTAAAGGGACTTGAACAAAGTGAGAGGCAGAGCTAGGAGTTGTTCCAGGTTTGTCTGGACTTAGAGCTGATTATGTACATCAGATCAACTCTTTTATTTTTTAATGTTCAATTAGCCAACATCATTAGTTTTTGATATAGTGTTCAGTGATTCATTAGTTGCGTATAACACCCAGTGCTCATCACATTACATCATGTCAACTCTTATGAGGATTTATGGAGGAGTTTATATAGGGGATTAATTATACCTCGTGGAGGTTACAACATGCTCCACACTGAGCACATAAATCGTGTCCACCTGGAGGTGGTGACTGCGCATGTTCCATCTTCCCCAGTGCCCGCACCTGCCACCCCACGGACTGTGGCTGTGAGAGGGTGTGGCAGAGTGCAGGCACGTGGTGGGAGTGGTAGAAGCGCCTGTCACACTGTGCCCAGGAGGCACAGTTTGCTTCAGAGCATTAGATGTTCCCCACCTTTGGGGTAGTAGAACACTGAAAGTGGAAAATTCTGAGCTGTTACACCTTTCTCCAGAGTCGTTGGTGGCTACCCCATGCTAATGAGGCAATTCCCTAGCAAGTCTGGTAGTGCTTCCCTTTGCTTACTGCTGCCTGACAGGTGAGGTAGGCTCCCATCAGCTACCCAGAGCTCTCTCTATCCCGCTGCTCATTTCTTACAGTATTTGCTGCCCCTCTGCTGCATTTTTCTGCTTTAGACTTTGGTTACCATGAAGTACACAAAGGACATACATTGCCTAAATGCATAACCATTATTAGTATCCACAAATTATGTTAAATTTCATATATATATTCTTTTGAAAATGTATTCTTTTGAAAGATGAAAAGCTATCTTTTAAAAATTATAGCATTAAAATACATGATATTCTTATATTTAAAAACACAAAGGAAATGAGGGGAGTCTTCATTTTTAAGAGTTGAAATGGTTCTTGCACTTTGCACTGAAGCATCTCTTGTGGTATAGGGTGGAGCCAAGGAGATTCATGCCTTGGGTGCTGAATGCATCAGCATGTTATATGTGGATGTGCAGATATGTTCATCAAGGCAAAGGGGGCTGGTGAAGGGGAGGAGCTGCCCTGAGGAAGAAATATACCCTTTCCCATATCCTTGCCCAGTGCTGCTAGGACATCCACCTGATTCTCAACCAGGTCTTTTTTCTATACCCCAGACAGGAGGAGTTGTAAAAGTTACACTGGGGTTTCAGCATCTATTTTTCCAGTTGCCTGTCCCATTCTTTCTAACCCATCTCTTCCTATTTTATGAGTATTAAACACAAGAAAGGTAAATTATTGATAATCAACCTTGCTAAAATAATAAATTAATTTTTGAAAAACCTGTTGGTTAATTTAATACATATCTGGCAGTAAATTATGAATCCAGAAGGACAAGCAAAGCCCCAGAATACTTTTCTCCAAAATTTAATTAGGTAAAATTCTTTGGTGGATCAACCCTTTCTTCTTCAACTTAAGTAAATTAATGTTTTTGTCTCTGAACTAAACTAAAAACTTAATTGAAGTTTCTGTTGAAACCTAGTTCTGAATAAAAGTAGTATCAGTGTTGGTGTCCTCTATTTCTAAATTACGTCTAAATACTCAGAAGCTTCCTTTGCCTATAGTTTTGTTACTGGGCCAAATCTACAATGAAAGGTTACTTTTCAAAAGTGAGGAAAAAAAGGGCACATTACCAGCTTAAATCAGGATAATGAGGATCCTGTAGTGTATTTTTCTAATACTTGGTTCCTTTGGTTCAGCTACCAAACAGCAGTGAGGGCTCGAACACTTAATAAAGCCACTCTCCAAAGGATCTAAGACCAAACAAGAGGTGAAACTTGTTGGTACGGAAAGTTTTCAAGGTGTAGCTTCAGGGAAAGATGCTTAAGAACCATAGCTTATTTTTTCAGTATTTTTTAGAATAACACATGTATGTATGTATTTTAACTGATGATTTATTTGGATTAAGACTTCCCTCTTAGAGCCTGAGTTATCAGTAATACAGGAAAACAGCAGAGAAACCTGTATGAAAAGTCAAGAGACAGTGCAAGTACAAAATTTGAATGAGGTAAGAAATAAAAAGGTCATGTCCAGTGACAGCTGCTGATTCAGGTGAGGCAGGCTCCATAAGGATGCTTAAGGATAGCTGAATATAGGCAAAGAGAGAAAATACACCTCCAGGAATGGTAAATCTACATCCTGTAATTGTGATCAGTGGTTACAGGTCAGTTAGGAAGGAGCCCACTAAAATATATTTTGGATAAACTAGTGTGTTGAAATTGGAAGAGTGGTTTAAAGGTACTGCCTCACAACTGAGTAAACGCGAAAATTCAGAACAATCCAATAACATAAACTGCTATTTACAGAGCATTTGCTATAAATGAGGTGCCCGCACATTTGTGTAGGCATCATTGTCCCTATTTTTCTGATAACGAAACTGAGTCTAAGTTAAATAATGGGCTCAGTTTTCCACTGTTGGTAAATAGAATAAGACTGGTAAGACTTTTTTTCCCCACGAATCATTCTTGGTTTCCCAAGTTGGAGAGTAGAGACCTATCAATTTCATACTGCTCCCTGGCGGGGTGGCATAAATGAGCAGTTAGCTCACCTGACAGGTGTGCTCTGACCAACAAGAAGGGGCTGGACCTTGATGGCAGTATTGTGAGGATTGGCTCAGTTCTCAGTCCGTAGCCACCAAATTACATTTGGCCTCAATTTAATTTCCTAATAGGTTTTTGTATCAAGAGAAAATATACTTTGGCAAGTTCGAATAGAGTAGATATTAAAAGTAAGGGCTTATAAGTTAAATTTGGTTTGAATCCCAAATTTAATCTTGGGAAATTTGATCCTTGGGAAAAATATCTAATATTGATATTAGATCGATATTAGATGAGCTGAGCCTCATCTTTGTTCTCTGTAAAAACAAAAGCAAAACATATATGTGGGTATACATGTATGTATACACACAGGTGTACATACATGTATACATATACATGTATATGTATATATGTGTACATATATATGCGTGTACATATAGGTATGTATATAGTAGTTCTAATTTCGTAGGGGGTCCTGAAAAACAAAATGAGATAATGCACGTAAAGCATGTATCATGGTGTCTGACACATGGCAAGCACTAACTCGTAGCTGTTTTCATTATTATTGCAATTATTATTATCAACTAATCTGGAAAGATTTTTAACAAGACTTTATATTTGGTAGGTGCTTAACAAAATACTTTCAAAATCTCACTTCATTCCTACTCTGATGGTTATAATGTATATAGGACAAGTATAAGCTCCATTTTACAGTTGAGTAAGAGGCTCAGAGAGAAAAATGTCTCTTATGAGCTATGGTATCATGAGTTACTTTTCCCAGCTCCATATCTTCCCTAGATGACTTTATAATTGAGTTAGGTGGGAAATTATTATTATCAAAATTTATAAGAAACATGATTATTGTATATAGAATTAATTATGTAAAATGCTTTTTGCAGATTTTGAAAATGAGCCAAGAAAAAATTGAAATATTTGAAAGTGAGTTGTCAGAAGAAAGGAAAAGGCAATTGGCCTCTGATTTTACTACTATACAGAAGGCTTTGAAAGTCGAAAGTGAGGTATTTTGCCACTCAGGATGTTGTTTCCCTCTTTTTGCATTCCTACTTTAGGGATTTCATGTTACCATTTATTTTGATTTTCAAATAAATCATAGCTATAGAATAGGTGTTACTGTTAGTAATAATGGGGTGAGTGTCCTTTCCACAAACTGAGTTCCAGCACCAGCCAAAGAGGGGCCTTAAGTAGCAGGCGTTTGATTATTATGGTGGTCATAGAGTCATGGACTTGTCTCTCCTTTTAACTGCTTGTCCTACCGTCTTGGAAAGGTCTATCAGGAGACAACCAGCCTATATTTGGAAGAGAGACCTGGAAGTGAGTCCATGGAAGTCTAGATCACCAATTTAGAGGACGGTGACACTTAATCAGTTTGCAGGGTGGGTGACAGCCAGTGCAATGTCCCAAATCCCATCCTGATGACCTACAGGAATTTTCAATGCAATGAGGTAGGAAACTGATCCCACTTGCCCTCTTCCTGTGGTTTTGGGTGGCCACTCTCTATTTTCTTTCCTTTTTGCTCCACAGCTTCCTCATCAACACTCTCTTCCCTTTCTGATTTCAAGGCTTTGGGAAAATACCAAGTAACTCCTCTCCTAAAGTAAATTTCATATCATCAGTTCCCTTCATAGGGCACCACAGATTCTCAGGTCCCAGTTGTACACCAACCAAACTGTATATTCCATGTCATTGATGTAGAAATTTGATAAGAATCTACATATAAGAAAAGTATTTTCTCTCATGGGTATAAAAAAAATCAGAGGCTTAGAGGAAACCCTATTTGATTAAGTCACTGAATATACATTATTAAATAAAGCAGCATACTTTGTAGTTAAGAACACAGAGTCTGAAGTTGGTCAGACAGCTGAATCTCAGCTTTACCACTTCCTAGCTAAGTGAACTTAGGCAGGCCACTTACACTCGCTGAGCCTGTTTCAGTAACCTGACTACATGGGGTTGTCACAAAATTAAAGGCATGGTTGTTCTGTAAAAGGTAACTTTAAAAAAAGATACATTTTAAAACAGGTAATATAACTAATGCAGGAGTCGCTGAAGAATTTACCTCTCTAGAAGCCTTGCTGAAAGTAGGAATGAGTCTAGAAACCCAGTCCTTCAACCTGTGAATGATAGACACTAAGAATGCTCAGTTAAATTATTTGATTTAAGTAAACTTTAATTATTAAGAAAGTAGTTCTGCCAGAAGAATAAGTTGGAATATTTAAAACAACAAAAAAATTCAAAGATTCCTGTTTAGAAGTATTATACCTTTTATGGGAAAAGTCTTATTTTATGTTACTGAACATCTTTATTTCTTAATCAGGGATTGCAAAAATCAAAGTCAGAACTTATATGCCTTTATAATGAAATTCAAAGTATTCCAGGGGCGTCAGAAAACAGAGACTGCTTTTTAGTAGCATATAACCTACTACAAAGAGAGAATTCTGAATTAGAAACAAAGGTGAGACTGAATTAATTCTTTAAATGTTCAGTGTTTGACTTTATCTTTTATTAGGATAAGATAAAAGGAAATCAATTTTCAGGAAGAGATGACGTGGAAATTGGGGTTTCTTTTATTATTATAGAATAAATTGCCATATAGTGTAGGTTATAAGCCAAGCTGCATCTCAGAATAGACTTCAACCAGTACTTCACACTTAGGATTACTCTGTGAATTTTTTTACTTTAAATCAGTTTCTGAACATTTCTTAATTTTTGGAGCACATATTATAATGTAAAAGGTTTACTTAAAAATAGAATTACCAAATGATCCAGCGATTCCTCTTTCTGGGTATATACCCAAAATAATTGAAAGCAGGGTCTTGAAGAGATTATTTGCACACCCATTTTCATAGCAGCATTATTCGCAATAGCTAAAATGTGGAAGTAACCCAAGTGTTTATTAATGGATGAATAGATAAGCATATTGTGGTATGTACACACAATTGAAAGTTATTCAACCTTAAAAAAGGAGGGAAGTCTTACAATATGCTACAACATGGATGAATCTTGAGGACGTTATACTAAGTGAAATAAGTCAATCACAAAACACAAATACTGTATGATTCCAATTATGTGAGGTACTGAGTAGTCAAAATCATAAAGACAAAAAGTGTAATAGTAGTTTCAGGGGCTGGGGGAGGGATGAGGGCGAGTTATTGTTTAATAGGTATAGAGTTTGTTTTATAAGATGAAAAGAGTTCTGGGGATGGATGATGGTGATGGTTGGACAACCATGTGAATGTATTTAATACCACTGAATGGCACATTCAGTGCCATTAATGTCCTAAGTCTAAGTGTGTAAGGTTAAGATGGTTAATTTTATGTTATGTGTACTTTACCACCACCACCCCCAAAATTCAAAATAAACAAAAGTTTACTTAAGTGCCTTCAACCTTAAATCTTTGAATCAAAGCATTTTTTTCAGTTATACTGAAGATTGGGTACATACTTAGAATTAGGAAAATGTTTAAATGTCCTGATCCCAATGTGTTCCCCAAGTATAAAAATGACTGCCAGACCAGGGTTAGATGGAGAGGTTGCCTGCAGGGTGATTCCTGGAGTCCCACTTATTATTAAGTACTCCTGGCTGAAAATTCTCTTCCTCAGTTACTCCCTTGGTCTTGATTAAAATGGTAGGAAGGAAAAAATAAATAAAAATAAAAAATAAAATGGTAGGAAGGAGTGAAGGCTTGAACACACAATTAAAATATATTGGGTTATATTTTCATAGCACATGTGAAATGGACTAAGTCCAGACCTAATTTACCCTCTATGCAGTTGTTATCCTGAAAGCAGGGTGCAGGTTGCTGAGGGATTGGGACATGGATCAAATAGGATATAACCTAGGGAGGGAAAGGTCCAGAACACAGGATATGCTACTTGGAAAGGTGGATACATGGGGCACAGCCTATAATTAAGCTTTGTTTGGGAGACCTTGTTAGCAAAGTGAATTATCATCACACTGTACAATCAAAGGATCTTGTCTTATGATATATCACTGGACAGTGGAACACAGAAGACAAACGGAGGCAACAGAAATATAATATAAAAACAAGAGATCCAGATCACTATCCTGGTATTCTGGCTCTCCCTTGCTCTCTCTTTTAAAAAGCTTTTTATTCTGAAATAATTTCAGACTTACAGAAAAGTTGTAAAAATCGTACAAAGAATTTCCATGCATTATTCACCCCTCCAGTATTAGCACGGTACCACATTTGCTTTATCATTCTCCCTCTATCTTCCTTTCTCCAAAATACCCTTCTTTAAAACCACAGATTTACGCATCTTTATGCTAAAAATGTAGTAGATTAGGGGCGCCTGGGTGGCTCAGTGGGTTAAAGCCTCTGCCTTCAGCTCAGGTCATGATCTCAGGGTCCTGAGATCAAGCCCCACATCGGACTCTCTGCTCAGCAGGGAGCCCGCCCCCCTTCTCTCTCTGCCTGCCTCTCTGCCTACTTGTTTTCTCTTTCTCTGTCAAATAAATAAATAAACTCTTTAAAAAAATATATTAGACATATTTGGGAAAAAATATATTAGATTACATAACAACTGCAAAGTGTTAAATTAGAAGACAACTTCAAATTGGATGTCAATTTATATTACTTGTGAATAATTATTTAAACATTTAATAGACTCAATGTACTTTCTCATAATTATATATTAGAGTATACAAATAGAACATTTGTCTTCTCACTTTACAGGTCTTGAAGCTTTCACAAGAATTTGAACAATTAAATCATTTTACTGTAGGGAGAAATACTGCACCTGCTAAATTAATTGCAAGTGAAAATATCTATAAAGATCTTGTGTCTAAACTAACAGTTTTGGAAGTAGAGATTCAAAGCCCAAAGGAAGAGAGAGAGGAAGTCTGGTAAATTGAGAAAGTCCCATATCACATTAATTATTTGGTGGGGGTACACTTACTTTATTTGGCTTGATCATTTTAAGAATTTGACATTCATTTCTAAATGGTGTGAGTGGAAAAATTAATTATAAGCAAGCATTTCTCCAAGGAATTTGTCTTTTGATATATTATTACATTTTTAAACCTTTTTTTGCTTTTTAAAATAAATTAATGCATTTTGTGGAAATTTTTGAAAGCATGGAAAAATAAAGGAATGATAATAACCCATAGTTTCACCAGGGAAATTTGTTAATGTCCTAACTTAGACTATACTCTGCCAAGAGATTTTTTTTTGCTGTTTTTATTTAACATTGTATCTGATACTTATTTTGATAACCTCCTCTTTTTTTGGATTATGTTATATTAGTCACCATACAGTACTTCATTAGTTTCTGATGTAGTGTTCCATGATTCATTATCTATATATAGCACCCAGTGCTCCATGCAACCCGTGTCCTCCTTAATAACCATCACCAGGCTCATCCATTCCCCCACCCCCTTCCCTTCTAAAACCCTTAGTTTGTTTCCTGGAGTCCATGGTCTGTCATAGTTCATCTTTGATAAATTTCCCTCCGTCCGTCCCTTCCTTCCTTCCTTTTTTGTTAATCTTGCCCTCAAACTCTTGTATTTCTGCTTTTTTACCAGAATTATCTTTCACAGAAACTTTTGAGATTTTGGGCTAATGCCTTACTCTGCTTTGCCACAAAAACTAATAGATGCAATCAAATTTTGTCTGGGCAAAAGCCTAGAACTAGATCATCAGAAGAAACAATAGGTGGCAATGTTGACTTATATACTGTATATACTAAAGGATACATCAGTGAACTAGGAAAATATGGTCTAGGTGCAACCAAAGTTCTATCTTTGTAAACGTTTTAATGTAGAAGGAGGGTTTGTTGTTGTTTGCTAGTTTTGGACCACTGAATTTAATGCCTTCGTAAAAGTTGCTTTTAACTTTAGAGTGTGCTCTGAGTCCAAGATTCACAATCATGAAACCTGGTTGCAGAAGTGGGAAAAGCATACTGGAGATGTGGTGGGGAACAGGCATGACAGTGGTCACAAGAGCGAAGAGCCCAGAAGCTTGGTTACAGCATTTAGGTTTGCTATAGGGGAAAAAGGAAGTCTAGTTCTTGAGCACTAGAACAGTGTATTACCAGGTTTTTAAGGGAGATTGTTCTAGTATTTCTAGAAGAGATAAACTGAAGAAGAAAAACAGACCAATTAATCCAGACATGAGCCACAGATGAAGAGATAGTGGCCTAGATTGAGTAGGTGGCAATGGAGTTGAAGTGGCCAATCTGAACATTCTTCAGAGAAGATGTTGACATTAATTATCAAAGCCGACAAAAATCCACCCAGCTGACTTGTGATGATTGGTAGGGAGTAAGGCTGTGGTGGTGGGGAACCTTGCCATTATAAAGATACTGGACTTCTCTCTAAAGAGCTCCTTGATGCCATTTGTTTCAATTACTTGGTCCAAATTACTTCCCATCACTGGGACTGTGAAAAGTCTCTGTATCTTTGCTGTATCTATGCTTCCCTCTCTCCTCTTCTCGGAATGTTTCCTTGCTTATTTATCTCCTGTGCCCCACTTCACAGCCTCCATTTATCTCAGATCCATTACACAATGGACAGTAAAATCCCATATCTACCATGTGCCAGGTACTGTAGGGAGATATTGAGGATACAAAATAAGACATAGCTCCTACCTTCATGGCCCATATTGCCTGCCAGGGGGAAGATAGACAATTAAACAGAGCAGTATTGGATACTATGGGAGCACAAAGGAGGTGCCCTGGCCCAGGCTAAGAAACCAGAAAATATTCTTAAAGGAAGTAACAGACTGAGTCCTGAAGTATAGATAATGCAGGACCAAGCAAAAAGTGAGGGAGTAATTTTCAGGGGGGATATGACATGTGCAAGAGAAGGCATGATTTATTTGAGGAACTCAGTGACCTCGGTGCTGCTACGGCACAGAGTGTGAAGAGAAGAAATGGGGAAGGAGACGATGAGAGTGAGGAAGTAGGCAGGGACCCCATCACAGGGAACATGAGTATCTGCATGGGGAAGTTTGGATAGTAGGAAACTACTGCACTGTTTAGTAACATGGAAGAGACCAAAACAGATTTAGCCTGTTTGCTTGGCCTGCTGTGTGGGAAATAGATTGTTAGTATAGGATTGAAGATAGTGAGACTAGTTTGGAGGTTGTTGCTATAATCTGGGTGAGAGAGGATAGTGTTGGTGAGGATAGAAAAAAGTGGATGGAAGTGGATCAACAGCACTTAGGAACTAATGAGTATAGGAAGTGAGGAAGAAGGGATGGTAGGCAGGGACTTGGGTGTCAGCAGAGGTTAAGGAAGACTTTCAAGTTTCTGGTTTGAAGGTGTCATCCATTGAGTTAGGGAACATAGTTTTGAGGGAGGAGGGGAAGGAGTACAGCTTTTGATACATTGACTTTGAAGTGTCTTTAGAATAACCATGCCAAGAGTGAAGCCTGGGCTGGAGGAAAATTTGAGAATCATCAGTAAGTTGATGATAGAAGAAGTCCTGTGATGGATGAGATGGTCCTGTGAGTTGCTTGATGAAGGTACCCAGAGGTAGAGACGTAAGGGAAGTCTCTCTAGAAGAGACAAAAATAACTACCCCAAAGGTAACTTAGACAAAACAGCCAGAGAAGTAGAAGAAAAGTCAAGAGAGTGTGTGTTACAGAAGCCAGATTAAAGAGCGTTTCAAGAAGAAAGAAATAGTAAATAGTGTCATGTACTGCCAAGAAAATAAAGAACAAAAGGTGACTATTGAATTCAGAATTAAGAATGTGGTTGAAGACTTTAGTAAGAGTTGTTCCAATGAAGGGCAAAAAACAAATGGCTTCCTAGATCACATCTCATGGGATGCTAAATGGGAATGAACTGAGGAGTAAGTAAAATTTGAAGAAGTAAAAATGGTGAATGCCTTCCAAAAATGCCTTCCTAAATATTTGGTTGTGAAGGACAGAAGTGAATATGGAGCTGAGGTAAGAGGAAATGTGTTATGTTTAAGTGCTAAGAAAGAGTCCCCAAATGGACAGGTTTAGGATTCCAAATACCAGAGGGGGACTAACCTTAGGAGATGGGCCACCTGGTCCATTGTAAGAGGAGGAAGAAAGGGAAGATGGAAAGAAATCCAAGTGAGTTTTTAACTTGAGAGGAAATCAAAGTACTCGTTTGGTAGTTTGTGTCCTCTGTGAAGTAGGAAAGAAAGTCATGTGCTGAAAGAGAGTAATAGAAATATCAGAGTGAAAAAAGTTTGAAATAATAACTGTAGCAATTGGAAAGGAAAGCTTACCAGGGAGGGCAGGTAAATCTTGAGAGCACAGTAAAGGCTAGAGACTGTGACTTTATATGGCATTTTTCTTTGAGACTATGTGATATGTGGGACAACATTTAGCATAGACATGAGGAGACAGTTGGATTTGTCCAGGGCTAAGGTTTTGCCACATGAGTGCAGTGGAAGAACAATGGAGGAAGAAAGTTGAACATTTTATTTAGACAGTGATTAAAATAATGAACACTAGGCTTGAGGTGTCTGGGTGGCTCAGCTCAGGTCTTGCTCTGAGTCAGGAGTTTAAGCCCTTGTACTATGCTCAGCATGGAGCCTACTTTGATGGTGATGATGATGATGATGATGATGATAAACACTGGGCAATTTTAGTTATTTCAGAAGTGAAGTGTTTGCTGATGATATACCCCATAGTGTAGTTATTCAAGTAGTTGACCAAGAGGGAGAGATGAGGAGAGAACAGGAAATAAGGAGACTGAGAAAGTGAGATGCCAAGGCATTGGTGGGTGATCTGTATGGTCCTTGGAATCTTCCAGGGTGATGGCAGGACTTGGGGTGAAAAAGATGCCAGAAAGCCATGAGCCAAAGCCTTCCACTGAAAAGAAGTAGAAAGTGTTACGCAGCACACCTAGCATGGTCCCATGCACATAGAAGGTGCTCCATAAGCCAAGTCGATTGATTCTTGTCGTACATCTCTTCTACTAGATTTTAGCTCCTTAAGGTAATGGACCATGTCTTGTTTTTCTGTTGTGTATGCTGCTTTACTTAGAGTAATGAATCTTAGAACAGGAGGTTCTAAGAGTTTTTCACACTTCAGCCTTCCAGGACCCTAGGAGCTCTCTGTGGGGGCTCAGAAACTGCCTTTGGAGATGAGGAAAGGCTGATGAGTGGGAATGGGAGCCCTCCACTCACATTTCCACCAGAGAATACCCACTTTTATCTGTTTTGTACATGGAATTCTGTATAAGATTTTACTTCAAGAAAGGGGCCACAGCTAAAATGTTTGAAAACCACTGCTATTTGGCTAGTCTTCTCCTTTCACAGAAGAGGTCTCTGAGACCAAGAGAATTGAAATGCCTGTTTTGGTCACAGTCACGAACTTAGCAAGTTATCAGCCAGACTGCAGGAGATCCCAAGTCTCCTAACTCTGAGTCAGAGGTTACCAGTGTATCTACTCCGGAGAGGACATAGCCACAAATATCTCAAGGGCAAGAGGGTACTGGGACACTTGGGTTCTAGGTAGTTGCTATGAAAGTGAACTTTATGGTTTTAAAAATTGCTTATGACTCAGTCTTTGTATATGCATAACATGGGTGGGATTGAGATAAGAATGAAGTCCCATCTGTCTTGTTCTGTACTATCTCCAGTGCCTAGAACAATGCTTGACACATAGTAGGTACTTTAAAAATATTGGAATGAATGCAGTTTTCCTCCTACCCCCACTGTATACTTGCAGCTGAATCCAAAGTTGCACCTCCAATGGCAGCCCTAAGCTTACAGAGCCCAGCTGATCTCAGTCTGGGTTGCTTTGTTAGGAAGCATGGGCCAGCGCAGCTGGTAGCTTCCCTTGACCTTAATGCCTTAATGAGCTGTATTTTTTTCTCACACACCCATTCATCATCTCCTTGTATTCTTACTACCTTTATCAAGAATTATTTGATAAATGTTCAAGTTGATTTATGTTTCCAGTTCAACTTGACAGTGAATTTATATCCATTTCAGAGACTACTGATACAATTTTCCTTTTCCTCTAAACTATTTCTTCCCAAGTCCAATTCATTCAGTGACTAGCCTCTCCATTCAGTTGATCAAACCAAAACCTAAGAGGTCACTGTCGCTTCCTCCCCACAGCTAAACTATCAACAAATCCCGTCAATTCCACCATGAAAATAAAGAATATTTAATCTGTTTATTTCTACTGTGTCTCCACTGCTGTTACCCTACTCCATGACACTGGTATCACTCACTTGGTTTATCACAATATCTTCTTAACTGACCTCTCTGCTTCCATACCTCTTTACCAGTCCAATCTCCATAAAGCAGCCAAAGTGGTCTTTTAATAATGCAAGTTAAATGAGATTACTCCTCTCTTAAAAGCCTCTCAGTGGTTTCCCATTGCACTCAAAATAAAATCTAAATACCTACCATGACCTGTAAGGCCTTCTGTGACTTAGCCTCTGTCCATCTCCCCAATTTCATCACTGTACCACTCTCTGCCTTGTTTATCATGCAGCCTTTCAGAGCCTCTAGCCCTTAAAGCACTTTCCTGATTTAGGAATTTTGCACTGAAAAGCTGTTCTTGCCCCAGCTAACTCCTTTGCACCTTCTCCAAGAGGCAATCAGTAAACATCACAGTAGGGGAAATCCTATCTCCTGCTCTACCATGTCACCTTATTTGCGACTTATAATTTATCTTGTTTACTTTTTTTTTTGAAGATTTTATTTATTTATTTGATAGAGAGAGATCACAAGCAGGCAGAGAGAGGGAGGATGCAGGCTCCCCAATGAGCAGAGAGCCCGATGTGGGGCTCAATCCCAGGACCCTGAGATCATCCTGAGCTGAAGGCAGATGCTTAACCCACTGAGCCACCCAGGCACACCTACTTGTTTGTCCTCATATTCCTCCTCTGGGTGTGGGCTCTATGAGAGAGCATGGTCCTGGCTGTCTTGATCACCATTAACTTTAGTGCATAGAACAGTGCTTGGCGGGGTGCCTGGGTGGCTCAGTCAGTTGAGCATCTGACTCTTGATTTCGGCTCAGGTCATGTTCTAGGGGATGTGGGATTGAGCCTTATATCCAGCTCTGTGCTCAGTGGGGAGCCTACTTGAGATTCCTTCCCTGTGTCCTTCCCCCAGCTCACAGGCTCTCTCTCTTTCTCTTGAAATAAGTAAATAAATCTTGGGAGGAAAAAAAAAGAACAGTGCTTGACATATAGTTGATATTCAATAAATATTTGATGAATAAGTGAATGAATGAATCTTTTCTTTTCCTTCCTCTCTGGAAACAGACTTCTATTTCTACCCATCCTTATTCTGTTCTATTACGCTTGAATTCATTTTAATCACACATTATACTTATAGGTTTTCAAAATGTTGTCACATTTTACTTCATAAGATCCCAACAATCTTACGAGTAAGGCAACTCAAGAGACTAGGACTCTGAGAGACGATGCCTTGCCAAAGGTTATGTGAATAGTAGGTAGAAAATCCAGGACCAGAACTCACAGCTTCTACTGTGTCACAGTTTCTTTCTCGGATCTCTCTATGTGTTCAAGACTATATATCTACGTTTACCAGAAAAGGAACAGGGTAGGGATGCTGTCTAGGCACCTCCTATCAGCTGAAGCCTGGTGACAATTGCACACTTACAGAATGACATAAAAATAAGAGAAGGGGTGAGTTTCAGTTAGAAGTAGGCAACAGATCCTTTCACATAAAGATTAAGAACCAGAGGGGTGGGTGGGGAGATGGGTGAAATAGGTGATGGGGGTTGAGGAACGCACTTGTGATGAGCACTGGGTGTTGTATGGAAGTGCCAAATGACTATATTGTACTATCAAAACTAATTGTATGTTGAAACTAATATATTGAACCAATATATTGCAACAATATACTATTGTATATTGAAACTAATATATTGTATGTTAACTAACTGGATTAAAGCAAAAACTTTAATAAAACTTAAAAGAAAGATGTTACTGGGGGGTAGAAAAGAAAAAAGAAAGGACTGTGTTAGAGGAGAAATTTGAGAGTCAAGGTGAGTTTTCCAGGCCCTAAAGTACAGGTGTGCAGGACTGCAAGACATGTTCTCAGCAACCTGTCATTTCTGGCTGGTGGTTTACTTTTGCCCACACAACTTTCACATTATTATTCTTATCATTATTATTGTCATTATTCCTACTATTACATAAAAGTAAAATAAAGTAATAAATAGTAGTAGATGCTACTTTTTAAAAATCTGTTCAGTTTGCCTTTTGTTTCTAAATTATACATTTTCTCTTATATCTTTTGAAAGGATAAAGCCTGTTTTTGGAGGGCATTTATTTAATGGGTGACTGTCCTCATGTATCAAGAGCACTTTAAATTGACACATTCCAAGATATTACTAATTCTCCTTAATCAACTAATGTATTCTGTTAATTTATTCAGACCATTAATGAAGATGTAAAATGGCATCAGCCCCAGGATTGTGCTCTTACCATTTCCTCCAAGTCAGAGAAAACTTACTGACTGCCTTGCTCTCAATACGACTTTACGGGCACATCTCATAGACCCACCTGAGAGGAAGACCATTTAAACTTTATCTTTAAACTATAGAAATATAATGAAGGCTAATTCTCTTCTTCTGTGTCAGCATGGCCACTATGCAATTATAGAAGGAATTTACATTAGGTCTGGCTAAGTTTACTTTTTATAAAATTATTTACCCTTCTAAATGTAACAAATCAAGCAACATCTGCATAGATATTAAGCCTAAATGACCAGTTCATATTTGCCATTTTTTTAAAAGAAAGATTTTTATTTTTAGGTACTTGTAGATTCACATGCATACTGTTGTAAGAAATAATGGAGAGGTCCAGGTACCTTTTACCAGTTTCCCCCATTGGTAACATTTTGTAAAATTACAGTATAATATCATAACCTGGATATTGACATTGATAGAGTCAAGGTACAGAACATTTCCATCACCACAGAGATCCCTCGTGTTGCTCTTTTATAGACCCTCCCTCCCATATATCCCCTCCCTCACCCACTTCTTAACTCTAGGCCCTATTCTAATTCAAATTAGTCTATTCTCCATTTCTGTAAGCTTTTCATTTCAAGAGTGTTATATAAATATAACCATATAATATGTAACCTTTTGGGGCCTGCCTTTTTTCACTCAACATAATTCACTGGAGATTCATCTAGATTTCTGTATCAACAGTTGGATCCTTTTGACTGTTGTATAGTATTCCATAGTATGGCTGTTCCACAATTTAATTGTTCATCCATTGAAGAAAGACATCTGGTTTATTTCTAGTTTGGGCTATTTTGAATAAAGCTGCTATAAATATTCAAGTTTTTATACAAACATAATTGTTCATTTCTCTGGGATAAATCCCCAAGAGTGCAATTTCTGGGTCACATGGTAACCATATGTTTAGGGGTTTTTTGTTGTTTTTTAAGACACTCCTAAACTGTCTTCCTTCAGTGGCTATATCATTTTACATTCCCATTAGCAATGTGAGAGTGATCCAGTTTCTGTGCATCTTCTCTAGCATTTGGTATTGTCACTTGTAAATTTTAGCCATTCTGATAGGTATATAGTGGTAGTGCATTGTAGTTTTAATCTGCATTTTCCTGAAGGCTAATGATGTTGAGTATCTTTTCATGTGCTTATTTGCATCTGTCTGTTATCTTTAGTGAAGTCTCCTTTTGTGTCTTTGCCTATTTTCTAATGAGTTTTTTTCTCACTGTTAAGTTTTGAGAGTTCTTTATGCATTCTAATATTAGGCCTTTGTCAGATATGTGATTTACAAATATTTTTTCCCAGTCTGTAGTTTATTGTTCACCCTCTTACCAGGATTTTCACAGCATGAAGTTTTTCATTTTGATGACATATCAGTCTTTTCCTTTTATAAATCATACTTTTGGGGGCACCTGGGTGGCTCAGTCGTTGAGCGTCTGCCTTCGGCTCAGGTCATGATCCCAGGGTCCTGGGATCGAGCCCCGCATCGGGCTCCTTACTCGGCAGGAAGCCTGCTTCTCCCGCTACCATTCCCTCTACTTGTGTTCCCTCTCTCGCTGTGTTTCTCTCTGTTAAATAAATAAAATCTTTAAAAAATAAAAATAAAAAAATAAATAAATCATACTTTTGGTGTTAGGTCCCAGAACTCTGCTTAACTTTAAATCTTGAAGATTTAAAAATCTTGTGTTTTATGTATATTTTTACAATTTAAGTCCATTTTGCATTTGAGTTTTTATTTTGATTATTGTACTTTTCAGTTCTAAAATTTCCATTTGGTTCTTCCTTGTATCTTCTTTTTCTGTGCCAAGACTTTTTAGTTGTTTTCTGAAACTTTGCATGTTTTCACATGTCTCAACTGT
Source organism: Procyon lotor (assembly GCA_028646535.1). Classification (NCBI taxonomy): domain Eukaryota; kingdom Metazoa; phylum Chordata; class Mammalia; order Carnivora; family Procyonidae; genus Procyon; species Procyon lotor. Next base: position 27,847,901 of record CM053606.1, read on the forward strand.
GTTCGTAAGTGCTCATCAAAGCATTTTTATGATGGCTGATTAAAAATCTTTGTCAGATAATTCTCACATGTTGGTTTTATCATCCATTTTACCTTTTCTCATTTTCCTGGGTTTTGTTATGAAGAGTAATTTTAGATTAAAATCTGAATACTTTGGATATTATGAGACTCTAGGTCTTCCTTAAGCCTTCAGTTTAACTGGCTTCTTCTGATACCACTCTGGCAGGGGGAATAGAAGGGTGCTGTCTCATTACTACCCCAGGCCGGGAATACAAGTTGAGCTTCCCCACTCAAACTCCATGGACACCCAAAGAAAGGGGGGGCTCCTCATTACTGCCGGTAAGGGTGGGAGGCCTCTGCTTATAGTGCTCTGTCTGTGAAAGGGAAGGGTACCTTGTTACTGCTATCCACTGGGTCTCCATGATACCATGTGGAGGTGGGCAAGGGTGGTCTTGTAGTGAAAGTCCTTATTCTCCACTAGGCCTCATCTGATACCACCCCAGAGGAGAAGGAGAAAGGTGTCTCATCACTGCCAAGTGGGGGTGAAAGTCCAGACTCCCCGTGTCTGTTACAGCCTGACAGGGATGAAAGTCCCTGTACCCTGTTAGCTTGTGACACCACCCCAAGAGGGGTGCTTCATTATAGCCTGGTGAAGGTAGAAGTATAGACTCCTGACCTTGGCTGACATGGGTGGGATGGGGGCGCACTGTTTTTTTCTGTGGTGTTTGGCTGGAGTAGAGCAGTTAAAACCCAGGAAACTCACAGTCATTCTACTCCTTAGGTCCTGAGTACCCTAGGTGGTCTGCCTTCTCTCTACCTTTCAGAGTCTTCTTATGTTTGCTTTATATATAATGCCCAGGTTTTCAGTTGTACTTGGTGGGAGAAAAAGTAGGTTTACTCCATCTTCCTGGAAGCAGAAGTTGGTTTTTCCATTTTAAAAATTATGAGGTATATGTTTGCATTTTCCCCAGTCTTCAAATGTATCTGGTTTTCACTGAGAGTAGGAAAAGGAAAAAAATTTGTTAATGGAGGATGGAAAAAAAATCATTGTTATTTTATCAGAAATTTATTTTTGAAGCATTTAGTCTTTATTTCATATTGTCTGGGCATGAACCGCTTAAGATTCTTTCCCTTCCTCTCCCTCTGCCCTTCCCCTCTCCTCCCTCTCACACACACTCTCTAAAAAATAAGAACAAAAACAAAAAAAAGAACCAGCTGAGTTCAAAATAAAATATTTAATTATTTTTTTGCATAATGCCAAAGGAATTTTAAAAGGGGGATAAAAACTCCCTAGACATAATTTCTCCCCTGTTCCTTTCCAGTTTTTTCTGTATATACATTTCCCATGCTATTATGTATGTTTATACACACATACATATATATATAGTTTATTGTTCTACTATTTTATTTTATTTTTTCCCCAAAAATGTTTATTTTTTCAGTGTTACAAGATTTATTGTTCATGTACTACTATTTTATTTTAATAAGTTTTTTTCATGTTGATGAATAATCTTTAAACCACTTTCAAGTTGATTTATCTTTAATTCTCTTAGCCATTTCTGTGTCTCCATTTAATCACTGTTTTAAATAGCATGCTTATGAGCATTATTATACATTCAGCTCTTTTCATCTTATGAATTATTCTATTGCAGTAAATTCATTGGTATTCAATTATTCAGTCAAAGGGTCTGAACATTTTTATGGCTCTTGATCTGTATTGCCAAATTGCCTTCTTGAAGAATTTGAGCACCGACTATAATTTGTGAAGCATGCTATCTCAACCTTGTGGTAGCTAAACAAATTTAAAATGAACGAATAAAAATAAACTCGGCATGTTTGTGTCATCCACACTGTCTGATTGTCGAAGGTACATTCCCTTCCCTTGGCTCCTGAAGCTCACAGTCTCTTGGTTTTCCTCCTCCTTCTCTGGCTTCTCAGCCTCCTCTCTGGGCTCTCCTTCCTCTACTTGTTCCTTAAACATCTTCAGGCATCTGTCTAGAATGGTCCTCCTCCTCTCACCTTCTCCCTTCTCCTTGGCTCCGAGGCTGCTGCTCACATTCTTCTGTATCTGTATGTTCGCCAGAGGCAGCTCTGCAGTCTAAATCCACATTCTCCCTTCTTGGTCTATTCACTTGCCTGTTTGCCCCAGTCAGAAGTCCAGGTGTCATCCATTATTCCTTTTTCTTCCTCTCCTGCCACGTCAAATTCATGACAAATTTTATCAATATTGTCTTGTAATTATCTCTAGAACCCACTGCTTGTTTCCATCCCGACATCCTGTTCTAGTCATCATGGTTAATCGCATCAATCACTAACCATCTCGGGTTTCCCCACCCCCTGGCATCCAGATGGTCTTTCTAAAGGACATTGTCTCTTTTGCCTCTAGGCTTTTACACATTTTATTTATTAAGTCATCCTGGAACAGCTCTATATTTCTCTGTTCCCACCTATACCAGCACCTTCACCCAACACACACACACACACACACACACACATGCAAGTGTGCACACACCTGTACCTTTATGTCTGCCTGCTTTGTGCCTAGTTATCCATCAGGCCTCAGATTACTTCTAGTGTAATCTACTCCCTTATTATCCTTATTTCTCACTAAATTGTAAGCCCTCTAGGGCAGGGATTGTGTCCTACTGTAGCCCCAGTGCCTGCCAAAGTGCCTGGAGCTTACTGAATAATTAAAAAATCTTCATAAGCTGTACCTGCCCAGTGCCATACCTAATGTTGAAAAAGTGAAAAGTTCCCTTAAACTGGTTGATTTGGAATAAACAAAAATCTCTGATGGGTCATCTCCCTGAATGTGAGTACAAAAATATGACTCATTTGTTTTTAAAATTTCTTTATAAGAGTAAGACAACTCTTCTGCTACAGAATTCAAGTTGAAAAATTGGCTTGCAGCACTGGTTGATATTTTTCTTTCAACCATATTCTGCTACTATAATGAGCATTTTGACAGTTTTCTGTTGTTATATTTGTACCAAGTCCTGAACAAGGAGAAAGTAAGCAGAAGGAAATTGCAGAGGAGTCAGTAAAGGAGGGCACTTTGCCAAGAGAGAGGCAGAAGGAGGAGGACTCACAACAGAACCAAGATTTGAAGGGTGAAGGACAGCAACTGACCTTGAAGCCTGAGGAAATCGTGAGGCTTAGAGAAGAGCTGAATCACATAAATCAAAGCCTCCTGCGATCTCAGAGCTCGGGGGATAGTTCAGATGACAGTTGTGCCCAGGTAGGTGCTGTAAACACACACTCTCACTAGGTCCATTTCCTCTGGCCCGCTGTGGATGTAAGCACCCTTTTTATATCAACATTAATGAATGTTGTTAAGCAAGACCGTCACCATGGCCTGAGTGGTAATAAAATAGCCTCCAGAATTGGAACTGAGCCCGTCAGCAGACGCACTTTGTTCTAAAGGGTTCTTAGGCTCCATTTAGGCTCAGCAGGAAGAAATGCTGATTGGTCCTCAACATCTCCCCTCTGGGAGGCAGGGTAGGGAGGGGCAGGATTTGTGCCACATTTTCTGTGCCTGGCTTAGAATTACAAAACAGTTTGTGAGGGTAAAAGACCACAGACTTGGAATTGTTTTAAGTTTGGCTTTTGCTACTTGCTCAAGATCTGCCTGCTGGAGAAATCAAGAGGGGTGACTGCCAACCATACCTTAGCCCTTACACCTCAATTTTGATGGTTCCCTCTCATATAAATTAAGATTTCCGTACACATACTTTCCTAGGAATTATTTTGAGATCCACAAAAAGAGGCCTTTGTACACATGCATAGGCCAACTTCAAAATACTGATAATACGCATTTAAAAATGCCTTCAAGTATACATAGTAAAAAAAAAAAAAAAGGAGAGTAATAATAAAGGAAGTCAAAAGTATATTTGAAAAGAGATTTAGATATAGGCTGAAAATGAGGCAAGTCACAGTAAAAAAGGAAAATAAGATCCCTGAAAGGAGATTCAGATACGTTTGAAAGAGAAGGGAGCCACCGCATTTATGAAGAAGACCAAAGGGGAGTATGACATGCAATGTTCAAAAAAAGGTTAATTTTAAATCCCCCAGGCAGTCCCTTTATCGGGCAGTGAGCAGTGTAGGAGGCTTGCACAGAGGTTGGGCATTGTGGTCACAAAGATTATAAAATCTTGGTTTATGAGCTTAAAATGATCAATGCACTTATAGAACAATGAGTTGGAGAGTATGACAAGTAACACCCTGGTTCATTTATTAATTTTATTTAATGTACCCTTTGTCATTATTTGAAGAATCATCTCTCAGTACCCAGGAGGGAGGTGAAAAATGATTAAATATATAAAAATTATGTGGGGCATCTGGGAGAAGAGCCACTTTGTGAAAGGACAAATGGTTCTTTATACCACATAGCCTCTAGGGTTTCACTGAATTCTTGCAGAGTTCAGTAATTTTGTTCCATAGTAATGACTTTGGATGATTGAAAGAAGGGTAATTTGCTCTTACTTGTTTATCCAGCCATTATTAATAGACTGTTTATGACGTGCCAGGCCCTGTGTTAGGACACATACAGCAGGAAACAAGATAGATGTGGGCCTCATGGGAAAAAATAACATATTTTTATTTTGAACTTTACATGTCCCAAAGCAGTATCACACACTCTTTCCCTTACTTCTTTAAGCAGGCAAGGAGGAAAGGCATTTTAGACAGGTTTTTGTTTGTTTTTAGGGTTCTGTGCAATGATAATTTCAGAAACTTTTCTGTGTAGAGGGTACTTGGACATATTGGTGGCTAGAAATTGTTCTGCCTTCTAGTTGGTGTGTGTGTGTGAAGTTTTTGGTATTCACCCCTTTTGTCCGTTTAGTGTCTAGTGCCTACAGGCTTACTGCTCTATCGTCTTAATCTCATAACATACACATTTAAGCAACTGTAGCTTGACACCAGATGTCAAACTTTAAAGAATGCATATAGATGGTAAATACATAGAGAAAGAACCGTGAGGGCGTCTTTTACGAGTAAGTAGGTGAGCTCTATTGTCCATATGTATTTGTGACATCATTTGGGGCTGCTGATCACCTTTGGTGGCTTAATTTCTGCTGTCCAATGGCATTCCAGGTAAGGTTGTAATAGTTGAATTCAAGATTATTACTTCCCCAATGTTTGTGAAACAAACTGGAATCACCATTAATTAGCTTAATTTTATAGGTTTAAAAATGTAGCCTCATGTCTTTCCATGTCATTATTGAATATTTGCTCTGTTCCAGGCACTATACTAAATACCTTGTGTATATTAAGCAACACAACAAGGCAGGATAGTATTGTTGCCACTTTACAAATGAGGAAACGGAGGCTTTAGAGAGGTTAAATAATTTTCCCAAAATGACACATTGTGGCAGAACCTGGGTCTGTCTAGTCTAGAACTTGACTTCTTAACCTGTCATTTGCTTCCCCTTGCTGAGAAATTCAAAGAAAGCATACAGTTCTCATGTAAAGCTAATTTCCTAAGGAAGGCTGGCAAGCCATCTTCCAAAAGCCCTCCCAAGGTGTCTATTATTGATTATCTTGATGAATTTATTTGGGGTTTGGCCCTTAGGCTTGTAGGCTCTAAAACTTGATGCAGGGGTGCCTGGGTGGCTCAGTGGGTTAAAGCCTCTGCCTTCAGCCCAGGTCATGATCTCAGGGTCCTGGGATTGAGCCCCGCATTGGGGCTCTCTACTCAGCAGGGAGCCTGCTTCCCCCCTCCCTCTCTGCTTGTCTCTCTGCCTGCTTGTGATCTCTCTCTCTCTGTGTCAAATAAATAAATAAAATCTCTATAAAACTTGATGCATTAGTTCCCCTAGAATAGATCTGTATCTTGAGGATAATAAACTCACATTAAACCAAAGTTTCAAGACTATTGGGTAAAACTAGAATGTCAGTTATTATCTGTAATAATTAATTATAAATAAACAGCACCTGAACAGGTTTAGATGAACAACACGTTTGCCTGTAGAGAGCTGAGAAAGAAACCCAAATCTGAAGGATGTTTGATGAGTGGGGAGTCCGAACAAGTGGACTTGGTTTGATGCTTGACATCTTCACAGGCTGGATAGCCTGTTCCATCCATACCCACTGAATGAGAGCATTTAAGGCTCACAGGCTTTAATTGTTTCCGCAAAAGGAATGATCTTATCGTCGGGACCAGTACATGGATTTGGTTCATATTAAATTTTTATTGTAGGAAGATAATATTTGAAAATATTGAAAGCTAGATCTTAAGCCTATAAAATTAAGATAATTGATGTTGGTTCCAATTTGTTTCATTTTAATTCTTAAGGAATTATGAATTGAGGAGACATTGTGTACGAATCATCTGGTCTTATGCCTTTAATTTGCAGATGAGTCAGCTGAGACTCAGAGAAGATAATTGGCTTAATAAAGCTGTTGGCTGGTCAAGAAAGGACGCTTAAGTACTTTACTTTGGACTCCTACATGGTTCCTGGTGGCCTGAGTGAGTCTAAGCGTCTCTGTAAAAACTTTCTTCCAGGAAGCAATTTACATGATGGGGAAAATAGAGACTCTTTATGTTGGCCACTTGACCAGTTGACTGATAGCTTCTTTACTAGTTAGTTGCCTTTCATGCAAAATAATTTGCATTTCTACTCTGGCTAAGTGACTTGACTAGAAAACATAGGCGAGAAGAACTATTGTTCTGGCTTTTCTCATCTTCAGAACAGGCTAAAAATTTCTGTACGTTGGCATAAAGGGGGTGCTTCTCTTGTATATCTCTGTTTGGGTGTGTTCAGTGCCCATATGGGCTGCTGGTTACTAATTGATTTCTAAAAGCTGCTGTCTGATAAATAAGAAGCTACATTGGTGATCAAGGGTTTCCAGGCTTCAGAGAACTCTTGTTTTCAGATGGAACTAGAAGGCAGTTAAAATAAAGCTGGGTAGCACCCACAATACTGGATAATGTTATTGAGTGCTTATTGTGTGCTAGGCATTGTGCTAAGTGCTTGCATGCATTATCTTTTGTACCCTTTACTCTATCCAGGAGTTATCATTATTATCCCCATTTTCAGATGAAGGAAATGAAAAGCAGAGAAACTAACTTCTTCAAGATAGATTCAGTACTGAAACTAATTCCAAAGCTAGGGTTCTTAATAATTACATTATAATTCTATTGAAGAATTTTTTCTAGGGATCTTAGATACTTGCAACTCTAGGATAAGCAAATTGGATTTAGACTGCCTTCTTGACTAAACCAAGATAGGAATTAAAGGGCTTTATAGGACTTGGGGATTCTGTGTTGCACTTCTGTTGTAAGCAAGAAAGAACTAGACTAATGACATGGATTTCCAGAAAGTCATGGGCATACACTGGACCAAGACTCAGGAAACTCTAAATATATGTTATCTATTGAATTGGGTAAGGTTGAATTCTTTATCTACATAGCACACCAATGTGAGACTACCTTCTGGAAAACTCCATGATTCCTCCTTTGATCAAGGTGGTTTTGCACCTGGGGACCTGCAGGAGGGTGTGTGGTTGTTGAATAGTAACTAAAGAAGCATCATGGGATAGTAACAGGAAAGCAATCAGGAGGATTGGGAATTTAAGATCTCTTGCTAAATGTTCTCTTTCTTTTTGCCAACAGATACCACACACACACACACAATGCATACACATTCATGCTTTCCTTCTTCACATATTGGCTCTTTGAACTCCCCCATTTAAAGCATGTTTTACCTAAAATGGTCCATGCTTCTCTTTCCCTTCATTCATATGAAAACAAAGTTAATTGTCTATGCTTAACTACTTTGCTCAAATAATTTCTTTGATAGTTTCACTCTAAAATAACAGGAGTTAGATTATATGAACATGTATCAAATGGCCTTATAGTATAAAAGAGAGTAATTTGCTGGAGGTAAGCCAACTCCAAGAATATTTACTTGTGAATAATCACATTCCGACATTTCTGCTTCTAAGAGCTGGAACCCATGTTTTACTGACATTCTTTCAAATTACCCATGTTTCTCTTTTAAAATGTTTGTTTAGTGTCCATCATCTGGAGAGAAAGTGAAATGCCAGCAGCAAGAGGATGTACATCAGCTTCATCAGAATTTGCACCGGCTCCAGATTCTGTGCAACTCAGCTGAAAAAGAGCTCCGGTATGAGCGAGGAAAGAACTTGGACTTGAAACAGCACAATAGCTTACTTCAGGAAGAAAGCCTTAAGGTAATTCTCGGGGCATACCCTGGATCCGAGGGTCTCAGTTGCTCATCGGCCCTAGAGGTAAACACATTCTAATTCCCCAACTGCATAAATCGTGATAGGACCCCCAGATGTGTGGGCCATGTGAGCTCTCTGACAACTCACTCTGACTCTGCCCCACCAAGCAGATACACAGTTCAGTTGTTTCTCTGCTGCTGAAGGCGTGTGTATGCTATCAGCTTATAAAGGTGACAAACTTTTTTTAAGTTATATAATCTTTTGAAATCATTAGTTAAAACTTCTGACACTTACTAAATTGGAATGACCTGATGCTGGAGGTCCTGTCCTAGTTCTACCTATAGACTTATTTATCCCCAAGAGCTGAATTGATTATTATTGGTTGAATCAAGTATCAACCGCACCAAGGTACAATTCTTAGGAGGATAAACCTGTTCTATCAGAAAATTAGGAGGACATCTTCTAAACATGCTTGTTTTTAAAAAATCTATGTAGAACTGCCAGCCATAGAGTTCATCTAAATTTTATCAACCACGTAAATATTCAAACTGCACCATCATGTAAAATAGTGCTTCCTTTTAATTGAGGTTCAATTCTGTAAACATATATTAGGGGCCTAGTGTCTGTAAGTCCCTATCGAAAGTTCTGGAATTCTACATTCAACAAATATGTACTAAGCATCAGTCATAATCCAGGCAGGCAATCCTGTTGATACTGAGGGTTTAACCATAGGTAAAACTTATAGAGTTCTTATCCCCTGGTAGGTAGGAGTCCATGCGTCAAATCCTGCCTGCCTCTTGTTTTTGTAAATAAAGCTTTATTGGCACACAGCCACACCTGTTGGTTAACATATTATAGATGGCTGCTTTTGTACTGTAATAGCAGATTTGAATAGTTCTGAATAGAGACCTTGTGGCCCACAAAGGCTAAAACATTTATTTACTGGCCCTTTATAGGAAAATTTGTCATACCTAGTGTAGCGGGAACAAGGTACATTCTTCAAAAAGTGATCTAAAAACAGATTAAGAAAGGTCCCTACTTTTTAGGAACTCACAGTGTAGTAGGGGAGATACAGAGGAAAACAAGTAGTCATTTATGTCAAACTTTAAGGGAGACTCTTCTAAAGGGTCCTAATATTCCAGGATTATTTGAAGAAACCACTTCCTTATCCTCACTCTTTATAATTTTTTGAATATTGACCCTATTCCCTCAAGCTTTTGTAGTTGTAAATTAAATTCCAAATCTTTATCATATTTCCTTGTAAGATAGCATTTCACTTTTCCTTTCAAAAGGAAATTTTGAATGTGTTTCCTTTCAAAAACATTTCTGAGATCATTTTCACTGTCTAAGTCTGAACATATTCAAGCAATACTACATCTTTCTCAAGGTAAAATGACCAGAGCAACACAGATTATGACGCCTTATCTGTGGTTGGTACCCGAGAAATATTTGTTGAATTAATGAATGAGTCCTTCAGGGATGGGTAAATGATAGATTGGTAAAAGGAGAAGATATTTTTTGTTCTGTTTTAAATCCCCTTCATGGTGGGGTAAAATGCTGGCCATTTCAATAATAAGACAACAGTGTTTTGGCTGGTTCCTTAGGCCAGCCACCTAAATGGACTCATATACAATAACCAATTACCTTTTATTAACAATTTGTCTACTTTATCTCTTATAAACCTCCCTAAGGTCTGAAGGGTCAGCATTTTATAGATGAGACACTCTCTAAGGTTGCAAAACTAACACATCATGGAGGCAGAATTTAAATCCAGGTCTGTTTCTCTCTTTTGGTAATAACCCTCTTGCTTTACTTTAGAGTTTTACCACCCATGCAAATTTCCCACAATATAGCTCAGTTTGCCTATTCTTGAATATTTTACAAATATAATCAATCAGTATACACACCTTGTGTCTATCTTCTTATGATCTACTTTGTCCAGAAGGTTCATCCATGTGGTGGTATATAGCTAGTGTTCATCCATTTTCTTTGCAGTATAGTATTCCACCACAAGAAATTGCCATTCTTTATTCTCTCTATGGTTTCTGGACATCTTGTATGTTTCTGTCTGGGGGCTATTAAGAAGAATGCTATAGGCTTTCAGACCTTTGGGCAGAGAACTGTTCTGCCACCACCAACAGCAAGACACTCTACTGGATCCTCTTATTAGTGCTAGAATACCCCAACCTACAGCTAAAGAAGCCCTCCTAGGTGCACATCATTGGCCATAATAGTGTTTGCTCCATTGTCATCTCATCCCATCGTCACCAGCAGGACCAAAATGCCAAAATGCTGCATGTTAGCTCTATGACTGATGACCACAGGTTCCAGATGCCTTTAGCTTTCTCGGCCTATGGAGGAGGTGGACAATATATTATAAAAGAACTTGTGACTTTTCTATTTACAGTAAGAAGTTTAGGTCTCATAACCCTGAACTAATCAAATGCACCAAATATTCCAACACTTGATTTCTTCTTTTCCCTGATGTCTTTGTTTCTTTTCCTATTCATTAGATCTGCCTGTGTCTTACTGAGTTAAATTGTCCTTTCTTTTTTTTAACTTTCTAATCCCCTTCACTTATTATGCCCAACCCCCCACCTCCCTTTGGAAATAACCAGTTTGTTCTTTGTGTTTATGAAATCCTTTCTGGTTTTTTTGTTTGTTTGTTTGTTTCACATTCCACATACAAGTGAAATCATATATCTTTCTCTATACGTTCTCTATTCATCATGTTCTTGCAAAATAAAAGTTCCTATCTAAATGGGCTACAGTGCCTTGTAGGAAGACATCAAGATTTAATGGGTTTGTTCCTGTCAATGAAGTTTTAAAAACTGTGCCAATCCTCCAAAATAAAATGAGAAGAAAAAAAAAATGAGACAGGTTGAACTGGTTTAGAGTGGTGGGACAGGGGGGATAAAGGAGAATTTTCACTGGAAATATAAGAAACTTATTAAAGCTTGATCTATAATTTCTTTTTGGTAATACCAAAGAGACTAGGTTATTACAGTAGTTTTTTCCTATTGATCTATGTTGACCAATGATATCAAGGCATATTACTCTCTTAGGGCTAATTTCCTCATTGCTACACACAATCATTTCTACTCTGTTTAATAAATTATTTTGGGGGACACCTGAGTGGCTCAGTGGGCTAAAGCCTCTGCCTCGGGCTCAGGTGGTGATCTCAGGGTCCTGGGATCAAGCCCCTCATCGGACTCTCTGCTCAGCAGGGAGCCTGCTTCTCCCTCTTTGCCTGCCTCTCTGCCTACTTGTGATCTCTCTCTCTGTCAAATAAATAAAATCTTTAATAATTAATTAATTAGTTAATTAATTTTGGTCATTTTTACATGTCTGTTAACATTTTTGGAGATGGTATAGCTGGTCTTCAGAAATTAATACAAAAGGAGGTATCATAAGCTTAGTGCTCTGGACGCTTGAGCAGCTTTTATCTAAGGAGCTTTGATTTTAAACAAAGAGCGTAAGAGCACATTATCTCGGATACAAGACTCTTTCCTGCATAGTGAAATATGCAAAAGGATATGAGTAATGCCTCTGCTTTTTAAAAAGCTGCTTCTGTGAACACCCATGTTCATGCATCCTGATGTCTATCTATAGTATATATTTCTCTAGGGAGAGAGTGGGAGTGGAATTATTGCATCATAGGGTATATATTACTTAAATTCCTTCTAAAAGCATATACTCCCACCAGCAGGTATGAAAGTCCTTATTGCTCTACACCCTCACCAACTCTTGATGCTGTCAGACTTGACAATTTTTGCTCATCTCATACATGTGTATCGTGGTAGCTCCTAGCAGTTTTAATATGCATTTCCCTGTTTACAAATGAAGTGGAGCAGCTTTCTATGTATTTATTTGACATTTGAGTTGCTATTTTGTCAAGACTTGTTCAAGATTTTGTTTACTTTTCTTTGGGGCTTCTGTCATTTTCATTTTCCTATTAATTTATAGTAATTCTTTATATATAAAGCCTTGATCAGGTGTGTACCACAAACATCTTCTACTCTATGGCTTGTATTTTCACTCTTTAAATATATGTTTTGAGGGGTAACTGGGTGGCTCAGTCGGTTGGGCGTCTGTCTGCCTTCGACTCAGGCCATGATCCCAGTGGGATTGAGCCCTACATCGGGCTCCCTGCTCAGTGGTGAATCTGCTTCTCCCTCTTCCTCTGTTCCTCCCCTTTGCTCCTGCTCTCTCTCTCTCTCAAATAAATAATCTTAAAAAAAAAAGAAAGAGATCTTTTTGACTTCAAAGTCATAAATATATTCTCCTACATGACTATATTGTTACATGGGTCATAAGAATATTGGCATATGGAGTGCCTGGGTGGCTCAGTGGGTTAAAGCCTTTGCCTTCAGGTCATGATCCCAGGGTCTTGGGATCGAGCCCCACATCGGGCTCTCCGCTCAGCAGGGAGCCTGCTTCCCCCTCTCTCTGCCTGCCTCTCTGC
>CM053606.1:27860651-27921976 GCA_028646535.1 Procyon lotor
GGTTTTATTTATTTGACAGAGAGAAACACAGTGAGAGAGGGAACACAAGCAGAGGGGATGGTAGCGGAGAAGCAGGCTTCCTGCCGAGCAAGGAGACCGACGCGGGGCTCGATCCCAGGACCCTGGGATCATGACCTGAGCCGAAGGCAGACGCTTAACGACTGAGCCACCCAGGCGCCCCTGGGAAGAATTTTTTTTAAAGATTTTATTTATTACCAGAGAGAGAGAGAGAGAGTGCAAGCAGGGGGAGCAGCAGGCAGAGCAGGCAGAGGGAGAAGCAGGCCAATGTGGGACTTGATCCCAGGACCTGGCATCATGACCAAAGGTAGCTGCTTAACCAACTGAGCCACTCAGGCACCCCAAATTTGGGAAGAATTTAAATCTTTGCAGTATCAGATCCTCTACAAAATGTATATGTATTATATTTAGGTCTTCTTTGATTTCTCCCAACATCATAATTTTCTTTGTGGAGGTCTTATACATCTTTTGTCAGACATATTCCTAGGTGCTGATACTTTCCACACTATTGTAAATGGTAACTTTTAAAAAATTTCACTTTCTAACTATTACTAATACATAAAAATGCAATAATTTTTTTCTAATAAAAACCTTGCTGTACTTAAATTACTTCTTATAATTTGTGCTTCTATCATTTTGTATTTTATATGTAAACAGTCATATCGTCTAAGAATAAATATAATTTTCCTTCTTCCCTCCCACATGTGACACCTTTTATTCTTTATTCTTGTTCTAAGCAGTGGCTCATGTAAGGCCAAATAGAGCTGGTGATAGTGGGTATATTTTCTCCTACCTAGTCTCAAAAGAAAAGCTCTCAAATTTCATTTAATATGTTTTTAAAGGTTTTTTTGGGGGGGTTGGGTCTTTTTAAAGTTTTAGGAGACCACGGCTAGTTCTTTTTTTTTTAAGATCTTATTTATTTATTTGACAGAGGGAGAGACAGCGAGAGAGGGAACATAAGCAGGGGGAGTAGGAAAGGAAGAAACAGGCTTCCCACTGAGCAGGGAGCCCGATGCAGGGCTCTATCCCAGGACCCTGGGATTATGACCTGAGCTGAAGGCAGACGCTTAACCGGCTGAACCACCCAGGCACCCCTGGGGGTTTTTAAAAATAGACTTAAAAATCACATTAAGAAAATTCTTTTCTAGTGTTCATTCAATGTTTTATGATGAGCACATGTTGAATTTCATCAAATTTTTTCCTGCATATTTTGATTTTAAATCTGTTAATATAGTGAATTACATTGATTTTCTAATGTTAACTCAACTTTGCATTCCTGGGATAAACCCAACCTCATCCTAAATCATTATCCTTTTTCTACATTGCTGATTTTAGCTTGCCAGTGTTTCTTTGGAATTTTTGCATCTTAGTTCACAAATGAGACTGGCCTGTCTTTTTCCTTTCTTATAACATCCATGTCAGATTTTGGCATCAAGGTTACCCTAGCCCCTTAACATGAGAAGGGTAACATACCCTCTTTTTCTGTTCTCTGGAAGAGTTTGTAAAATAAATTACAATTATTTCTTCTTAAATAATTACAAGAACTCATTTCTGAATCCTTCTGATTCTAGAGTTTTCTTCTAGGAAAGATTTTCAGTTACTAATTCAGTTTCTTAATAGTTATAAAAAGTCATAAGAAGTTTTTTTTATTTCTTCTTATATCAACTTTGGTACATTTTATTTTTATAGAAATTTTTCATTTAAATTTTCAAAATTTTTAGTAAACTTAGCCATCAATTTTTAAATATAGAGATGGTCCTTTTTACTCTCATGGTACTAAGTAACCTGTGATTTAAAATAGATTTGCAAGGGGAAAAAAGGAGGGAGGTGGCGCCTGGTTGGCTCAGTCAGTTAAGCCTCCAACTCTTGGGGTGCCTGGGTGGCTCAATCTTTAAGCATCTGCCTTCGGTTCAGGTCATGATCCCCGGGTCCTGGAATTGAGCCCTGCATGGAGCTCCCCATCAAGGCCCCCACTGAGCTCTCTGCTCTGCGGGGAGCCTGCTTCTCCCTCTCCCACTCCCCTTGGTTGTGTTCCCTCTCTCACTGTGTCTCTCTCTGTCAAATGAATAAATAAAATCTTAAAAAAAAAAAAAAAGCCTCCAACTCTTGATTTTGGCTCAGGACATGATCTCAGGGTTCTGAGATGGAGCCCTGTGTCAGTTCTGTGTTGGGCGTCAAGCCTGCTTAAGATTCCTCCCTCTCTCTCTTCCCCACCCACCCCCAACCTGTGCACTTGCCCTTGAAAGAAAGAAGGGAGGAAGGAAGGGAGGGAGGGAGGGAGAAAGGAAGGAAAGAAGGAAGGAGAGAAAAGGAAAGGAAAGAAAAGAAGGAGGAAAGGAAGAAAGAAAGAAAAGGAAAGAGGAAAGAACACTTGGGCTGCAATGTAGGGAACAGTTAAGAAGGGAGTTAAAATGGAAGTGGCAGGACCACGTTGTTATTGCGATGACCCACGCTAGAGACGATGGTGTCATAGACAAGGGTGGTGGACATGGATGGGCAGAAGTAAGACATGTTGTTGAGGCAGCATGCCAGTGGGTGCCGGACGGGCTCATGATGGGAAAGGAAGACTCAGGATGACTCTCAGACTACTGGCTTGAACAAAACCGTAGATGGCGCCATCATTTACTGAAATCAGGAAGACAGAGAGAGAAAAATGATGTTTGATATGGACAGACTCATGGAGTTTCATTTTTGGCAGTTATGGGCATAAAGGTGGTATTTCAAATCATGAACCTGGGGAGAGAATGATCTACTCTCAAGGCCTCCAGCAGTCCAGTGATATTTAGAAGCTGGGTCACATTAGAATAGTCTACACAGGAAGGACCATGGGGGAACAGCAAAGAGATAGGAGAACACCAGGAGACTTCAGTATTATAGACTCCAAGAGAATTTCCTGAGATGGAGGGAGTGAACGCTACCTAAGAGCCCGGTTATCCGTTGGATTCAGTTTGGCAGTGGGGAGCTCAGTAGTGCCCCTGGCGTAAAGCGTTTCACGGAGTAGTGGGAATGAAAGCCAGCTTGCAGTCGATTGAAAAAAAGGATGGAAAATGTTCAGACCGTGCATGTATAGAAACTCTTAGGAAAATTCCTCTGTCCAGCTGCCATCTGGCTAGATAGACTTTGGCAAGCCTTACTAACACATGACAGCCCTGGAGAGGTGATCATGCTTGTGACACTGGTCGTTTGTCAGCTCTTGGGGGATGGCGCTGCTGTGAAAAGTGCTTGTTCTGACTCACGTTCCTCTTTTTGCCTTGCTTATTTCTGTCACCCTTGTTTATTCCCTACTTGTAGATCAAAATTGAACTAAAGCAGGCCCAGCAGAAGTTATTAGATAGTGCAAAGATGTGCTCTTCACTCACGGCAGAATGGAAGCACAGTCAGCAGAAAATCAGAGAACTGGAGCTAGAGGGACTTAAACAGGCTCAGAGCATCAATTCACAGAACAACCTGCAGGAAAAGCTGGCTCAGGAGAAATCAAAAGTTGCTGATGCAGAGGCAAAGGTAATTATCCTCGTGCTTAATAAATAGCGTGCACTGGATACCACTACCGAAATCCTGTTTCCCTAAGGATTTTAAGAAGTAGCTACGATGCAAACTTGTTAGAGTTCTAGGATTTTTCTTTGCTCTTCCATGCTCTCCTCTCTTCTGACTTCACCCGCTCCTGCAGTTTCAGTAAATCTCTTGTTTCTTTAAACTGCGTGAACTTAAAAAAAAAAAAAAAAAAAGGTAGGTTTAATAAAGCTATAACATGAACTTAAAGTAACTGATTGAAGCCATGTGACTTTTGTTTTATGCTTTCAACTTTTAAAAGATTGATTCGCCTCTCATTTGTCTGTTTATATGATTTTTATTTTGTAATTTGGGGGGGTTTGTGTTGTGAAATGGACGTTTTGAAATCATGCCCCTGCATTTCATACCGTCTAACGCCAGGTGGCAGTAGTAAGTAACAGTTGCACATTTTGATCTGTGGGTTTGACAGTCCAATCTCACATAAAAAAAATCATAAAATAAGTAAATAAATCATTTCATCAGACCATATAAATATAAAACCAACATCAAAAAGTAGATGACAGAAATCTTAATTTCTGTCTGAGAAAAGCCTAATTTTGAGCTAAAGAAACCAGAACCAGAGCGTTCATACTGTGTAATTTCATTTATATGAGGTTTAAGAATAGACAAAACTCAACCTTGATCAGAGGATGAGGGTTGTCTTTATGAGGGTTACTGATTGGGAAATGATGAGAGGGAATCTTCTGTGGTGCTGGGAGTATTGTATATCTTGATGTGGGAGGTGGTTGTTTAAGGAAAACTTGGCAGTGGGGAGGTCAAATGTTAACATACCAAATGTTAAGCATTTGGTATGCTTAACATATGCACATTTTATGTATGTTATTATTCCCATTAAAAAAGTAGTTGGTAATTACAGATTAGTAAAAAACAAAACAAAACAAAAAAAACTTAATTTATTTTAAAAAAATACAGATTAGTAAAAAAAAATCCAAATTTAGACAGTACTAAATATTGGTGAGGATTTTGTGCAACAGGGACTCATATACTGGCTGAAATTGAGAGAATAAATTAGTATAAACATTTTGGTTTTTTTTCAAAGATTTACTTATTTATTTTAGAGAGAGAGAACACATGAGAGCGGGGAGGGGGTGCAGAGGGAGAAGAGAGAGAGAAAATCTTCAAGCAGACACCCTGCTGAGCACAGAGCCCCAGCTGGGGCTTGACCCTAGGTCCCCACCATCATGACCTGAGCTGAAATAAAGAGCCAGACAGTTAACCGACTAAACCACCTAGGCACCCAGTATAAACACTTTGGAAAGCAGTTTGGCATTTGTGTTTAGTTAAGTTCAAGACGTATACCAGATAACCTAACACTTCTACTACTGGGCATAAATACTGGGGAAAGTGTCATATTGCACATACATGTCAAGAGATAGGAATATAATCATTTTTGTAGAAACATTGTTCCAAATAGCAGAAAATTGGAAGCAACCCAAATGTCCTCTGACGTAAGATAGAATACATAAACTGTATATTTATACAATGGTTTAAAAGGGTGAAAATAGATGAATTATAGGTACATGTTGTAGTTCAACATATATTGAATGAAAATCAAATCACCAAAAACACAGTATGAGTCCATTGTTATAAAGGTCAAAATGGTGTACAATAAAACCCATGTTATATAGATTCTGTATTAAAGAAAAAGCAAGGAAATGATTAATACAAAATTCAAGATACTGGTTTTTTTCAAGTGGGGAGGGAGGAGGCTAATCGAGAAGGTCTTAGAGTAGACTTCAAAGTATTGGAAATGTTCTTTTCTTAAATTGGGTGACAGGTTCAAATGTTTGCATATGTCCTTGGTAGAGAAGCCAACGGGGTGACATTATCATTTATGGAATTAAGAGTGAATATCTTTAAGGAAGCTTTTCCCCTAAGTAGAACTAAGTGGGGCAGCTCAAAGGAGCTTGAGTTGGCCTCCAGATGACTGGCTCGTCACTGCCACTGCCACTGCCCTTGAATCATTCTGCATCTTCACCTCTTCTATGGTTCGTGGGCTCTGCAAGGACCTAGAGCTGATGCATAAAGCCCTGCTCTTTAAAAAGGACTGCCATCCACTGGCATTCAGTGAAGGTTTGTGGGGAATGTGGGGCCAAACCACTGTAAAAGATGCATTATCAGGTAAAGAATACATTTGAGAGGGGCGCCTGGGTGGCTCAGTGGGTTAAAATCTCTGCCTTCAGCTCAGGGCATGATCTCAGGGTCCTGGGATCGAGCCCCGCATCTGGCTCTCTGTTCAACAGGGAGCCTGCTTCCTCCTTTCTCTCTGCCTGCCTCTCTGCCTACTTGTGATCTCTTTCTATGTGTGTCAGATAAATAAATTAAATCTTTAAGAAAAAATAGATAAGCAAAGATAGACTTTTCTTTTTTTTAAATAGACTTTTCAAACAAAAAAAATTAATGATACTTTTAATCTAACGTGTAAATTCTAAAATAAAATTATACATCTCTCTTTCAAATTCATAAGTCTTATTTTTAGTTCTACCAGTGCATTAAAGAATGTATTACTGGTACTAGGTGATATGGCTAATAAGTATTTGGTCTGTAAGAGCCTTCTACTTTGTTTTAAAATCTTATTGTGAATCTAGCCACCCTGTGAAGAAACTAGACATGCTCACACATTGCTGTTGGAAGTATACATTGGCTTAATACCTATAGAGCCAGTTTGACATTATCTATTAAACAAACAAATAACCTTTACCCTAGCAAATTCATATCTCATAATTTATTCTAGAGCAATTGTTTGTAATAGCAAAAGCTTGGAATCAATTTAAACATCCCATCTGTAGGGATCTACTTAAATAAGTTATAGTATATCCTTATAGTAGAATGGTATGCAGCTATAAAAAAGGCAATTCTGCATAAACATATAATACAGAAAAATCACCAAATGTATTGTTATTTTAAAAAAAAGCAAGGTGCAGGGGTGCCTGGGTGGTTCAGTTGGTTAAGCCTCTGACTCTTGATTTTGGCTCAGGTCTTGGTCTCAGGGTCATGATATCGAGCCCTGCGGGGGCCTCTGCACTGGGGTGGAGCCTGCTTAAGATTCTCCCTCTGCCTCTCCACCCCCCCCAAATTTTTTTCCCCAAAAAATTTTTTTAAAAAAGCAAGGTGCATAAGTATATATGATATGCCATCATTTGTATAAAAAATACATGTAAGGGAGAGAACTGTATAATAATATTTATGTGGGCACAAATAAATCTCTGGAAAGGTACACAAGAAACTAATATCAGGGGCGCCTGGGTGGCTCAGTGGGTTAAAGCCTCTGCCTTTGGCTCAGGTCATGATCTCAGGGTCCTGGGATCGAGCCCCACATCGGGCTCTCTGCTCAGCGGGGAGCCTGCTTCCCCCTCTCTCTCTGCCTGCCTCTCTGCCTACTCGTGATCTCTCTCTCTCTGTCAAATAAATAAATAAAATCTTTAAAAAAAAAAAAAAGAAACTAATATCAGTGATGACCTATGTGGTTGAGGAAAACTGGCAGGAAGACAGGATAGAGATGAGAAGGAGTTTTCACTATATAACTTCGTTTAAACAAACATAGACTAAACTATGTGAATGTATCATATATTGTAAAACTCAGGTAATTTATTTTAAAGTTAAAATAAGTTTGGCCGTGCTCTTTACTTTAGACCAGATTTGTTATTAGCATGATGCTTGCTAGTTACTCACAGGGTATTTCCCTAACTGGAAAAAAGGTCAGACTTTTCTTAATGTTTTATTCATGAAATATTTCCTTCAAGATCTTGGATCTGCAGCAGAAATTAGAACATGCTCAAAAAGTCTGTCTCTCTGACACTTGTATTTTG
This sequence comes from Procyon lotor, assembly GCA_028646535.1. Taxonomy (NCBI): domain Eukaryota; kingdom Metazoa; phylum Chordata; class Mammalia; order Carnivora; family Procyonidae; genus Procyon; species Procyon lotor. The sequence continues at coordinate 27,868,049 of CM053606.1, forward strand.
GGGAAGAAGCAACTAGAGGAAAGGATAAAAGAAGCACTGGAAAATGAAGCTAAAACAAAGCAACAATATCAGGAAGAACAACACGAGAGGTAAGAGGAACAAAGATGTCAGTTTCACGGGGGCTAACCACTGAGTTTACCAGCACCGTCAATGTTCCTGTGCATTTCCTCAGTGTCCCCACTGAAGTGAACTCCGTGGCCCAGCTTATCACACTGTATTCTAGTTGTTTTCTTGTTTGCCTTTCACACCAGAGTGTCAGATTCCTAAAGGCTGGGATTATTTCTGTTGCTCTGAGACACACACTGTGCCCCAGTCAATTTTCTTGAATGACTGGATGACCTTTGAACGTGATTGGCATAAAATGCAAACTAAACAAAATTGACTTTTATATTTATCAGCTGATTTTCTTTAAAGAAGTTCCAAGTACTTTACAGGCATCTTAATCATCAAGAATCTGTTACCAGTTAGGAACTTTCTTTTTTTTTTTCTAAAGTTATTACTATCAGAATTCTTACTTAAATGGCTTTCTGAGATGCCCTAAGCTTCAGTAACAGATGCTTCCTACTTCTATGACATTCAGAATAATTTGCATATATTTTAAGAAAAATATGGTTTTAGCCACTGAAAAGACATGTGGACATTCATATATATTATGAAGCTCAGAAATTCACTTCAGTTTTAGTAAAAAGCTCTAGCATAGGGCCCGGCACTCAACAGGTACTCAGAAATTGTGAATGAATAAATCTTTTAGTAAGTAAATGAATGAATGTATCAATGAATAATGAATTCACTCAGGTACAGTAGAAAAATACTTGTCTCACTGCCACATCTAATAGGACAGTAGGCCATCCTCCTATTATAATATAGCTAGATCCCGAATAAACTATAACCATACTTTTAAAGCATTACTATAATAAAGCAAGAGAAAGCACTAACAGCAAACACATAATAAGCTCAAACAAAAATAATGAATGTAAATAGACTTCTAAGTCAGGGAGCAAATAATAACATCAGCCCCAGGTTTGGGGAAAGGAGCTGAGGAAGTTTGCCCCAAAGTGGGAGAGGTGAATTAGAGACTCTGATATTAAGTGGGGAGTCTTGAAGTATTCCCCAGTAGACAACCCCCTGATTTCCCCAAATTATCTCTGGAGGAAAGCAACTCCAGTTTAAATATTAAGGATTCTCATATATTACATTTTTTATTTAAAAAAAAAGATTTTATTTATTTATTTGACAGAGAGAGAGTGAGCACAATAGGGGGAACAACAGAGGGACAGGGAGAAACAGGCTACCCGCAGAGTAGGGAGCTTAATGGGGGGCTCATTCCCAGGACCCTGGGATCATGACTTGAGCCAAAGGCAGACACTTAATAAGTGAGCCACCCAGGCAACCTTGATTTTTAGTTCCATAATATTATTTTAAACAGTTGTATAGGGTTTTGTTACATAGATAGAGTATAATTTATATAAAATGCTTCTTAGACATTTTGATACAAATAATGCTGCCGCAAATATCCTTGTACATAGACTTTATGATCAGTGTTATACTAAGGGAGGTTTAGGATGCTGTGATAGTGCATAGCAGAGACATTTAATCTGGTCTAGGGAGCTCAAGAAAGCCTTGCTCAAAGAAAGCTATTTAAATTGAATGTGAGAGGGGCGTTTAACAACGGAGCCACCCAGTTGTTAAGTGGCTGCCTTCAGCTCAGGTCATGATCCCAGGGTCCTGGGATCAAGTCCCACATTAGGCTCCCTGGTCGGCAGGAAGCCTGCTTCTTCCTCTCCCACTCCCCCTGCTTGTGTTCCCTCTCTCGCTATGTCTCTCTCTGTCAAATAAATAAATAAAATCTTTTAAAAATAAATAAATAAACTAAATGTGAAGAATTTGGGGTGGATGGCTCAATAGAGAATATTAGGGGAAAGAAGTCCTAGGAGAGGAAGTTAAGGAAGAGGTTGGAGTTGCAGGGGAGGAATAAGGGTAGAGGATGACTTATTTCAGGAAGTGAAAAAAGTTCATTTTGCCTGGAACAAAATGGGGTAGAGTGAGTGGCAAGAAAACTAGGCTAGAAAGGTAAGCTGGCTAACAAGCTCTATTGAAGAGCTTGGACTTCATGATATGATGAGATTGTGCTGTAGAAAGAGCACTCAGGTTGCTATGTAAGGAATGGGTTGAGACATTGAAGCAGTTGGGGAGACAGGGAGTCATCAATCTACTGATTTCTTAATTTCTTTTTTTTTAAGCTGGGTACAGTGTATTTTATTGATGGTACAGGACTATGTAGGGCTGTCCAAACCCCTCCCCTTCTTCAGGGGGTCTGCAATGAAAACTGTGGAGATCAGGAGATTCTCAGGGTGTTGGGAGATGAGTTGGGGCAAGGACTCCCCAGTATTAGTCTTCTCTCTTCTTGTTCTCACTGAGGCTGGTGGCCTAGAAGCTCTTACTCCTTAGAGGCCATGTGGACCATAAGATCCACCACCAAGTTGCTGTAGCCAAATGCATTGTCATACCAGGAAATGAGCTTGACAAAGTGGTCATTGAGAGCAATGTCAGCCCCAGCCCTGAAGGTAGAAGAGCGGGTGTCTCTGTGAAAGTCACAGGAGACAACCTGGTCTTCAGTATAGCCCAAGATGCCCTTGAGGGAGCCCTGTGATGCCTGCTCCACCATATTGTATTTGGCAGCTTTCTCCAGGCAGGAGGTCAGATCCATGACTAACATGTTGGGGGTGGGGACACAGAAGGCCATGCCAGTGAGCTGCTCAGTTAGCTCAGGGTTGACCTTGCCTATAGCCTTGATGGGGCCGGTAGAAGCAGATAATGTTCTGGGCATCCCCTTGGCCATCACACCACAGCTTCCCAGAGGGGCTGTCCACAGTCTTCTGAATGACAGTAATGGTATAGACTGTGGTCACGAGTCCTTCCACGATGTCAAAATTGTCATGGATGACTTTGACCAGAGGGGCCAATCAGTTGGTGGTGCAGGAGGCATTGCCGATAATCTTTTTTTTTTTTTTTTCAAGATTTTACTTATTTATTTGACAGAAAGAGAGAGAGAGAGAGAGATCACAAGTAGGCAGAGAGGCAGGCAGAGACAGGGGGAAGCAGGCTCCTTGTTGAGCAGAGAGCCCGATGTGGGGCTTGATCCCAAGACCCTGAGATCATGACCTGAGCTGAAGGCAGAGGCTTAACCCACTGAGCCACCCAGGCACCCCCATTGCTGACCATCTTGAGGGAGTTGTCTTACTTCTCAAGGTTCACACACATCACAAATATGAGGGTATCAATAGAAGGGGCAGAGATGATGACCCTCTAGGCTCTACCCTTCAAGTGAGCCCCAACCTGCTCTGTAGTGGTGAAGACCCCGGTGGACTCCACAGCATACTCAGCACCAACATCACCCCATTTGATGTTGGCAGGATCTTGATCCTGGAAATGGAGAGAGGCTTTCCATTGATGACAAGTTTCCCATTTTCAGCCTTGACTGTGCCATGGAATTTGCCATGGGTGGAATCATAGTGGAACATGTAGCTCATGTAGTTGAGGTCAATGAAGGGGCCACTGATCGTGACAGTATTTACTTTGCCAGAGTTAAAAGCAGCCCTGGTGGCCAGGTGCCCAATATGGCCATATTCGTTTACTCCAACCACTGTGTTTCAGGGATGTGGCTAGCACTGCACCAAAAGATGTGGTTATATGTCTAATGGAGAGGAGCAGAGAGCCTTCTTATTTTCATTCATTGACATTAGTGGTTTATCTCTTAGTCTTTGCTCAAACTATATGTAATATGGGAATTAATTTCTAGCATATTCATCAATTGTTTTTTAAATTTTGACTTGCTATGTTTTTATGACAGTTTCCAACTCCTAAATTCCATTGCAGATAATTCAACTTTCTTCAGTTCTAGCAATTTAAAACCTCCCTTTCAGCTCAAAAGCTTATCTCTTAGTCTGGCCCCTTGATCAAAAATTCAGAATGGAGTCAAAAAAGAAATAGACAATAATAAGCAGGAATTGCTCAGGTCTATAATGAATGGAATGAAAGCAGAGGTGAAGAGGGCAGTGCTGGTGCAGGGGTGGATGTGAATGGTAGGAGGTAAGCTTGTAGAGCCTGCACTTATATCAGGAACCATGACAAGAATTGGAGGTGCTGGAGGTTGAGAGGTATGAGTCCCATGTCTCAAATATCAATCTTTCCCAGGAATCCATTGGTTTTTCAGAAAACTGAAGTTAGAGAAAGTGAGCTCATTTGTCCAATACCAGTAGTGATCTAACATGTAGTTGCTACTCCATCACACTTATCATATTCTTCTAGATAATCTCGTAAATCCAAAGAGCCTTGTTGGAAATCCTCAGAAACTCTTTCCACGAACTGCAATATGATGAGATTCCCTCTGAAGGAGTTAAGTACTTATGGCCCTTCTGGGAAAGGGGGAACTTCCCCATCAAACACAGGCTCATTTATGATTCAGCTCCCGCAGCCTTAATATGTGTGCCTTAGTATCAGTAGTGTTTGTAGCTAACAACCTTGTATTGAACCAAGATCAAGGAACTCAACTCAAGCAGCGAGGATGAAGGGAAACAAAAGAGAATTTAGGATTAGAGCCCTATGTCCATCCTTTCCTAGCAGGTTAATGAAACCTCTCTGTGCCACAGCTTCCTCTGTGAAATAAGGGAAGTTACTTCCTCTTCATGGGGTTGTTTTGATGAGTGAGAGCAAGAACTAAGAAAAGCATCTGTCACAAAAGAGGTCCCCTGTGTTGGTCTTTATTTTATGGACACATATCCCGCCTCATTGAACCAGTAAGATGTCTCGTGATGATATAACAATTCTAGGTCAAAGAATTTCCGAAATTCAGTATGATTTAATGTACATTAATTGCCCTCAGGAAACTCCTGGATCAGACTGTGAAAGAGCTACAAAAGCAAGTGAGAATCTTACAAGATAAAGGGAATCAACTAGAAATAACCAGTTCTCAGCAACAATCCAGAATTCAGCAACAGGAGGCCCAACTTAAACAACTGGAAGATGAGAAAAGAAAATCAGAAGAGGTAAGAAAGTAAATAGATGCACTTCTCAGTTTTCCTGTTCCCGTAGACCCGAGTCATAGCTAATAGTCATTGAGTACCTAGCATTTTACCCCTTAAGTTTACCAGGAAAGCAGAATCTACTCTAGCTCTCTCAAGCAAGAAAGGATTTAGCACAGGGAATAGCTTGCTTACAAACTGTTGGAAGGGAGATGCCAGGGTGAGAAGAGTGTCAGAAAGAACTATGGCTGGCTTTGGGTAACTCCAGAAGTTCAGAAGCCCCAGGGAAACCTACTCCTGCAGCCCCCGGTGGGGGAGATGTGCTGGAACATTCCCTAAAGCCCTGTAAGTGTCTCCTCTGCTGTCTTCCCGGTCACCTCCCGCTAGAGCTAGAGGATGACAGCTCCCTCCAAAGTGTGTGCAAGTACCTTTCCTTTGCTGGAACTCTGCTGTCAAGAGCCTGGGAAGTGTAGTTTTCAGACTTCTAACCTTGCAGCACAGAACAGTCTCATTAAAAACAAAAATGTTTTTCAGCATCTCAAAAGCAACCAAGAATTATCAGAAAAGATATCTGAGTTGCAGCAAGAGAAGAAAGCACTCTGTGAAGAATATGGGCAATTTTTGAAGCAGCTTGATGCCCATGTGAGGTAAACAAAGTTCCCTTTGGATAGGGAGTTCATGCTTTCCCCCAAATACACCCTCTTCATTTGTCTTTGTGCTCTTTTCCCCTCGCATTCCTTGCTCGGTCTGAACCACACTCTCCTTGTTTCAGCTCCTCATTTCAACTCGTAATTCTTGGACTAGGAGGCACCTTCTCCAGGAAGCCTCTCTTGGCACCACCAACCTGGGCTGGGTGAAGTGCTCATTCTTTGTACCCTCATAGCCCTTGGTACATGCCTCTTGGTATTTATTTCAGAACTTGCTGTATTCTTTTGAAATAGTATGATTCACCACCTGTCCTCCTCTCCAGACTGTAGGCTTTTCAAGGGCCTGGGCTGTGGTATTATGCGTCTCTTTATCCATAGTCTCCAGTATGTAATAGGTTCTCAATAAGAAATGTGTTTCTGAACTTCCGATTCTTTCTTCCATTTCCTGCTCGTCATTCCACCAGATTCGTCCCGCTCTCTTCCTTTCTGGAATGTAGCATAGTAATTCAGAGTATGGACTCTGGCACCATATTGCCTGTGTACAAATCCTGATTCTACTAGAAACCAGCTGCTTGACCTTGGATAAGTTATATACCCTCTCTTTGCCTGAGGTCCCTCATCTTTAAAATGGGCAAAATAACAGTACTTATCTCATAAAGCTGTTGTGAGAATTAAATGAATAAATATACATAAAGTGCTTACTTAGGTCAATGTCTAGCGCACAGCTATTATTATATCTATTTATTTTTAGTTCTATTTCCACAATCCATCTCTCTGCTCCCAGCTCTGTAGTCGTCTGCTCTATTCCTTCTCTTAGGCTGAAATTTCTTATTCTTTTGTATTCTTACTCACCAACTGTGTTGATGGTATTAATGATAATGATTGAAAAACCACTGTTTACTGCTGTAGAGAGTGTTTTTCAGAGTCATTGCTATTCCTTATCTTGCTTTGATCATCATATTACTGAGAAATGTAGAAACCATGGTCAGAGGAGTATGCATGGTTCAGTTCATGCTGCTTACAAATCGAAGGCTAGAACTCAGTCCTGTAATAACTTATATAGTGCTCTTTCCACATCTTATCTTGGTATTAGAGGGAGTTGAAAGAATGAAGTGCTAGACCCGGAGCATATAAAATGCCACAATGCCTGCCAGTGGCACTGATACTGAATCTAATGTGTATATCCATCACTTACCCAGAATCCTTCCTGTGTTCACGCCTAGTCTCTATCCATAAGCACAGTTTTATGATTTTACTATCATAGCTTGGGTAAAATTTTATATTCTTTTCCTCTTCATGTTGTCTCGTAAGCATTGTGCTTTGTTGCTACAGTCTTTGAATTTGCTTATTTTTGTGCGACATAATATTTCGTAAAGTTGATGTGCCCTTGCACGTCTTAGAGCCAGGATGTGCATTGCCTTCCACAGCCGTCTCACAACAGACGTGAGAGTCCCACGAGGTCCCGCAGGGGGCCCCCCCAAGGTGCTCCCTATGTTAGGACCTTGCTGGGATGCACCACCTCTCTGGGGTCAGGAGCTACCAATGTGTGCACCGAACACCTCACAACCAGGGATCTCCAAATGGAATCTCAGCTGAGTTTTTGTTTTGTTTTGTTTTTTAAATTCTGCTGATCATGGAGCGTATTTCTGCTAGTTAACCAGACTCAACAGCAGAGCCTTCTTGAGGTCTTGCTGAGACCAAGTACAAATCCTCATCTCACTGTTATCAGGAAACAGTGCTGACAAGCTGGAACAAACTGCCATAAGACTCCTCAGCCCTGCGATTACAAAGCAACGTGGCTTTAATCAATGTGTTTCATTTCTTGACCAGTGGTCAGTGCAAGCAAGAACTTAGCAAAATAGCTCAGGTCAGTTGTAGGCCTGCTGGAATCAACCCTTACAACACAGTCCTGATTGAGTTAAGAATTACTCACTGGTCCTATGAATGATATTTTCACTCAGAATAACACAAAAAAAATATTTTGGTTTGTGTATGCATATATAAGTATATATACACTTTTTGCATACATATCTATATGTATACTTTTTATATGTATATATATATGTACACTTTTTGTTTAAAACATTATTTTTGTAGAATAAATTCTCAGGAGTGGAATTACTGATCAAAAAGCTAGAACTCTGGATCTTAAAATGTATTGACAAACATTCGGAAGCATCCCACCAAAATTTTCTGGCATCATTATATAAGAGTAGCAATTATGCCATCCTCATTAAGCATTGGGTGCTGCTATTAGGGGGAGGGCTCTGATTATATTTTCTCCAATATTCATTGTTTTAATTGAGGTATAATTGGCATATAATAAATGCATAGATTTTTATACTCACATATATGTATATACCCACATATAATGTATATACCCACATAACCACTACCCCATTCAAGATCCAGAACATTTCCATTATCCCTTAAGGTTCTATCTGGACTTTTTGCATTTAATCTGCATCTCCTGAGTCCCATGACTACCTCCTCTCATGACCACCTCCTCCCAGACATCCACTCTTCTGAGCTCTGTCTCTTCTAGAATTTCATATTTTTTTAAAGATTTTATTTATTTACTTGACAGAGAGAGAGATCACAAGTAGGCAGAGATGCAAGCAGAGATGCAGGCAGAGAGAGAGGGGGAAGCAGGCTCCCTGCTGAGCAGAGAGCCCGATGTGGGGCTCAATCCCTGGATCCGGAGATCATGACCTGAGCCGAAGGCAGAGGCTTTAACCCACTGAGTCACCAGGTGCCCCTAGAAATTAATTTAAATGGAATCTTACTACATGCAATTTTTTGTGTCTGACTTCTTTTGCTCAACATATTATGTGATTTTTAATGCTCACTTATAGTCATAAATATTTGTCACTTTATTTTAAATTTCTTTGATAGCTAGTGAGACTGAATATTTTCCCATGTTATTTGCCCATTGGCTTTAGGACAGCAGGTCCTAACCCTAGCTGCATGTGCCTGGGTCCCAACATAGGTCAGTTAGATCCAAATCTGTGGGGATAGGGCTTAGGGATCAGTGTTTTTATAAAAGCTTCCCCATGTGATTCAGATGTGCCATCCAATGTTAAAAACACAGCTTTAGGAAAGAAAATTGAAGGAATTGTCAAAACTCTATGTTCGTTTTTGTTTTCATTCTCCTGACCCCAGCCCTGATCTTTACAGACAATGCTTGTTTTTTCCATGTTTTCCCAACCACTCTTCCAGAGGAACAAATTCCTTGCCTTTTTGAAAGAAAAATACTAGAAAAGTCTATCTGGTTTTGCTTAAACATAAGCAAAAAATTGTCCCTAAATTTTAGAACATGAGTATTATGCTGCCTTATAGATCTAGTAGTTAATAAAGCCAAAAATAAACTTAGAAAATCCACATGTTTTTCAGGCCAGTTGGCCAACTGAGCTTCTGACCAAACCAAGAGGTATGCCAATTAGCCAGCCAGTAATGGCGAGAGAAGGCTCCCAGCCCTGGGACTAGCTGTACTGCGTCGACATACTCTTCCAACCATGTATAACACTACGGACAGAAGCATGAGTATCCAGCAACAGGAGCTAGTTAGGTCAAGCGTATTATACTCACTTGATGGAAGCCCATGCAACTGTAAAAGATGGGGGCCTTGAAGACTAGACAGCAGCACAGGGAAACATTTACAGTATAATAAATGGAGAGAGCATAAGGTGAAAATTTTAATGTAGGCAGTGTCTAAATAAAAGACACTTATAAGGGGCACCTGGGTGGCTCAGTGGGTTAAAGCCTCTGCCTTCGGCCCAGGTCATGATCTCAGGGTCCTGGGATTGAGCCCCACATCGGGCTCTCTGCTCAGCGGGGAGCCTACTTCCCCCTCTCTCTCTGCCTGCCTCTCTGCCTGCTTGTGATCTCTCTCTCTCTCTGTCAAATAAATAAAATCTTAAAAAAAAAAAAAGACACTTATAAAAAGACTAGAAAGAAATACAACCCCATTTTAGTACTGATCATATTGGGAGGTGGGTTTTCTTCCCAAATTTTCTATAGCTTATCCTCTTAGTTTTAAAAGTAAATTAATTTGGGGGCACCTGAGTGGCATAGTTAAACATCTGACTCTTGTTTTTAGCTCAGGTCGTGATCTCAGGGTCATGATCTCAAGCCCCACATGGGGCTCTATGCTCAGCAGGGTGTCTGTGTAAGACTCTCTCTCCCTAAAAAAAAAAACAAAAACAAAACTCTCTCTCCCTCTCTTTTTGCCCCTTCCCCTCAAATAAATAAATAAATCTTTTTTAAAAATTAATTTCTAAAAGGCCAAATGGCAAAATAGAAAAGGAAGCAGCTAAGATTTGGGTTTTAATATCCTCAGGCAGGATGGGTAAAATAAATCCCAGAAATACATGCTGGGTTTCAAATGATGTCAAAACATCAGAGTAACTGTGAACAGCTGAGAAACCCAGAGGATGGCAGGAAGGTTGTTTGTACAGTGCTAGATGTTACACCTCTGAAGCTATGGACAAGAGGTGCTGAAACGCAGTGATATATTCTGCCAGGCTCTTTCCCATAAAAAGGGAAATATGAACATTTATGAGATGTAGACATCTCCTGTCGAGAATCTAAGTCACAGCCATGGTAATCATATACACAGTTCTGCAAAAATATGTACCTCCTATTATGTAGTGGGTACTACAAGGGTCACAGAACTGTACAGGCCTGAGGCAGTTTTATGAACCCAGGTGTCTAGACCAACTCTATTAATTAGGACGTAGGCTGAGTTGCTGGAGCAGAGACCCTGAATAACAATGTCTTTTGAAAGGAAAAGGTTTCTCTCCTACATAACAGTGCAGACATAAGCAGTCCAGGATGAATATGGTGCATCAGTGTAACAGGAGTCTAGAATCCTTCATCTCGTTGCTCCAGCATCTTTAACATGTTGCCCTTATCCATATTCAAGCCAACAAAAAGGAAGAGGGGAAAGCAAGGTTGTTCCATTTGCCTTTAGGACACACTACTCCCACTCATGTCCTAGTAGCCAGAACCTACTCACATGGTCCATTCCATCTAGCTGGAAGGAAAGTCAGGAAGAGTAGTTTATTTTTATGGGCAACCAAATGCCCAGCTGAAAATTGGGGGGTCTGTAATGACAGAAGGAGAACATGGACTGGGACAGCCCCAGCAGTCAGTCACTACCAAATACACTGACAAGCTGTATCGAGACTGACATGTATGTCCCTGGCCTCCAGGAATCTGAACTTCTCAGCTGGGTATCTGGCTAACAGCTAAGTGAATCTTCTAAGGGAAAGCATGCAAAATGATTCTTTTATGTACAATCACAACTAGGAAAGAGAGGGGCACTATTTTGAAAAATGGAAGAGTCTTGCAAAAACACTTTTAGGGGTAAGACATAATTTGCAAGACCGGAAGACTCTCTTGGAGTATCTCTTCCATCACAGTTTGACTAGAATTAACATCTAGATAAGTCTGCTTTGCTCCTTCCCTCCCATTTGGTTCCTACCTAGTTCTTGCATAAAATAAAATATCAAGCCCATACAAATATCGTCAATTAGTTTATAACAAAGAAGCCAAGAATATACATGGGGAAGGGACAGATTCTTCAGTACGTAGTGTTGGGGAAACTGGATGGCTACATGCAAAAGAATGAAACTGGGCTACTATCTTATACTGTACACAAAAATTTACTCAAAATGGATTAAAGACTTGAATACAGGACCTGAAATGTAGGCCTGCCTACAGTGAATATCATATTCAATGGTGAAAGGCTGAAAGCTTTTCCTATAAGATTAGTAGGTATAAACTTTCAGTTATAAAATAAGTCATGGGGATGTAATTTACAACGTGGTGACCATAGTTAGTAATGTTGTATTGCATCTTTGAAAGTTGCTAAGAGAGTAAGTCTTTTTTTTTTAATTTTATTTATTTATTTTTTTTTCAGTGTTACAAGATTTATTGTTTTGCACCACACCCAGTGCTCCATGCAATACGTGCCCTCCTCAATACCCACCACCAGGCTTGCCCAACCCCCACCCCCCTCCCCTCCAAAACCCTCAGTTTGTTGCTCATAGTCCAGTAAGTCTTAAAAGAGAGTAAGTCTTAAAAGTGCTCATCACAAGAAAAAAATTGTATGTATGGTGACAAATGTTAATTAGGCGGTGGTGATCATTTTGCAGTATATACAAATATCAAATAATCATGTTATATACCTAAAATTAATATAAGGTTGTATGTCAATTATACCTCAGTTTACTCTTTTTAAATATTTTATTTATTTAGTATTAACTTATTTCTTCATCTCTTAGAGAGACTAGAGAAAGAGAGTGAGCCTGACCAGGAGGGGCAGAGGGAGAGGGACAGAGAGAATCTCGAGCAGATTCTGTACTGAGCAGCACCCAATGTGGGGCTTGATCTCACGACCCCAAGACCATGACCTGAGCCAAAACCAAGAGTCAGACACTCAACCAGCTGAGCCACCCAGGTGCCCCAATTTTAAAAACAGTAAAATTTAATTTAATTTTTAGAAATTAAAAAATTGATACCTTACTGGGAGAAATTAGCAGTGTCTGGTTTGCTTGGCTCTGCTGGTATTATAGCACTGGTGTATAGTGGGAGATCACAGGCTCTGGGGTCAGATTCTTCTTTTTTTTTTTGGGAGGCAGTCAGTAGAAGTAACTTCCGTGTCAGGAGGCCCCAAGAGCATCCTCAGGTCTGGTGATTCATCAGGACTCACAAAACTCAGAAAAGCTGTTATGCTCATGGTTATGGTTGTATTACAGTGAAAGGACACAGATTAAAATCAGTGGAGGGAAAAGGCACATAGGACAGAGTCCAGGAGAGACAAAACACAAACAACTTTCCTGATGTCCTCTCCCAGTGGAGTAGAATGGGCAGTACACAATCCTCTCAGCAATGACATATGACAACATGTATGAAGTATTCCCAACCATGAGAACTCACCTGAGCCCTAACATCCAGAGATTTTATCGGGAGTCTGTTACATAGACATGGAGTGCCCTAGTGATTAATCTTAACTATTCAGTCTCTAGTCCCCCAAATCCCCAAGGTCAAATTGACACAGCATGGCCCAGGGCCCTAGGTGAACAAAAATGCACTCACCATAAATCATACTGTTAGTATAAAATATTGGTGTGGCCCAAGGCCATAGGTAAATAAAGTTGTTTTTATCAAGCAGGATATTCCAAGGGCTTGAGGTGTCTCCCAGGAGCCAGCCAATAAATGTGAAGAGTTTGGATACCCTAGTCCCACCAAGTTAACTCTCCTGCACAGCCTTTGTCTCCTGATTCATAAAGTACAGAGATAGGCTACACAAATTTGCTTTAAAATCAAAGGAGATATCTTGTGAAAAGCCTGGAACACATGTTGTTAGTTAGTTAGTTAGTTAGTTAGTTAGTTAGTTAGTTAGTTAGTTAGTTAGTTAAGTTAGTTAGCCTTCACTTAAGTTGGGGCTTCCCCCCGTTTAAGTGTCAGAGGTAAGATCAGGTAAGATCAGATCGTGGACATGTGCAAACTGCCTGCTACCACAGGCCTGACTGTGCCCTCAAGTGCCTACAGTAACAAAGAATAGCTTTCTCATTCCTTAAACACTTTTACTTTCTCATTACTTGAACACTTTTTTTTTCAGGTTAGAATAGCATTACCCAAATGTCTGGGCATTCAAGGGGAGCCAGGGGCTATAGAGACCATTAGAATAGCTTTTTTTTTTTTTAAGATTTTATTTATTTATTTGATAGAGAGAGAGTATGAGTGGGGTGAGAGGAGGGAGCAGAGGGAGAGGAAGAAGCAGACTCCTCCTGCTGAGCAGGGAGCCTGACATGAGCTCGATCCCAGAACCCTGGGACCATGACCTGACTGAAGGCAGATGTTTAACTGACTGAGCCACCCAGGCTCCCCTCATTAGAATACTTTTTGCTTTTCCTCAAAAAGTTGAAAATAGAACTAAACTACGACCTAGCAATTGCACCATTAGGGATTTACCCCAAAGATACAAATGTAGTGATTCAAAGGGGCACCTGCACCCCTTTGGAGTTATAGTAGTAGTTATAGCAGCAATTTCCACAATATAGCAGCAATGTCCACACTAGCCAAACTATAGAAAGAGCCCAGATATCCATCAACAGATGAGTGGATAAAGATGTGGTGTATATATACAATGGACTATTACTCAGCCATCAGAAAGAATGAAACCTTGCCATTTGCAACTACGTGGATGGAACTAGAGAGTATTATGCTAAGCAAAGTAAGTCAATCAGAGAAAAGCAATTATCATATGCTCTCACTCATATGTGGAATTTAAGAAATAAAACAGGATCCTAGGAGAAGAGAGGAAAAAATAAAACAAGACGAAACCGGAGAGGGAGACAAACCATAAGAGACTCCTAATCATAGGAAACAAACTGAGGGTTGCTGGAGGGGCACAGGGTGGAGGGATGGGGTAACTGGGTGATGGACATTAAGGAGGGCACGTGATGTAATGAGCACTGAGTGTCGTATACAACTGAAGAATCTCTGGCCTCTACCTCTGAATTAACATACGTCGTATGTTTATTAATTGAATTTTTATAAAAAGAAGAAAAAAAAGAAAACTTAAGGAAAAATCAGTCTATTGTTTTCTTTTTATATACAAATGTCTCCTAGGATATCCATATTAAACTAAGTTATATTTAAAAAAAAAGAAAGAAAGAATGGTTTTTGTTTGTTTGGAGTAGTTTTTGTTTTTAAAATATCATGGCGTAATTGACCACAAAACAAAACAAGAAAACCCACCTCACATATTTAGACCAAATTTTTTTCTCAAGAACAAGAAATCTGGAGGAAGGTGATTGCCGAGGTAGATTCAGCGGCTCAGCAGTGTCATTAAGGACCAGGTTCTTGGGGCGTCTGGGTGGCTCAGTAGGTTAAAGCCTCTGATCATGCTCAGGTCATGATCTCAGAGTCCTGGGATCAAGCCCCGCATTGGGCTCTCTTCTCAGCAGGGAGGCTGCTTCCCTCTCTCTCTCTCTCTCTCTCTCTCTCTGCCTGTTTCTCTGACTGCTTATGATCTCTCTCTGTCAAATAAAATCTTTAAATAAAAAAAAGAAAAGAGGGGCGCCTGGGTGGCTCAGTGGGTTAAAGCCTCTGATCATGCTCAGGTCATGATCTCAGGGTCCTGGGATCGAGCCCCACATTGAGCTCTCTGCTTGGCAGAGAGCCTGCTTCCCCCTCTCTCTCTGCCTGCCTCTCTGCCTACTTGTGATCTCTCTGTCAAATAAATAAAAATCTTAAAAAAAAAAAAAAAGAAAGAAAGAAAAGAAAAAGAAAAAGGACCAGGCTCTTCCCTTCATTCTTCTCTGCCATGCCTGGTGGGTTGTTCTCTTAGTCTTCAGGCTTGTCATATCATGGTTACAAGGCAGTGACCACAGCTGCAGGTGGCACAGCCTTGACAGAGGGCAGCCAGGGCACAGAGGGATGGTTTCTCAAGTTCCTAGAAGTGCCCAGCAAGTGTAACTGTCCCACAAGCCCATCCCCCGGACACACACACACACACACACACACACACACACACACACACAGAGAGAGAGAGAGAACTGGGGCCTACCCACTCTTCTTGAGATCAAGGGCTCTCTAAACGAAATCTGGGTTTTGTTTTGTTAGCAGGAAAGAAGAAAGGCTATATACCTGCACCTTATAGCCTGCCACAAGTAGTCCGTTTATAATGAAATGGAAGTGATGAGGGGCTCCCTCCCAAAGATGCCCAGGGCTTTCTCTCAAGCTTTAGCCCGCATTGGAATCCCTGGAGGACTGCTCCGCTCCCAGAGTTTATGATTCTGTAGTTCCAGGATAGAGCCTGAGACTTTGCATTTCCAACAAGTTCCCAGGTGAGGCTGATGTTGCTGGCCAGGACACAGTTTGAGAGTCACTGCTGTAGGCTTAGAGAAAACCCAGTTTAGGAATGTTAGCTGCTGCAGGGGTTCTGGGTGGGCAGTGGTTTGCCTCCCAGGACAAGAGGACATTTCACAATGTCTGCAGATATTTTGGGATGTCACACTGTAGAAGGTACTACTGGCATCCAGTGGGTTGAGGCCAAGGATGGTGCTAAGCGTTCGACAACACACAGTCCAGACTTGCACAGCAAAGAATTATCTGGCACCAAATGTCAATAGGACAGAGGTCAAGCAATCCTAGGTTAGAGTGATTTTGTGATATCCGACCTAATGGGTTCAAAGTAAAGTTTCTCTGCAATTTATAATTTGCAGAAATGCTTTCTGAATAACAATATTCTTATTTGGGGCTGCCTGGGTGGCTCAGTCATTAAGCGTCTGCCTTCAGCTCAGGTCATGATCCCGGGATCCTGGGATCGAGCCCTGCCATCGGGCTCCCTGCTCGGCGGGAAGCCTGCTTCTCTCTTTCCCACTCCCTCTGCTTGTGTTCCCCCTCTCGCTGTCTCTCTCTCTTTGTCAAATAAATGAATGAAAAACAAATAAACAATATTCTTATTTGGAAAACACAGTCATCTTTAAAGAGGTTTGCCCAGTGGTGGTACTAAGGCTTTATCTATTTTCTTGTTTACTCAGATTAGCTGTGATAGCGGCTTAAAATGGTAATGTAGATTTTTGGTTTTTTTATAAACAGGTTTATTGATATAACTGACATACCATACAACTTATTCACTTAAAGTATACGATTCAGTGGCTTTTAGTTGTCTCTCCATCACCACCATCAATTTTAGAACATTTCATTACCCCCAAAAGAAAACCTTTAGTTATCATCTGCTATCTCCAATCTCCTTCCACACCCCCAGCCCTAGGCAACCAGGAATCCTCTATATTTGCCTCTTCTGGACATTACATAGAAGTGGAATCATAGAATTTGTGGTCCTTTGTAAGTGACTTCTCTCACTTAGCATAATGCTTTCAAGGTTCCTCTCTATCGAAGCATGGATCGGCACTGCATTCCTTTTCGTGGCAGAAGCATGTTCCACTGTACAGATATTCCATGTTTTCCTTATCCTTTCATCAGTTGATGGTCTTTGGGTTGTTTCTACCTTTTGGCTATTGTGAATAGTGCTACTCTGAATATTCACATACAAGTTTTTGTGTGGATACATGTTTCATTTCTCTAGAATAGATATCTAGGAGTGGAGCTGCTGGGTCCTATAGGACCCAGCCAAGCTTTTTCCAAAGATTTGCACCATTTCACCAGCAGTGTGGGAGAGTTCCAATTTCTCTACATCTTTGCTAGCACTTGTTATTGTCTCCTTTTTTTTTTATTTTAGCCAGCCTGGTGGGTGTGAAGTGGTATCTCATTGTAGTTTTGATTTATATTTCCTTAATGGCTAATGATGTTGAACATCTTTTCACGTGTGTATTGGCGGTAAGTCTGATTTATGTCAGAATCTGAGTTAAAGTCTTGAGCAGAGACCTACATAGAATTGGCTTTCAGAAGTCCAGACTTGAGACAAGAACTGAGAGTGGACTCAGTTATCAGAGATTGAAGTGGGTTATATCACTGTCCAAGGGTACAGCCAAGAACTCGAAATTTAAATTAATGACCGACTCCATAGAGAAGGATTCAGGATCAGATGTCGGGGATCAAAAGTCCAGTTGGAGGTGACTAAAGCTGGTGCTGTTTAGGAGGTTACCCTTAGTCCATTCTCCCACTTGGGGGCCGGAAGTCCTGCAGATGAGAGGCAGGCTTCGAGAAAGCAATAGGAGAAAACCCAAGAAAGGTGCACATTGAGGAAGCAACATAAACATCCACTGCGCTCAGCTGTGCCTCTATTTAAATTTACTTTATAGAAACTATAATGAGAAACATCACCATCACAAAGCCAAGCTTCGCAGAGTCAAGGACCGCTTAGCTCATGAAGTAGAACTACGAGATCGGAGAATTGAACAGCTGGAAAATGAAACCAGATGTCTTCGGCAGCAAGTGGAAAAGGTGAGCGGGAAGGTGAAGAGCACCCCGATGTGCTGCGTCTCGGCTCACTGGAGAAAGCCCACTCCTGCTTTAATTCTCTTGTGGCCTCTTCATACCCGAGGTTCTCACTTCTTTCCTTTGCACCTTCTTTCGATGTGAGTAATTCTGCCAAAAAGTATGTAGGACTTATGGTGTTGATAAACTGAATCACACAGTGAAAATATTCTGCACTTCCAACTCTGGTCAGTGTCTTATCTTCCAGTGAAAATGTCTTTTAAATATCCATCAACATAGACTTCCAGACCTCCCTCCATAACTCATTCCTACTTCACATTGCCCTCATTTTGCCTCAAACTTCTATCAGTTTTAAATAGCAGGGAAAATTGGTGACCCTTATTTATCAGTCCTTGTGTAATATCTGCAGGCTTTTTTTCTAAATATCCATGTCTTCTTCTTCTTTGTCCCGTCGCCCCTGTGACTTACTGGTAGGCAGGAGGACAATGACACCAATGGCATGGAATCAACTGCAGAACGGTCTTGAGATCATTAAACTACATGAATTCAATTGACTAGGCCCATAATGCTTTCCCTTCTTGAGATGCCTAGCCCGTCGGAATTTTGAAAACTCTGTGTTCACTCCTAAAATACTCATTTCTATGTATGTGCCAAGGATCCCGAAAGAATTCATGCAATTTCAGTCATTCCATGGGCTATTGTGGGATGGTTAAGAATTCTAGACTACACACAATAAAACATTTTTGGATTAAAACAGATGGTTCACCAATGTTTTCTTTTTTTTTTTTTTTTAAATCCTCCTGATATCTCACACTATAGTGAGAAAGGAAAATAAGTTGGATTTTGCAGTATCCTCTTTGGGCACTAAATTGTCAAACTTTTAAAGACTCAGATCTAGGTTAGACTCACAACTAGGAAAAGTACATGAAAAGTACTACAGAAGAAAGTAGCAATCCTGGTTCGTGGGCCCACCAGAAATAGCAGCCTACTTCTGCGTTACCACTCTCTTGTACTGCCTGCCTTCCGCTATTAGACTTACATGGCAGAAACAGCCCCCTACTTCTTTCTTCCTGACTGTAGTGGGTTGAATTGTGTACTCCACAAACTCATGTCTATCCAGAACCTCAGAATGTGATCTATATAAGACCTTATCAAAATAAGGTCTTTGCAGTATAATTAGTTAAGATGAGGTCATGGTGGGTTAGGGTTGGCCTTAAATCCAATATGATGGGCGTCCTTATGAGAAGAGCAGGCACACGTAGGCACACATAGACACACGCAGGGGAAGAAGGCCTGACGACAGAGGCAGCTCTCGGGGGGATATGGCTATGCCAGGGAGCGCCAGGGATTGCTTGCAAACTCCAGAAGCTGAGAGAGAGGCATGGAGCCCCCAGAAGGAACTAACCTAGCCAACACTCCAATTTTAGACTTGTAGCCTCCACAAATGTGAGAAAACTGGTTCCTGTTGTTTTAAGCCATCCAGTCTGTGGTAATTTGTTCCAGCAGCGTCCAGAAACTGACACATGTACCCAGAGAACCACGCATCTCCAGGAGAGATGACAAATAAGCAGAGGCTAAGGAAGAGTAGTTGGTCCCTTTGCTCACTGCCATTGAAGGCTGCTGGGGGCTTTGGCCGTGGACAGATGCCAAATCTAGACCTGCCACTTCATAGTTCTGTGACCCGGGACAAGTCTCTGGGTATCATTTTCCTCGCCCGTGAAATGGCGGAACTAATCCCCACCTCACAAGGCTTTTGTGCAGTTAAAATAGGAAATGCCTATGGTGGCACCTGACACTCTAAATATCCAACATCCATGTTGATTGGTAGACGTACAGTTCACGAGAGAGATTGTTAATAGAATAGGAAATACTTAACCTAGAGAAGACTGGTGTGAGATATTTAAATGCCACAGTGCTACAAACCTGAAGGCCCTGGTTTTATTT
This sequence comes from Procyon lotor, assembly GCA_028646535.1. NCBI lineage: Eukaryota > Metazoa > Chordata > Mammalia > Carnivora > Procyonidae > Procyon > Procyon lotor. The sequence continues at coordinate 27,887,577 of CM053606.1, forward strand.
ATCTTAGGGCCCATGGACCAGAGCCACGAGTGTAAAAAAGCTGGGCTCACCTTCCAAGCACCAAGACTCCAGAAAGTAATGCCCCTTTTTTTGGATTTCATTCCTTCCACCTTCTCTTTATACAGTGAGCCAGCTGAGTCTCCTGACTGTTGTAAACATCCAAACCAGATTTCTGGTTATTTTCTAGTAATATTCTCCAAATATTTTATCCTTTTATTAAATCAGGTGTCCTGATTTTCTGGTTCAATATATACATGGCATTTCCAAAGGGTAGAGCGTCAGTAGCCTGCCCCATCCAGTTTCCTTGCTAATCCAGTTGTAGCTGCAAACTAGTATTAGTGGGGGATGACTGATTCTATTCTCGATCCTTAGCAAAAATGTATTTAAATAAGAGCAGACAAGACTATTGGTAGACATTGAAGGGTCCTGGCTGGGGGACTTTACAATCTGGAGTGGTTTGTTTCAGAACATAATGTAATATCCTTTCTTACCATAATAGATGGCATCTTTTCTGGATGATCTATATTAGTGCCTTATTTAAAAGAAAGAAAGAAAGTCACCCCTCTTAACTCTATGATTCGCCATCTGCCAGCAGCTCATTATCATTCTCCCATCTCCACTCACTCCCGCCTTTGGCAGGCGGGGCATAAACACAGAAGGGTGAAGGCATTTACCATTGACGGAGCATCAGTGAAGTGAGAAGGGCAATTCTATACTTTGAGCTTCTATACTGCTCACCCACTGTGATATTTATTAATAGCCACTGACTCTTTCAATTCCAGAACATTAGTATTTCTTCCCAAGATACACGCCTTTATCATTTTAGCTATAACTTCGCTGGCTATTGCTTTTCCGGGAAAATTACTGGTAGAAAATGAGGCACGATGTCAAGTTAGAAATCTCTGCAAGGATATCTCAGTAGCTGGCTTACCTGCTTCATTTGCCAAGGCAACTGGGATCCTGGTGCTGGTTGCCAAGTATAGGGGCTAAATTTCCATCTCCTCCCTTTGCCTTAAAAAGTCGATCACCACAGTGCAGATGGAGATGCATTATATGGAAAAATGTCAAACTGAAGCTTTGGGGAATTCAGTTGCATTTGGTAGTTTATTTGGTACCTATGGCATCAGAATACACACAAAAGCCTTGGGACCTTATGGGAAGTTGAGTGCTCAGATATTTTTAAATGTTAACCCAGGAGAACGATTAATGGTTCAAAAAAAAAAAAAATACAGGACCTAAAATAACCAAAATAAACAGAAGAACTACCTAGCTGACAATGTCAGCAATCAGGTGAAAACAGACTAGGGGACAGGAGAGGAAAAGTAAAGGGAAATTTGCTGTTAACTTCATAATTCTTCCTCCTGCCATGGTAATGAAAGGCTTCATTATCTCTAGGAGAAGGCATTCCAGGACGAGGTCACCGCTCAAAATGATATACTGCTCCTAGAGAAAAGGAAACTTCTGGAACAAGTCACAGAGCAAGAAGAATTAGTCCGCAACAATAAATGGATCATATCTTCAGTACAGAACAGGTAGGTGCGGTCCTGCCTGAGGAGCCAATGAATTCTGCAAAGATGTTTCTCCTCAACAAAGAGATTGTTCCAGAGACTATCCTCTGGGTATGCAGCCTATCTCATAATTGTTGCTCTGCTGCCTGCTGTTTCCAGCAGTTCATGCAAATGTTATGAAATTAAAGAGAAAAAGATCATGGAGGACACAGGTCAGCTACTCAGATGGGCTCTTGCACGTAGGCATCACCTGACTGAGGACCTAGCTGTGCTCATCCTGGCCTGCACTTTATGTGTTGACACTCATTTTTATCATCTGATACCTGTGGAATCAAGATAGGTCAAGAGAGGAACAGGCTCATACTAGTGACTTAAATTCATGAAACCCTTAGGATGCCAATTGTATTCATTTATAATGAGAAATAGTCCCAGCAGAGAAGAATTCACACATCAGCCAGCCCAAGCGCTCTCTCCTCTATTAGGAAACTCCAATTACAATGACAAATTTTCTTGGAGCACAGAATTAGGGCAAAAAGAATGGTTTGATCTTAACACATAGAGTCACCAATAATAACTATAATGATTAACATTTTTTGAGTACTTACAATGTGCTAGGCATTGTTCTAAGCTCTCTCTCTTTCTCACTAATCCTCACGCCAGTCCCACGAGGGAGGCTCTGGGACTAGCCTTATTTTATGGGTGAGAAAGCTAAGGTCCAGAGATGCTTGGGAACTCAGGCAGCCTGGTCAGAGACAGAGCAGTGTATGAACCTCAGTAGCTTGGTCCTAGAGCCCACAGCAACACAATCTGTGGGGAGATCTGTCCAGTGGACTAGAACTCTCCTTTCTGCTGTTGTGGGTGCACACTTCTCAGGGCAGGCCTGGGGAGACTGATGATCTCTTACTGGGTCTACCCTTTTATATACTCTATATAAGCCCTTGCCCTACTTAAGCTATGTCATTGATTCTGACATTCCCAACACAACTGACTTATTACCCGTGCCTTAACATTAGTGATGTCCCCATCTTGCCCTTCTAAAGACACACTCTGGCCATCTGGATTGGACTTGTATGTTTTCCTTGGATTAAGTTTCTTCTACGGGATGCTTCTTTCTTTCACAGATGAGAAAACTGAGACTCGGATTTGATAATTTGCCAAAGGTCACACAGCTAGTACATGGCAGAACCCAAACTCAAACACAAATCTCTGATCAACACTATTGTACCACGATGTGTCCCAAATAAACCATGGCCCTGGAGGGTGAGCCTGATAGAGTGGGTAGGAACTCAGCTTTAGAAATCTGAAAGATCTGGATTGGCATCTCAGCTCTGTGACTTTCTGGTTTTATGTCCTTAACACAAGTTGCTTTTCTCTGGGCTTCAGTTTCCTCATCTGTAAAATAGGCTCTGTAATAATATCAATTTCGTGGAGTTGTTGCAAGGATCAGATGAGCCAATACATGAGCAGGTTTAAGTGTTTACTCTGTGGGTAGGGTATAGTGCCTAAGCACACGATGGATACTTGGCAAACGGTTGCTGCTGCTGCTTCTGCTGCTGCTATGTGGCTACGACTGCCGATACTACTACTACTACTGCTGTTGCTACTACTATTGCTGCTGCTACTATGATTACTACTGCTATAGCTACTACTATTGCTGCCGCTACTACTGCCACTACTACTATTACTACTGCTGGAGCTACTACTATTGCTGCTGCTACTACTGCCGCTTCTACTATGATTACTACTGTTGTTGCTGTTACTACTGCTGCTACTACTGCCACTGCTACTATTGCTGTTGCTGCTACTATTGCTGCTGCTACTACTGCTGCTGCTGCTATGATTACTACTGCTGTTGCTGTTACTACTACTGCTGCTGCTACCATTAGTACTGCTGTTGCTGCTGCTACTACTGCTGCTGCTACCATTACTACTGCTGTTGCTGCTACTACTGCTGCTACTACTATTACTACTGCTACTGTTACTGCTACTGCTTCTACTCTTACTACTGCTGCTACTATTACTACCACTTCTGTGACTGCTGCTATTACTACTGTTATGACTACTGCTGCTAGTACCACTACTACTGCTGCTACTCCTATTACTACTGCTGCTACTGCTGCTAACACTGCTGCTATTACTATTACTATTGCTGCTGCTGTTATTGCTACTGCTGCTGCTACTATTAGTATGGCTGCTATTACTACTGCTGCTTCTGCTACTGCTGCTGGTGGTGCTACTATTAATATCACTGTTGCTGCTGTTACTACTACTACTACTACTACTACTACCACTACTACTATTACTGCTACTACTACTATAAAAGTATGGGATGACTGTAGGAGATCAGAACCAAATGCAGGCTGTGTAGCTACAATATTTGAAGGGATGCAGGCTCTCTTGTTTCAGTTCCACCCCTAAATGGGATCATATCCTTCATCAAGGCTATAATTGTGCCTTTCCTTCCATACTCTTCATATGGTATGTCTCTGTTCTCAATATGTTTTTAGTGGTTATGTACAGGCCAAAGCTTATTGATTTCTACTTGGTCTTGGAAAATGGTGGAAATTATTCTGTCAAAATTGGTTCTATAATCTAGGCTGTGGTCTAAGACCCAGAGCTAGTGGTAAGTGGGACATAGTTTTGAGTTTTTAGTAGTAATATAGAAATTTTTGTTATTCCTTTGATCTATCCCATTCTTAGAGTACGTCTTCTGGATAAAGAAAATAGGCAATTGCAGGAAACCAGTGTCCGGCTTACACAGCAGGTTGGCATCTTAGAGCGCATCATAAGGAGCATCCGGGCTCACAGAGGAGAGGTAAGATGCATGCTTCTGTCGTGTCCTTCCTATGAAGCTTAGTTGCTAAGGTTATTGTGTTCTCTCTTCATCTTCATGTAGCTGTAGGCTGCACTTGGCCTCATGGTGGCCTGTGGGCAAAGAAGCTCTTGACTGTACCAGAGCAGCAGATCCTGAGACTGCTCTCGGTCAGTTTTGCTCTTCTCTGGGTCAGCTTCGGACCTGGACTCATGACTCTGCAATCAAGTGGGGCCCAAACTCATGACCCTGAGATCAAGACCCAAGCCAAGATCAAGAGTAGGACACCCAACCAACTGAGCTTACCCAGGCACTCTTGGGTCAGCTTTTAGTAAACACTGCCCTCCTATGTGATCCAAAAGAGATTGTGCATGCCTCATAGCTTCTTCAAAACTGTATCGCTGTTGTCTTTTTGCTTCCCTATTTTATCAAACCAGCAGTGAGATCCTGGAGGGCAAGGATTGAATCTCATATGTCATTTTAGCTATAGACAGGTGCTCCATAAATATTTAAGAATGAATGACTATTAAATATTTTCACATGTATTTTCACATGCCTCATTCTCAACCCTGTTTGCCATGAATTATTCTTGCTCTGTCTCAGAAGTGAGCAAATCTGAGGCCCTGAGAGGTAAATGAAGATAGTCTGGTCTGGCAAGGAGTCAAGCCTAAGGTCAGAGTCAGAGAAAAGCAATGACGTTACAAAAATCCAAGTAGACAAGTAGCCAAGTCCAGATAGATGTGGCCAGTGGTATAGGTTCAGAGAAGGTCCAGAGTCTGGCTGGGAAATGTGTCAGCGAGAGGGACTTCATTGAGCACAATTGCATTCTGAATCTAAGATAGAGGCTGCTCGCTTTCTCCCCTGGCTTATATCACCTGCTAGATGTTTATTTCCAGGATATTTCATGTAGATCCTGCCTGTTGGGTACTATTGCTATGAACCTAAGACCCACATCTGGTTTGCTCTCAGAAAGGTGATTATTTCTGGGGTGCCTGGGTGGCTCAGTCAGTTGGGTGTCCATTTCTTGATTTTGGCTCAGGTCATAATCTTGGGGTCCTGAGATCAAGCCCTGTGTTCAGCTCTGCATTCAGCACAGAATCTGCTTGGGATTCTTTCTTGCCCTCTCCCTCTGCCCCTCCCCTAACTGGTGCACACACTTCTCGCTCTCAGATCAATAAATAAAATCTTAAAGAGAAAGAAAGAAAGAAAGAAAGAAAGAAAGAAAGAAAGAAAGAAAGAAAGAAAGAAAGAAAGAGAGAAAGGTCATTATTTCCAAACTATATGAGTTGTTTTATAGATTTTATACAAAGTAGAACTGCCAGATTGTGTGGCTTAATTTCCAGTAGTTTATGTTTTTGCTTGTGCTGCAACTGTTCTCAACTATGCTAAGTCCTAGGAATATGAAGATATACTGTGTTTCTGGAAGTCTTTAGTAGAGAAGGACAGAGACATACATGAATAAGCACTACAGTATTATAGGTACTGAGTCTTAATGGAGTATATACTAGATCAAATAGCTTTGAGATCCACAACATTATAGTCAGGACTATAGTCCGTCAAGCTCCACGTTTCATGTGTGACTTTTGTACCAACTTGTAACATCTTCATATCTGTTAAAACAACTCTACAATTGTTTTTAAACTTAGAATCTTAAGGATCTTCCAATTCAATCCCCTCATTTTATATAGGAGGAAGATAAAACTCAAGAGAGGCTAAATGGTATGCCTGAGTCACACTGCTAACATTTCCCACATCTCTTGATTCTTGGTGATTGATTATCATACTACAAACAGATCAATATATAGATCCCTGATATCAGACATATCCTAGATCTCCTCCTTCCTTGCAATACCTCAGAGGCTAAAATGGTGAGAGCTTGACATTTGTTGAGCGCTTACTATGCACCTGGTACTGTCCTAAGCATTTTATGTACATTATCTCATTTAATCTGCAAACTAACCTTGCCATTTTCACAGCTGAGGAAACTGAGCTCTAGAGAGATGAAGTGATATCATTGCCCAAGGCACATCGCCAATAAGGTAGAAGAACAGGGACTGAAGCCAACTCTCTGTGGTACCTTATTCTTAGCCACTATCTCATAATACCACAAATCTACTGTTTCCCTTTTGGAGTATGGTAACCAGGGACATTGCCTTGTAAAAGACCATGTTGCTTCCTGCGTTGTAATCCCCTCTTTCCTCTCTATTGGATTATAAAATCCATGAGAGCAGGAACTGTGTCCATCGTGTTACCTTCTGCATCCCAAGCACTTAGTATCTGGGTTAGAGCAACAACTTAACTCATCTCCTTTCAGTCTTCCCTCCTAATCTGTCCTGCCCGCACCTCCAGACTAATCTTCATGAAGCACTGCCTGCTTTCATAGAATTTCATCTCACAGAGTTTCAAAGACTTGTTTTGTCTATCAGATAAAGTTCATTCATTCAGCAAGTATTTATTAGACATATACAGGGTGCCAGGCCTCATACTGCCCCCCACTGTGGTTTGGATATGGTGATACTTAGGATACAGTGTCTGCCCTCAGAAAACTCAGCCCTGATGAGAGTGACCATTGTATAATTCTGGTTTCCTCCTGCTGGATCATGTATTTCCCTTACATGGAAAGACACATCCCATCGTCTTTCATTCTTTCACCTTCCTGGCTTTTGTCTTTTGAAATCCTATGTTCTGTTACTCTATACCCAGAGGGATTTTTACAAAATATAATCTGAGCTTATGTCCCAAAGGCATACAAGGATTTACCACAGTCTTCTTTAGGCTCTTCTAGGAAATCCCTCTCCCTCCACTGCCTTCTCCCATGACTTCCCTGCCCCAGATTTTCTCTTGGCTGGTTCCTACTGTCCCTCATAATTCAACTTAAATATCTTCTCTTCCATAAAGCTTTTTCTGAATCTTCTCCTCCCCAAGTATGGCTTTGTGTCCTTGATAGGTTTTCTCTCTGCTCTTTATGTCCCAAATCCCAGCTCAGCATTTTACTAGTTGTGTGAAAGAAGGAAACCTCATTCACCTTCTAGTTCTAATTCACCTCATTCTAGTTCCTTCATCTGGGAAAATGAAGTAATAACACTCAAAGGTGGCTGTTCCTCACCAAAATCTGTATGTGATTATTTATAGCAGCATTATTGCTAATAGCCAAGAGGTGTAAACAACCTAAATGTCTATCAACTAATGGATGGATAAATAAAATGTGGTATATCCATACATACAATGGAATATCATTCAGTCAAAAAGGAATGAAGTATTGATCCATGTTATAACACAGATGAACTTTAAGGATATTATGTGAAGTGAGAAAAATCCAGTAACCATATATTATATGATTCCATTTATATAAAATGGCCAGAGTAGGCAAACATATAAACATAGAAGTAGATAAGTACTTGCCTAGGGCTGAGGTTTTGAGGGATGGGTGGTGTAGTTAAAGGATATTAGGTTAATACTGGGGATGATAAAGATATTCGAAAATTTATTGTAATATGGTTGTACAACCCTGTGGATATACTAAAAACCATTGAATTGTGCACTTTATTTTTATTTATTTGAGAGAGAGAAAAAGTGCAAGTGGGAAGAGGAGCAGAGGGAGAGAGACAAGCAGACTCCACGCTGAGTGAGGAGCCTGATGTGGGACTTGATCCCATGACCTGAGATCACAACCTGAGCCAAAACCAAGAGTCAGATGCTTAACCAACTGAGCCACCCAGCACCACAAATTGTGTACTTTAAATGATTGAACTGTACAGTGTATGAGTTATATCTCCATAAAGCTATTACAAGAATGAATGAATGAATGAATGAATGAGTGAATTTCAGAGACGGCTACTGGGGATAAAGTAGAATAACTAGAATAATGCATATAAAGTACCTAGTGTATCGCTTGGCAAATAAATGGCATTCAATAAATACAGCTTCTTTCTATCAGTGAATATACATACACTTGTTTCTATATTGAATACTTATTGAGTTCCTCCCATATGTTAGGTTTGTTTATGTTAATTAACTTCCATAATAACCCTGAAAGATTAGTGATTAATTGTCATTCTCACATTTTAAATGTAGGAAACAAAACTCATAGCGGTGACAGGACATATCAGAGTCTAACTAGCAAAGCCAGAATTCAAGCCTTGCTCTCCTAACTCCTAGTCTAGTAATATTTTTAACACATTATAAATTTCTCTGAATGGTAGTTTTTTCCTCCTCATAGAAGCTTCTCATTTACCTCAAGATAACTAAGAGTTTATCACAGAAATTGAGTTGGCCTATATCAAAGGTTAAACAGAGGTCCTAGTTTAGGGGAATTGGTAAATCCCCATAATTGTATGTAAAATTTGGTCTTGTTGATCAGTTTCTATAAGAAAGGTATTTGGTGGCCAAGAGACACATAAAAAGTGCTCAAAATCACTCGGCACCAGGGAAATACAAATCAAAACCACAGTGAGATACCACCTCACACCAGTCAGAACAGCTAAAATTAACAAGTCAGGAAACAACAGATGTTGGTGAGGATTCAGAGAAAGGGGAACCCTCCTACATTGTTGGTGGGAATCCAAGCTGGTATAGCCACTCTGGAAAACAGAATGGAGCTTCCTCAAAAAGTTGAAAATAGGGGCGCCTGGGTGGCTCAGTGGGTTAAAGCCTCTGCCTTCAGCTCAGGTCATGATCTCAGGGTCCTGGGATTGAGCCCCGCATTGGGCTCTCTGCTCAGCAGGGAGCCTGCTTACCCCTCTCTCTGCCTGCCTCTCTGCCTACTTGTGATCTCTGTCAGATAAAATCTTTAAAAAAAAAAAAAAGATTGGTTAACATCTGTCACCTCATATAGTTACGATTTTTTTTCCTGGCAATGAGAACTTTTAAGATCTATTGTCTTGTAACTTTCAATAATACAGTACAGTATTGTTCTCTGTAGTCTTCATGTTGTACATTACATCTCCAGAATTTATCTTATAACTGAAAGTTTATACCTTTTGACCACCTTCACCTAATTCCTCTATCCACCACACTCCTGCCTCTGGCAACCACAAATCTGATCTCTGCTTCTATGAGTTTTTTTCAATTGTACATATATGTAAGATCATGCTGCTATGAACATGGGGTGGGGTGCAGATATCTTCAGTGATTTCATTTTCTCCAGATTTCCAAAAGTGGAATTGTTGGATCATATGGTATTTCTGTTTTTTGGGGGAACCTCCATACTGTTTTCCATATGGTACAGTGGCTGAACCAATGTACATGCCCATCAACTGTTCAACAAGGGTTCCCTTTTCTCCACATCCTTGCCAGCATTTGTTATCTCTTGGTTTTTTGGGGTTTTTTTATGATGGCCATTCTAGCAAGTAGGAGGGGAGGGGATTAAATTTTTAACCAAAAATATATATAAAGCACACTTTTTAGGATCATATTGCCAATGGCTTATAATTATAATGTTAAATACTCATCCTTTCTTTTCTTTCAGGAAACAATTTGCAACATCCCTGAATTTGAATTATTGAATAACATCTTACCCTTACGAAACCCCAGGTTAGTAAAGTCAGGACAATCATCTTCAAGCCTGGGAGTCATGGCCACCTAACTCATCCTGAGTTGCTGGCTTAACAAAGCATAGCATTTGGGAGTAATGTTTCTATATTTAGTGTTTGAATCTTTTTCCAATCCCTTTTCTCTTTCTACCTCCTCACTCCCACACCTGACAGGATCTTGACTTAAGGTAGAAAGTAATCCATAAACATAAGTTTAAGGTAAATGTTATTTGGTTTCCTTTGTGTTCGACAATTATAAAAAACTGAAATCCTATGGCTACCTGACCCCTGTAACCCCAAAGTGCACCAAGGGATCCTGTTTTCACAAAGTCCTCACATATGGCCGTTCTTAGTTTTTCAGGAACAGGTTTGGTAGAGTTGGTCGGAAGTCTTCAAGAGATTACAGAACTTACGTCAGAAGCAGCAGCGACAAACCCTAATTCCCCTGAGTCTCTTTCGTGTTCACAGAATTCTGAAGCTGGATACATGAATGTGGCTTTTCTAAAAGAGACACATTGCATCCAAGAAGAACACCAAAAGTCAGAACCATAAAATCACTGGTGGCTAAAACGAGACAGATCAAAGCTTCTAACTTAAAGCTTGGGCATGAGGGTGGGACGTGACATGTAGAAGAGTTACCAAGGATCCTCACTGGACGTCAACCCAGGAGTCCTCAGAATTGCTGATAAATTCATTAAACCAGTTGTAAAAATGGATTTCTCAAGTTTGTTTGATATCCTCAAATATCCTTATATTGATCTGTAATAGTGACTTAAGTTCAATGGTTTGATTAGGGGTCTGTTCAGCAGAGCACATATATAGCTAATTCAGTACTTTCCTCCTATTATGGGTATTATTTATTTTTTAAAAGTAAAAACAATGTAGTTGTATTGAAGCAAATACTTTAAAAAGAAAAAGAAGTCTCCTATAATCCTGCATTCTCAAGACAACTATTTTCATTTTATTCCTTTTTGGTTCTTATTCAAATGCATATATTTTGAAGTGATTGTTATGTTGTATGTTCATTCTCACAGTCTGATTTTAGTTTAATATACCATAAAATATTTTTTGATATTTCAGTACCCACATGATATTCTATCATGTTGATGTTCTATAAATTCTGATAGTTTGCATTTAAGTTGTTTCTACTTTTCCCCTATTTGAGATTATACTGTGGTAAAAGTCTTTGTGAATGTAGCTCTTCTTTTTCTCTTGTGTTACTCCAGAAACAATTGTCCTAACTGGGTCAGAAGATACAAATGTTATATAGTTTTGGTATATCACTTGCTGCATTGCTTTAAAAAAAAAAAAAAAGTGCCAACATAATGTTTTTATAGTCAACCTCTTTATTTTTTTTTTCTTTTTCTTTATTAAGTAGGCTCCACGCCTAGCATGGAGCCCAATGTGGGGCTCGAACTCACAACCCTGAAATCAAGAACTGAGCTGAGATCAAGTGGGATACTTAACCGACTGAGCCACCCAGGTGCCCCTGTAGTCAACCACTTTAAGCCTCAATTTCTCAATCCATAAAATGGGAACAGTAGTCATTCCTGTCCCAAAGAGGTTTTTTTTTTTCTTTTTAAAGATTTTATTTATTTGACAGAGACAGAGAGATCACAAGTAGGCAGAGAGAGAAGGGGAAGCAGGCTCCCTGCTGAGCAGAGATCCCAATACAGGGCTCGATCCCAGGACCCTGAGATCATGACCTGAGCTGAAGGCAGAAGCTTTAACCCACGGAGTCATCCAGGTGCCCCATGTCCCAAAGAGTTTTGAGGGCCAAATGAAATGAAATGTATATTTAAAACTTAGTAGCTACTTAAGAAATGCTAGGTATCATTTATTTTCAGTAGCACTTTGTACTTGTTTTTCCACAACCTCATCAACATTAGATATTTAATCAATTTAAAAATTTTATTTTAAAATAGTTGCTATAGGGGCGGCTGGGTGGCTCAGTCGTTAAGTGGCTGCCTTCGGCCCAGGTCAGATCCCAGGGGTCTGGGATCGAGCCCCACATCGGGCTCTCTGCTCTGCAGGAAGCCTGCTTCTCCCGCTACCATTCCCTCTGCTTGTGTTCCCTCTCTCGCTATATTTCTCGCTGTCAAATAAATAAAATCTTTAAAAAAAAAAAATAGTTGCTATAAACTATACTGAAGGGTGATTCCTGCTGTTCTTTCTTCCCATCCTTATTCTCCTCCTCTTTCTTCTTCCTCTTCAACTGGAGATAGAGAAGACCAAAGGGAAAGGAAAAGTAACCAAAAATAAAAAAGATACCGTGAATTGAGATGTTGAATTTTTATATGTAACCCTTACTTCCTCAGATGATTGACCCAGAAGGGATGATCAAAGGATATAGGACACAATAGCAATGATAACAAATACATGCTGCGATTCCAAACCTTGCCCAAGGTCACCTTCTTTTACTCAATTCATTGTATCTATTTATTGAATCCCTAGTATGGGCTATTCAGTTGTACCCATTAGAGTAACACCTGTGAAGACAGTTTCTGCTTTCCTGGAGTTAACATGCTTTTAGTGGAAAGTAGGCAGGGACACAGAGGTAGGGAGACAGAACATACTATTTTGGATGGTGAGTGGCATGATGAAAATAAGCCAATGATGCATCTGAAAGTGACTATGGGCTGCTTTTAGGCTGAGTGACTGCTGAGCTGAGCCCTGAGCTACAAGGAGCACTCCCTACCTTCATTAAGATCTAAAAGAGTATTGAAGACAGTTAATAGCTAGTTCCAACACTCTAAAGAGTATCCATCTCCATGACCTCAAGGGACAGAAAAGTCAGAGAATCATAATTGAGGGTGATACAGGATAAGGCCAGGTGTGTGCGGCCAGATAATGTAATGTAGGCCTCTGTATGTAAGGAATTGGATTTTATTCTAAATATGGGAAGCCAGGGATGATTTATAAGCAGATTTATTTAAAAAGCTCTAGCCGCTCTACAGGAATGAATTGTAGGTGGCAAGAGTGGAAGCTTGTGGCAGAACTAGAACTAAAATTCTGGTGTCCTGACTTAACCGAAGAGCTACATATACCAGGCTGTTCCAAGCGCTGAGCATTTTCCCTGCCTTCGTGGGGCTCACAGACTAATGGGCAGGGATCAGAAACCGCACGTAGGACGATGGCTCAGAGGTCCTGGTCCCACCTACTGCCGCAACGCCCAATTTGGGCGCAGGAGGCAGAGAGAGCTCCGTAGGCGGGGCGGGGCGGGACTTCCGGGGGCGGGGCCTGGCCTCGGTTGCCTCTTGCGCCTGCGCCAGCGAGTAACCCCTCAAAGCGGGGGATTAGGTTTGCCGGAGCCCGTGCGTCCGTCTTCTGCTTCCGGGTCGAAGCCATGGCGGTGGCAAATTCAAGCCCTGTCAATCCCGTGGTGTTCTTTGATGTCAGCATTGGCGGCCAGGTGAGGTACTGGGAGCCACTGCGCCGAAGGGACATTACACGGGACCAGCTGGGAAGATCTCACCCACCCAGGGATAGCGGACTGGAGAATCCAGGAGACGAAACTGGGCCAGAACCTACCGACCTGCGGGGCAGGGCCAGGGGCACGGGAAGGGGAGGAGGAGTCTTGTCCATCCTAGCGCCCCGCAACAGGAGGGAATGGGCGGCACGGAAGGAGAGGCTGTGGAGGCGGAGGTGGTAGAGACCGAGTGGCATGGGGGCGGAGGAGGGTCAGCCCCACCAATTTCCTGCTCTCTGAGGCCTTCATGGTCTTGGACCAGGCATTCTGACCATCTCCCGCCGCTTGCAGGAAGTTGGCCGCATGAAGATCGAGCTCTTTGCGGACGTTGTACCTAAGACGGCCGAGAATTTTAGGTAAGGAGCTGTTCCAGCTCTGCTAGATTAACCGAACCAGAAGCTGGAACCTGTACGCGTTATCCTCTGCCTGCCTCTATCCGTCCACTCGCTGCTCTTGAGATCGGAGTCCTTTCTGTAGCGCTTTGAATAGTCACCGTTTTTACTCTTACCGTATCGATTTTGTTGTTAATTTGCATGCTTAGGTGTCTGGACGTTGGCTGGCCCGTCAGTGGGCTTGCTGGCGCGAAATGTCTGCTCCCCCATCCCCACCCCAGTAGGGACGCCCTCAGCTGTGATGTCATGGTAACTGAATCGTTCACTCTTTTCCCTTTAAGGCAGTTCTGCACTGGAGAATTCAGGTCAGTCTCAGACGTGGTTGGTTTCTCTGCTTGCTCCTCAAGGGTGTCCTGGGGCTGCTGTGGGCTTTTGGGGAACCACCGGCAGGCTTTGAATGATTGTTGGTGACAGTAATAGAGGGTAATATCCCAATATCTTCAGTTAGTTTGCCTTCTTTATCTCTCTTCTCCGGACCATCTTTAGGAGAAGCTCTTGGCTCTAGTGGGTGGTAAACTGGACAGGTCTCTGATTATCTGTCATCATTCTAAGTTTATTTCTTTTTGATTATAGAAAAGATGGGGTTCCCATAGGCTACAAAGGGAGCACCTTCCACAGGTAAGACCTTGGCAAGCCATCCTGCAGGCTTTTCGAATTACTTCCTTGGGGGATTCATCTCTTTAGTGGGAAATAAAACCATAGGATAATTCCTAGATCTTGAGAAGGAATATTTTTGTGAACTCAACAATTGATTTGAAGGCTTATTAAAAGCCAAAGTGATAAATATTTCATTTTTAAATCAATGTTAATCTGAAGTATAGTGACTAAATTGGTGTTTTTCTAAATGACAGACCTTCTCTTAGAATCCTTTATTCTTTGTTTCAGGGTCATAAAGGATTTCATGATTCAGGGTGGGGATTTTGTTAATGTAAGTACTATTTCTTTACTATCAAAGCCCTACAGGAATATTGTTTTTTGTTATTGATGCTACTACTACTTCTACTACAGGACTCAGTCCTAAGGCTTGAAACAGTAGCCAGGTTTGAAGGGGGAGGTGAGAGATAGGTGACAGGTAACACAACTCTGTCCTTCAGAGTTGCTTGCTGCTACTCTTTATACCACTAGATGACAGACATCACCACTTTGAGTCACTGATTTGCGAATCTCAGCCTTTTAGGGCAAGAAACAGAAATTTCCCAGCATACCTATAAATGATCCTTGAGAGATACAAACTAGGTAGTCACATGAAACTTGGATAGAAATCAGGTGAATTTTTTTTTTTCCTAAATGGCACTAAGTCCTTTTTCATGGAGCTCAGTGCTTACGCTCCAGTTCCCTTCCACCTCTGGTATCGCAGTGCCTGGAAAGCTGCGTTTTTCATTAGAAATCGATTAGAGGGCAATGAATCAGAGCAACAGAAGTAAATCGTTCTGGAGGGATATTTCCTCTATTTACTAGAGCCCAGTAGAATAGTTCTTCACTGTGAAGTATGACTTTCTTGTGACTAGACTGTATGTGTCTTTCATACCAAGCCTCTTCTCCTTCTCTGACCTTGGAAGGTGCTGAATAAACCCAAATCTCTTCTTAAGGTTGAAGAACCTTAACCTTCTTAAGGTTGGCTTTTGTCCTTAGCCAACCACTTGCATGCATGTGCATGGTGGTCTTATTAATATCATTTGATTAAGTCATACTGCTATTTTCTTGAATCTGGAAGACATTCTTTCTCCTTCATGTGTATATTTATTCAGTTTAACCCTTAGGAGTTTTAAAAGACTTATTTCCTGTCTGGGTAAGGTTACAAAGGGGCAGATTTTAGGTCAAACCAGGTTTTTAGATATGGTTTGTTTCATGTGTGTTACGTTGTAAAACTGGGACATTTCACCAGGACCCTGGTATCATGACCTGACTTGAAGGCAGATGCTTAACCAACTGAGCCACCCAGGCGCCCCTAGTCATTTAATTTTAAGTCATTTTCTTGTTTGCTCTGAACATTAATTTTGTCATTTTCCCTACTCTGGCTCCTGGAGAGGAATAAATAATGTAATTATAGAGAAGGATGCAAGAAGTGATCTATCCCCCAGGTTTATTGGGAATTTGGAAGTGAACCTTTTTTTCTCTTCTTCTGTATGTACATAAGTATTTGTGTGGAGTTGAAGAGATAATAGCTTACATTTACTAAAGTGCCTTTTCAACTGTAAGGTCTTTTCTGATTGGATCTTCATGGCAGCGGTGTAAAGAGCAGGTGATTTCATCTTTGCTTGATAGCTGAGGGAAGCGAGGCTCAGCAGTACAAAGTGACTTCTCAGCTCATAAAGGATTGATCCAGAACTCACATCCAGATCTTTCCACTACACAGAGCTTGGTTTTATTAATTTTTAATCAAATAAAGGTTTGATTTTTGACAGTTTTTTTCCTCGTCTGGCTTATGTTAATTCCCTTTGGTAATCTTTGCCCCAGCAAGGCCCCCTTGATTCTGCCCTACATCAGTGTTTTCCCTTTCTGCCACGCACTAACTGGCTGGAAGACATTGGTCTTCTGGCACCCTCTCAGGGATTCTGTTTAAGGTACTGCAAATATGGTTGTAGCCAAGTTGCTTTATCACCCTGACTTAAGTTGGCTCACCTGGAAAATGAGGAAGATAATAGAGCTTATTCCATGTGGTTACTGGGAGAGTGAAGATAGCTAATAGCTAATAAAGCTAGTTTAAGCAGAAATTGGGGATTTATGATAAGGTGTTTCATGAAACCCAAAGGAAGAAACACAACTGGCAACTAGAAGGCCACATAGAACCAAGGCAGTCCTTTTCTTCTGTTTCTCTAGTGCTCTCTATGCAGGGGTGTTGCCTTCTCTTTCTCTTCTCCAGTCCACTTTGCAGAGGCTGGTCGCTGCCAGCTTCCAGGCTCGCATGATAAATTCAGTCTCAAGGAGAGTGTCAGTCCTCCTTCACAATTCCCAGAGAAGGAACTTGAGTTGGCCCTACATTAGTTGGGTGTCCTCCCTTGGATCCGCTTTGGTCAGCAGGGTGGTATCCGTTCAGATGAGGCTTCCAAGAGCCCATCCTCCTGCGTAGCTTGGGGGAGTGGGGATAGTGGTCAGTTAAGTGGATAATTTTATGTAACAACAGGCATGAGTCTTTGGGAGTGGCAAGGATTATGTATGTGATCATTGTACTGTCGTTCCCTACTCCGCCTGGGTCTTAACTGAGCTTTCCAGAGGCCCAGCTGTCACCTGTTTTACCCGATCTGTGCCATGCCCGGGCCAGTGTGGGTTGCCTAGGATGGGGCTGGCTTTGATTGTAAGATAGAGTCCGAGAGGTGTGATTCACAAAGTGACTTTCAAGAGTAAGAGTGCGCCTTAAAAAGTTGGCTGTGGTGCGGCAGCATGCCTTCGCTGGGTTCCAGGGTGGGAGGTGGGGACGACACTCAAAACTTATCAACACTTCCATTTTCTCTGCTCAGGGAGACGGTACTGGAGTTGCCAGTATTTACCGGGGGCCATTTGCAGATGAAAATTTTAAACTCAGACATTCAGCTCCAGGCCTACTTTCCATGGTAAGTAAGGTCCAGACAAGGTTTTGGGTTAGATTCGTATCCAGCAGGTTCTCAAGCTCCTCTTCAGACCCAGTGCTATCTCTTAGGATGGAAGCAGATTCTTTACTTCTCTTGCTTATCCCAGGGCTCACCTCTGCCACACCCCCCTCCTTCCTCAGTTGGCTTTGATTTTGTTGGGCTGGGCCCCCTAGCAGTCTGGGGAGCAACAGTTGTGTGTTTTCTCACCTGTGTTCGAGCCGGGATGCGTGTTCGGCATCCAGCCCTGTTGCTCAAAGAGTGGCCAGTTGTGCTTTCAGCCCTCCACCCATCAGGATTCCCCCGGCCCCTGTCCACTCACTCTGCCTCCTGGCTCACCCCCCTCTGGGCTCGCTGACAGCACCTGCTCCTTTGGACCGGCTCCCCTTCCTCCTGAGACCCACTCCCATACCTCACTGTCCTTTCTCAGCCCCCGGCCTGCCCCACGTAACCCCCTCATCTACCCCACTCGTGCTCACTCTCCTGAATGCTCACTCCCCCTTCTTCCTTTTTCCCCTTCTTCCTTCTTCCCCTTCTTCATCTTGCCGTCCTTTTTCTTTACCCATCCCACCCTGCCTCCCTCTCACTCTCCAATCCCCTTGCTGCCTTCCCTCATCACCCATTTCCCTGGCAGTGCCCCATTCTCCCTCTCCCAGACCCCGTATTTATAGACACACACTCTGTCCTGCTTGCCTCCCCTTCCACTTATCTACGCAGGCCTTCATCAAGTGAAGGTTTACCAACACCCACTCTGTTTCAGGCCTCTGGGTAGGGTACAGGGGTATAGACCTGATCCCTGCCCTTGTGACACTTAACATCTAATGGGGGAATCACGCATGCAGACTGACAAGCCCAGCGTGAGGTAGTTCACACCACCATCTGTTAGGGTGAGGGCCCCTCAGGGTATCTAACAGTCCCGGGGGTGCCCCATGGAATGAGGGATGTTACTTTGAGGGGTCAGGCATGGCTTCACGGAGGAGAGTGGCATGAAATAGCAGGGTGGCATGGTCAAGGGACAGAAGGTGAGGAAGGATGAGAACATAGGATGTGAGTGGGGGAGGGAAGGGCCATTAGAGACCCTGGAGAGGAAGGTAGGTCTAGCTCCTCAAGGGCTTCAAATACCAGAATTAGGATGAAGTGTGTGGACTTTCTTTCCTAGGTCATGGAGAGCCGTGTGCTTTTTTGAGCAGGGTTGACCAACTTTGTGATTTAGAGCGAAGCCCCTGGCTGCGGTGTGAGTGGCAGATGGGAATAGATTGGGGTGCGGAGAAGCCAGTCGGGAGGCTGCCATGAGAACTGGGCGAGACCTGCCCGGCCAACTGTGTGAGCCCCCTTTTCGGAAAGCCAGGCTGGGCCAGCGCAGGAGTCAGTGCTACAGGAGTAGCTCAGGTGGGCTTGGAGGGCCGGGAGGGCTAGAACGTCCTAGGGGCATTCCGTCTATGGAAGAGTTGGGAAAATGGAAGGAAACGTTCCGTCAGTCTCTGCTCCCTCGGGCTGACACTTGTGAAGTTGCGCAGTCACAGATCGTGTGGCACAGTTGTTTTTGTTTCCATCCTCCCCTAAATGCTAAGTTTCTCAAGGGCAGGGACCGGGCCTCAGGGGCCTCCAAGCCCTACTACAGAAAGGCGCGGAGCAGATACCGAAGAATGACCCAATAGATCATTAGGATGATGGCTAATGGCTACTGGCCAATTGCTGGGCAAACACCGTAGTAGTGTTAATTCCTTTTAATCCACTCAGCATCCCTTTGAGATAGGTACAGATGAGAACACTGAGGTCTAGGGAGGTGATGTTGACCAAACCGAGGTGACACGGTCGTGAGGTCACTGTCTGGCTCCAGAGCTTACTCTTGAAAGCAGTCAGCTGTACTGCCTTGAGAGGATGAGCAAATGAGGGGCTGAGAGCAGAGAGTGTCCCTTGAGCCATAAAAACACATATGACTGTTCTCCTGCCTGCTTGCTAATAACTGTCCCTACACCAGCAGCAAGGGAGATTGAGTGGCTGCTTGATTGATTGGTGAAAAGAAGGAAGCAGAGAATTGGGAGCCCCGGGAAGTCTGTCCCTTGTTCCCCGGAATGTGCCTCCTCCGCCTGGCTCAGGCATTCCCTTGCTTTTGGGTGGGAGCTGTTCATAAGTACGTGCACAAAACCCACGAGTAGCCTCATCTTACATGGGGCATTTCTAAGTATAACACGGAATCCCTGCTGAGGTAGTGAGCGTGTTCCCCCGGACAGTGTCGTGAATGTATTTCATACACACTTTTGTTCCTGCGTAGCCCGACACAGAACCAACCAATTTAAATCCACCAAGCATCCGATCACCACTAGCGACCCATCTCATAATTTCCAGTCCCGCCTCAGTCATGGTACTTGTTTGAGACGTGTGCTTTTACTAGTACTCTGTTTCCCATTGTCGACTCCTCTTTTCCAAAACAAGGGAAGTGTGCAATAAAACGTTCACAGAGACAGACACTGTCACAAGGCCGTACTCCTGAAAGGTGACTTGGACTTGCTGATGTACAAAAGCCCGAGTTTAGCATATTAAAGGCAGTTCCGGGGTCTCAACATATAAAGTCCAGAAGTACACTCCATAAGAAAGTCAGATCTCGCTTCACAAAGTATCACTTTGCATCATAACCATAGCTTGTTCTTCAGTAATGCATTGTGAAACGTCATGATGGAGAAACAATTTCAAGGAGGAGATGTGATAGGGCTAGAGACTTTCAGATTCTCAATTTAAAAGAAAAAAAAACAAACTTCCTGTAAAATTCAGTAATACAGGATTTGGGGTGTAGCTATAAAAAGCAAACATCATTGATTAAATGTCGACTTTTTCTAGCATGGCGCTAGCATAGCAACTTCTCACACCTCCTTACAGTCTTTTATTACCATTGTTTTGGTGCAGTACAAAGCTATTCAGACTGAAGAGCTTATGGCACAGGTAACAGGCTTTTTCTCCATGGTACCTAACTTGTAACTGAACTCCAGGTATAACCGTGTTGGAGTAAATACAGCAAATCAGTCCTTGTGAACAGTTGTTCCCATTTCAAAAATTCACGCTGCAGGAGAACTGCACATTTATTCAAGGATCTAGCTCCTTGAGGGCAGTGATTATGTATCCTATTTCTCTCTATATGCTTGGATCCAAGCTTAGGACCTGGCCTATAGTAGGGATTCAGTAAGGTTTGCTGAAAGAAAGGAGTCAGGGCTACAGGCTCTTTGGGGAATCTTTTTTTCTTTTTCTTTTTCTTTTTACAATTTTATTTATTTGTCAGAGAGAAAGCACAAGCAGGAGGAGCGGCAGGCAGAGGCAGAGGGAGAAGCAGGCTCTCTGCTGAACAGGGAGCCTGATGTGGGGCTCGATCCCGGGACCCTGGGATCATGACCTGAGCTGAAGGCAGGTGCTTAACCGACCAAGCCATGCAGGTGCCCCTCTTTTGGGCATCTTGCCCTTTGACTAGCATGGCCAGAAAAACTCACTGAAGGTGTACTTGGTTTCTGTCAGGCAAACAGTGGTCCCAGTACAAATGGCTGCCAGTTCTTCATCACGTGCTCTAAATGTGATTGGCTGGACGGGAAGCACGTAGTGTTTGGTGAGTCCTCTTCCTGTCCCAGAGTCCGGGCCCCACTTGCGGAGTGGGACTTCCAAAGGAGCCAGTCCTCAGACTCTAGTCCCAAGAGTGCTTGACTGATGTCACTGCTCTGGGAAGGTGGAAGTGGTAGGAGGTGGGGAGAACGTGTGGTTGCGGCGCTAGAGGGAAGGATGGAGGGACTGTCTGATGGAGTGTGTAACCGCTTGGGTGATCTGTATGTCTGGGAAGGGAACCCGGATGGTACCGCTAAAGAGATGCCACACAGAGGAAGCATGGTACAGTAGGGCCTTGCGATCGCCCAGACTTAGTACTCCACTCCTCCTTTCCTCTGACGTTGGGCAGATCATTTCACTTCCATCAGATCTCACGTTTCTGATGGTAGTATGAGAATCCAATGAGATGCTGGCTAAAAGTGGACATTGGAAGCTGGAAAGTGCTATGCAAATGAGAATAATAAAGTCTAGCTCACATTCTTCCTACAGGAAAAATCATTGACGGACTTCTAGTGATGCGAAAGATCGAGGTGAGTCCTGTTTTGATTTCCTCTTATCTTGGCTGTTCTGGTCTAATAACACGAGTGTGTTGGGCCCAGTCTTCATGGCTCCCGTCACATGGGCTCCCTCAGAAAGAGGGAGGAGTCCGTGTCTCCCCACCTCCCATTTTCTTGGCCTCTAAGTTTGCCCCTCTGGTGCTCACTGAGGTTGGGCCTCTGGCGGTCCCTTCACCTACTTGGTAAAATCCTACTCAGCAGTGAATCCAAGATCCTTCATGACCTGGGCCCCACTACATCTCCACAGCCCCTTCTCCATATTCCAGTCTCGTCAGGCTACTAACCGCCCTCTGAATGTGCCATACACATTCTTGCCTCTTGCTCCTTCCTGCCTCTGAGCGTTTGCTCGTGCTGTTTCCTCTTCTGGAATGCTCTTCTCCTTTCTTTTCCTTCTAGTGGGATCCCATTCATCCTCCTAGGCCCAGCTCAAGTGTCCCCTGTTGTGTGACTCCTTCTTGACCTTGGTTGCTTTCTCTGCCCTGTTGTGTCAACTCAGTCTCATAACTTACTGCTTTGGTACATATGATAGATTTGATTTTTTTTAAATGTTGGACGTTTTCTCTCTGATCTGGATTATCTTTACCTTCTGCTGGGACAAGGACTGTTCACATTTCAGTCCCCGAGTCCTCAGTCCGTAGCACAGGGGCTGGCAGGCATCACTACGTGTTTGGTGAGCGTGTGTGTCTGAGCAGATGAATCTCCACTGTGCTCTCTCCTAGAATGTTCCCACAGGCCCCAACAATAAGCCCAAGCTGCCTGTGGTGATCTCACAGTGTGGGGAGATGTAGTCCAGAGCAAGACTAATCAGGTACGTGTGCCTTTCTCCTCCTGGTTAGGAGCCCCCAGTGAAGACAGCGTGGTCTAGTGGAAGGAACTTTAGACTTGAAAACACGGGATTGAGCCCTGTTTCCTGTCTATGTGACCTTGGGGAAATCACTTCCCTTTTCTGAGCCTGTTTCCTCATCTGTTGGATGGAGACATAGCTATCTTAGGCTCGTTGTAAAGATCAGAAGAGAAACGTTTATTAGGGCATTTTACTTTTCTACCACTTTGTGGTATACGAAGTATCAGCCTGAAAACCGGTAGGCAGTCACTGACAGCACGGTCAGACTGTAATTCCTTCCTGTGGCCCTGCTGGCAGGACCTGGCTCCACCCCTGGGCGACTCCCTGCCGGGGAGAGGGGGGAAGGGGCGGATAGCAGCTAAGTGCCCCCAGAGAACTGATGTTCGGGGTGCCTGGGGGGCTCAGTCGGTTAAGCCGCTGCCTTCGGCTCAGGTCATGATCCCAGGGTTCTGGGATTAAGCCCCGAGTCGGGCTCCGTGCTCAGCAGGGAGTCTGCTTCTGCCTCTCCCTCTCCCTCTCCCTCTGTGTGCTCTCTCTCTCTCAATCTTTCTCAAGTAAATAAATAAAATCTTAAAAAAAAGGAACCGATGCCCATGTCCAGGCCCTGACTTTGTATCTGCCAAACTCATGAGTGAACACAACACATTTCCCAGCCTGCATGGGCTAAGTTCCCCCACATACTTGCCACCGCCTGCTCTGTGCCAAGTGACCAAGAATTGAAAAATACCTCTGTCTTTCAGGAGCTTATGGGGAATAAGACACATTCTCAGAGGTGATCACTAGTAATATGAGTGACGTTGCTAAATGTGATCAGAGTTCAAGGAAGAAATTGATCACTTCAGCTGGGTGTGGGGTGGTGGGGTTTTGCCTTTCTTTTCTTTCTTTCTCTCTCTCTTTATTTTTTTTAATTTTTAAACCTGCAGAAAAGTTGAAAGAATAGTATACTGAACACCCATTTCCCTTTCACCCAGATTTACCAATGGTTAATATGCTTGTGTTACCTTTGACATTGGTTTTTTTCTTTCCCTTCTTCCCTCTCCTCTCTGCTGTTCCCCTTCCCTCCTTTCTACCTTTGCTCCTTTCATTTTCCTTCATTTCTTTCCCATTTGAAAATTGAAGACTTCTTGACACTTTACCCCTAAATACTTCAGCAAGCAACTCCTAAAAATAGCATCCTACATGACCACAGTAACATTATTTAACATACATGTTCCAACTTTCCCAGCTGTCCATAGTCACTTTTATAGCTCTAAAAAAAAAAATTTTCTTTTTTTTTTTTTTTTTTTTAAAGATTTTATTTATTTGACAGCGAGAAACCCAGCGAGAGAGGGAACACAAGCAAAGGGAATGGTAGTGGGAGAAGCAGGCTTCCTGCTGAGCAGGGAGCCTGATGCGGGCTCGATCCCAGGACTCTGGGATCATGACCTGAGCCGAAGGCAGATGCTCAACGACTGAGCCACCCAGGTGCCCCAAAAAAAAAAAAATTTCAATGAAGTTTCACATATTTTATTTGGTTGTTTTTAATTTTAAAAATAACATAATATAATCTCAAGAAAACTGTTCCAAGTCCTTGTCATTGCCCCGCCTCCATATCCAATCCCACTTCTGCCCCAGGAGGTAACCTCTTTCAGTTTGATGTATGACCATCAGGGGCTCTCCTATGCCCATCTTATTTTGGGAGGTTCTGTTTTTCCTAAATGTCATCATACTCTTTTGTTCATTTGTTTTCCATTTGGCAGATGTCTTGAAGACTCTTCCTCTTCTATCACATAAAACTACTATATATAAAAACAAACTGACCATATGCTACATTTGTAGCATATAGCTTATTTTACCCTTCTCTTATGATGTGAATAGTTATAAATTCTGGGTCTTAGTTCTCTATTTTAAATGTTGTGACTATTTTGTCCAGAACATATTTTAAGCAAAAACTGGCATTGTATTGCTTTTCTTAACTTTGGTGATATCCTTTGTTAAACAGAAGTTCTAAATTTTGATGAGGTCAGAATTATCAGTCTTTTCTCTTATGGCTTTTGTAGCTTTATCTTGTTTTAGAAAGGTCCTTAGTATCTCAGATCATAACGTCTTTTCTATTTTTTCTATTATTTCTATTGTTTTACTAACATACTTTAAAAATTACCTAGAATCTATTTTTCTTTTCTCTGCCTTTTTTTCTGAATGGGGATCTAGTCAAATGCAGACCATTTTAATAACTGTACATACCTCGTGACTTACTCTGTGTTCATAGCATCTGGCACTTACAGGCGTTCATTAAAAATTTATTACATGAGTTAATAGAGAGGGGGAATGTCAGGCATTTTAGGCAGGGAACTGGTATGAGCAAATGCTGGGGCAGGCATGCACAAGTGTGTGCTAGAAGCTGCACGTGGTCCTCTGTCTTGTCCAGCCAAATGGTCCCTTCTGACCTTTCTTTTGATGTATGACCATCAGGGGCTCTCCTATGCCCATCTTATTTTGGGAGGTTCTGTTTTTCTTTTCTGCTTTCTTTTCTGCCTAGGTGTTCCCTAGGGCTCAGCCTGCTCTCCCCCTTCGGTAGTGGCCTGCATTTCCCTCCTCCTTGCTGAACCTAAGTTGAGCTACTAGGTCCTTTTCCTTCTAAGGATTGACCACTGATCACTACCAGAGGACAGAGATAAAAAGAATAGTGTTTAGGAAATTTTTTGATTGGGGCTTCTTTTCTGTATTTTCCTGAGTCCCTTCTAGAAAGTTTGTGGGAATCCTTGTTGAGAGTGTGATTTCTGAGGGTGATGATCACAACCCTCCCCTCCTTATCTCTTATTAGCTAAGGGTAAAGTGAACCTTTGCCCCCGTGGAAACCTCTTTTCTCAGCCTGCAACCCAAGCAGAACAAATTCCGAAGGGCCATTTGACGTTCCAGAGGCTTCTTATACCAGAACTGTCCAAGAGAAATTCCTTTCTGTGATGGTGGAAATGTTCTATATCTTTTGTTCATCATGCATCTCCAGCCACACGTGACAGTTGAGCATTTGAAATATGTGGATGATGTGACTGAAGGACTAAATTTTTTTATTTAATTTTAATTAAATATAAGCGTGGTACCTCCAGTTCAGTCTCCTGCCCGTGACTTGCTCAGAGCTGAATCTTTCATAGCTAATACTTAGAGAGGCAGTATCATAATGGCAATTATCATTTATTGCATACTTCTTGTGCTCAATTATTAAACTAAGAACTTGAATTATCTCATTTAACTTTACCAAAAATCTTTATCGTAAGTGTTAAGGTGTTAGGGAATCTAGGTGGCAGTCTGACCTAATGGGGTCCCACTTTGGGTTTCTCAGTAATGTGATTTGGGAGAAAGTAAAGAAAAGTGGAGATTAATTCCCCAGGGAGCAGAGTATCATCGCATCATTTTTCTTCCTGGCTGTAAAGTCACAAGCATCCCTAATTCCTGTGGGAGTGTTTCGGATCCCTCAGGTTGTTCGGGGCAGGATAATGGTTGACAACTAATATAAATGCTGTTTTCAAACCCTACTGGGCAGTATTCTCAAACTTTAATGCACTTATGGGGCGCCTGGGTGGCTCAGTCGTTAAGCGTCTGCCTTCGGCTCAGGTCATGATCCCAGTGTCCTGGGATCAAGCCCCGCATCGGGCTCCCTGCTGGGTGGGAAGCCAGCTTCTCCCGCTACCACTCCCTCTGCTTTTGTTCCCTCTCTTGCTGTGTTTCTCGCTGTCAAATAAAAAAAATAAAAACTTTAATGCACTTATGAATCACCAGGAGATCTTATTAAAATGCTGATTCTGGCTTGATGGGTCTGGATGGGGCCAGAGATTTGGCCTTTCTAGCCAGCACTCAGGAGAGGCTAACGCTAACTTTGAGCACCAAGGCTATCGTGGGATAACCGAGCCTGCTTTTTTTAATCAAGAAGCCACCATATTCCAATCAGAAAAGACGCAGAAGGCGATCCTCTCTTGGGGGCACTGGTCCCGCAGGAATCTGCTGCATTCAGATCAAGATATCACCTAATCATGCACGTGAGGCCTTGTGTCTAGGTACTGGAAACAAAGACGGGAAGGAGACAGAAGACAGTGCAGTGACATGATCAGCTCTACCTCCCTAGGAAGCACTTCTAGAACTTCCTCTGGTTTTGCCTTAGGTCCTGGCTTTGGTTGCAGTGGACAGGAAGTTTTCTGTATGTAGAAAACTATGTAGAAACCTTGGTTTTATCTCAGTGGATCCTGTGAAAGCTTTTTATGATGAATCTGGTTAGGTATATACATAAGCGAACGTTGGCCCTCAGGATTCCCCTGCTGTAATCTGAATCGGGACCTTTGCTACTTACAACCACTTGGGGGCTGGTGGAGCCTCTGTTTGGAAAGCTTGAGAGTCTCTTGGAAAAGGGAGTGGCTGTGAGCTCTGGCAGCCCAACTAGTCTGAACTCCGGCTCTTCCCCAAGCCTGGAACCTGTAGCAAGCTGTCGTTGGCTCTCTTCTGTCATTGTTTCTCAAATTTCCCTAGAGAAGCCAATCACTTGAGGGCATTTGTTAAAGCAGCTAATTCCCAGATCCCTTCCCTGGAGAGTTTGAGTGAGTTTGAGGTAGGATCCAGGACGGCTGTGTTTGTAACAAGCATCTCAGACGCTTCTTATCAGAGAAACGGGGTTAACACTGCTATAGGTAGTACTGTGATGAGTATCCTTTAATATTTGCATCTTAGAAAAAAAAAATATGTAATCAGTGTAACACATCACTTTACAGTGACGCATTATTAAAGGTCAGATGGGGATTAGGTTAAAAATTGTGCCTGTGGATGGTGGCTAGAACCGTGGTGAAGGTACCGTGGGAATGAATGAGCTTTAGGAAGCACTGTCCCCCATTCTGGGATTACCCGTAGATGTGATACGTTCCTGTCGAGGAAGATGATGGGACATGTTGGTGGCACGTGGACTGGTCCTTCATTCCTTCCACAACTACGCACTGGAGTAAGATGGGTCCCGTGCAGCATCGGAGACTGTGAATTTGAAAAGCCCAGTTCCTGCCTTTAAGGAACTCACAGTCTCTTGGGGAAACTGACATGGCAGCACAGGAAAGCCCTGGACTGGCGGCTTCAGAGCAGAGTAAGGAAAGCGGGAACGCCTGGAGCAGTCTGGGGAGACTATGGAAGAGAGGATGCTTGGGCTGAGTACGGGAACGAAGAGAACTTCTCAGGTGGCTCAAGACGGGCGGGCATTCCAGGCAGAGGGAACAGCATGAGCGAAAGCACAAAAGCAGGAAACGGCAAGAAGTGTAAGGGAAACTGCACCTAATTCCATACGGCCAAAGCAGGAAGGTTATGAAGAGCAAAGGATAAGAGGTAAGGCTGGAGGAGGAGGCCAAGGCCAGTTGTGAGAACCAGTGCGGGCTGAGATACTCATATATGTTATCCTGACAGTGGGCTTTGGCCAGTAGGCACAATTTCTCCCCCTGGGGTGAGAGTCCACTGAACTCTGGAGATGGTCAAAAGGGAGCCTAGCCCGGCCCTCTGAAAAGAGCCAGGCCAGCAGGAGCCACTGGAGGATTTTGAGCAGGACAACACTGTGATTGAATATTCTTATTCCAAAGATGATTCTGGCAGCAACATGGAGGAGAAGCTGAGGCCAATGAGGTGTCCACTGCAGCAGGCCAGGCGAGAGAAAAGATTCCACGTGAAAATACAGGTCTAGGGAGCACCGGAGATTTGGCAGCAAATATTTGCATGCCTGCTGGGCGTGTGACACTGTTCCCTGCCCTGAAAGAGAGAAGCCCTGCCAGCTAAAAAGGGCGGGGAGAGGGGAATGGCATCATTCCAGGCCCATCCAGTACAGAGGCAGAGCCCCTGGCATCTTAATCGGGTCTCACACACTTTGAGGTACGCCAGTTGGTGAAATACCACATAGCCTTAAAAAAAAAAGGAAGATCTGTATGTGTTGGCAGATTTCTAGGGGTACGTTAAGTGACAAAGTCAACATTTAGTACATTTGAATAACTATTTCAGAAATTACCGTAGTGAAGTATAGCCAACTGTTAGTAGTGGTTACTTGTGTAGTGTAGAGATAGCAAAGAGGTCCCCCCCCCCATTTCTATTGTCCCATATGTGCATGAATTTTCTATATTGAGCATGTATCTTATAACAGAAATACATACTGTCTATATGTAGTTTTAACTGATCCTAGTTTGTCCCAGGTGCTCTCAGAGCATGTGGCTAACATCAGGCTGAATCACTCCTCGGTCCCTCCATCACCTTCCAGGTCCAGGCAAATCCCGGGTGCTCCCCCAGTACTTGGTTCATTTCTGTATACAGCATTTAACATAGTGTATCTCAAATGTATGGGCCTGGTTTTCTCTAGACAAAACACCTTGAGGCAGGGACCGTGCTCACACAGTGCCTGGTCTAGGATAGAGCTGAGGTCCTGGAGCACCAGGGAACTTAAAAAGCACATTTATGCAGTTCTGTACATTCTACTTGGGGGCCCAGGGTTAAACTTCTAAGTCTGAGCTGCAGTATGACACCAGGACTCACTGTCCCTTGGAGGGAAAGGGACGTGGCCATGTTTAGGGGGAGGGAGACAGTAGTTTCTGAGTGTACTCACTCTGTTCTTTTAGTAACACTAACTACCAAGGCCGTAAACAGAGGGTGTGGACTTTACTTTCTCTATACCACTGGGACCGAAACCTGCAAGAAGAAGGATTGCTCTTTGTTCTAGAGCTCCACAGAGAGCCATCGAGGTCTGGCAAAAAGCACACAGACTTTGGAGCCAAGTAGACCAGGAAGCCCCATCAAGCTATTAAACCCCCTGGGGCCCTAGTTTCCTCTTTTGCTTGATTACAGCTAATATATACTGCGCAGAATTTGTGAATGGTAAATAAGTGAGATGATATGTGCGGCCATAAATGTTAGTTTCTTTCTTTTTGGTTCTTGTGTAGTACACCTCTCAACTTTATGCTGGAGAACTGAAGGTCTAACCAAGGGCAAGAGTCAGACCAGTTCTGCTCTTTTGGGAAAAGCAGGTTAGGAGTGTAGAGAAGAGCTGGATTATCTCATGGAATGTCCCCTTCCAGTGCCTCTGAACTGCTTATCTCTTCCACCCTTAACAGACCTTCACCTCTCTGCCATTGTAGGCCTTCCCTTGCTTTGGGTGACGCTCTTGAGTAAGATAATCCGGATTGGCCCCTGTGTTTGCTTCCCTGCCTGCCTGCGGCCATTTTTGATCAAGAGACCTTGGAAGTGTCACAGATTGAGAACCCAAGATTTTCTGTTTAAGTTTTCAATTGTAAATAAAGTTTTGTTTTGTTTTGTTTTGGTACATGTGTTGTTTTTAAATAGTTGTAATGATAGCCTGTCTCCTCACGCCTTAGCTTCAGCCAGAAGGACTGGCTCTCACCAGAGGCTAGCATGGACCAGAGCCAAATCGTCACTGGGGTTAGGTGATGCCTCAGACTTGCAAGCAATTGTAGCAGTCCCCTCTTGGGTTCCAGCTGGTTGAGCAAAGAAGGCAAAGCCCCAGGGCTATAAGCACGATTTATTCCAAGGATGTCCCCAGTAGGTTCAGTGTGGTTGATTCTAGAGCCTGTGAGGAAAAGGTCACTAACTTGGGATATTTTTGGATCAGAGACCATTTGGTAGACTGTGTCTCGATCGTGATGAAGTGAGAATAATTTACTCAAAAATCTTGGTTTCAATCTGGGGTCGTTTTTTATTTTATTTTAAAGATTTTATTTATTTATTTGACAGAGAGAGATCACAAGTAGGCAGAGAGGCAGGCAGAGGGAGAGGGGGAAGCAGGCTTCCCGCTGAGCAGAAAGCCTGATGCGGGGCTCGATCCCAGGACCCTGAGATCATGACCTGAGCCGAAAGCAGAGGCTCTAACCCACTGAGCTACCCAGGCACCCCTGGGGTCGTTTTTTAAACAGTAGAGGTTTTGAAAAGTTCTCTTCCCGTTTCAGAGCCTCAGTTTTCTCATCTGTAAAGTGAGGATAATAATACCTATCTACTTCATAGCATTGTTGAAAAGTTCAAATAAGCCAATGGATATGAAGGTAACTGGTAAACAGTAATATACCTTGGAAAATGCTTGTCTTGGAAGGACATAGCCCAACATTGAAAGATCCCACCAAGCATTATGTTCAAGTGATAAAGAGAGTTCTGTGGTTTCCTTTCATGAGGCCATTTCTATGCCATTCCTACTTTTTCTCTCTTGGCTCCTGAGCAGGGATGACTCATAACTCCTGGCAGTGGCAGAGATAGCACAGAGCTGAATTCTGTGACAAGAGAACTTGGTTAAAAGTGCCATTTCAGTGTATTGGGGTACAGGGAGCTGGAGAGATATACAAGGACTCTGCAATATAGGTATCTGCAACTCTCTAACTAAGTAAACAGGGTTCAGGGACAAAGTGAAGAAAGGACTGACCTAGCGGAGGGGAGATCTTTAAGTAACTAGACAAGGTGGAATTAGAAGAGAGAGGACAGGCAGCTTAGATCCTGAGCTGACCTTCTTATGATGGGCCATTCAATTGAATTCAGTTATACTCGGCACCTGCGTTCTCAGCCGTTCTCTGTCTGGGGCACAGGAGCTGCAAGATAAGTAGGATGTGACCCACACTTGGGACAGGAGATGGGCGCATTTCAGTTCCGTCTGGTAGAATGTGAGCCCTTATGAAGGCAGGAAATACGGTTGTGTTGTGTTGTGTTGTTTTGTTTTGTTTTGTTTTGTTGCTATGTCCCCCAGGACCTAGAAAAGGTAAGTATCTAGTGCGTAGTAAGTCCTCAAGAAATATTTGTTGCGTGAATGGTATGTACAATGGTATGCTGGGGTCGGGGGAAGGGTAGCATGAAAGGAAGAGGTAACATCTGAGGAAAGTTTTGACAGATTGGGGGCTTTCTAGGAAGAGGAACCCTGTTCTCAGGCCAGAGTCTGTTAGAGATGGAGGACGAGGTCAACATTAGTTGGCAAAGGAGATTCTTGGAATGAACTTTGCCTTTCATATCACTTACGGGTGGCCCTGGAGTTGTCTCAGCCGTGCTCGCCATGCTGGGCAAGGGGGCACAGGCTACCAAAACTGATGTGGAAAGCTGCCACCTTGGCGCAGGGGTTGAATTTGGACAGGAACTATTTAGCCTCTAGTACTTCAGTGCCATCTCTGCAACGGTATGGAGGCGGCTACAAGGAAACTGGTTTCTTAAATAACTCATCTTTTTGCTCATAGAGCAGGAAGAAAGAGCTTAATGAAATAATTGGATAAGTAAGTAACGATACTTTTAAGTAACATTCGAAAGACAAATGTTACAGAATTAGTATTTCTGTTTGAGAAGCCATCCCTTCAAGGCAATTACATAGGGAACATTGCTCATTTATTCACAGACATGCTGCTCCCATTGTTCTAAGTGCCTTTGTAACTCCACTTTTGGAAAAAGGCCTCGAACCCATAGGGCACACTTTTAAATGTACCCAGTGTTGGCAGAGCTGCCTTTTGAGGAAACATTTAACAGTCAAAAGTTATCTGGAGCTGGAACAGGTGAACAGCAGTTCTAAAATCCACCTGCTCTGTCCATACACGTTATTGCTGCAAGCCTTTTTCACCTGGGTTACTGGCGCAGTTGCCCAGAGCATTTTCTATACCATGTTATTCACAGAACAAAATTACTACGATACCGTGTGTCGGGTACTAGTCCAGATGCTTCAGGAACTCAGTCTGAGGAGAGGAAGATTTAATTAATGCAACGCAGCGTGTTAGGATAGAGAGTCTAGAGAGTCTCATAACAAAGTAATACCTGAGGCAAGACCCGAAGGATGAAGAGTTAACGGGCAAAAAGAGAAGAAGGGAGAACAGAAGAGTTAAATGTAGAGGGAATAGTATGTGATAGCTCAAAGGAAGCAATGGCTAAAAGATCGCCTGGAAGGTCGAAGGTAAGTTTGGCCAAGTCCTACAGGGTCCTGTAAACCACAATAAGGAATTTGGACAAGCCTAAGGGCAGCACTAGTAAGACCATCATGATCAGAGAGATGTTTTCAAAAGAACACTCTGGATGCCTGGTGGAGAATATTAAAGAAAGAAGCAGAGAGTGGCTAGGAGGCCACAGCAGTGCTTTAAAGTGATGGGTCAGCAAACTATGGTTGGCAGGTCAGATCACACACCCTGTTTTTCAGTGGCTCAGAAGCTAAGAATAAGAATTTTTGTAAATGTTTAAATAGTTGAAACAATATTTTGTGGCACGTTAAAGTATGAAATTTGAATTTTAGTATCTACAAATAAAGTTTTTTTGGAACACAGGCGCACTTGTTTATTGGCTGCTTTCAGGCTCTAAGGTTGAGCAGTTGGGACACAATCATCTGGCCTGCAAAGCTTAAAACATTTGCTATCTGGCTCTTAGAGAAAAAGTTGGCCTACTCCCGCGATAAGCAATAGATGATTGCCTATACTAGTGTCATGGCAGTAGGAATGAGAGGCCCTGGTTTGGCATTTAGGGATTTTTAGGACTGATTCAGGGAAGGTTTTAGATGGAATGGACAGCCTAGATGACGCTGCACTGGCCTACTGTCTCTCTACTTCCTTTTTGTCCCTCTACAACCCCTTCTCCACTCTACTAGCCATTTAAAAAAAAAAAATCTTGCCACTCCCTACTTACAGTTCTAAAATTACCCTTCTCACTGTTGCCCTTAGGATAATTTCAAATAAAATGTTCCTAATGTGAACCTGACTACCTTATAACCCAAGGTCTTCTTCATTCTAGTCTCACTAGACTACTTTACTTCCATTAGACCCCCGTCTTCTTGCCTCTAGGCTTTTGCATAAACCTCCTAGCGCCTGGAGTCAGCAGCACTCCACCTTCTTCCCACCTCCACTCCCAAAATGCTTTGTGTTTTTGCGAAGCTGGAGTGTTTGGGAGTTTGGGGTATTTAAATTTCTTCCTTCATCCCTAGACTGAATTTAAAGCAGAAACTGAGTCGCGAACTAGTGCATCCCAGCCAATAGTAGACCCTAAACGAAGAACGAATGAAAGTGGAGGACTTCAGGTACATCAGGTGGCAGCCTCAATTATAAATCGTTTGTGAGATGAGGATCGTAATCCTTATTTCACGTGGCTGTTGTACGGATAAAATGCAAGGAAAATGCCCAGCTTGCTCAACAAACGTGAACTGAAATTAAATCTGATTTGTGGCCAATAGAAAAAGACGTGACTACTTAACGAGACAGTTCTATGCTGGTAAAATGGTTCAGAAGGCAGGTCCCCGTAGGAGTACACCACCGCCCTCCGCCCTAAATATGCTGAGCAGGGGCGGTCTGACCGACGGCATGGTCCCTCCAAGGTGACTGCTCCGCCAAAACGAACGCTCTTTGAATGCATACGTTTAAGTCAGTTCCAGAAACCCTCGCTGTGCCGAGTACACGGCCATTGTAGAAAATACGACTCTATCGGCAGTAATGGTCTGAGGTCACAAGGACCACGTTTAAAGCAAAGGGAGAGAGGAAAGGCCTTCCCTCGACAGGAGGCTAAAGTGACGGGTCAGCCTGACCGCCCGGGTCACGCCAGGTAATCCCGGTCAGGCGTTTGGCGGTCCCCTTCCTTCGGCCAGGACCTAGTCCCGGACTGGGGGCCCGGCTGCCCGCGTTGCAGCCTCGTGAAAGTCACGTTCACTCTTCCCGTCTTCTCGGGTACTCTATGGTTCTCCTGGTGACTCTACTCTAATTCTAGTTCCGGTCTCTATGGCGGCGGCGGAGGCAGGAACGGTTGTAGGTCGGCCGAATTAGCCGCCTAAGAGCCAATGAGAGTGGAGGAGTGATAAAGTATCAGCCAATAGAGGCCAGGAGTTGGGGTCAGGTGGTGAGATTGACAGCAGTGCTGGCCAGTGAACGATGCTTGAGGCGGGTCGATCGCAGGGCTTATCCCGCCCGTCCCGCCATTCTCGCTAGTTCGATCGGTAGCGGGAGCGGAGAGCGGACCCCAGAGAGCCCTGAGCAGCCCCACCGCCGCCGCCGGCCTAGTTACCATCACACCCCGGGAGGAGCCGCAGCTGCCGCAGCCGGCCCCAGTCACCATCACCGCAACCATGAGCAGCGAGGCCGAGACCCAGCAGCCGCCCGCCGCCCCCCCCGCCGCCCCCGCCCTCAGCGCTGCCGACACCAAGCCCGGCACCACGGGC
>CM053606.1:27922076-27941388 GCA_028646535.1 Procyon lotor
CCCCCCGGGCGGCCGCGCGCCGCCGACCGCGTGTGCGGCGGGGTCCCTCCCCTCCCCGGCGGCCGCGTGCGCTCGGGCCCGCACGCCGTTGTTCCGTCCCCCCCAGCCCGCTCCCTTCCGCGTGTACCCTGAGGGCGCGGCGCGCCGCCTACGCAGGCCCGAGTGGGCCGGGCGCTTCCCCTTCCCTCACGTGCTCCCCGCCCCGCAGCCGCGCCCGCCCGGAGGCTCCGCGCCCCGGGCCTGCCCGCGGGCCCCCGCCGCCCCGAGCCCACCCACGTGTGCTGGGAGGCCCGCGCTTGGCCTTGGTGGAGAAAGGCTGTCAGGTGGGCGCGGGCCGGGGCGGGGCGCCCAAGCGTGGCGGGTTTAAGAAAGGACGTCTGGTAATCGTGGGGTTTTTGTGTTTTTGTGTTTCTTTTCCCTCCAGCAACGAAGGTTTTGGGAACAGTAAAATGGTTCAATGTAAGAAACGGATATGGTTTCATCAACAGGTGAGTTGACCGCCGCCGTAGTCTCGGTCCTACCTTTTGCATGCTCTGCTCCGTGGCTAGGCTCTGCGGACTTGGAAGGGTGTAAGCAGTTGTTGTTACTTTTCGACAGTGAGATTCTGTTTTCCTTGAAGACTGAAGAGATTAGGAGTCTAGGCATGGTCTTTGTTTTGCAGCTAAATACTAATTTAAAATCAGTTTGAGAGGCTTCTTGGGTGCGGAGCAATTTAAAAGGCAAGTGCAGTGAATGAGCCAACTCTTAACAGGGCAAATTGAAAAAAACTGAGATCTAGTCTGATTCTCTTACTATTTTTATCGTTGTCACCCTTTTATAACTTACTGAAATTGGTAGTGAAAAACGTGATAAGACCCGCTG
This sequence comes from Procyon lotor, assembly GCA_028646535.1. Classification (NCBI taxonomy): domain Eukaryota; kingdom Metazoa; phylum Chordata; class Mammalia; order Carnivora; family Procyonidae; genus Procyon; species Procyon lotor. Next base: position 27,922,938 of record CM053606.1, read on the forward strand.
ATTAGTGTGTATAGATTATTTCTAACGTGTTAACCTTTGGAGGTAACGAGATTTGACGGTGCAAGATTTGTCATCTTGACTGTTAAGTTATATTGTCTTTGTTTACCGTTTCAGTGTATGTTGTCTGAATGTTTTGGATAAATTTCACATCAGGACTACAGTAGTTTCTGTATGTTCCTGTAGTAGCATCTGGAAGAAATTGCCCCCTTTCCTTTCTCAGTTTTTATTTCTCATACTTTTTTGTCCCCATCTTTAGGATTAGTCCTTAGAATCGTTTGTAGCAGTAGTGATGGTAACGTGCAGTTTTACACACTGTACTCTTCTTCTTCATGGTCTCCCTTGTGAGCCGGGCATCATTTTCAAGATGGCTGCCAAGCAAGGCTACTAGTGCACTTGCATATGGGTCTACAGCATGGTGTTTGCTCATAGCATATTAGCCTTACAGGTAGGGGTAGTGTCATCTCAGCGTTTTCTTACATTCTTACTTTAGAAGGCATTAAACAACCAAATGTTTTAAAAGAAGACCTAACAGTAAGAAATAATACTGAATGCATATGAAATGGACACTACTGCAAGAAACCAAGTGGGCAAAATCAAGCTTAAAGATAGACCTAATTGGCTGATGAAAAACCTTTCATTACTGAACCATAAAGTATTGTGGAAATGTTAAAAGCAGAAGAGATTGAAAGCATTTGATGGTCTGCTTTCCACGTTTGCAGTTGTGGGGAAACATTCTGTTTCTTCCAAAATCTCTGGGAGTTTTCCATCTACTCTTACACTGCTTTTTGTGACAGGCCAAAGCTACGTTTTTCATCAGTTTTTTAATAGTGGGTTATAGTAATGAGGAAAGGGAATACGTGGGTGCTTATATTTGACTACTTCGTTGATCTCTGAATGTTAGCATTTCAGTTAGTGTTTCCCCTCTTACTCTATACTAACCCTTAAACCAATAATTTACAAATTAAAGTAGGCTTGTTGTTCTGGGAGGTTGTTAAAAAATACAAATTCCTGCGTTCTATCTTCTCAGCCTGGATTCACTGGGTCTGGGGTACATTTTTAACAAGAATTCCAGGTGGGGGCCATACATTGAAAAACTTCCTCTAACCCTTTACCCAATGTAATGCTGGTGTACACATTAGAAGGGACTGTAATTTGCAGCCTTTTCTGTGGTTAGGTTGTAGTTTGTGTGTGCTTTAGGTATTGTACCATGTGCCTTATGTTTTGTTGCATTTTGTTGTTAAATGGACAGGTGATGATTTTTGAAGTGAACAATTGATTATCCAAGATGAGTTTATTTACATACCCTAAATTATTTTATGAGATGCCACTCCTTGAATATCTCATTTCCAACTAGGAATCAACCCTATTGGTAGTCCTCCAGGGCACGTTAAAAGTAGATTGACTTTTTTTTTTTTTTTTAAGTAGATTGACTTGATGATCCTTTGTTTGGACTGTCCTCAACTATTTTGTCAAGTTAACTGGTTTAAATGTGCTTTGTGTTTCTAAACTAGTTACTTCAGGGATTCTTAAGACTTTAGAGTAACTGTAAAATGTGACCCGCGATTAAGTCCAGGAGAGATTTGCCTTGATGAAGGGAAAATATAGGTCTTAGAAAACTATAGTTTGGTACAAGTTTCCAAGTTGGTTGGGTTATATAGGCACTTGGCTCTTGGTGGGGATTTGGGAGGAAGCAGATGCATGCTGCTTCTGTAGAAAGGAGAGGATGTAGTGTTTGAGACGATTGCTGTGACTATAATTTTTAACCTTGGAGTTCTGTGAATTATTCTGGTTCTAAAAGAGTTTTGTAATGAAAATAGAAGATAATTTTTATGTAAACTTTGATTTTAAAGAAATATGTTTTCATTGCAAATATTTTAATCTAAATTACTACTTGTGAAAATAATGTTGCAGCCTTATCAGAATTGTTTTTTAAAGGGTTTTCTCCTAGTGGTTTTCTTGGTGCTAAATAAATAAAAGGTGCTAAATAAGATTATGGGGCTTTAGGACATCAAGCATTTTGGCTGCTTTTTTTTAGGTTACAGAATCTAAGAATACTGAGAAATTCATGGTTAGTCCTTCATGTTATGTTTTTGGAAACAGTGATTGGATTACTTGATGAGAGGGGTTTATTAACCACCCTCCCATTTCATTTTATTATTAAAAACCTCACCCAAAACTGTTGAAGATGTCATTAGAAGGATGCTACAAGGATCAGTGGTTACAGGGTTTGGTTCTCTGCTTTTTAAATCTGGAAACCGGTTTTGTCTTTTGCTTCCTGTTGTTGAGGGTTAATCTACGCTCATGAAATTCGTGAAAAGTTGGTGTGAATCAGTAACAATTTTAAAAGTTTTTCATTGGGTCATGTATCTTTCATAGTGGCCATAATAGGAATATTTCTCTGTTCTTCAGAGTACTTAAAATGCTTCTAGAGTTTGGGGTTGGGCAAAGAATGTGGAGCAAAGAGAATCCAATAGGTAAGGGGACATAAACTGGTGACCTACTAGCTGAATCTTCCCCTAGATGTTTTGTTTGGATAACACAGTGTCTTGAAAAAGAATTGGAATGATTTGCGAATATTATTGCCACCTTTAGATGGTGAGCTTACATTCAATTCTTTATTTACCACAATATGTTAGGTTTGGTTTTCTCCTTGTTGACTTCCCTTCCTGCCTGGCCTCTGTGCACTTGAGTTTATTACCCTAGGAAGAGGTATAATAAACTAAGTCAAGGGAGTCAAGGAAGGCTTAGCTATCTTCAGGAAAAATAGTTAGTCATGACTGTCAGGTTTAGTCTCTCTCTTTTGGGGATTCCCTGTGTATGTAACTGATGAAGGTGACTCCTTCACACAGTGGTGGCACACAAAAAAGTAGCTAATGTTTTTCAAGCACTTACACCAGGCATTATTGTAAATGCTTTACATGAACTAAGCCATTTAATCCTCACAATCTTTGAGGAGTCTGAATTCTGAGGTACAGAGAAGTTGAATAACTTGACTCGGGAAGCATGGAAAGTGGCAGGGCTAGGGTTTGAACTCCCATTCATTTTTTGCCTTTGTAGTTTGTTCACTAGCTGCTGTTAATGCTCTTCCTGAAAATAGGCCCTGGTTCTCTTCAATTTGGTTGGCGTCCACGGTTATACACCATTTCTTAGGTTGGCTGTTCTTAGCCATTAAAAGACTTTCCCTAAATGATACCTAGCAGTTACTGGAGCCTCCTGTGTGCTGACTTAGTTTCCCAGATTTGAAAAACTTTGCTTTTTGCACTGCCTATTAACGTGCAGTTAGGTAGTGCTGTAACAAGAGTTTAGTGCAGATTGGCATTACAAATTAAAAAGGATTTCCTTAATATAGCTAATAATAGGATGCCATTGAGGAATGAAAGGAGAGAGCCTTGACCCTTATCTCCCTTGAGTCTTTTCATTCTGTCTTCCTGTGACCTGCAAGTTAAGAATGGTTTTTCTTTTTAAGGGTTGTTTAAATAAGAATATATGACGGACAGGCCTAAAATATTTACTCCCTGGTTCTTAGTTTTAAAAATTTTTAGACCTGTGGGAGAGTGATTTGCCAAGTGTCCTGGACTGTTAAAATCAGACTGAATTTGAGGATAAATGCACGGCTATCTCTATATCATAGAAGGTATGGATAATCTGTAACATAATTGACTACATGCTGTGGCACTAGGGAAGACTTGGTGGTGTGCTGTTAAGGAAGGATTGGTGGGTGGAAGCATAAAAAAATGATGCCTTAGTCTCCAAGTCATGGTGTATCATTGGCAGTCTTGAAAAAGCACTGTTAATTGGTTGTTGGTTTGGGTAGGGGGTGTTTTTGTTTTGATCTCAGACCAGGCTCTTCAGGCAGACAATGAGTTCTATTTAAGACACTTTAGGATTGATGTGTGGGCTGGTTGTGTTAGCTACTGATATTAAGTTGGCCAGAAATCATCCTTATTCACCAAGTCACTAATATGTAACAGCTTTTCATCTTCAACTCAAGGGTAGAGAACTAGCTTACTTAACCTTCTGTTTTCCAAATATTGAGGCTGTTATTGCTCAGTTTTCCGCCCTTCAGTCCTAGCCCTTAGAAATATCTACAGTCCAGCTCAGAGGCAGAATGATACAAATTAGTGGGGAAAATCCAGTGCCTGCTGGCTGTAAGAAGTGTTTAATAGAAAACAAGTAAAAAGATAAGTAGGGTTTATTATCTATCTTAGGACTTGGAAATTGGTGTCTGGATGCTTTGGGTTATGGGGCATATATGGATGCTAAATCCTAGAGATTTTTATGATTTAGAATTAATAATTTTTGCAGTTGGGCAATTTAAGCTGTTGAAAGGGCTTGGTGTGGTATTCTGCAACAAGATAATAGGATAAGAGCATTTAGTTATGGATGGATGAGCTTATATGTTAGGTTTTATTTAACGCAATGCTGTGGTTTGGCAAAAAAAAGTTTGCTAAAATTTTAGGACATTTTGAGACACTTAAATCGGGATAAATTTAGTAGTATAGGAGTTTAGTACTGGCTGCATGTTTTTACCTTCATTGTGCTGCCTTGGGAACTTTTAAGAGACTCTATTTGTAAGTCCCAGCAGAATTTTTTTCAAATGGTAACCCCTTTTTTTCTTCAGCCTCTCTGATTCTTTTTTCCTTGAAGTCCATACTGTGGCCTCATCTGTTGAATAAAGACAATATTACTAGTTAGGTGAGAAAACCTGAGAGGGGGAGTGTTTATGAAAAAAATTCAGTATAAAGCACTTAACAGCAAGAAGCAGAGTAGTAGGATGGTGCTGTATGGAGTGACACTGTTGGAATATCACAGACCTGTGCTGCCCAGTACAGTAACAAGTGGACTTGTAGAGAAATGTGGTTCTTATATCTGAGAAACAACTTTTTTTAACTTGGATTTTAAACTGATACCCAATTTAGTGTTTGTTTTGAACCACTTTCTTATGAACAGCTTGCGTTTGTGAACCTACTTTTCAGAAGTGTAAAATATAGAGCAGATTATGAAGGCTTAGTATGAAAAAAGAAATGTAAAATACTTTAGGTTTTTATATTGATTTGTACATGTTTAAATGGTAAAATTAATTTTACCTGCTTTTACTTTTTTTATTGTGGCTACTAGAAAATAAACAAAGATACAGATTTCCCCATGCTATCCAAAAGTAGTGCATTCCTATGAAACCTCTCATGAAAGTGAAGGGATATCAAGTGAACTTTGAGATGACAGAGCAGACCTGTGTCAAGCTTGCTTATTTCTTTTGGACACCAGTAGTAGGCACTGGGCTGTCAGTAAAATATCTCAAATGGCAGCAATTATGGATGGGCTTGGGTTTGATTATAGTGTCGTCTTTAGGTAAGTGTTGTTTTAGCCCCATTGTCCAAATAAGGTGACATGCCCCAAATTGGGTAGTTAGTAATGGGGATAGCCAGAATTCTAACCTTGGCTCCAGTGGTTCTAGTAAGGACCACTGAACCACTGCTCTCTATATACACTGCCTGCTCTTTCCTCTTCCTCCTCCCTGATCACTAGGACTTAACATACTATATAATATGCGGAAAACATATTTGGTAATTCAGCTGCTGCATTGGATCAAAGGTGGTGGCCTTCTAGGTTGAAATACTTGAGGATAGGCCGTAGGCCGTGTGTTAACTTCTATTACTGGTGCTTCGCACAGTGCCTGGCTAGCTAGCTGCGTTTTAAGATTTATTTGTTTATTTCGAGGGAGGGGGGCAGGGAAAAGGGAGAGAGACTCTAAAGCAGGCTCCCTGCTGAGCAGAGAGTCCAATATGGGGCTCGATCCCAGGACCCTGAGATCAGGACCTGAGCCGAAGGCAGAGGCTTTAACCCACTGAGCCACTCAGGCACCCTAAAATAATACTTCTTGATGATACATTTTAATCAACTTATTTTAAGATTTTATTTATTTGAGAGAGCATGAGCAGGGTTAAGAGGGAGAAGCAGACTCCCCACTAGGCAGAAAGCCCTACATGGGACTCAGTCCTAAGACCCTGGGATGATAACCTGAGCTGAAGGCAGACACTTAACCAACTGAGGCACCCTGGTGCCCTGGTCACTTTATTTTAATTGCTGCTTTTCCCTCCTCAGTGAGATCTCTAGTAGCCATGAGCATGCATTTTCTCCAGTATTACTACAGCTAGAGGTCAACAAACTACCACTCAGTGGCTGTTTTTATATGGCTTGTGAGCCCAAAATGGTTTTTAGGTTGGGGGAGGAGAGACACAGCAGAACCTCGCTCTAATGGAATAGCTATGATGCAGGTGAGGGTGTAGGGTGCCTGTCAGTTGTTGGTGTCGTCCTCTGAAACATAGACCAGAATGCTGTGAGCTGCCTCGGTGTCCAAACTGGTCTTTTTTGAGTTCTTAACATAATAAAGATCAGGGCCTGTGGAGTCATTTTACCCCACTGAGCAGATGAACATATACCTCAATTTCCTAATTTGTGGAATGGGTTAATGATAGTGTTTACCTCAGGATTGTGAGGATTGAACTGGTATGTACAGTTAAATCATTTGGAATAATATCTGGAACTAAACCCTCCGTAAGGTAAGCTGTTGTATCTAAGTTTTCTCATTTTGCGGATGAGACAGCTTTCCAAGGTTGCACAGCTGTTAATAGTGGTATGAGAACTAAAAATTGGGTTTTCTTGGGCGCCTAGGTGGCTCAGTAGGTTAAAGCCTCTGCCTGCAGCTCAGGTCACGATCTCAGGGTCCTGGAATCAAGCCCCGCATCGGGCTCTCTGCTCAGTATGGAGCCTGCTTCCTTCCCCTCTCTCTCTCTCTGCCAACTTGTGATCTCTCTTCTATTGAATGAATGAATGAATGAATAAAAATCTTTAAAAATTGTGTTTTCTTTTGGTGTAGTACCTTGAATTTCTGCAGTCACTTAAGTTGTAACTAGATTGCTCTGATGCATCCAGACTCCCGTGTTCTCTTTCAGCTAAAACTGCCTTTCTCTGAGCTGTCAAATTTTTCTCCTAAAATCCGTATGTGCTTTGGCCATGTTAATTCCCTAATCGGCTGGTTTGTTGTCATCAGAGTAAATGAGTACTACTGTCTGGAACATATTAATAATGAACCTTTTATTGGTTTCTACATCTTTATACCCACAAAAGAACTCCTTAAGCTTTCACTGGATGCATTGTGTGTCTTGCTTACCTTGTACTGTTTTTAAGAAGATTGTTCTAGGGGATCCCAGGGTCCTGGGATGGAACCCCACATTGGGCTTCCTGCTCAGCAGGGAGCCTGCTTCTTCTCCTTTTCCCCCTGCTTGTGTTCTCTCACTCTTCCTCTCTCTCTCAAAAAAAAAAAGTGGTTCTAATTACTAGATAAGTAATAAATTTTCTAATTCCTTTTATTACAACCTTGAAGTAAAATCTGTAGATAACTACTTGTATTTCTTTTTATTGTGGTGTATGGTATATTCTATATGTACAGTTTTTTTTTTTTTTTTTAAAGATTTTATTTATTTATTTGACAGAGAGAGATCACAAGTAGGCAGAGAGGCAGGCAGAGAGAGGGGGGGAAGCAGGCTCCCTGCTGAGCAGAGAGCCCGATGCGGGGCTCGATCCCAGGACCCTGAGATCATGACCTGAGCCGAAGGCAGAGGCTTTAACCCACTGAGCCACCCAGGCGCCCCTATATGTACAGTTTTTTGCGAGTATATCAGAATACATGAATAGTGCTACCACAGAGACCAACTGATAAAAGAAATTATGTGTTGGCTACCCAGATAAAATGTGGCATTATTAATAAATGAAAATTTCTCTCCATGGAAGTTGGATTTTTAGAAAATTTAATTCCTGCTAAAACTGTAAAATACCAGATTCAAACCTCAAGTTTTAATAAATGTACTTACGTGAAAGTCCACTAGGATACCAAATAGTTCTTTACCTCGTCCTCCAGCAAGCCTGGCATCCTTTGCTGCAATTATAGCAAATAGTGCCCATCTTTGGAACAACTTTAAATGGCATGTGAAGGTCAGCACTGCCCCTGGTGAGAGTTCCTGTTCTAGATTTTGCCCACCTTTCCTACTCTATCAGATTTTTGTTGCACTACTCCTTGGGGCCCCAGGGTTTGGAATTCAATCCCAGTGTTGGATATGAGAACTTAATAGTGATGGCTGTGGAGCTTTGTGGGTTACCTGTGGACCTCTTTGACAGGCATTATGGCAACCATTAATTCCCTAGGTGTCCTGGTATTTAACTAGCTTTTAAAGGTCAGTTTTTAATCATTTTCCCTGAGTAGCTCTGCAGTATTTTGGGTGTTTGTAGATTTTTCTTTTAAATATTTAAAATTCTGTTCCCATAAATGAAATGTCCTTAATAATAAATAGTCCAAGCTCTGTGGGTTCTTTGGGGCATTTCTTCCTCCACAGTTCCAACAAGGAGCCAGCAGTCAGTAAGCCAGTCAGTCTAATTCATTGCAACCTTTGTTCCTTTTGTCATTAAACTTTAGAACTGTTATTAAGCCCATTTTCTCTCTGACCCTACTGGACAAAATGAAAACGGTTTGGGAGGTCAGTAAAGGTCTGGAAAATGGTTTCTCCGGTGGTTTCTTCCGGAGAAAGAATGGTTTCTTCTTCTTTGCTTACATAGTATCATCATCTTAACTCTAGTGTCCTAGCTTAAAATAAGCTCATTCTCCCACTTTCCTCTCACTTCCAGAATCCCTGTATCCATATAGTTTTTCCCATTTTTACCACAGGAAAGGTCCTCAGATACGTTCCTCACACATGGCCCCTTAATTTAGGCTTCCATCAGTCTTGGTCTGGGCTTCTAGAGTATTTTTTAGAATTAATTGGGCTCTTGTATATGAAATTTCCCTAATAGTCACTAAATTTTAATATCTAATGATGTTATGTCATATTCGTCTACTCAAAAGCCTTTGGTGCCTCCTCTACCTATATAATCCTTTGGCCCCTATTCTTTACTCTCTCCAACCCACAGCCATATTCCTCATGCTTCCACCAATTTGAACTCCTGCTTGTATTGAATTTGCTGGTTGCTGCTTTACCCAGGTCCATGACCTCCTTTCTGTCTACCTCTAGCACATCTCATTTTCCAGTAAACCTCTCTCAGACTTCAGGCAAATGTATCCTCCTTTAACACTACTTTTAAAGCTCTAAAGCAGTTATTTCAACCATATTTCTTCACAGTTTGACTAGATATTTAATAATTGCTGTGAAATGGTATCCAATATGAAGTGAAGCGTTTGTGTTTGCTTGAAGGAAACTGTCTCATTCGTCTTCGCCACCTTAGTTCTCCAGTACAGTGCTTGTTGCCACAGGAATGGAGTAAGCCTGGTGTATGCTGGAAAGTTGTTAATATTTGCTAGGATAGTGAGTGATAGTTGCTAGTCGCTAGTCACTTAAACAAACCCCTTTAATAGCCTTAATGGCTTAGTAGGTTACACTTAGACTTTTTAAAATCCTTCTGCAGGTAGTGAGGTTACAACTGTTGGCAACTGCTTAGTCTCAAAAAAAGTGAAACAAAAACTGTGTTTCTGCTTTGAATTTCCTGCTGGCTGGTTGACAGCCGGAAAGTCTAACGGTAGGGAAAAGAGAGGGGAGATGCGCAAAGAATTGTGCTTACTCTTAACCTTTGGCAACATGAAATGTATTCCACTTATGACGTGTTCAACTTGGTTCTATCTTGCAGGAATGACACCAAGGAAGATGTATTTGTACACCAGGTGAGTGCTCGTGTGACTGTTTACAGTCCTAGTTTTAAGGGTTGTGAGAAGAAAGAAAAGGGTGGATGTTCTCTCAACTGTTGCTTGCAAAAAGGTTATTATATCCAACCACCAAACAATTTAGTTCCCACAGGAAGAGTGGGAGTATGCTTAAGTGTATATATTGAAACATCATATTGTCGGTTTACTTAATTAAAATAGGTGTTTCAGTTGTTATTTTGTTAATAACTGTAGCTTTTTTAAATGAGGAAATGTGCTTAACTCATACTAAATTTATGAAACCCAATTTCAAAGAAGGAAAAAATCTCCATTAACCTGAACTAATTTTGCTATAAATACACAGAAACTGGGGTTGTTTTCAAACACTGTTGCATTTTTAACCTCTTACCATAAGGACAAATCACAGTGATCATGGGGAAAATAGGAATAAACTGCAAAACATAAAAATTTGATAACACTAGAACACACCAACAAAATTAGCCTAGGTCCTTCTTTTTATTCTAAAGCACTTTGGGAATTCTCTTTCAGAATTTTGGTTGGCTTGGAAAATTTATAAATCATCAGTAGTTTAGGATTGAGTGAAAAGGCAGTGTGACAAAGATGGTAATTATGCATTAAAATTTTTTTACATTGGCTTCAGTGTTTTAAGAGGAAAAAACTAACATGGGATTAGGTGCCATATCCTGAACTTTGACAAGTACATTTAAGAAAAATACTTTGGAAAGTGCTTGATCATTAAGCATTACTTTTATTAAAGTAAGCCACTGCCAAGTAAACACTAATATCTCAAACTTAAGTATCTCATAGTCTCCATTGGACTTCATTATCCTCACAGGTGTACATCAGATAGGAAGAACACAGTTGTGTATGTGTAGTTGTGTGCACTGCAGTTTTTTCACCAAGACTGTTGAAATATTATCTTATGTTGAAAATCACTTTTAAGAGCTTTTTAACCACTTTTTTGTACTTTCTATCCAGACATCAAAAGATACAGTTTTCACACTCACACTTATTCAGGCAGATGTGAGCTTGGATGGCAGCAGGCTTTCCTTAGGGAGGGCTGTCTGAGGTTGGTGCTTTGTCGCTTTCTGAGGTACAGCATCCAGTGGCAATCAAGGGAGCCAGATCAATTTCTAGTATGTCCAAAACCTTATCAGAAAATCTCGGGGTCAAATATAATTTTGGAGACATTTAAATTCTAAACATAAGACATTTAATTCTAACATTAAATTCTAAACATAACATAAATTCTAACATATGTTAGAAATTCTAAACAATTCTTCCACCTGGCTGGCTCAGTAGGAAGAGTGTGAGACTCCTGATCTCGGGGTCATGGGTTTAAGCCCCATGTTGGGTGTATAGATTACTTCAAAAAAAAAAAGCCTAAACATAAATATAGAACTGCTCATTGTTAATTTTAAAACAAATGTTTTATAAAATTGAATGCCAACTCTTTTGTGTTCCTTACTTCTGCATATTCAAAGGAATATGCACATTTAGCAACAAGAGACAGCAAAGCTGGTCAGTCTTGTTACTTGTCAGCAGCACAAAAGGGTTTGGGGAGATTGGGGGTGTTCTGAAGATGCTGACCGAAATAAGTTTTGAGATTGTAATTATCCATACTTCTGCTATCCCCTATGACTGCAGGTAATTGAGAGTTGGCTATATATGGAAGGTATGAAAACTTTGTGACAGTTTAGATGACAGATGAGATCAATTATTTGGCTGAACGCATGTCACCCACTTGGTACTGACCCACAGGTGTCACCAATATGCTTTCCTCTTTATTTTGGAAGTGGTTCAACATTTAGTTGTTTCTTGGGACTTTGGATGCTCAGGTCTTAGTGTAACAAGGAGACTGCAGTTCTGGGCAACTTAGCTTAATTGGCTTCAGCTTTGTTGGTTGTCCTGCCTCCTATGGAATGGAAATGCATGAGTGATCCTGTAATACATACCGCTGTGATGTAGTAGAATGAACAAGGGATTTGGAGTCCCAAGACCTGGATTTAGAAAAGTCCATACCGTGCCACTTAAGCTGTGTGACCTTGGGCAAGTCACCTAACCTTTAAAAGCCTGTTTATTTGTAAGAAAGGAGTAATAATACCTCACATCGTTTGTCGTAATGAGATTGAGTAGGTAATGCATGAAAGAACTTTATTGTATTAACACTCAAACATGAGTGTGTCATTCTTCCCCTTTTACTTAGTTGTAGCAGTCTAGAGAACAAGTAACAATGTGAGCTTTATTGTATTCTGAGGAGGTAATAAACTACTGTCCCATGTGGTCAGATAATGTAAAGAGTGGCGCATGGTCAATACATGTGAATTGCATTTCCATTGAAGTATTATCACAGACCAGTTGGAAGGGATTTTGGTTGACATTTGTAATTGAGTTTGATATGGTTAACACAGGGACAAAGTTGGTTTGGTCAACTTTGAAGCATGCAAAACTAAACTCGCCTGTCATCTAAACTGGCCCTGTGTGGGGCTAGCTTCTATTAAGTGCAGTCTTTGGGGGATAGATGGATATCCTCATTTTGTATAAAGCTACATATGATGCTTTTGCAAAAGGCATTTTTAAAAAATACATATTGTTGTGTCTTGAGTGTTAAACTACTTGTTTTAGTTTGGAAAATAGTGGTAAAATGCTGGGGCCTTGTAAGATTAGAGCATTTTGGTTGAGGTTGGGGGTAGCATTGGTCCCTGTTTTCCTAAATTTATTGACGCTTTGGTCTTATGTAAAGCTAATTTTTAAGTGTGTATCCAAGCTAAAATAATATTGACTCTGGTACATTTTGAATGAAAAAGCACATTATTCTCCCCTGTTAATCTATTTTTGGAATGTGATATTACTAGACTGCCATAAAGAAGAATAACCCCAGGAAGTACCTTCGCAGTGTAGGAGATGGAGAGACTGTGGAGTTTGATGTTGTTGAAGGAGAAAAGGTGAGGATGCTTTTTGTGTAAAGGTTTGACTTCAGTATGGAAATATTTTGGAGATCTCATCCGTTAGGATGGTGGCTCTAATGTGGATGGATGGGTCAGGTGACCACATGAACACATTAGGCTGGCTGCAGTTTAGAGGGCAATCTCTTCAGAACAGTGAGGAACTGATACTTAATCATTTCTATGCACCCCTGGCCACATAGACCCTTTTTTATTTGTTTTGTGTAAATTTTGTTAAATGTACTTAATTCTGTTGTCACTGTCAATATATGATGGCTTTTGTAGGGTGCGGAGGCAGCCAATGTGACAGGCCCTGGTGGAGTTCCAGTGCAAGGCAGTAAATATGCAGCAGACCGTAACCATTATAGACGCTATCCACGTCGCAGGGGTCCTCCACGCAATTACCAGCAGAATTACCAGAATAGTGAGAGTGGGGAAAAGAACGAGGGATCGGAAAGTGCTCCCGAAGGCCAGGCCCAACAGCGCCGGCCCTACCGCAGGCGACGGTTCCCACCTTACTACATGCGGAGACCCTATGGGCGTCGACCACAGTATTCCAACCCTCCCGTGCAGGGAGAAGTGATGGAAGTAAGTGTTCACCAAAAAGTCAAAGAATCAGCAGCATCTGATGACTTTAAGTAAGACTGTATTTGGGGCATTTTCTGGGTATCTTCCCCTATATTGGAGTAATTAATGGGAAGCATTTTTTTTTTTAATTTCTAAAAGATTAATTTACAGTATGATAAATTATAGTTACTAGATTGATTTTTTTTTTTTTTTTTTTTTTAATTCCTGTATGCAGACTTTGGATTTGTCTGATTGGGTTTTTACTCTGTTACTGATTCAGTTAGCTTGATTGTCTTTTCAGGGTGCTGACAACCAGGGTGCAGGAGAACAAGGTAGACCAGTGAGACAGAATATGTATCGGGGTTATAGACCACGATTCCGCAGGTATGGTTTGTATTAAATTTCTCAAGCATATGTTACGATTCAGCAGCATCCAGCTTCTGCAGCCTTTTGGAGTCATTTGTTAACACTTAACATTTTCTTTCATCAGATGCCAAAGAGGTGAACCCGATGTCCATTATCTTTGAGAATGTATTAAAAACAGCTTGTATAGTTGAGGTCTACTTTATATACAGTTGTGGGTTCTCTCTACCCTCCCCACCCTCCCAGCCCCCACCCCGAAATGAGGTTATGGAATTTCAGTTTTTCTGTCCTTGAACAGGTAAGAAAATAGTTCAGCCTGTGTTTTATGTTTAAGATCTGCTTCATTGGGAGGGAGAAAGGTAAAGGTAAGCATTGCCTTTAAAGCAGTAGGAGTATGTGAACTGCACCTTAATCATAAATGAAGACTCTGTAGTGTCACCTCTGAGATGGCATAATTTTCCATTAATCACTTTTCAGTTTAGGGTTTTTGTTACCCTTAAGTTGCAAAATGAAATCATTCCAATAAAGTATATAGTAACTGGAGAAGAGTTCCATCAGCCAGATGTGTTTAGTATATAAACACGTGATATATTTGAGGCGATCAATATACCCAGTCTTCCCCACAGTGGACGGATAGAGTGGTGTTAACAGTTTCTTTAAGGGTCAAGCATTGAGTCACCACATGTGATCCCTAAAACTAATGGGTTGTATACCTAAGGCAATATAGTAATAACTCTTTAACTGATAGCTTATGTAACAATAGCTTTAACTGTACATAACCAAATAAGTTTTAAGAAGCTCCTTACTGTAAAATTATCCAAAATAGATTATAAAAGTCTTCAAAATACACTGTGACTCTGTAAGCGAGGTTTCCGGACACACACACATCCATCCGCATGTTTAAAATACTTCAAGCAAGGTGGAGAACTGAAGCTTTAGGAACTAGGAACCCAGCTGAGATTGTACATATCATATGTGCATTGAGAGTTTTGTATCAGCTAGTGTCCATAATTTATTTTGTTTCCAGTGATGTCTGTTGTGTCCTGAGTTTTTATTCCGTGGCAGTGGCCTGGAGTTCTAGCTCTGGTTCATTAAAATCTCCACCAGGAGATTGTGTTGGCCATGTGCTGGATGTTGGGAGATGTTGAGTGGGAAGGATTATTTTTGATGCTGACAGATAAGTTTTGTTGATCCTGGACTGAAGTATTGTTTAAACTAGTTTTAAACCTAGACAAATATACCTGGTTGAAAACATTGCAAATAATAAAACAATATTTTTTACAGTGATCAGTGTTTTTAAAATTGGTCTAAAATGGGCTCTCAGGCAGTCTATACATTACACCCATGGGTACCAAACAGCAGAAAATTTTACCTTTTTGTTATACTACAAAGCTGCTTAGAATTTTTGCTTAGTTTCATTGGTTATCTAAAAGGTAGCATGTGAGTTTTAGTTGAGTGCTTCAGTTTTGTTGTTTGTCTTTTAAGTTAGATGTAATAGTCTCATTTGAATGGATAGACAAGTTGACAGGGCTGGATACAAAGCATAAGGGAGAAATGGTGTTAAAGTATTTTTGGAAGAGGCTTTGTGCAGCTAACGAAGCTGTTGAGGGTTCTGCCGCAAGTTCTGAAGAGGCCACCCAAGGGAAAAAGTGGTTCCAGGAAAGGGGGAGCAGCCTCTGGGAGTGACAGTTCTGACAAGAAGGCTCAGGGTCCCAAAGGTGGTGGCAATATCGTAAAGGTCAGACACATTTGTCTCTGTGAAAAACAATGGGAGAATCATGGAAGCCATGGAAAAGTTAAAGTCTGGAATTCGATTCAATGAAATGGTCACACAGTATAGTGAAAACAAAGCCAGGCAAGGGGGCGACTTGGTTTGAATGACCAGAGGTTCCATGGTGGGGCCATTTCAAGAAGCAGCATTTGCCTTGCCTGTAAGTGGATTGGATAAGCCTATGTTTACAGACCCTCTGGTTAAGACAAAGTTTGGATATCATATTATTATGGTTGAAGGGAGGAAAATAAAATTATACAAGAGACTGGAAAAAAAGGTGTTTTTGTTTGAGAAATTGGGCATATTTGCAGGCTGAAAAATGGCAGAAGACAGTTGGTAGAAAGCAACTGCTTAGAATTGTCTTCAGATAAGACAGGATTTTGTCCGTAAGTGAGTGCTGGACCCTTTGCGGATACCTGAGTGTTTTATGTGTAATAAGCCAAAGGGTGTGGGCACTAGAGTGCTAGTGGAGTCAGAAGGAGAACAAGAGGTAAGGGAAGAGGTATGGGGAATTTGGGACAAAGAATGTGAAATTCTCTCTAGAAGTGAACTAGGGGAAATCAAATAGAGTAATGGTTACAAGGTCCACCCAGCATGGTTGTATTTTCCAGCCATTTTTGAGCAAGCAGCAGGTCCAGATTGAGCGGAGTTGACAACAGAGTTGTCTAGCATTTGTTGATCCAAATGAAGATCCTGGGGTTGGGATTGGTCATAATTAATGGTGGGTTTATTACTTGGGTAAGAAGGGAGAAAAATATTAAGAATGGGAGAAAGAGTAAGTGATAGGAATGCTGGATTATAAACCCTAATGGGAATAAAGAATTGGGAGAATAAGAAGGAATTAAAGAGAAAAGGAAAAGGAGTCTTTGGAGGGTGGAGTCCTTAAAATTGAGAGAACCCAGATAGGAAACGACTGGATGGGAGGTAAAGAACTTAAAAATGCCCAGGTTATTTGGGGATAACTACAACAGGAAAAGGGTAGTAAGTGGAACATAGTCTAACATAAGATTTGAAAAGCTCAAGAGTTTTAGAAAGAAATGGAAAATTAATTTAGAAGCCACAGTGATTGGGTGAAGCAGCCACACGTGAAGGCTTCAGGGGAAAGCCAGAAGAGTTTTGCCAAAGACTATGAGGTCCCAAAATTAGGGAAAGGATTTCAGGAAAAAGGGAAATTAGTTGGAGCCCATAATGACCAGTAGGTATAAAACATATGCTACTAACCTTGATGTCTCTGGGGTGCTGTGATTATGGATGAAGGAAAAGCCAAGAAAACCTGTGTTTGTGACATTTATAGTCAACAGCAAAAGCAATTCTAATCTTTATAATTTCAGGCTTTTGAATATACTATTTCTAGAATGTAAATTTGAACTTTTTTTCTAAGTGTACAACTCTGGATCTTAGTATTCACACAGTTATGCAGCCATTACCACTATTTCTAATTCCAGACATTTTCACTCCTTCCCCCCACCCCCAGCCAGAAAAATACCTTTGTGTCCATTTAATAGTTTCTCATTTCCCTGTACCTTAAGCCCCTGGCTATTACCAGCCTACCTTTTCATGGGTAAGTCAGGATCCACCACATGGGTGTCCATTTTGTTTCTTCATTAGTCAGCTAATGGGCACTTGGGATTGTTTTTTTTAACATTTTTGTTATTGGTAATCAATAATTGGATACTTTGTGAGTGTATAGACCTCTGAATGGAATTGCTGAGTCACATAGCGACTCTTATTAACACTTTGAGGAATTGCCGGACTGTTTTCCAAAAGCTGCTGCACTGTGGTTATCTTCCCACCAGCAACATATGAGGGTTCCAATTTCTCCACATCCTCACCAGCACTGCTGCTTTTCTGATCTTTTGATTATGGCCATCTTGGAGGGTATGAAGTGGCCTCTTTGTTTTGAATTGCATTTCTTCAATGACTAATGGTTGCTGTGTGTTTTATTAGAGCATCTTTTCTTTGTTTTTTGATACCCTGCTTTTTTAGCAAGTGCTCCTCTATCTATAAAGGATTAGTAGTAGTTCCCAAACCTGGTTACCATGGAGCTCATTTAAAATGACATCAAAGTGTCTGGTGCGCTACTTCTAGTCGTTTCATGATTGATTTTGTAATAGGTTATATACTGTGAGTAAAAGTTTGCTAGTCCATTAAAACCAGTTTTAAATGCTCATCCTCTAATTTATACTTCTGAATCCTTTCACAGTCATCCCATTCAGTTTGTGAAATAGGAACAACAGTGTTTGTGCTTTTTGGATTTTTGATAAACAGGCCAGATGTTTAGTTGATGTTTAGTTGACTGATTCAAGTGAGAACACTGGTGGGTGGGTTAAAGAGTGAAGGTTTTATCATTGTAACTTTGCACAATGTTCATCCCAGGGGTCCTCCTCGCCAAAGACAACCTAGGGAGGATGGCAATGAGGAAGATAAGGAAAATCAAGGAGATGAGACCCAGGGTCAGCAGCCACCTCAACGTCGGTACCGCCGCAACTTCAATTACCGACGCAGACGCCCAGAAAACCCTAAACCACAAGATGGCAAAGAGACAAAAGCAGCCGATCCACCAGCTGAGAATTCGTCCGCTCCCGAGGCTGAGCAGGGCGGGGCTGAGTAAATGCCGGCTTACCATCTCTACCATCATCCGGGTGAGTAGGCATAGGTGGCCTTCTGGCCTTGTCCATTCATGCAAGAGAAAAATCCCAGTTCATCCGGTAAGATGAGCCAATCTTAGGATGTCTTTCAATCATAGTCCTGCAAATTACCTAAATATCCAGTTTGGGTAATGGCAAGTATGAGGGCCATACCTGGCCTATCTAAATAATTCTTGAATATTATAGAGCCTTTTGTCAACCATTGGTGAATGAATGAAGTCTGTGATTTCAGCGGTAAGCTGAGTGATGTCTTGCTCTAACTTTATATACCCTAAGAGGTATGATGATTACCTTGTGTTTATTTTCAAAAAGAAGTGGGTTAATTAATTCTAGCTTACTAGAATTAATAACCTGCGTGGTGATGAGCAGTATAGTCTTTGGGGAAAGTGGCAGCTTTGACGTATCAGTTCTAAAGTTAAGGGATTCCTTTGCATTCAGTTTTTTACTTGTT
>CM053606.1:27941888-27970038 GCA_028646535.1 Procyon lotor
AAAAAAAAAAAAAAAGCCTGGTTTTTCTCAATACACCTTTAAAGGTTTTTAAATTGTTTCGTATCTGGTCAAGTTGAGATTTTTAAGAACCTCATTTTTAATTTGTAATAAAAGTTTACAACTTGATTTTTTCAAAAAAGTCAAACAAACGGCAAGCACCCGTTAATAAAGGTCTTAAATAATTGTCTTTGTGTATATTTCTGTCTTGTTCTAATTTCAGTTTGTAAGTCCTTAGCTGGCCATAGGACCCTTAGCTTAAACCTAGCTGCAAATAGATCGTACTCACTGGATTACTCGGATATTTCCTTAAAATGTCTAATTCTTCAAGTGACATGCCTGTTGTCTTAAGTTTTTTTGCTGAGGGACAGTGGCAAAGGAGAGAGCATGCTCTAGCATGTGCTGTAACTGGAGTCTGGCCTCGGCACACCGCTTCCTTCCTTCCTGGGGGAAGAATTACCTCAGCCTGCTGCAGAGCCTGGTTGTCCTCTGTAAACAGGCTCGCTCCCGCGTGCTTGATCCACGATGGTAACCACAAATTAATGTCTGTAGGAAGACTTGTAAAGAATATGAGATCGATCGCTTCTCGGCCTTTTGGCTAAGATCAACTGAAGAATATGAGATCGGTGAAAATAATTTTGTGGTCTCAACTCCCTTCTAACCTAAACCTGTTCTGATTTTTCTTGTACAGTGTCTCGCTAGGTGTTCATTTGGGATCATCCTGACCAGTTTTTTGGGCCCAGGGGAGAAAAGGTGCTGGGGATTTATAGCGATATTTCCAGGGGTCTTGGAGTTCTGTGTAAGTCCAGGTGGTGGTCCCCCTTTCCAGAACATTCTCAGATTTCACAACCAAGATTGTATTGTGCTGGTACCTTTAATTCTAGGGGTGAATAAGGTGAGGAAAGTAATGTTCAAGTAGGCTAGTGTCTGAATTTCAAACTCCTCTTCCAAACTTGGAGCCAACTTTTTTTGGGGGGGGGAGGGCCTTTTTTGAAGATGCTCAGCGCTGGCAAGAGTACAGTGGGGCAGATTTGAATATGATTGATGGTACGTAAAGTATATTTTTTATAATTACATCCCTAGGATACGTATGTATCATGGAAATGACAACAGTATTGGTTAAATATCCAATACAGGTGGTACTCCTTTTCAAAACACTGCATTATACCATACCACTTTTCTTTTAGGAAAAGACCTACATTATTGCTTTTGCTAACCAAGAAATCTGACAAGACTGCACTTTTATGAAAGTAGCATTTGGTGTTGGTTTTGCTGCAGTGAACTGTGTACAGAGGGCAATGCACTCAGCAGCAGGACTGAGGCCACCACGCTCCTTCCCCGAGAAGTAACACTCAAGTTGCCAAAGTTTAGAACTGTGTAAGCTTCTATGCTCTTTTTAAATTGAAGTTAACATATAGTGTGGTATTGATTTTAGGAGTAGAATTCGATGATTCATCACATATAATACCCAGTGCTCATCCCAATAAGACCCCTCAATTCTTGTCACCCATTTAGCCCACCCCCCTCCAGCAACCCTCAATTCTTTATATTTAGGAATCTCTTAATGGTAGTTTGCCTCCCTCTGTTTTCTTATCATTCTTTCCCTTCCCCTATGTTCATCTGTTTTGCTGAAAATCATGTATTTGTCTTTTCTCTGGTATCTTTTGCTTGGCACAATATACTCTAGTTCCATCCACGTTGCATATGGCAAGGTTTCGTTCCTTTTTAATGGCCAAGTAATACTCGTGTGTGTGTGTGTGTGTGTGTATATACGCACACCACATGTTGATCCATTCATCTGGACGTTTGGGCTCTGCAGAATTTCTTGATGGTGCTGATATAAACATTGGGGTTGCATGTGCCCATTCAAACCAGCATTTTTTTAATCCTTTTGGTAAGTAAAAACAGGAACATTTCATTAATTTGCCTGTCATCCTTGGGCAAGGGCCCTGCTAATATTCCAATTTTAGTACATGTGCTGCTGAAGCAAGCACTATTTTATGCAGCCATTAGCAAAATATATCCCACCAAAGTATCAGAAAAGCCTGAGAGATAATTTATTCTTTCTGAGAACACAAGATTTTCCATATAAGTTAGTGGTAATTGCTCCTTCACTTTACACTAGTTAGCTTACAGAGGGTTCCATAGGAATGCAGTGCTTTCAGATGACAGGAGACATGTGATGTTAAAATGTGATTTTGAAAACCACAGCAAGGAAGAAAGTTCCTTCCGGTACAGTCTTGATGCCAGTGTTGCAAACAGAACTACGTGTGCATTCTTTCATGTGTCTTGTGTTGGCCAGCACTTGATGGATGCCTTCCCATGCGTAAGGGTTAGATAGCCTGAGTCTCTAAGGCAACCCAGCAAATGCATTCTTTCTGTCACCCTCCCAGGTGCATGGCGGTCACATGGTGCAAGCACGAGACCTGGGAAAAATCAACACTTGGCTACAGGGGAGAGGGGATGCATTGTTTTGCCCAAGCAGCAGCAATGGTTTCCTCATCTGATAACTGCCTTACCTTTTGACACTTAGCCTTGAGCCCGCTGCTCCAGCCTTAACAGTTAAAAATATCTCCTCCCTTTGGAGAAAGTGCCTGTAGCAGAGTGAGTAGAGGAGAAGGAAGAAATGAGGTGCTCGACGTCAGGTGTGTGGTGTGCTCTGTTTCATTCAAAGTGAGGAACCGGGCGAGGATGCTTGTGGTTTTTTGTTTTTTTTAAGATTTTTTATTTATTTGACAGAAACACAGTGAGAGAGGGAACACAAGCAGAGGGAATGGTAGCGGGAGAAGCAGGCTTCCCGCCGAGCAGGGAGCCCGATGTGGGGCTCGATCCCAGGACCTTGGGATCATGACCTGAGCCGAAGGCAGACGCTTAACTGAGCCACCCAGGCGCCCCATGTGGTTTCTGTTAAAAACATTGTACTCAAGGGCTTGGGCAGTGCATGGATGATACTGGTAAAAACTTGCAGTCAATTTAAGGATGGATAATATGTTAATAAATGGCTAAAACCTATTTGTGTATAATAGCTAGTAAAAAAAAAGTTTTACTTCGTAGTAGTATCAAGGAAATGTATTTAGAACTATACCATTTTGAGGGCTCCTGGTTGGCTCACTTGGTAGAATATACTATACACACACACACCCCGTTTTCAAAATCTGGGCAGAAGCAAAACTATTGAAAGGTATTAAGAGAAAATGGAGGTTTTTGTTAATGGATATTGAGCCTTGTCAATTTGTTTATTCAAATTGAGTTGAATAAAAATTTGAAGTTTTGGGGTTTTTTTGTTTTTGATGGATCTTAGAAAAGGGAAAAGATGTTAGAAGTTTGATGAAAGAAAAATGGAGGGGCGTCTGGCTGGCTCAGTTGGTGGGGCGTGCGACTCGATCTCAGGTTGTGAGTTTTTGCCCCACGTTGAGGAGAGATTACTTAAAGACTCTAAAAGAAGAAAATGTAAAATGGTTGTCTTGGGTCTTGGAGAATGGGGAAACAAATGTACCAGGGAAACAATTGCTAGGAAGTAGAGCATTGGGCTGAATTCAACAAAAGAAGAAAAGTGCAAAGGTGTTAGAAGTGGGCACAAAATTGTAGTTGACAGTAATGTTCCCAGCATCCTCTCCCCTCACCCCACCCAGGGATGGGTCCTGATTAGCCAAAGCCAGTAAGAGCATAGCATTCTCTGCTGAGGGGGTTGGTGTGTTCCACACTGACTTGGAATAGGAGTATTAATTTATTTTTTATTTTTTTTTTTTTTAAAGATTTTATTTATTTATTTGACAGAGAGAAAAACAGCAAGAGAGGGAACACAAGCAGAGGGAATGGTAGCGGGAGAAGCAGGCTTCTTGCAGAGCAAGGAGCCCGATGCGGGGCTCGATCCCAGGACTCCGATCCCAGGACTCCGGGATTACGACCTGAGCCGAAGGCAGCCGCCTAACGACTGAGCCACCCAGGCGCCCCATGGGAGTATTAATTTAAAGGGCAAGTGTGTACCTAGCACATGCTTAACCTTGAGATGCGCCTTGACTGATAATGGCAAGGTTTTTCGGTGATGGTCATGTGAGTGGAAGATGGGGAGGAGGAAGGAAACCTACTGGAAGTGAAAATGTCAAAAATAGACCATGCTGTTCAAAGGATTTCTGTGGGTGTTGAATGCTGCAAGGGATGGTCGAAGTAGTGAGCATGAGAAGCTGGTGCTGGTGATCCTGGAGTTAAAAGTCTTCAAGAAATGCTGCTGGTTAATAGATTTGCCCTAACAGCATGGGCTTCAAAGAAGGTGGAGCTTTTGAGGCCCTACGAAGGAGGACCGTCATCCTGCCACCAGGAACCCTGATGCTTCAGGTTTGGGGGAAGGAAAAAAGGCCCTGAAAGGGCTCCCAGGGCAGTCTGTCCTGGGGGCAAGAATGTCTAGAGGTGGAGCAGGGAAGTCAGTGCAGATGTTTGGAGAAGAGGCCCTGGAGGAGGCTGGGGACACGAGGTGGCACAGTGGAAGCTTCGGGGAGGGAGCAAGCCAATGGGTCGGATTTGGAGTTGGAGAGAGCTAAACTGCCGCCCAGGGGAAGCTTGAACATCTGGCAGAGACAGTTTAACCAGAAAGCGTCACACAGGACGGGCTTGGTGCCAAGCTTCTGTTAGTGGGAGGGTTGTCCGACAGTACAGGGTTAGGTTGACTTGTGGCCGGGGGGAGAGCAGTCAGATTAGGGACTCCGCCTCTCCCTTCTCTGAGTGGTGCTGAGTGGTAGAGGGGGGCTCGTTCATACACCTTCAGCCCGGCCACCTGTTTATAAAGGCTACAAATGATAAAAGTGAGTGGACTGGTCACTCGCACCACAGTCACGCCCGGAGCGACGGTTGAGCACCGCCCCCGGGCTCGGGCAGCGAGCTCGACCGCCCTCCGCTTCCCTTCCTCTGGGCCGAGGAGCCGACAGAGCCTGGGTCATCTTTAAGTGGAATGATTTTCATTTTAGAAATAATACTCTGGGGGGGAAAATGTTTGACCAGAAAAGAAGTGACTGATGTGGACATGGTTGCGGAAATCCAGTTAAGCAATGAAACCCGTATCCTAGATCTGGCAGTGGGAAAGAAGGCCAAATTGGAGATGTTTTCAGCAAGGGAGCTGACAGATCTTGGTGACTGAGAAAATCCCGCAAGGACGCAGGACGCGGGCGCAGATGGTGCCACAGAGAATGCACAAGGGGGAGGGCCTTTTCGGTTCTAAGTACGCGGTGTTTGAGGTGCTGATGAAGAGCCTATTGGGGAAGCAGATTTGGAACTAAAGAGTGAGCTCTAGGCTGAGGTGAATGCTTGTGGCTTTTGAAAGCTGTGCTCATGGGTGACATCCCGTCACTGAAGGAGGATCTGCGATGCCTCAGCGTAGAGGCCCAAACTTGCGGAACAACACTAAGGAGGCAAGTGACGGCCAGAAGGAGCTATGAGAGGTCAGAAAGGGGGGCCATCACAGAATCCTAGAGCACAAAATAAGAAATGATTCGTTGGCCATCAAAACTAAGAGGTCCGAGAAGGTGAAGATGGGTAAGTGCCCCCTGGGCTCGGCAACAAGGAGACCGCGAGCGAGCGACACAGCAGTGGACACAGAGGCGCGGGCCCCAGGCTGCCGCCCTCACAGCCTTCCGTCCCCGCCCAAACCCTGAGTCCGTCCTGACTTTATCTTCTTTTCTCACACTCCACTTCCAGTGAGTCTGCAGATCCTGTTGATTCTGCCTTTGAAACATCCAGAACCTGACCGCTTCTCAGCACCTCCCCCGACGTGGGTCTAGGCCTGCGCATCTCACCTGGATTCTCAGTCCCCCATGAACTCCCTGCTACCTTCCTTTCCATCCTCCACCTCCCTGCTGTCAATTTTCAACAGAGGCCATGGGGGGGGGGGGCACTCGAGCAGAGCCGGCTTCACAGTGTGCCCCCAACTGCCTCCCATTTCTCTGCTCCACCCCCAGGTTACTCCAGTCCCACAAGCGGCCTTTTAATGGGAAGACCGGTTCCTCTGTTAACCAAATGGCTTTCTTTCTCTCTCAGTTCTTTCAGGTCCCGGAAGGCCTTCCCGGACCACTGTTTGAAGTCGCGGCCCCTCCCCGTGGCCAGATCTCCCAACCTCCTTACCCTGCTGGATTCTTCTTATCCTCATCTCATCCGCTCATTCTGTATTTCCTCCTTTGCTCTTTGTATTTGAGATTTTTGTTTCGTTCACTGCTTCTGGACCCCAGCATCTGCAACAGGGCTAAAGGAGTAGAGTGAAAGCTCAAAAAATGTTGAAATGGGATGAGGAAAGAGAAGGCTGTCTTTGCAAGGGTAGGTGAGTGTGACCATGTGATTTACAAATTAGCCAAATAGGATGTTCTAGAGAGTGAAGGGGTGTGCTCACCAGTTACACTGGGCTGAAAGGACTGCCCTGGGCAGCGTGGAGGTTCTGGTCACTCTAAAGATACATAAATTGGAGGGAAGGGCTTTTTAAGACAAGACATGTTCATAAGAGGGAGAGAGCCGCCAACCAAGAAGACAGCTTTAGGACTAGAAAGCCTTATTTACAACAAAGGGCTTCATTTTATCATGTACATAAAATATAATTTTCTTTTAAGATTTTACTTATTTATATGACAGGGACATAGCGAGAGAGGGAACACAAGCAGGGGGAGTAGGAGAGGGAGAAGCGTCAGCAGGGAGCCCGACGCGGGGCTCAAACCCAGGACCCTGGGACCATGACCTGAGCCAAAGGCAGACAGACGCTTAACCATCTGAGCCACCCAGGTGCCCCTAAAATGTAATTTTCATAAATCATTTGAGACACCGTGAGGGGAAGTAGTTTGGAGTCAGAAAACCTGAATTTGAGTTCTGTCAAACTTGACCTTCCAGAGCCTTGGTAGGGAGCTACCACATAAAAGTCAGTACTAGCGGCGCCTGGGTGGCTCAGTGGGTTAAAGCCTCTGCCTTCGGCTCAGGTCATGATCTCAGGGTCCTGGGATCCAGCCCCGCATCGGGCTCTCTGCTCGGCGGGGAGCCTGCTTCCCCCTCTCCCTCTGCCTGCCTCTCTGCCTACTTGTGATCTCTCTCTCTGTCAAATAAATAAATAAATAAAATCTTTAAAAAGAATAATAAAGTGCTAAGAGAAAAAGCCATAAACCCAAAATCCTTTATCTGGAAAATCACAAAAATAAAATCTATAGGGTACTGAGATTAGTCAAACTACGTGCAGAGAACAGAATGACAGAAATGGGGAGTATCATTTCATGGATATAGAGTTTCCGTTTTGTAAGAAGGAAAGAATTCTGGAGATGAATGGTTGCACAGCAATGATAACGTACTTAATGTCCCTGAACCCTGTGCTTTAAAGCGGTTAAGGCGATAAATTTTCTGTGTTATTTTACTACATTAAAATATTGGGGGGGAAAATGATGGGAAGGATGTTGAATAAAGATGTGAAAGAAAGAGATCATTGGAAACAAAACATTTTAGGGTCTTGCAGTGATTGTGAGTTTTATAGAAAGAGAAGTTAGATGGCCTGCCCAAGGAAGAAAAACTAGTGGAAACAACTGATATTTAAAGGCCATTTTATGAGGCTTTGTCATTTGTATATTGTCTTTTCCATTTTTGTAAAAATGTCACATAACATTTGAACATGTGAGAAGTTAGATGTTCATGACAGAAGAAGGTTCATGTGCTCATTGGATAATTTTTTGGAATGCATATTTAAATTAAAAACTTTGGGGCACCTGGAAGTCGATTAAGCATCTGCCTTCAGCTTGGGTTGTAATCTCAGGGTCCTGGATCAAGCGGAGAGCCTGGTTCCCCCTCTTCCTCTGCTGCTCCCCTGCTTGTGCTCTCTCACTCTCTCAAATAAATAAATAAAATCTTTTTTAAAAATTAATTAATGAAAAACTTTTAGGGACTCCTGGCTGGCTTAGTTGGTAGATGATGTAAGTCTTGATCTTGGGGTCGTGAGTTTGAACCCCACATTGGATGTAGAGATTACTTAAATATTTTTTTTTTTTAAGATTTTATTTATTTGACAGAGAGAAACACAGCGAGAGAGGGAACACAAGCAGAGGGAATGGTAGCGGGAGAAGCAGGCTTCCGGCTGAGCAAGGAGCCTGATGTGGGGCTTGATCCCAGGACCCCGGGATCTGACCTGGGCCGAAGGCAGACGCTCCACGACTGAGCCACCCAGGCGCCCCTTAAATATTTTAAAATGTTTAAACTTTGAAAATGAGATGATACAATTTTACACCAACCCTGGTAAATAATATCAAATAATTCTTTGGTTAATTTGGATTGGTCATGAACAGTCACAGAGAAGAAGAAAGGAAAATGTTCTACTTTAAGTCATAAGGTTAAATGTACTCTAAAATTATATGATTGCCTTTGGAAAGATGATTCTTGACTTCCACTTAGGGTAATATTAGTCCAACTCTTCTGCTGAAGTCAGCTAAGAACATCAGACAAAATATTTTCTCAAATCCTTCTAAAGTCAACAAGACACTGAGGGGCTTCCCAGGCTGGGTCCAGGAAGAGGATGGTGTTGCAGAAAAGTGAGTCTGATGCCCAGGGCGACTTTTTCCCTGGATATGTTGGCAAATCTGGAAGAGGCGACTAAGAGGCCGAGTGACGGTGTGAAAGTGTGTTTGCTGACCTGGAAGAGGTAGTCGTACAGGGCTGGAGAGAAACACTTAGAAAGTCCAACCCCAGCAACCGTGGGGAGCCTTGAAAACTATTTTATGCTTTGAATCGGGGACCTGGAATGGTTGTACCGTATAACTAACTAAACCAACCCCCCTGCACAGATTGCAATCTGACTTGGAGTCACATTGGGGAGCCAGAAATCTCAAGTCCTGAACTTGGATAAAGGTGATCCAGAAAATCTACGGCTCCCAGGCACAGGCTAAAGCAAATTATCCTTGGCCTTCCATGATTTCTACACATATTTTACAGGAACCACATGAGACCCATATTCAGAGATAACTGGGTTTACAAGGAGACAAGGAACCGTGATGAACAATTGAAACAGACGATCAAAAAGGACGCACGGGAACCCCAGATAGCAAAGATAATAGACGCAGAATGCGAAGCGATTACGCTTATGCAAGGAGAAACTTGAAAATTTTCGGTGTTACGAGCCGAATTGTGTCACTCTCCCATCCAAATTTATATTTTGAAGTCCTAACCCCCACTCCCTCAGAAGGTGGCTATCTGTACGTAGGGTATTTAAAGAGGTAATTAAGATTACATGAAGGAGGCCTTAATCCGATATGACTACTGTCCTTATAAAAAGAGGAAATTCGGACATGGACGGACACACAGCTGAAGGACCCTGAAGGCACGGCAAGAAGACAGCCTCCCACAACGCAGCAGAGAAGCCTCAGAATGAAACTAACTCTGCTGACACCTGGATCTTGAACTTGTAGGCTTTAGGGACGAGAGGAAGTAAAGTTCTGTCGTTATAGCCACCCAGTCCGTATTGGTTGTAGCAGTCCAAGCAGACTCATAAAGAAGGGAACCAGAAACTATAATGGACCCAGCAGATTTTTTTGAATTAACCAGGTGGGAATCTGAGAACAGAAAAACATAATACCTCAAAGAAGCCAATGGAAA
Source organism: Procyon lotor (assembly GCA_028646535.1). NCBI lineage: Eukaryota > Metazoa > Chordata > Mammalia > Carnivora > Procyonidae > Procyon > Procyon lotor. The sequence goes on from CM053606.1 coordinate 27,951,480, forward strand.
TGTTTGGAAGCTGATTAAACACAACTGAAGATAAAATTAGTTAACTGGGAGAGAGTTGAAAGAAACCACTTATAATGAAGTACAGAGAATTTAAGAATTGGAAAACAGAGAAGAAAAGCTAAGAGAGACTATAGTAAGAAAATCAAGCAGACTATAATTGGAGCCACAGAAGAAAGGAAAAAGAGGACTGAAGAGAGAATGGCTAAGACTTTCCCAGAACTAGAAAGAAGGAGACGCCAAAAGAGTCAAGAAGCTGAAAAACTTACATTAAAAATACACATCCAAACACATCAATGATGGTTAAACAATTTTTAGAAGATAAGAGAGGAGTTGAGGGAAAGGATTACTTTGAAAGGAATGGCATTAAAGCTGACGTTTGCAGCAGAAAATGGTCACGGGGCACCTGGGTGGCTCAGTCATTAAGCGTCTGTCTTCGGCTCGGGCCATGACCCCGGCAGCCACGGGCCACTCACTTCTGTGGTCGCCACCTGGGCCTCCCTGTGGACGAAGGGAAGTGCTTCTCGGGCGCTGACTTGGTGATTTCAGAGCGTCGTGTCAGCCCTTTCCTTTGATGCCTGTAAAGAATTCTTCACCCTCTCCCCAACATTTTTAGTTGTTTTGAACGGGAACAGTGTCAAGAGTAAAATTGCCTGTAACGGGCTCAGAAATCGAGCCAAATACTCTTTTTCTGTGCCCAGTAGGAGAGAAAGTCGGGAAGCGCTACTTTGGGCATTGTCTTTCTTCAGATCCAGTTTCGCCTGGATCCCGTTCAGCCGCGGCTCCCTGTAATCTTGCCAACTCTAGACGAAACCCTACATCGAACTGCCCTCCTTGCATCCAGTATTAAAATGATGGAGGAAGACCATGGACTACACAGCTCTTCCCTCCCGAGCCTAGATCCTAGATCAGGGTTTCCCCAAACCGTGTGGAGAGGAGAGCCCCTGGAAACCCCGAGCCAGCAGTACCGGGTGTGGGGTGGAGCCTGAGAGTCTATGTTTCCACCAAGTTTCCAGGTAGCAGGAGTCTCCAGAGCGCTCATCACGTCTGTCCCCGCGGTCAGTGAGGGGTGGTTCCATCGCACGGCCAGCAAAACGTACAGACAGTTTTAACTTTTTATTTTTTTTTTCATTTGCAAACCTACACACAAACGCAGAGAGCAGAGGGAACCCCTAAATATCACTGGCATTTACCAAACTTCCCTTGCCCCCGACCATTTTGTTCTTAGAGCATTTTAAAGCGAATCCAGCCTTCTATCATCTCAGTGTGCCCCTGCCACAGATAGGTGTTAAAAAAAAAAACAAAAAAAAACAACCACAATGTCATTATCACACAGAATTAACGATACCTACAACACAAAAACGTAACTCCCGGACACCGTGTACTACTACCCAGTGCGATCCATATTCTCAGAGGCGGGCACTGGATGGGTCCCCTGGTCCCCACCTCCCCAGCCCCAGGCTCACTCCCTACGCCGAGCACCCCGTGTTCCTGTGCACCTTCTGTATGCATAGCTACTTGTATGCTATGCTTTCGTCACTGGCTGAGAACGCAGGTATTTTCCTTCCCAAACTGTTCTATGGCCGGCCGGTTTCATTCTTGGGAGAACTCTGTTAATAAACATCAGCAAAAGCTTGAGGATCGTGCCCTTTGACCCCCTTCCTGGGTCTCTGCCCAGTCCTCTAGCCCCGAGGCTGGGACAGTAAACAGCAGTGCGGTCAGGAGGCCTGGAAAGTTGGCCCTGCCTCACGTTGGCAGCCCAGGTGACCTTGATGTAGACATTTGAACACGGCTGCTTCAGGAGAGGCCTGGGGGATCGGGCTTCCCAAACTCTTCCAGCCTCGAACTCCTCCAATTTTCTCATGGCCAGCCCCCTGCTCTGCTGTTAGTGTGCGGAGCTGTATGCGGTGACCTCACTCTGCCCCCTCCAGTCCCTGGTTAGAGGCAGAAGGGCATCCCTCCACGAAGGACCCGAGGGAAGCTTGTTCCCGCAGCCGTCAGACTCACCCTCTGGTATGGAGCTTGTCTCTCTTGCAGCCTGTCCCCGAAACTCACGGGGGGCATCCAGCACATTCTATCCCCAAGTTTTCCCACCAAGTCCCAGGCCTCTGGTGGACCCTGAACGTCAAGAGAATACACAGTGTCCTGGCCGACCGCTTTGTGACCAGATTGCAAGGGCGGCCAAATCCCCAGCTGGGGGCAGGAGGGAGGTCCCAGGGGACCGGCAGAGGCTCTGGGCCCCACATCCCCCCACTGCCTTCCCACTCAACTGATGCCCGTCCCAGGAGCCCTCGCCCAGACTCTCAATTTCCAGGTTGCAAATTTGGTGGTGTCAGTCGGGGCTCTACTGGCTGAATGTGACAGTCACACTCAAAATTGTTTCAGCAAAAAGGTGGCTAAGGTACTGGGAGAAAGTGGGAACCCCACGGAGCAGCCTGGTCTCAGGAAAGGCAGAGGGAGATGGGCCTTCCTCTCCTCTTTCCTCAGCTCGCCTCTTCACGAAGTTTTCTCCCTCCCAGACCCCCGCAGAGTGGCAAGAAATGCGGCCCCAACAGCCCCGAGCTGCAGGCCTCACAGAGGTGCCCACACATCACAATCCCTCAGGAGGGGCCTGAGCTCCGCGCCCGATCCGTCGGGGTGTGGAGCCTGGGCCCTGGCTCCCGGGTGACTTGAAAGCTCATCTAGGGGCAGGGACACCTTCTGGCCCCCACAGAGACTCTGCTGCAGTCCATCCTCAGAGCTCGAGGGGCAGGACTCCGGTAAAGTCATGCAGGGTCCGGCGCCCACCCCCGGAGCCAGGGGCTGGCCGGGCCACAGGACATGGCCACTCCTGAGGCGCCCCGTGGCCCTGCAGCAGCTGCCAGGCTGGGGCCCTGCGCCCATCCCCGACCTCCCAGAGAGCGTGCGGGCCGGTCGTCCTGTCTGACTTCACCTCCCTCCAGCCACACTCTGGGGAGAAAGCCCAGCTGCCTCCTCGGGACTCAGCAAGCTGGTGAGAGCCGGGGTCCCAAGACAGGTGTTGGAGGAAGCCAGACAGCGCTGGCTAAGGAGGGCACGAGGAAGGCGGGGGACAGTTATGGTCGGTTCCCTCCAGATGGGATCCACAGGGCAGTCAGGGGCCAGAGATGCAGGGCCAGGGAGGATGTTCGGGGCGGGTGAGGCCTGAGCATGAGGGGAGGGGCTCATCTGGGTTAATTTTCCCTCCGTCTCTCTGAGGATGTCTTCTCCTTCTAGACTAAGGTGGTATCTCTACCTCAAGACCGAAAGCCCCCCCAGCTTGGATGGCAGCCTTCTGTCTGAGGACAGGGCTCGGCCACAGCCTGAGGCCGCCCCTCTCTACTCCGCATCCAGCTCCGCGGACTGGAGAGGAGGAAGGGTGGGTGTGGAAGAAGGGGCAGCATCAGGGGGCCTGCGACCTTGCCCAGGACAGGCTTCGTGGCCAGGAGGCCCCAAGTAGTGAGCTCCTCCAGTGTCCCCTCACCCCGGCTCTGAGGTAAGAGACTACGGAGGTTACTGGAACCCTGACCGGCACCGCACGTGCGTGTGACCCACCCTGCAGGTCTCTCCCCATCTTGACGCCCGAAGACCCCAGGGACCAGCTCTGACCTCTCCGAGCCAGGACCCACCGTAGCCATGCCAGGGACACATCAAATGACACTGCACTTGGGGCTGGATGTTATCTTTCCAAAAAATACCGAACACACGGTCTAGGTGTGGCAGGGGGACAGAGTCAGGTTGGGGACCCGGACATTACACACCCAGGGGGCCCTTGGCGGAGGCGGACAACTTAACAACTGGTCTGAAAGTCAAAAGAGAGGAGAGCTGGTTAGTGGGGTGAGCGGTGGGGTGGGGCTGGGGCTGTGGGGAGCGGCCGGATGCAGGGACTGACGGGGGCAGTAGGCCCCAGGCCCCCATGGCAGCCCTTCCTGGGCCCATTCCTGGGAGTGGACTGGCCTAGCCATGTGGCTGGTGGGGGGGGGGCGTCCACAAAGAGCCTGAGACCTGAACTCAGGAAAGGTGGGGCCAAGGCTCTGGGTCTCCCCGAACCTGCGTCTTCGTGTGTGAGAGGGGATGTTCATCTCCCGGTACACTGCCCCCAGCCTGGGGTTGCCCTGAGGAGCCTATCAGCCTGGGGAGGGGAAAGACTGGCCACCCCAGGGCATGGGGCGCCAAGGGCCGTCTTTGTGGCTGTGTCCCCCAGGCCCGGCACAGAGCAAGGCACTCGAGTCGCCCTGGGAGGAGTAAAGAAGCCGCCCCGGGAAAGCGATGGCGCCTGGACAGGAAATGGGCTGGTGCCCATGAGCCCTGCAGACCGGTCCACGCGGGACCAGGATCCGCGTGTGCACCTGCCGGCCGGCGCCTGCCTCCGGCCTCCCTCTGAGTGTCTGAGTCTGAGTCTCAGAGCGCAGGGTGGGTGCCTGTGTGGGGACAAGCTGCTCAGAGCCCTCGCGGGGGGCGCTGTGCTCTCCTGGTCCTGCCTGGGGTGCTGCAGGGGCCGGCGGACTCGGGGCTCAGACGTACTCTCGGGCTGCAGCCGAGGGGCCGGGCCGGTAAGGCTGCGGGCTGTTGTTGGACCTCTCAGGCTCCGGGCACGTGCAGCACAGGAAGGAGCCCCCCAGCATGGCCAGGCCAGCGGACGCCCAGCCCACGAACAGGGCCGAGCCGAATTCGTACCTGCAAGGGGTAGGGAGGGCGGCATCAGGTGCGGCTGTGAGCCTGCCCCAGCCCCGCCCCCAGCAGCGATTCCCCACGTGGGGGCGGGAGGCGCGCAGGGTGGGGGCCTCTGAGACTGGGGGCCTCCCAAGCCCCAAGCCTGCTCAGTCTCTCCGGAGAAGCTCCGCTGCATGCCCATCGCTCCTCCCCACTTCCAGCCAGCACATCACCAGCACCCAGGGGCAACCAGGCCCAGGGTGGGTCTGCTCCGCGCAGACTTGGGCCCCTTCCCCCCAACCCCAACCAGAGGCGGGGGTCCAGGAGGGCTGCCTAGTGCCGTGGGGAGGAGCAGGGCAATCCTTGCCATCTTTCTCTCAGGCTCCCTCCAGCCCACAGAACCCCCAGCCCAGGCTTCCCGTTGTCCTGGGGAGGGGGCACACCGGGCCCTCCACCTGGCGCTAGGGGCTCCCCGCCTCCGGCCGCCACCGGCCCGCGCACCCCCGACTCCGGCTCTGCGTTGCCCCGGGGCTCTCCGCCTCTGAGCCTTTGTTGGAGGCGCCCCCTCCTGGAGAGTCCCTCCTTCTGTGCCTCCTACGCCCCTCGCCTCCAGGGCCCATTTCCGAGGCGCACTCCTCCCCCCCCCCCCCGGGGGGGGCGCTCTCCCTGGCCCCTCCTGCTGATTCCTCCTGGGTGGCCTTCAGCTCCTGGCTTGCTCGGCTCCCTCCGGAGCGCCTGGAGGGTGAGCAGCACCGGATTCATCCGGGTCCCCAGGGCCCAGCACGGGGCCTGCATACCAGGTGCCTTGGGGAGTGCTGGCCGGGTAGGGAGGGGTGCCAGCCCTGAGTCTGTCTCTGGGTTGTGCCGCCTTTTGCTTGGAGATCTTTGTGGCTACAGCTGCCCACCCCAGGGAGTGATCACCATGCCTGTGTTCTCCTTTTCTTCTCCTGCCACACCTCCGCCTTCTCCAGGCAGCCCTCCTGACTGCAGTAGCCTGGGTATCTTTTCTCATTCTCCCTCCAGCCCAGGGCCCCAGGTCTGTTGGGATGTCTGGGGTGGAGACCGTCCCATTCTTTGCTCTGGCATAGCTGAGAGGTAGGGTTAGAGCCAGGTGGGCCCAGGCTCTTCACAGAGCCCCCTGTCCCGCCCTCACGCCCTTGGCCTTCCTAGTCCTGGCCATTCTAGCTCCTAAACATCTCTGAGCCTACTCTGCACTGCTAGCCTTGGGTCCCCAAGCCCTGCTCCAGACCTTTGCCCCCTTCCTGGTCATATCCTCGCCCCACTGTGCTGTGTGCCACAGCCAGAAGGATCGTTGGCTGCCTTCCACCGCAGGATGGGGAACCAAATTCCCTCTGGCTGTAAGGTCTCCCACATCCACTCTCCATCTGCCGGCCCAGCGCACCGGCCGCCTTGGGCAGGAGTCACAGCGAGGGGTTCACTGAGTGCTCTGAGTGCTCACTGAGCACTGAGTGCTCTCCAGGGCCGGGCCTTGTGTTGAGTCCTCCGTGCAACCTCTCCCCGAGCGCTCACAACCACGTTCGTGATTCGTCCTTGGGTCCCAGCTTCGTTCTTGGGTCCCAGCTGCACCGGACAGGAACTCGCCCTTCACACAGCCATCGTGCACAGAGCTGGGATTTCAACGCGCATCCAGGTTGCTGAGCTCCCGCGGTGTCCCCCACAGGCCCTTCGGCCCCTCAGAGGGCTCAGCCACACCCTGCCTGGCCCCCCACTCCAGAGAGCTTCTCGCTGACAGCAGCTGCGGCTCCCCCCGGGCCCTGTTTCTCCCTCCGTGTTCCCTGCTAAACGAAGGTGGCGGGGCGGGAGGCCCAGCTCGCTCACCGGTCGGTCGGTCCGGGCCGTGCCGCGGCACTCACCTGGCGTTGACAGGTGTGCTGGGGTTGAAGAACTCCTGGGTCACTAGCGTGGCGTACCACGAGACGGCCGTCAAGGTGCAGAGGCCTAAGAACAGAGGAGGGAGCGCTCAGCTCTGCTCCGGCCCCGGCTGGCCACCCAGAGCGGGGCCACCTGCCATGACGGAGCTGGCGGACAGGGATCCAGGGACACTGACCTGCCAGGAGGAAGAGGACACCCCCAGCGATGGCGATGCGGCCCTTGGCGGTGGGGTTGCTGTCTCCAACCCGAGTGCACTTCATGCCGACCACACTGAGGACCATGGCCACAAAGCCCAGGAGCACGGCCACCACCATCAGGGCCCGCGCTGACTGGATGTGACCTGGGCAGAGCAGGGGGGCGTTGAGCAGGCGCTGGGAGAAGGGGGCGGGTGGGAGGAGCCCGGCAGGGAAGGGGCTGGGGCAGGGCCCGGAAGCTCCTCCTGGGAGTTCCTGCGGCAGGTGTGAGGGGCCACTGAGGACAGGCTGTTTGGCTGAGCTTAACCTCTACCCCTGCCGCTCACCCCCCCACCCCCCGCAGGTTCCTCCAGGTGGTGTGTGTGGCGCCAGGGTAGTTGGAGGGCTGCTCTCGTCCACCCACTGCTCTCTGGCGGTGGGACTCCCTTTGGGGCCCGGCCCACCCCTCCCAAGCAGTGGGGTCAGTCCCTCCCTGGGCTTTGCAGATTCAGCAGGAGGGAGTGAGGGTGTCTGAGGCCCAGCTCAGCCCCAAGGTGGCTCTGAGACAGGGACACCTTCCCCATCGGCCATTCTGGCTCCTGGTCACCTTTTCCTCTGCCCTCTCAGTGACCCGTGGCAGCCACACACCCGTGTGCAGGTCAATCCTGGGCCGCGGGCAGCTTGGGGGAGCTGGGTCCCTGAAGGAGACCAGATGACCCGCCCTGGGCAGAGGGTGGGTGGGTCAGCCCTGAGCCGGGGCTGGAACTGCAGTGGGGCCTGTTTGCAAGCCAACTTGTCAAGTTCAAATGCACACCCCAGGAGGAGAGGTACCTATATGCCCAAGTACTTGTGTGCACAGGCGTGCGTGTGTGTGTGTGTGTGTGTGTTGGCACACTCAAACAGAGGCATGCTTGTCCAGGTGGCAGGCCTGGCATGAAGGTGTATGTGCACAGTGTGTCTGCATACAGAGCATGAGGGGAGGAGGAAGGGAGCCTGAGTGCCGGGCACGCATCTATCTCGTCTGTCCCTCCACGGCCCTAGGAAGTCCTAGCGCTCCCCTCTACAGATGAGGACATTAGAACACAGAGAGGGGTGGCGACTCCTTGAAGGTGAGCGTGGCAGAGCTGGGATCTGGACCCATGGCAGCCAGAGCCTGGAGCACCTGCCCTCCACGGAGCACCAGACTGGCCCGGATTTTCAAAAGCGCACGGGGGCAGTGGGTGGAGAGTGGAGCCCCGTGCAGGTGGCAGGCTGTGGGCGAGCTTGCTCTGGACCCCCCCTTCCCCGACATCCCACCTTCCCAGCCCGGCTGGGGGGAGGCCTACCTTCCAGGGCGAGCAGGGAGTCATAGAGCTTGCACTGCACCTGCCCGGTGCTCTGGGAGGCGCAGGACATCCAGAGCCCTTCGTAGAGGCCCACGGCCGTGATGATGGCGTCGCCCGCGTAGGAGGACTGCTTCCACTGCGGGAGTGCTGTGCTGGCGATGATGCCCACCCAGCCACCCAGGGCCAGGAAGTAGCCCAGGAGCTGGAGGCCTGAGTTGGCCATGGCCCAGGGGAGGAGGCTGGAGATTCCAGGGCTCAGGGCTGGGCCAGGGTCCCTGGGGGGGCCGGGGTCATGGCCAGGTGAGAAGAGCTGCTGGGTGGGGGGCGGGGGAGCGGAGAGTGGCCGGAGGCTGAGGAGAGGTGGTAGCCCAGCAGGAGCAGCGGCAGCAAGGGCAGCGGCTCTGGGCTCTAGAATGGAGGGGGAGGCCCGGGGGCTGGAAAGGCCAGGGGCCCGCCCACAGCAGCTGCTGAAGCCAGGGCAGGGTCCCCAGCAGAGCTCCTGCCAGCCCCCTGGGGGCGGGGGGTGGGGCCATGGCCCAGGTGGGTGCCCTTGCTCCACCTCCCAGGGACAGAGAGGGGAGGGGCTGGGAGGAGTGACCCTGCTTGCCCTCGGGGTCTTCTGCTAGGGAACCCCCTTTAGAAACCATGCAAGTGCCCTACAATTCTAATTCCTGCCTGAGCGCCGCCCCGAGATGATGGATTTTGCTACTGCATGGCTGACCTGACCCTTGGGGTTTTCAGTCCTCTGACCACTGTGGGACAGAAATGCAATTCTGCTTTGCAGCAGGTAAGACTAGAGTTAGACATCAGGGAGAACTTTCTGGAGAGGGCTCTGAGGCCAGATGTGGAGAGACGGGGCTGGATGTTGGAGAGGTGTGGTCCCGGGTTCTGGGGGGCCATATGTATCAAAAGCAGGAGAGGCTTGGGCAGGGAATATGCACCGTTTGAGATCTGAGGGAGACAGAAGGGGACCCCATCAAGGCTGGGCCAGACCTGGTGGCCAGCCAGCAAGGGTCCCGGCCAGGGAGGTGGGAGATAGTGCTGACCATCTGGCATCAGCCTGAAGGAAGGCAGATTGTTCAGCCGTGCTAATCCCCTTGCTGGCTAGCTTAGCAGCTCCCGCTGGGGCTGGAGGTACCGGCCCTGGCCCCTGCTCCAGAATAGCCTGACGGGGAGCCAGGAGCTGTGTGGCCTCTGCACATTCCTAGGGTTCAGGCTGCCCCTCCTAGAGGCCCGCCTCCCCCTTCTCTCTCCCATCCCAGCTCAGCCCTCCAGAGCAGGGGAATATTTAACTCTCCTCGAGCTCATTAGCAATCCCCTCACGTTCAGTTTGGCCCCGTGGGCTCCAGCGGGCGTGGGTGCAGGGGGAATGTCACAATCCTGCTCCTACTCCGGCCAGCCCCCCGGCTGCCCCCTCCATGCCCAGCAGCCCACCTGCCTTTCCCGGACCGCACTGGAGGAAAGCAGGGTCTGGCTGCTGACCCCCCCACCCTCCCCCATAGGCTTCTTCCCCCGCAGCCCAGGGGCCCCCCCTCTGCAGGGACTGCTCCTCGCATTCTTCACGTGGCTATGCAAACGAGAGGGTGCCAGGCACTGGTGCAGACAATGGCTGCCCTGTGCACCCGCCCAGAGCGTGGGCCCCTGGTATGGCCTGCAGCTCCAGCAGCTGGGGGCAGGGGTGGGCGCTGTGTGGCCTGCAGTTCCGCACACGGGGCAAACACTGGGCCCCCTCTGGGCTGAGAAGGCCAGAGCCACGTGGATCCACGGACACACAGACCTGCTTCCAGGGACGGCCCGAGGGTCCCCAAATTCAAAGAGGGCCTAGAACAGTGGAGAAGTCAGTCCTGAGTCGGGATTCCTCTTCTACCAGAGGCAGTTCGGAGACTGGGTGATCGGGGGGGGAACAGAGGACATGGCCGGAGCCCAAGGCAGAGTCCCCCTGGGGACTCCGTGAGCACCCTTTCTGCGCATGAACCGCGTGGTCCTCGAGGCAGCCCTTGGTGCTGGGCAGGCTGAGAGGTGACCTCCGCGGGCCCAGGACGCGGCAGATCACTGTGCTAGCACGATGCCTTCATCCCACACCCTACTTTCTGAGGAGGACTCTGACAAAGAGGGGGCTGAGAGCCAAAGAGGGGAAGTGAGCCACTTACGGTCACACAGCTGCCCCCAGGAGTGAGGTCTAGGGGCCCTAAGGCCACAGAGGTCGGGATGCCTGCACGCCCCTCCGTCCAGGGCCTCCCTCCCTCGCACTGGGGCCCCAGATCCACTCTGTGGGCCAGAATGAGGCTCACATTCCCTCTGAAGCTCTTCTGGGTAACCCTCCTCTTTGCTACGTGAGGTTTTCAGTCTGTCTGTCCTGTCAGAATATCCTACCCTGAGGGCCTTCCCTCACCAACGTTCCAAAGCCTTTCGGAATTCAGATCTCAGGAATTCAGATCACAGCTCGCACTCCTGGGGGACGTTCCCTCCCCCTCCCCCTGCGGTCCCTTGCAGTCCAGTGACTCCCAGGCACGCGGGGAGAGCAGGATGGCTCAGGGTCCAGGCCAGGCCTCCATTTGGAGCTCATCGGAAACCGCCCTGGGGTGCCACACTTCCTGTCTAACAAGTTCCTTCACGTAGAAGCTTAGCTCTACCTCTGCCACCAAAAAGCTGTGTGACATTGGGGAAGTCCCTTAGACTCTCTGAGATAAAAGAGGGATAATGGCGCTGGCCCTGTCTGGGTCATGAGGCAGTTACAGGGATCAAAGCGCTTTTGGAAAACATACTATGCTTGGAGAAATGAGGCTGGCTGATGAAAGCTCTTTCCAAAAGCCCCCTTCCTGGGCGAGACCCTGCGCCCTCTCGTCCTGGGTGTGGGCACAAGGCCTGCGGCTGGAGACCCACGGCCCCTTCTTGCCCAGCAGTGCCGGGCGGAGGGCCAGGCTCTGCAGCAGCATGTTGATCATTGACTGGTTTGGGGATTCCGTGTTCTTGCCTCCCTCCCAGGGGCACACTGCAGCGGTATCCCTGTCCCCTCCCATCGTCCGTCGGGAGGGTGAGATTCAGCTGGTTGGCACCCAGCACACTCGGCTGCCATCACCTGAAGTGTTGGGGGCTCAGGAGGTGGTGCTGCCTTACCACCGCACCCGCCACTCAGACTCTCACTCCTGCGGAATAGAGGGGACTTGCCTCGGGCCACCAGCCGTGCCCAGGTGGGGCCAAGCGCCCTGAGCTGCCGTGTTCCGTTTGCCCTGTGCCTCTTTCCACTCACAGCATTTGGCGCAGTGTTTGCTTCCTTCCCCGGGAATGCAAGTACCTCCAGGCCCCACCACCAGCCTCATTTTGGGGATCCCCCGCGTCCCCCAGGGGGAGGGCGGGGCAGGGTCTCTGTGATCTTTGCTGCTGCTGGGGGTCCCCCCCTCCCCAAACAACGCTGGGCGCAGGCTGTCTCTGGTACCCCTGCGGGGAGCCCTGCCGGCTGCCTGGACCCCTAGCCCGCCCCCAGTACACACACGTATCCCAGTGCCACGAACACTGAGAACCTCTGGCCTTTCATGAGCCAAGTGGAGACGGTGGGCTGGCGCTGTGTGCTTAGCATGTGGCGAAATAGTAAAGGTCATCTGCCTTGATATGGAAACTTGCGTTAGATCAGAATCAGGCCGATGGAGTTTTCTGTTCCGTGGAGCGTCTCCTACGGGCCAAGCATTGGGCCGGGTGCTTTGCGAGCATCCCCTCGTTCCCGCGGTCAGGCATCCCGGTGGTAAGGGCCACGGTCCCATGTTACTGGGGGCGGGGGGGGGACCCACACACTCACACCTCACACGACTCCAAGGGTGGAAGTGAGCTTCGCCCAGCTCAGCCTGGGGGCAAGGCTCATGCTCCTTCCATCAGTGCGTCCTCTCTCCCTATGGCCAGTGCGTCACCAAACAGGACGTGACCGCAGGTGACTAGCAGAGGAGTGACCGTGCCCGTGGGGTCCTGTCCTTGAGCGTGCTCACACATGCTGCTGTCTCCCAGCTTTGGAGTGGCTGCTCCTTCACTTGGCGTGTCCCTCCAGCTTGTCCTTCTGTCCCACAGAGGGCTGAGCTCCTGAGACGAGCCGTCTACACTGCCCTCACCACCTCACTCTCCTCCCCTTCTCGCGTGAGGCACTGCAGCCACCTTTTGACCACGCCGCCCCTCCAGAGCATCTCTTGCCGAAGCCCCCACGGATCTCCGTGTCACCGGGTCCCAAGTGGCTCCTCAGCTGTCCTTGGCTCCGCCTCAGCAGCACTGACCCCCTGCTCCCCATCCTCCGTGAGCTGCTGCCATCAGCCACGGAGACGCCATCCCTCTCGGGTCCCCTGCTTGCGGCTGGCCCCCTGTCCTCTGGTGGGGCCCCCATCCCCCAGCCTCCCTGCCTCCAGCAGACTCGGTCTTCCGCCTCTTCCTGTCCGCACGGACCCTAGTCCCCCAGCTCTGAACACCATCCACGGCCCGTGATGACTCCCAGAGTGATGAACCTCCCCCACCACCCACACATCAGACCGTATATTGACATTTCTGCTCGGAGGCCTAATGGGCTCCTGGGACTCAAGCATGACACGCACGACGCTGGGCTCCTGGCGTCCACGCCCAGCGCCATCCCCGCACGGTCCCTCTGCCAGAGGGCAGGCAACTCCATTCTTCCCACTGCTGAGGCCGGAAGCCTTCCCGAGGCTCCTTTCTCTTACACGACCTGAGCCATCAGCAACTCCTGTGGGCGCCACCTCAAAAATGGATTCCACGACCGCCACTGCCGGCGCCCTGCTCCCTGCCACCTTCCCTGCCCGCTGGGGGCCGCAGCTGCCTTCCTTGCCTCTCCTCGGCTGGTTCTTGCCCTAAAGCCCCTCCACCAGGGCAGTCCCTCCTCGGCTCCTGGCTCACTGACACAGAGCCCACCTGCCCATGGTGACCGATGAGGCGCCCGAGTCCCGCCCCTTACTGGCTGTCCCCTTCTTGCCCACTGTGCCCCATCGGCCTCCCTGTTGCTTGGCCCTCCTCAGGGCCTGACTGCCTTCCTATTCCACCTTGAAGGCTTACACACGTGTGGCGAGCGCGCGCACACACACACACACACACACACACACACACACACACACACACACGTGTGTGTCCCCTACTGCGGCAGCAGCTGTGTGACAGCAGGGGCTTGTTCTGTTTGCTTGCGTGTCCCCAGCAGCAGGCCCTGAGCCGGTGCTCGTCACCTACTACCGGCTGACCCAAGAGAGGAGGACCCGGAGAGCAGGTTCCCGTGCTCGGCACCCCACAGCATCTCAAGCCCAGGAGGGGAGACGGGCCTGTGGCCCAAAGGGCAGAACCTCCACTTGTGCTCTTTCTGCCTCCGAGAGGTGTGTGTTCTGATGGGGCCCGGGGCCCCGGGGGCCAGACAGTGCAGCGGGACGCAGGGGCGAAATGCCAGAGCACCCCTGACTGGCCGGGGGCTGCCCGCGAGGGGTTGGTCCTAATCCCCACCCTCTGTCCAGGGCATCCCGGCTGACAAAGTGCTGTCACATAGGATCCTGAATCTACCCGGAAGGTGGGCAGGGTGAGGACTGGGGTCCCCGTGCTACAGATGACACGTCTGAGGCACCTGGGGTTCCGCGCTGGGCCCGAGGCTGCAGAGGCCGCGGCCGCAGGGACACCCACACTCCTACTCCCCGAACCAACTCCCGGGTAAAAAAACCCACAAATCCTTTATTCTTTGGTTGTCTACACGGACACTTAAATACTGTAGTGCTGTCACGGCTGCCCGCGCAGGACCCCAGGGGTGGCTCGGCCTGCGTCCTGAGCCCTCGGCCGGGTCCAGAGGTGGGAGGGCCGTCCTGCCATGTCCACTCCGAGGGCGGTGGCACCGTGGGGCCGGCCGAGAACAGGTCCCGCTGATGGGCGGAGACGCGCAGCCCCTGGGGGCGGCCGGCGGAGGACACAGTCCCTCGAGGTGGGGCCGCTCACCCGACCACAGCGAGCCGGACGCCGTCAGAGCTCATCTCTGTGTCCCACGTCGCCGCCAGACGGAGACGCCTCCCTAGGCTCGGGGGGCCCCTCCCGGGCTTCCTGGGGCTGCTCCTGGGAGAGGTCCACCTCCTCCGGGCTGAAGAGCATCTTCACCAGGTCATCCGCCTGCACCCGGTCCTGCAAGGACCAACCCCTGCTATTCGGAGAGGCCTCTGGGCCAGGCGCTCAGCCCCTCTCAGGTGCCGCTTCCTGGAGGACAAGTTCCTCCTCCACGGCCTCTGAGCACCTCTGCTTCCCGGCCGGCCCTCTCTCCGGGCACACAGCTGAGGCGCTGCCACACCAGGCGGCCGGGTGCCCGCACCGCTCCCCTTCTTGGCATCCCCACCTCGGAGCCCCACTCACAAGCACAGGAGAGGGGCCGGGGAGGACAAGGCCATGGGACCAGGAGGGGCCTCTGTGGACACCAGGCCCGGCGTTCCTCTCCTGTCTAAGCCGCTGGCGGTGAGACTGGGGGAGGGGCAGCAGAACTGGGGCCCTTCCAGGGGCAGATCCCAGGGCCATCGGGGGCTCTCACCCGCTCACTGTGCCGAGCGTCCAGCGTGAACCACAGGGCGATGGCACAGCGCTGCCCCCTGGTGACAGCCTTCACTCCATGCGGGTTCTCAGTGCCTGAGGAGAATCCCACAGCCCGCCCGCACTGGGGCTGCACCTCTGCCTGAAGGAGACAGAAGGGGGGAGCACGGGAGGCTGTAAGCTGCCTTCAGAGGGGACATGGGATCGCGGGGGTCGCGAGCAGAAAGGTGGCCAGCGGAGTGAGCGACATGGCTCAGGGCTCCCCTAGGTTTGAGGAGGGCAGGCCTGGCCACTCTGCCCACGGCGTGTGAGGGTTTGTGTCCCCTGGGGGCAGGCACGAGGGCACACTCACCGTCACTGTCTTGGCGTCTAGTTCAGTGAAATAGAATGCTCCTCCATCGAAGTCCCCGTTTAGATAAAGAATGGCACTGGGAACGACAGACTCAGTGTTGCCACGGGCCTCCCCCCGCCCCGCTCCCCTGACAGCCCACATCTCCCAGTGCTCCCCTCCAGCAGCTGGGAGGAGGGGCTGCCACAGGAAGAGAGCCTTCCCACCCCACCACCCTCACGCCAGGGAGTCCTCTGTCCTCGTCACACCGCCCTGGAATGACATCCTTTCTGTCCGACTTCCTAGCCAGAGGGTGTGGGGATGGGGACTGGATTCTGGGGACAGCTGGTCCCACATCTGTGTGTGTGTTGGGGATGGGGTAGGGCGCAGGGAACCGGGCGCTTCAGAGGGACAGCTGTCACCTGTAGTCCCGGAAGGTGTAGGCGGGGGGCTCCTTGATGCACATGAGGGCCTCGGCATTCAGGATGCAGTTGTCCACGTGGACTGGGTGGCTAGCGTCCTTCCTCTCAGCCTGTGCCTCTGGGACCGAGGTAACGCACATTAGCGTGGGGACGCCTCAGGGGACGCTGGAGCTCTCCTGCTGGCACGGCCCGGTGGGGGGAGGTTGCTTCCCAAAGTGCGTCTGGGGCTATGGGAATGGCCAGTGAACTAGGGGGGTCTCTGGCTAAGCCATCGGCCCTGGAGTCAGGACGAATCTGCAGGCTTCCCGGGAAGGTTCTAGGTGGGGTGAGCAGGTGCAGCAAGAGGGCTCTAAGCAAGGGCGGGTTCTGGGCTGAGCGGCAGGACCCGGGCTTTCTGGCCCAAAGGTATAAACCAGGAATCCCCAGGGAGGTGAAGCTGAGCAGTCAGGAGGGTGGCCGGAAGCAGGGCACGGTGAGACTCGCCGGCAGCGGGAGACGAGGTGGGGACAGCACAGAGGGGAATGGATGGGAGCAAAGGTAAGCAGGGCTCCGAGGGGGGAGAAGCCACGCAGGAGGACAGCCGTGAAAGGGCACAGACGGTGTGTACTGCATGATGCCAGGCAAGCCATTCATGCCTTGGAACCTGCGGGCCGTGGCACCGTCAGGTCACCGTAGAGCCCTCCTGTTTGTCCCCACCTGTCCGGCCAGGCCCTAGGCCCTGTCCCTCCGCCTCCTCCAGCTCCCTTGCCTGGTCTCTCCTCTCTACTCCCACCGCCACTGGCCAGGTCGGGGCCTTTGTCCTTGCCCACCCGACTCACCGCTGACCAGCTTCCCTCCCTCTGGTCTGATGCTCGCCCTCCAAACCTCCCGCCACAAAGCGGCAAAACCAACCTTGGGAAAACAGGTCTCACCGAGTCCTTCGTGTTTGAGGACTCTTCCTGGCTTCCCACTGCCCGGCCCCCACCTGGAGAGGCCGTGACCCGTACGGGGGTGCGTCTGACACAACCTTTTGGGTATGTCCGGATTTTGAGAGAACTCCAACTAACCTTCTGGGGGAGTCAAGCCCTCTCATCTCTGCCACCTGGGGGCGTCTCAGTACTGGGGCCTCTGAAGGGGATGGCGGGACAGACCTGGCTGTGGGCCACTGGCGACCCCTGGGGCACGGGCCACACACCTCACCCCTCCTCAGAACAGCCAAAGGGACTTCGAGAGAGGGAGAGCGGACGAGGAAGAACCGCGAATCGCCTCGGACTTGTGAAAGTCCGTCTCTCACATATTTGGTATTGAACGGTTCGTGACAGAGAACCTGAGAGAACCTGCTCAGGACTGGTCCAGACGCCTGGACGCCCAAGAGCACCCAGCGGCCTACAGAGTGACAACAGACTCCTGAGTGTAGCTCTCCACAGTTTGGCTTCCAAAAGCCTTCTGATGCACCCCCTTCAACCCCACACCCCAGAAATGGCCACTTTCTCAGTCCCCACCACCAGACTGCCCGATGCCTGCCCTTCTCTGTATATGCTGTTCTTTCTGGCTTGAACGTCCTCTCATCGCCTGGGCACTCCCCCAGTCCTATTCATCCTGCACAATGGTCACCGCCTCCTCCGGGAAGTCCTCCTGACTCCCTCGTGGGCCGACTAGAACTTCCCTTGCTGCACTGATTGCACGGGGTTGCCACATTCTGCGTTGGTTCCCCAGCTAGGATGAAAAGGACCGTATCCTGTTCCTTTCCAAGTCCTCAGCACCCGTGCCAAGGGCAGAGAAGGCCCACCTTCGATGGCGGTGCGGCACACCAGGTGGGAGTAGGAGAAGTAGAGGGGGGTGTCCAGGCGGAAGTAGGACTCCATGACGCGCCGCACCTTCTCGGTCACGTTGTAGTACAGGTGGGCGCTCTGCAGCGGAACTTTCCCTTCCTGGCCCAGCTGCCGAGGAGACCAGTGGTCAGCTGCCCCAAACACCCGGCTGCAGCTGAAAGGACCCGCTGAGGCATCGGGTCCCTCGCTCCCACTCCCATGCACAACAGCCCTCCTGTGTTACACCAGCCCCCCACCCTCCCCCTGCCCCACACTTCTCTCCGTGGACAGAAGCACTCTGGACGTCAGTCTTGTCTCGCCTGCCTCGCTCTGATCACACACCGGCCGGGACACAAAAGTCAACCTCCCTCAACTTAATTCATCCCCAATACCTTCACCTTTCCCAACCCCCACTGCCCCCCCAAAGCCTGAGCCTCCCCTCTCCCTGTTCCCCACACTCTAGAGGGCTGGGTACTGATGCTACCTTGAGGGCTTTGAAGACCGTAACACCATAGAACTTCTCACTGGGCGTGTGTGGGGAGGTCTGACCCCGGTAGCCATCTCCCGAGGTCGCTGCCGCCTGCAAGGCCCGAAACACAGGGGGGCTTAGCCGGGGCAGCTGAGGGTCCGCGGAGAGGTGGTCGCCGGTGCGCAGCGAGGGGCAGGCGAGCTCAGCGCCCGGAGGCACACGGTGAAGGGGAGGCTGGGCCCCTGGGGAGAAGGGGCTTCCCTCACGTTGGTCAGTCTCTGCAGCTCCCGGCACTCGTCAGCGGAGATTACACCGTCCATCACCACCCTCTGTGAACCATTCAGGACTTTGGAGTTCATGGTGAGGCTGATGCCTTCGTAGAGCAGGGGGCCACCTGCAAAGCAATGACAAGACTGGGCTGAATCCAGCAGCAGCTCTGTCCACTCTCCATTGGATGGAAATAGGAATTCCAGTTGTTTCTAGGTCTCCAGAGAAACTCCCTCCTTGGTCACTTCCAAAGGCGGCGGGACCCAGAGGACAGCACCTGGAGCTGACGGGACGGGATAGCCAAGCCCTAGTTCTAGCTCCCTTTCAGAACGGTTGTTGGCTCTTGGGCCTTCACCAATTGTTGAGGAAACATCACCAACAAATTCTTAAAACCCTGAGCTCCAGAATCAGAAAGAAGGGGGTTTGACTCCTGAATCCTCTGCCTGTTGGCTGTGTGACCTCAGCAAGTTGCTTAACCTCCCTGAGCTGTCATTTCCTCATCCGTAAGACGGCAGCTACCGCCCAAGACGGGTGCTCATTTGAAGTAAAAAGCAATGAGGCCAAACGCTCAGCACAACCCTGGGCACACAGGAAAGGCCCCGAATCTTAGCTGCTGTCACACCAGTCACCAGCAATGTTTATTTCCAGTGAGGACCTCCATCTGCCCAGCCCACCCCCCCAGAGAAGAGGAACAACACGCTGAAAGCTGCCCGAAAA
>CM053606.1:27970538-28001033 GCA_028646535.1 Procyon lotor
CCCAGCCTGGCCCCCCCCCCCCCCCCCCGTGTCTCCCATGAATCTCTGAGACAGGAAATCGGAGGCTTCTCAGGAGATGTGCAAACAGTCCTCAAAGAAGGAGCATTCTTTCTTGACTTCCGTAGGGGTTCAAGGCAGAGGCAGGAGACCTAGGTGTTGGGTGACCCGTGTGTTATTCATTGAACCTTCACGCCCACCTCTGACATTGACATCGTGCTCCTCGTTTTATAGATGGAGAGGTGCAGGGAGCTTGTTTAAGCTGATGCTACAGGAAAGGGAGCAGGGACCGACATTCAAACCCAGGTCTTCCAACCCTAAAGCCCAGATGCTTTTTCGTGAGGCCCCCTGCCTCCCCTGAGACTCTGAACAGACTGGATGGATCCCTCTTGGAGTTGGACTGCGGCAGCTGGAGCCGCTGGCCTGGGCCCTCTGGCCCTTCCCACACGTGCTCACAGGCAGGGCTTACCCAGGGCTGCGAGACTAAGTACCTTCTGGGGCCACATCTCTCCCTAGGAGCCCTGCTAGTGTCCAAGCAGCAGAAGGAGGAAAGAAAAGGAAAAGAAGACATCATCAGTTGAAATAAAGGATGAAGGCAGTAAGGAAAATGTTAGCAAGACCTCAATGAGTCCTACATCATCTAGCATATTTACCCAACAGGGAGATGGAAATTTTCTCCTAAGGAGTGTAAGTGATTCACCAAGTGCTAGACACCACTCTCAGTGCATTCTCTCGTTAAACCCTCTCCCACAGCCCTGAGGCTGCTAGGAAGCAAATCCCACGCCTACGTTTATTTGCTAGGCACTGATTCATGGAGTAGGAGCTACGAGCTGGGAACTGCGCCAGCACCGAGCCAACGTGGGGAGGGCCCCGGGTCGCTATTCTCAGCCACAGGCCACCGTGCAAGCTAGCTCATTTCCTGGAGCCCAGATGTTCTCATCTCCAAAATGGGAGAATTAGCGCCCCCTACCACCGCCGCTGTGAGATGATGGGGGCGGAACCGCACAGCCTGTAGACTGGGACAGGGCTCAACAAATGCTAGTTACTTTCTTTCCTGAAGGAGAGTTCTAGTTAAAAGTGGTTCATTTTCCCCTCTCTGCCCCAGTTCACTAATATAACCATAAAGTGAGGGGTGCGGGGGCGGGAGGGTCTTCACTCAGCAAGACAAAGAGACCTCAAGAAGTGCCTTCTCAAATGCAGACTGTCCCCATCTAGTGGCCAAAGCCGGCAACTACAAGGTAACGTCCTCACAGGCCAGGAGAGGGCTGGATGGTTTCTCCAGGAGCTAGGAAGGAGGAACCCCGGTCTTTCGCTTTGGGGCAGGTTGTGATGAGAATCGAATGAACTAAACATAAAAGCTATGGAAGAATTTTGCAGACGAAATGCCCCACACATGTGAAGGGTGGCTAACCTCAATAGTAAACTCTGAAACACTCATTCTCTACCTCCTTCTCTTGGGGATACAGGAGAACTTAGCCCCCTGGGGCTGGAGTGCAGGCAAGGGAGACCTGTGGAAGGGACCCTGTGTGTTTCTGAGCTGGGTGGGCTGCACCATGCCTGCGTCTCCCAAGCGGGAAACTTGCGTCTAATTAGACATGAAGAGGGAGGTGTGAACCCCCGCCCCCCCGACCATTCTGCCAAGGCTACCTCTTACTCCATACCTAGCCAGTCCCCTCCTCCAGCCAGTGTCCACCCTCCCACCCCCGCGGCTCCCCCCGCGCCACCACAGTACCCCTGCATTGGTCTCCTGCTTCTAGCTCCTTCCCATCTTGCATAGTTGGTTGGGCTACTGCTAAGAACCCTCGGAGTGCCCCGCACTGCCTGCCTTATGGGACAGAGACCGAAGTCCTGGCAGGGCACTCAAGACCCTTCCAAATGTGACCCTCTCAGGTCTCATCTCCTGTAACTCTCCTGAAACTGTAACTTGCAGACATATGGGACAATTTTCCAGGCCGTCTGCACACGCTGTCCTCCATCTCAGGGGCCCTCCCTTGCCTCAGTCACTTCCTGAAGGCTTTTAAAACCAAATGCCAACTGTGCTTCCTCTTGAAAAGCCTCCCAAGGCTTGCCAGTCGGTCGATTTTGTCCTTCCTCCACTCCAGCCTGCCTCCATGGCCGCTCTTAGATTCACTACAGTATCCTCTAAGGTCTGGATTATGTACCCTTCTGTACCATCAGGCCCTGAGGTGTGCTTTAGATGGCATTCAAAAAGACACGAAGGTCATGCACGTATAGCTAAAAGAGATCCACAAAGTATCGACAGACATAAATAGAAAGAATTCCGTCGCCCTCGCCATCCCTAACCCGTAGGCCTGAGCCTCAGGGCTAAGCCGAGGCACAGTTTCTTATCAATCTGTCCACAAAGCTGATGACTTAAAAAGCCCATACGAATTTTTAAAAACACAAATAGGATAGAATATAATTACAGTTCTAGATCTTTTTTTTTCTTTACCTCCAACAGTATCACGGAGACCATCTCACTGATACATAGTAACCTCCTCACGCAACTGTCTCACACACCACTGAACGGACCTACCACCATTCATTTAGCCGGTTCCCACACGGGTGGCATTTAGCTTGGTTCGGTTGTTTGCTTTCAGCAGCAAGGTTCTGACACGTGTCTGGGCACGCTTGCCTTCATATCCTCAGGCGACACCACTCACTGGGGCGGCAGAACTGCCGGGTAAACGACCAGTCCAATTCACCAGCAGCGTGGGAGTGTGTCCGCTCTTGCACCCCATTTGTCCCAAATATTTGTCGCATAAGCAAATGGGGTGCCTCTAATTA
The DNA here is from genome assembly GCA_028646535.1 of Procyon lotor. Classification (NCBI taxonomy): domain Eukaryota; kingdom Metazoa; phylum Chordata; class Mammalia; order Carnivora; family Procyonidae; genus Procyon; species Procyon lotor. The sequence continues at coordinate 27,973,323 of CM053606.1, forward strand.
TCCCTAGGTACCATATTTTTCCTCTGACAAAATGAAAACTGGGCCCAGGGGTGCCTGAGTGGCTGAGTGGGTTAAAGCTCGGGTCATGATCTCAGGTGTTGGGATGGAGCCCCCCATCGGGCTCTCTGCTCAGCAGGGAAGCCTGCTTCCTCCTCTCTCTCTGCCTGCCTCTGCCTGCTTGTGATCCCTCTGGCAAATAAATAAATAAAATCTTAAAAAAAAAAAAAAAAAAGAAAGAAAACCGGGTCCAAAGTTAAATTTTTACGTAGCAGGTAGGCAGGGGTTTGAGAGCAGCCAGTAGGACCCGGGTGACTGAGGCTCACCTTCCTCTCATTCACAGTCTCCTGTTCTGATGTCGGGGATCACTGCGGCCATGATAAGCCGCCCACATTCCAGGAGGTGGCTGAGGTCAAAGGCAAGGAAATGGCCGCTGGCTATTTGTGTACCATCAGCAAGACCCCTCGGCTGCTGCCTATCCACACAACTCTCAGGACACACTCGTACCACGCCTGTTGGCTTACAAAGTGCATTTATACTCAGTATGTCATTTGCCCCTCATGCTCCTCTTGTGTTGAAGAAAGAGTGAGAACCATAATCCCATTCTACAGAGGGAGAAACTGAGACTCAGAGGGGCAGTTGCAGGGTGCCTGAGATCCCCCACGACGACATGTGGAACATCACACATCCTCGTACATGCGGGAGCCACGGCCTGAGCCCAGACCGGTGACTTCAAATCCAACTCTCCGATCTAGGCTCAAGAAGGAGAGGGTCTAGCATCTGTGCAAGGCTCACGTGCAAATATCGAGGCTCATAGCCTCATATTTCACTAAGTTAAAAAACAGAACTTTTCGTGTTTTTTATTACAAAAAATAATTTGTAATTCTGCTGAAGGGAATTTAGAAAATGTAAATGAGCAAGATACAAAAAGTAAACCCATATCCCACCACCTAGAAATAACCACTGGTAACACGTCAGTGCGTTTCACTTTGGTCACTGGGTCTGCTTGGGGGTTGAGTTAGGAGTGGTGCCGAGGGAGGGAGAGCTCAGCGAAGGGACGGGGAGGAAACAGGCAAGGAAACGGGCAAGTGAAAAAAGAATTTAGCTGGAAGTAAAAAATAACAGATCTTGGCCAAATGATGTCAAATCTCAAAGCAGAGGTACCAAGAAGGGGGGAAATGGGTGCCCACATCACGGCTCTGCTTTTCTTTTAGGACTCAAGACTGCAGACTTTGGGGCCCTGGTGGTGCAGAGTAAGGCTGCTCCCCGGTTCCCGAGTGACGAGGGCGTCAGTGCACTCGTGCCCGGCCCCCGGCCCCTGCCTGAGCCTGAGCCCCTGCCAACCCCCTCGCCGCACCCCCAGTGCTCTTCCACCATCTGGTCTGGGTTCCGCCGGCAGCTGCCCTAACGAATGCAAGTCTCTTACCTCACGGGGGGCAATGGATATGGCTGCTTCTTCTCCAAGCATGGCTGTGTAGTAGGCCAGATTCTGGCTCATCACCTCATCGTTGGGGAAGAAGAGGAGATAGGTCTTGGCACATTCGACAGCCTGTGTATAATTCCCAACTGCAAAACCAAAAGGAAATGGCTGAGAAGAGAGGGTCCAATCCTGGGCGCCAGGAACCGCTGGTCTCGAGGCTCAGCACAGCCCGAGTGATACACGGGTGTCATCGCGGCCCTGCGACCTACCACAGCCACCTGAGCTGAGGGAGAAGTTCTAGAAGAGTGAGAAGGATAGAAGTTACACGGACACAGAACGCATGTAAGGGGGTCAGGGTCCTCAGGCCTGCCTGCTCCTGGATGCCCACGTCTTGACGACTTCACAAGTGGGTTAAGCGCCGGCCTCCTACTAGACCCATTTCAGGAGGGGTCCCCTCTCCCTACCTCGGTTTCCCTGCAGATTTTCAGGACACGGGGACACTACAATAGCAAGTGGACCTTCCACAGAGCAAGCAGAGCTCACTCGTATGTGTCATCTCCTCAACTCAACAACACCTCACGTTCTCGAACATGCGGTGATGCTTAGCACACAGCTAAGGGCCTTAGCTTGGAAAGGGCCACACCTTGGAAAGGGCCTGCCGACTTGCTGTCGGTTTGGGTGCTGGCAGTCCCCCGCCCTAGCATCAGTGCTATCCTAGGACGAAGCGCTGGAAAATGTCCCGAAAGCTGGTTTAAACGGTAGCACACCCTTGCCTTTGCTCTCACTGAACTCGGATGCAGAGTCAGATTATCAATGTTCTAGAAGGGACGAAACAGGGGTCCTAGGTCTCCTAGGTCTCCAGCTCTTTGGGCTGCTGGCGTCGGCTGCTGGGGCCAGTGGCTTGTCACAAAGCAGGCAGGCGTCACCTGGCACCATGCCTCCCAGAGTCCCAGGTCCCAGTGGGAAGCCGAACACGCTGATACGCACAGTGCCCATCATCCCTGCCTCCCTTGCTTTCGGCTTCCTGCTGAAAAGCGGCCAAAAGGGAAGAAAGTAGGCCTTACTGTTGTAGTAGGCGAACTGCAGATAATTATAATGTGATGGGAGGAAGTCTTCAAAGGGCTTCTCTCGACTTGGGTGGGAAGCCAGGTCTGTGACACAGTTCTGCTTACAGCCGAGGACCTGGATGTAATGATCTGAAGGGAAGCAAAGACCAGGAATAACCATCAGGTCGATCTTCAGGACGCGAGTTCTGGGGGAAGGGGACAAATTCAAGTGCAAGGAATGTTCGGTCCCATTCCCAGATGTACTAAATTTAGGTTTGAGGCGGAAGAGGCCAGAGCAGCCGGGTACTGTCTGCACGTGGCCCTGGGAGCCAGGCCAGGTGGTCGAGGGCAGGTGAGGGCAGGTGCGGGCAGGTGCAGAGGGGGCCGGGGGGAGGTGGGGGTGTGGGTAGGAAGACTCGTGGGACCGGCTCAAGGCCGTGCACCTGCGATGGCCTGGAAGAGGTCGGCGTTGTACTCCAGGTAGTTGTAGCCGTCGTAGTCGTAGGGTCCCTCGCATAGGGCGCGGCACTCCGCGTTGGCCACCAAGTACTCCCGCAGCGCCGCCTCCAGGTGGGCCACGGCTTTGTGCGGCTGCTCCTCCGAGTACAGCCGTACTCCCAGCCGGAACTCGTGCTACTGGGAGGAAGGGGGACTCAGCTGCAGGCGTGCACACAGCCCCGGCCCTCGCTCCCCTGCCACCTGCACGGGCGTCCTCCCTGCCTGTCTTGGGTTAGGGACGGAAAGGGGTGACTGCTGCCTAGTGAAGGCCTTCCGTAAATGGTCTCCACAGGTTTCTCTGGAAACGCAAAAGCCTTAAACTCAATCTAGATAGAAGTTACACGGGAGCTCATTGTCATTTTCTTGCACTTCTGTAGGGATAAGAGTGTTCAAAATAAAAGTCTAATTAAAAATAGAACTCTCAGATGCTAGAATGAGGTCTGTGCTGATGGGAGCAATCCCTTCAGCATGAGGGGGAATTAGGGTTGCAGCTGATTACAGAATGGGTTTTGCTATCTGGGGGACACAGCCTCCATCCTTGAGAACGATAACCATTTCTGTTTGTCACAGAATCACTAAAAAAAAATGCTGTGTGTGACTGTATAATGCACTAGATGTACACAATTACTTTTTTTTAAGTAGTCTCCATCTCCATCATGGAGCCCAATAGGGGCCTGAACTCAGGACCCTGAGGCCAAGACCTGAGCTGAGATCAAGAGCTGGAAACTTAACGGACTGAACCACCCAGGCGTCCTTACATAATTCACTTTTAAAAGTCCTTTCGATATTGTTTGTTTCTAATATCTCTACTTCTTTTTAAAAAATATTTATTTATTTGACAGAGAGAGAGAGCGAGAGAGGGAACACAAGCAGGGGGAGCAGGAGAGGGAGAAGTAGGCCTCCCGCAGAGCAAGGAGCCCGATGCGGGTCCCAGGACTCTGGGACCATGGCCCGAGCCGAAGGCAGATGCTTTATGACTGAGCCACCCAGGCGCCCCTAATATCTCTATTTCTAAACTATTAAAACTTATGAGAACATAAGCTCTTTATAAAATGCTATGTCATCACAGACAATATCTCTCCTGGGACACAGACTTCTGCTAAACAAAGAATAAGAACATTCAGGAATGCTGTACCACTGACGGTAGTGAAAGCGAAAACCTACACAGTACATTAATACGATTATGCATAAAGTGGGCTATCATGTAGCCATTAAAAATTGTATCTTCAGGGGAGCCTGGCTCAGTCGTTAAGTGTCTGCCTTCGACTCAGGTCATGGTCCCAGGGTCCTGGGATCGAGCCCCGTGTCGGGCTCCCTGCTCTGAGGGATGCCTGCTTCTCCCTTCCCGCTCCCACTGCTTGTGTTCCCTCTCCCGCTGTCTCTCTCTCTGTCAAATAAATAAAGAAAATCTTTTTAAAAAATTGTATTTTCAAAGAAAATCTGAATGTATGAGACAAGGCTCATGATATAGTATTGGTTCAGAAAGTATGATGAAAAATACATATCCAATATGACACCAAATTATGGGGGAACATTAAATCTAGAAGAGTTTTAAAAATAGGCCAAAATAGGGGCACCTGAGTGGCTCAGTTGATTAATCCTCTGCCTTCGGCTCATGTCATGATCCCGGGGTCCTGGGATCGAGCCCTGCATCGGGCTCCTTGCTCAGTGGGGAGCCTGCTTCTCCCTCTGTCTAAGTCTCCCTCTCTCTCTCTCTGACAAATAAATAAAATCTTTTAAAAAATTGGCCAAAATATGAACTACTGGTTTTCTTAAGGCAGCAGCATTATAGATGAGTATTTTCTGCTTTCTGCTTATTTGCACTTTTCTATAGTGTTGTACAATGAATGTCTACTACTTCTGTAATCAGAAAACAAGCCTAGTAAATATCACTTGAATAAAAAGAGAGAATTGGGGCGGGGGGGACAAAGTTTTTTCACCATATGGGGTTTGGCCTCAAGATCCTTGAAGTCTGCTTCCTTCACTCCAGACATGGTTTGGTAATAGTCTAGGTTCTGGCGCATCTCTATGTGTTCAGGATTGGCCACGAAGAAGGTGTGTGCTGCTGCCACGGCTTTCTCCAACTTGTTGATCTAAGAATAAGGCACAAGAACATAAGCCTCACCTCCAAACCCTGCAGGTTTGTGTCCAAATGCGCAGTCGGTAGTAAACAGGAAATCCCAGGCTTCCTGAGCTTCCCCCTCCCCAGTTTGCTCTAGACCTTGCCAGCCCCAGAAAACACACCTATTGCAGGAAACTACATACCAGAAATCAGGAGCACAGGGCCCTGGGCAGAATTTCAGCCATTTCCCAAATCAAGCTTAGTAATTCCCCAAATCATAGAAGGTAAACCTTCAACAGTGTAAATGTTCTATTTTTAAACAAAGGTCATATTGTTGGGGGGAATGCTATGGAAGACTGACTGCCCAATATATTCTCAAGGTTCAGAAGTGGCAACTGAACTGAAAAAAGTCTAAGGCTTCAAGAATTTAGTAGTAGGGAGGAAAGAACAGTTAGCGATTAGACTGCGCCTAAGGATTTCCCTAGGAGATACTTTTTTTTTTTTGGCATAAAATATCAAGTGTTTTTGACACATTCAAGGAAAAGATGGATGGGTGACAGAAAAATCCTAAGGTCTTATACAAAATCAGGGTACGACATCTTCTGATTCAAAGCCCAGGGCTCATGAGGTTAAAACAAGAGGTTATATTTGCAATGATGTGGATGGAACTCTACAGAGGTATCATGCTAAGCAAAATAACTCAATCAAAGAAAGATAACTATCACACAATCTCGCTGATATGAGGAATTAGAGAAACAAGACAGGATCCTAGGGGAAGGGAGAGAAAAATGAAACAAGATGAAACCAGAGACGGAGACAAACCATAAGAGACTCTTAATCTCAGGAAATAAACTGAGGGTTGCTGGAGGGATTGGGTGGCCGGGTGATGGACACTGGGGAGGGGATATGCTACGGTGAGTGCTGTGAATTGTGTATGACTGATAAATCACAGACCTGTACCCCTGGGACAAATAATACATTAAATGTTAATAAAAAAGAAAAAAGAAAAAAACCAAAAAACCCACAAGTGGCTATGAAATCTGAGGAGAAAAAAATGTGCCACATGCCACAATAATGCCCTCAGCAATGGACTCCAGTATATCAATGTTACACGGGTTCTTCTGAAGAAGCCAAAATAAATCACTGATGATCTAATGATTAACACGGGCTTAAGTGTCAGAGAGACCTGTGACAAAGCTAGGTTTGATTAGTCACTTGCTGGGGCTTTAGATACTTAAAGTTTACTCTCTAAACTGAGTTCCCTAATCTGCCATCTGGAGCTAAAGCCACTCATTGCCTCACAGGCTTGCTGGTAATGTTCAAACGAGGAGGAAGACATGAGGCTTCTAACACCTGGTGCTGGGCACATACAAGTGTGCACTGAATCTTAGCGGGTATTACTAATACGCTAAGAATTTTTTCCTTTTCCCTTTTCCATCAGTACTAGTAAATGCATGCTAAACAAGGACCCAGCCCTCGCTCTGAGCCTAGAATAGCTAGGGTCAAATCCTAGAATCCCCATCTCTGTACCTGTTTTGTTAACTGTACAATGAGAAATTCTTACAAGTCTGTCCCTTTCATGAATTTATTCTCCTGCCCTTATCTTTGTGCATTGCTCATGCATTTCCCTGTTCTCTCCCACCTTCTCTGCACCCCAGTCCTTCTTTACTCCCTAAGCACCGAGGTGCCTAATTTCCTTCTCTCAAATGGACAACCAGCTCATCTCTTAATGGTTAGCCCTGCCGGCACTTTCTCCTTCTCCTTCTCCCAAGGCTTATTCCACGTTCCAGAATTAGCATTCGAAAAGCTGACTCTGACACTGGCTCCTGAGGCCTGCAGAACTCTCTTCGCAGTCTGGCCTCACTCTATCTGGAATGGCCATCCTTCCTCTCCTCTAGTGATACTTGGGACCGATTTCAATTGTCCCCTCTTCTTTCAGTCTCCCTTGTTTCTCTGAGATGAAGCTAGATCCTCCCTCCTTTGTGCTCCCACAGCCCTATGTACACACCCTTTTAAGAGCCTTTTCTATAGTGATTCTTACTAGGGAAGCGATATAAAACCAACATAACCAACAACATAAAGTCAAGTACTTTAATGACTGTACAAGAACTGGAATGTAGCAGGTACTCAGGAAACGTTAGTCAATGAAGCTGAGAGAGTGACTATTAAGTGACATGACCAAAGAAATGACCCACGTGTTATCGCCTCAAATACAGTACATTTCCCAGTAACAAGGAGGAATGGAAGCAAACTGTGTAAGCAAAATGCTTGTGCAGAGGTGGAAGTCTGTGGTCCCCACGGTTCCCTAAGTCCCTCTGGATGTAACAATATGCCACACAGCTCCTTCTTCCTTTTCCTCCGGTAAAATGGGGCTAATAATAGCACTTACCTTACAGGACATTGACAGGAGCTGGGCAAATAAATCAATGAACACAAAGTACTTGAAACAGTGCCTAGAAGTATGTGCTGGCTATCATCACCATCATCATCGTCATCATCATGCAAGCCGGGGGCACTCCAAATCCATGTACGGACTTGGACTTAAGCCATTCTGGAATTCCAAAAAATACTCATTTTCTTTGAAGACCTGACAATAGCTGGAGGGTCCCACTACAGGGAGTGGCTAGACAGCCCCTACTGGCGACGTGGCAACCTCACGTCCTGAAAGAGAGCTGCTGGACTCCGGCAGCAGGAAAAGCATCACTGAACAGCGAACCAGAAGGAAGATACTGTAGAAAGGTCTTAGTTTCTCACTCGGGCACTTACAACGACATCTGGAGAGACCCAAGATGCCGCTCTAGTTACCTCTAGGAGGCCTCCCGGGGAACACAAGGCCAAGTTTTGCTTGGTCTGTGCCTTAACCCCAAACTGGATATTTGGGGTTACCATCTGCCTATGCGAACCCAGTGAAGCAGGTCTCCCGGCAGCGTCCCTGTTTTCCCTGGGTCCAAGGAGAGGTCTCCGGCCAGGAGGCTACCCTCCCTCTCCGGGGACACTTCCCCGGCCCCCCAAGTTCGCCCAGGTCATCTGCAACTGCGCCCAGAAGGATCCCTGCCGCCCAGGCACCGCCAGGTCTGCACCTTGAAGTAGGCGACCTGCAGGTAGTTGTAGGGGCTCCGCTTGCGGAACTCCAGCTCCAGCTCCTCGCTGAGCGAGTGGGAGGCCGGCGGCCCGAGGCAGCGGCGCAGGCAGGCGGCGCGGCGCAGCAGGCCTCCAAAGAAGCGCAGGTCGTGCAGGGCGTTGGCGCCCGAGGACTGCGCCAGGCTCGGGGACGAGTCGGGGTCCAGCTCCCACGGGAGGTCGGCGGCACAGCGGGTGCGGCAGCGCAGGCGGAGGGCGCGCAGGGCGGCCCGCGAGCGCAGCGCCCGCTCCATGCTCAGTACCACCCCCGGCCAGTCCCCGCGCGCGTAGGCCGCCGTCCCCTCGGCGAAGAGCAGGTCAGGCGCCGCCATGTCCCATCCGACCTCGGACTCGACCTCGGCCCGGGAGGCGGCGGCGGCGACGGCCAGCAGCGCGGTCAGCAGCCTCAAAACGCGTGCAGCCATTGCTTCCTCTGACCTAACGGGACCGCCAGCCACCAGCCACGGAGGCCGGAGTCCCACCCCCGAGGAGTCCCGCCTACACCGCCGTGTCCCGCCCACCCCGCCGCGTCCCGCCCCTGAGTGGAGCCCCGCCCCCCCAAGCCAGGCAGCGCATGCCCAGGAAGCTTGCACCGCCTTTTTGGCTTTCCACGAGCCTGGACCCCGCCCCTCAGCGGAGCTCTGTGAGAGAGCCGGGGCCCCGCCCCCGGGCTCAGGCGGCGCTCCTCGCGGTACTGTCCAATGGCCGGTGAACACGGAAGCTCCGCCCATGGGCCTTTGTGCGCATGCTCTTCCGCCTCCTGACGCGAGGGTGGTGAGGGAGGTTTCAGGTGTTGTCATGGAAGGTGCTGCAAAGCTGGAGGAGGTCCCCGAAAACCAAAGCGTTCAGCCGGCGACAGGTCGGGGAGGTACGCAGGGCGGGAGTCCGGCCGGGGAAAGAAGCCCTCACGGAGCAGCTAGTCTCCGGGGCTGCGCGGGAGGCCGAGGGCTGGCGCTCACGGGCTGTGTTCCTGGGTATGTGTCGCAGGAGCCCTGGTGGAGCGCACCGCGACCCCCGGCGGCCTGGCCCTGGTGAGCCCCTACCACACCCACCGGGTCGGGGACCCCTTAGACCTCGTGGCGCTCGCAGAGCAGGTGCAGAAGGTGAGGAAGTGCGGCGGGGGAAGTAAATTACCATCTTCGTTCACGTTTGGCCCGGGGTCTTAGGACTGGGACCTCAACAACCACCTAGGGTGGGGTAGCATTTCTTTTGTCTGCATTTTACAACACGGGAAAACTGATTGTCCTTGACTCAAACTCTGATCTTCTGAGACCAAAGTCTCCTTCGGCTGCAGTATGAGTGCTTATCATCTCCTGTGGCGGGAAGTTTTGCACGCACTTTCAATATTCAGTATTTCATTTGGGCCCTAGGACAGCCCTGTAAGGTTGGCAGTACATAGGATCTTCTTCCCATTTTACAGGTGAGGAAAAGTTTCCGTCGAAGTTTCAGCATCACTCTAATGCAGATTCTGCAGGGATGCATAGTCCACTTACTTTAAACTGCCTCCCATAAAATCTTTATCTGTGACCTGAATGCTTTTAGAACTTAACATCTTCTAGAAGGACAAGGACTTTTAAGTTTTGTGCTGTGCTGTCAATCACTGGACATAACATTCCCAAAAATGTGAAATAACGGGAAAAGCATTGGAAGTTTGGACACATGAGTGTTTTTTTTGTTTTTTTTTTTTTAAGATTTATTTATTTGACAGAGAGAGAGAGATCACAAGTAGGCAGAGAGGCAGGCAGAGACAGAGGAGGAAGCAGGCTCCCTGCTGAGCAGAGAGCCCCATGCGGGGCTTGATCCCAGGACCCTGAAATAAGGACCTGAGCCGAAGGCAGAAACTTTAACCCACTGAGCCACCCAGGTGCCCCTTGGACACGTGAGTGTTAATCCCACTTCTGACTTTTTCTTTTTTTTAAGTAGGCTCCACACCTAGTGTGGAGCCCAGTGCAGCTTGAACCCCCCACGGTGAGATCAAGACCTGAGCTGAGATCCAGTCTTTCTCTTAACCAGCTGAGCCACCCAGGCGCTCTCCCGCCTTTTGATATTAACTTGGCGTGTGACTTGAGACAAATTAATTTTTTCTGGGCTTCACCTTCTTTTTAAAGATTTATTTATTTGAGAGAGAGGGAGAGAATCTTCCAGTAGAATCCCTGCTGAGCGCATTGTGGGTCCCAGGACCCCGAGATCATGACCTGAGCCAGAATCAAGCATCTCGTGCTAACCTACTGAGTCACCCAGGCGCCCCTTAACTTCTGTTTCTTTATCTATAAAATACAAGGTTTCAGCTAGGAAAGCTTCTAGAGCCAAAACTGTGAAAAAACAAATTCCATCTAATTTTTGTCAAGACGTTTAGTTGTAGAACCCTCTTTAGGTCCTACAACTATATGGAGATACAGGCCTGCTTCTTTAATGCTTTTGATATCCCTTCATCCTTGTATGCACTGTTGCATTTGGCCTTGGTTATATTCAAAGATCTTTATTTTGCTTAAAAATATTTAATTACTATGTGCTCAAATTCCATCCCTTATACATCTCTGTACTTCAGGGGATTTGTTTTTTAAGATTTATTTATCTATTTTAGAGAGGCAGAGCTCGCGAGAGAGCACACATGCACAAGCGAGAAGGGCAGAAGGAGAAGGAGAGAGAGACTCTCAAGCGGACTATCCATGCTGAGCCTGGAGCCCAGCGAAGGGCTCAATCTCATGACCCTGAGATCACAATGTCAGCTGAAACCAAGTCACCCAGGCACCTCCTGGGTTTTGTTTTTGTTTTTGCTTTTTTAATGAAGACATACTCAAATGCTTAGGAAAGTCCTTTGATTCAAACTTCTCTTATCTATAGAAGTGGGGAGCAAAGTATAACTTTTATGGGTCAGGAGAATTTCATGTGTCTGTTTAATCGGATCACTTATTGGGAGGGAGGCAACCAGGCCCAAAGCTTAGGCAAACATTTTCATAGGTTACCGAGTGACCATCATGTTTATTACAGTACCCTGAAACACAGGCGGAACACTGTTTTTGCCCTACAGCGTATAATCTAGTGAAATATAGATATGCATTATTCTGCTGCCTCCTTTTTTCCAATATTATCGATATTGAGCAGTTGAAATAAAACACTAGAGACAAACGGGTTGAGTCAAGCATGTTTACTGTCTCTGTCCTGAAATGTACTTTCTAGCAGGACTGACTGCTGATACACCATTTCAGTATTAATGTGTATTCAGAAAACTCAAGAGGTCTGATATTAAGGCATGAGATTTGGAATCAGACTCATCTGAGTTCTGATCTTCAACTGCCATTTTTTAGCTGTGAAGCCTTGGACAGGTTGCTTCACCTCTCTGAGTATAATTCCTAAAATGAGACTGAAGCTAGCTCCAACTTCATTAGGTGTTATAAAAACTAAATGAGATAATTTTTGTGAAGGGCCTCAGGGTGATTGGGGCCAGAGTTTGTGTTGAGTAATTATCAGTACGTTTCTCCTCATTTCTGTTTGAATTAGGCTCTTTTGTTTGCAGGGAAGAGATTTGCTGCTACCACCATAAAAAAAAGACTAATAATGAGGCCACTGCACTCCTAACCTAGAACTGTCTTAGTTCTAAAAACCACCTACTTTCTCGACTTGGCCATAAGGTGTCTCATTGTCCTTGGAACAAAATGCGGCACTTTCACCCTGGGCCATAAGGCCTTGCGTGATCTGGTCCTCACCCCTTTTTTTACATCACCCTCACTAGCTACTCTTCAGACACATCACTTTTGTGCCTGGCTGGCCTTTTCATTTTGTTCAGACCTAAATTAAATGTCACATCCTTGGTGAGGCCTTGTCTGTAGAAGGCTCTACCCCACCCCATCCAAATGACAGTATTATTAAATTGAATTTGCCTCCAGGCTACACATATTTTCCAATCCCTACAGTCCTCATCACTCCCTATTATGAAACCAGTTACTTCACTCTTTACCTTTGATCTCCTTCTACCACATAATCACGGTTATTTCCTTCATAATAGTGCATCATTATTCTGAGTCCATATAATATTAGCTCTAATTATCTTTCTTGTTCGTGTCTGTATTACTCACCAGAGCTGTGCTGTTCATTATGGTAGCTTCTAGCCACATATGGTTGTTGAGCACTTGGAATGTGTGGTCAGTGTAGCTGAGAAACGGAATTTTAAATTTTACGTAATTTTAACTAATTTGCATTTTAAAACCTGTTAATTGATTCAGTTATTGGACACTCTTACGTATATTTGGAACAAGCTGAGTATGTGAATTGACTCTTTTAACTATAATTTTATACAGATTGAGGATTTCTAATCAAAATTTGGCATCCCACTTGATAGTATGGGGTATAAAAAATATACTTAGTATGAAATATAAAATGTCTCATTAAAATTGTTTTATACTGGTTACATGTTGGAATGATAATGTTTTTTGACATATTGGGTTAAATAAAATATTAGAATTAATTTTACTTATTTTTACTTTTAACAAACTGCTAGAAAATTAAAAATTACGTATGTTACTTGATTCATATTCTAAAGGCCAGTGTATTAGGCTGTAATCTTGTCAGAGGTGGGACCTCTTTCTCTGATTTGCCAGTGCGTCCAGGGCCTGGCTTGCTGTCTGACACGGTGGTTGCTCAATCTGTAATTGTGGAACAGATAAATGATTGACCCTGTTTATTCAGTTGTTTGTGTTTTCACATGATACTGCCTTATACCGGACTTTTACCTTGAGCATCCTTAACCAACCAGCAAATTCTCCTGATATTTTTTAGTTCGAGTTTAACATCCTAATTTCTTCTCCTTAGTGTACCCTGGACATTAATCAGCTTTTTTTACAAGTAAACTGGAAGTCTTTGGCCAATTTCTGATGCTTAAGTGATAATTGTCCCAGTCCATGAATTGGTCACACCTGTCTCTGGCTTTGAAAATTATTTATTTTAAGCAATTTCCGTTGCCTTCAGTTGCATTTCCTAGCACATAACAGGAGGTCTCCTGTGTACATTGTAACTTTGTTTCAGGTCTACATCCTAGTGCTGTCTTTAAAAATACGTTTGAAATCAGGTGCCTGGGTGGCTCAGTGGATTAAGCCTCTGCCTTTGGCTCAGGTCATGGTGTCCGGGTACTGGTATCGAGCCCCGCATTAGGCTCTCTGCTCAGCAGGGAGCCTGCTTCCCCCTCTCTGCCTACTTGTGATCTCTCTCTCTGTCAAATAAATAAACAAAATTTTTAAAAAAGATACATTTGAAGTAACAATTAGGAGTACAGATACAAGTTAAAATAGAACTAGGTTTGATGTAAATAATTCAGTCAAGGTAATGGTCAGATTAATAGGTAGTTTCTGTATATAGATTCCTACGTAAGTGGTGATAAGATCCATATCAAGTATCTTTGGATTTTTATTGTAAGACCTGTCCCTGATTCCAGAAATACTTAAACATGAGAACATAGATGGAGCTTGAGGAATGAGTGGGTTTAATCAGGCAAAGAGAAAGGAGGAGAATATGTTATACGTATTCAGTGTATTTGGTGGTACGAGAGAGTAGGACATGGAGGAGGTCTCAAGTGCAGTGTGACTAGAATATAGAGTGAAGAAGGGAGAAAGCTATGGGACATAGAAGAGAAGGAGGACCTACTTCTTTGGTGTTGGGCCGTGTCGGGGGAGACTTCTCATAAGCCGTGCTGTTTGGGCTGGGTGGGTGATGAAGGAGAGGAGTGGGAGCTCATGGGGTAATGCGGGGGACAGGAAGAATACTTTAGGCATAAGCGAAGATGTTGAGATAACTCTTCACACTGGGCTCTAAAAAGAACATTGTAGAAGTCTCATCCTTTCTCCACCCACCCTTTGCTTTTGTCTCACCTTTAGGCCGATGAATTCATCCGAGCAAATGCCACCAACAAACTGACGGTCATAGCTGAGCAAATCCAACATTTACAAGAACAAGCCAGGAAGGTAAGTAACAGCTTTTAAGCAGGCATTTATTTTCTTCATTTAATTCACAGGATTAACTGATCTTACATATAATCATTTAACTTATTTGTCTTCTGTACCTTCTAGAAATACAGAAGTGTTGAGTGAAATAGAATAGGCTCAAGAGGTTATGTACAAGATAAGCTTTTCGGGGGCGTCTGGGTGGCTCAGTGCGTTAAAGCCTCTGCCTTCAGCTCAGGTCATGATCTCAGGGTCCTAGGATCGAGCCCCACATCGGGCTCTTTGCTCAGAGGGGAGCCTGCTTCCCCCCTCTGTCTCTGCCTGCCTCTCTGCCTACTTGTGATCTTTCTCTCTCTCAAATAAATGAATAAAATCTTAAAACAACAACAACAAAAACGAGATAAGCTTTTTCACTAGGAGACAATTTCAATGAGGTAAAGCATTTTGAGGGGGAAAATAGGTTCTCAGTTATAAAAGAAATGTACTGACTGCAGAAAAACAGGAAAGAAATTTAAAAACCATTCACAGCCAGTCATGTTCGACATTTTGACGTTAATTCTTTTAAAGGCATTTTTATAGTTTAGTAGCAGTCTTAACTTTTGTGTCTTCAGAACCATCTGAATCCTAGTAGAGACTAATTGCTATGGGGGAGCAATTCCTAAGCATTGAGCAAATTCCAGATTTTAACTGGGATAATCACTAAGTGTGAGTGCCTGTTACATCTGATACTTAACTTTTCACATCTCTGCGGTTCTCAGGTATTGGAAGATGCTCACAGAGACGCTGACTTACACCACATAGCTTGTAATATAGTAAAAAAACCTGGCAACATTTACTACCTTTATAAACGGGAGAGTGGTCAGCAGTATTTTTCTATTATTTCTCCAAAGGTAAGAGCATTTATTTTTTTACTGGTAGAAATGGCTGTAATTAAGAGAAACGAAATCTTGCCATTTGCAATGACATGGATGGGACTGGAGGGTATTATGCTAAGCAAAATAAGTCAGAGAAAGACAATTATCACATGATCTCTCTGATATGATGAATTTGAGAGGCAGGGCGGGGTGGGGGGGTTGTGGGGGGGGTGGGGGAGAGAAATGAAACAGGAAGGGATGGGGAGGGAGACAAACCAAACTCTTTAGGAGTTAAGAAACTCCTAAACTCACGAAACGAACTAAGGTGGCTGGGAGGTGAGGGGGGGCGGTTAGGGATAGGGTGGCGGGGTTGTGGACATTGGGGAGGGTATGTGCTATGGTGAGTGCTGTGAAATGTGTAAGCCTGACGATTCACAGACATGTACCCTGGGGCAAATAATACATTGTATGTTAATAAAAAAAAAGAAATGGCTGTAATTAGCTTTTGTTTATCACAATATTAATATATCATTATGAGGAATTTATCACTGTTGAAACACAGTAAGTACCCAGTGATATTTTATATTTCAAAGATGTTCTTTTAGGGGGTGCCTGGGTGGTTCAGTCATTAAGTGTCTGCCTTCGGCTCAGGTCATGATCCCAGGGTCCTGGGATCGAGCCCCGCATCGGGCTCCCTGCTCAGCGGGAAGCCTGCTTCTCCCTCTCCCACTCCCCCTGCTTGTGTTCCCTCTTTTGCTGTGTCTCTCTCTCTGTCAAATAAATAAAATCTTTAAAAAAATAAAAAAGATGTTCTTTTAGATAATAAGACAGTATTTAAGACAATTGATTAAATAAGTTGGGTTTGAATACTATTAAATTTTTTACTGAAGAATTCAGCTATTATTCTTTTTAAATGAATATGATACATCAAATTGAGGGCATAGGATGTTTCTTTTCTTCCTGCCTGTGAAAAAAATAAACCCTCTATTTGTTTTTTGTTTTTTTTACAGTAAATATTTTGAAACAAGTAATAATAAGATTCTTTTAAATTTGGATGAAATAAAGTACATTTTTATTTGACAATATATATATTCTCAACTTTGGAAAATATCAGGCAGTGTTTCTGTTTGTAAAAAAAATAACAGCTTCATCTTGCTAACTGGTGATGTTTCTGTTTGTTAAAAAAAAAAGCTTCATCTTGCTAACTGATGATTGGAATATATTGATAAATATCCAAAAGGATCACATGCCATATGAGTCTACATATTTATAAAATAATCTCAAAATTTTTCATTTGTGATATTGAAAGTTATATAAAAGTTCATGTTTTCCTGCCATGTTTATAACTGGATGGCATATACTTTTGAAACAAAATATATCCAGGCCAACCAGTAATGACCATTAATTTCCTAATAGGCAGAAATAAAATGAATTATTCAAGGATTTAAAAAAATGTTTATTTTTACACAAAAATCTACTCTGGTCTTTGAGAAAATGTAGGCATATAGGCATAGGGTTAGTAAATGTTTTCGAGAAAATTGGAGATGTTGTGAGCCCAGGCATGACTCCTAAAAAATATACACGAAAAATAAATTATTTCACAGTCATTATCTCTGTTAAGAGATGTATCTGATGTGTGATGCAATGAGGATGATTCTGACTGGTCTGAAGGGAAAAACCAAAAAAGAAATTCGTGGCATAAAATGGGGAAACGAACCCAATTTCTTTACCTCCTACCCTGATGAGAACTGACTCCTTTGCCTTCCTAGGAATGGGGGACGGGTTGTCCACATGATTTCCTTGGTGCCTACAAGCTACAGCATGACTTGTCCTGGACTCCGTACGAGGACATTGAGAAGCACGATGCCAAAATCAACACAGTGAACAAGTTGCTAAGCCAGCCAGCAGCTCTGCCTCCAAGCACTGAACCCACCTTCCAGGGACAGACTGAGAGTGGACACTCATAAATAGCTCTTGCGGCAAGGTCCTGTCACTTCCTTGTTGCCCTCATTCTCTGCCTCGATGGGAGGTGGCATGAGAAGTGAGGTATTGTGGGTGAATCATAAACTTCTTGAATAGACCCTGAGTGGGGCGCCTGGGCGGCTCAGTTGTTTAAGCAGTTAAGTATCTTGCCTTTGGCTTGGGTCATGAACCTGGGGTCCTGGGATCCAGCCGGGAGTCTGCCTCTCCCTCTGCCTCTCCCCGCACTCAGGCGTGCACTCATTCACTCTTGCGCACACTCTCGCTTTCACCTCTCCTCTCTCTCTCTCTCTCAAATAAAATTTAAAAAAGAAAAGAAAAGAGATCCTGTGCGAATATAAATGCTGTCATCGTTACTTCCAGTTAGGATGGTAATGAGTCCTGTCAGTCTCTTGGGATCCTCCCTGGGTCACAGGGACCCAGCCAGTCACTTTCAGAGTATTGACTACTTTCTTTCTCCGTTATCTCTGTCTGTTCTCCCACAAGTCAGAGCATTAGAAAAAGAAGAGTTTCAAAAAAAAAAAAAGAAAGAAAAAGAAGAGTTTCTTTCTCTCACATAAAGTTTGGTGAGGCATTTTCCAGAAAGAACTGTTTTTTTCATGTTTTTGTACCTGAAAGTATTTGAGATTGGGTTGAAGTTGAACATAGGAGGGAAAAAAGAGGCAAACCATGAGAGAGAGACTCTTAATTGTAAAGAACAAACTGAGCTAAATAAAATCTTTTTAAAAAAGGCGGGGGGCGGAGGGAAGCAAGACACCTGGGTGGCTCAGTGGGATAAGCCTCTGCCTTCAGCTCAGATCATGATCTCAGGGTCCTGGGATTGAGCCCTTTATTGGGCTCTCTGCTCAGCAGGGAGCCTGCTTCCCCCCACCCTGCCTGCCTACTTGTGATCTCTCTCTCTCTCTCTCTGTCAAATAAATAAATAAAATATTTTTAAAAAGGGGGGGGTGTGCATGGGTGTTCAATTGGTCAAGCATCTGCCTTCGACTCAGGTCGTGATTCCCGGGTCCTGGGATCAAACTCCCATCAGGCTCTTTGCTCAGCAGGAAGCTTCCTTCTCCCTCTGCCCACTGCTCTGCCTACTTGTGCTCTCTCTCTCTGTCAAATAAATAATTAAAATCTTTAAAAAAAAAAAAACAAACCAAAGTGAAGATTGCTGAGGGAGGTGGGGGAGATGGGCTAGATGGGCGATGGGTATTAAGGAGGGCACTTGTGATGAGCACTGGGTGTTGTACACAAGTGATCAATCTCTAAATTCTACTCCTGAAAGCAATATTGCACTATATGTTAACTAATTTAAAAAGAAACTTGAACCTAAAAGAAAAAAAAAAAGATTGGGTCGAGGCTAGTTAGAGTTAGTGCAGCTCCAGCACAGGATGGGGGCTAGGACCTGACAGGGTCACCCAGGTGATTCTTGGTCAGTCACTCATTTCACAGAGGGATGTTCTGAGGAGTCAGCTGCAAAAGCCAATATTGGGTATGGCCTTGGGGACACACACACACACACACACACACACGGTACAGTAGTTGATTCTGACCATAGAACGTTTCCGAGGTTTCCACAAGCTTCTGACCTGCGTGCTAATGACACATCTTGAGCAGGTGCTTATTAGTCGTCTGCTGCCGCACACATGACCAAAAGCGTGGTGGTTTAAACCAGCACATGTTTATGATTTCCTAGTTTCTCTGGGTCAGGAGCTGAGGCACACTTCCCTGGGCCCTCTGCTTCAGGGTTTTCACAGACCGCAATCCGATGATTGGCCAGGGCTGGGTTCTCATCGGAAGGCTGGAGAAGGATCTGTCTCCCAGCTCACTCCCCGTTGTTGGCCGAACTGCAGTTCCTCAAGGGTGCTGGACTGAGGTAGTTGACTCCGTTTACTAAGAGACTATTAACCCTGGACTGACTTCAGTTCCTTGGCCCACGGGTGTCCCTGACACGGCAACTTGATGAACACCGACAAGGACGAGTCTGCCAGCAGGACGGAAGTCCCAGTCTTGTGTAGCCTTCCTCACGGGAGGGACAGCTCGTCCTTGGGCTGTGTTCTGTCCGTTAGAGGCAAGTCATAAGCAAGCCCGCGCTCAAAGGACGGAATTACACAAGGGCAGGAATACCAGAAGGCGGAAATCACTGGGCAGATCTTGGAATCCCTGCCACAGTGCTCAGTTGAGGAAGAAAAAAATGTCCTGGGGAAAAGAGGCAGTATAACCAAGTGGCTACACATAGTAGTGTTCAAGTCACACATCTAGACTCCACTCTCAGCTCTGGCAGAATCACCTCCCCGACTGGCATCCCCGCTTCCTCCTGGATCCCTTCTCCAATCCGTTCTTCACACAGTCAGAATGCGCTTTTAAAAATACAAATCCCGGGGCGCCTGGGTGGCTCAGTCGTTAGGCGTCTGCCTTCGGCTCAGGTCATGATCCCAGGGTCCTGGAATCGAGCCCTGCATCGGGCTCCCCGCTCTGCGAGAAGCCTGCTTCTCCCGATACCATTCCCTCTGCTTGTGTTCCCTCTCTCGCTGTGTTTCTCTCTGTCAAATAAATAAAATCTTTAAAAAAAAAATGTTTGGGGCGCCTGGGTGGCTCAGCTGGTTAAGTGTCTGCCTTCCGCTCAGGTTATGATCCCAGGGTCCTGGGATCAAGTCCCACATCAGGCTCCCTGCTCAGCGGGGAGCCCACTTCTACCTCTCCCTCTGTTGCTCTCCCTGCTCGTGCTCTCTTGCTCTGTCAAATACATAAATAAAATTAAAAAAAAAATACAAATCCCCCCTCACTTGACATCCTCAGTGGAGCAAAAAAAAGGGGGTCCTGTGGTTCAGTAAAGTGCGCTTCCCGCACTGACCACCAGGTAGTGCCATTGCTCTTTGCTCTTCAGCCAATTACTAAAGTAAAGTCCCTGTCTCTCTCTTCGGTAAAGTCCCTTTGCGGCATTGCGAAGTGATTTTGGAGGTAGCATCTCAGAGTGGGGAACTAGGACCCACTATCTATAGACAGTAACCATTTTCCATTCACTCAACCATCTACCCATTCAACCATTTTATTTTATTTAAGATTTTATGTATTTATTTGACAAAGAGCACAAGCAAGGGGAGAGGGAGAAGCAGACTCCTCACCGAGCAGCGAGCCTGATGTGGGGCTCAATCCCAGGACCCTGGGACCACTACCTGAGCCAAAGCAGACGCTCAACCGACTGAGCCACCCAGGTGTCTCCCCTCCCCCAACCCCCTGCCCCATCCAACCATTTTTTAAGTATTAAGTACCTTCTAGGATCCAGGTTTTGGAGAATAACAAAGCTGAGCAAAACAGCACCGGTGTCTAAGGAGCTCTCAGCCTAGTGGGGGAGAAACCCAGCCAACAATTACAATGTGGGGTGAAAAAGGCTGCGATGGTGGCATCATGGGATATGCAACACCATGCAAGGGTACCTAACTCAGTTTGGAGAATTTGGGAAGACTTCTCAAAGAGTAGACCTTCGAAGAGTAGACGTGTTGAAAAACAAACAAGAGTTAGAGCTGGTTTGGAGACTCCAACTGTCCTCTATGGGACAGTTGTCTTTGGAGTTTGGAGTAGGGTTCATTTATTTGTGAGTGAAGAAAAGGATCTCCATTTAACAAGCCGTATTAACCAAACCAGTCCCAGCAGGCAGGGGTGAAGTAAGCCCTGGCTAGAAAACTCTTACTTCTAATAGCCAGGAGATAAGTAGTTGAAGAATGAGAGGAAAAGGGATTCCAGACAGGAAGCAATATGACACCTGGGGAATTGCAGCCAATTTAAAGTGAAGAATGCGGCCAGGGGCTGTGGGAGAAGGCTTAATTGAAAGATTTGGGGTGGGGAGTTGGTAATATTGGCCTTGTATAAGCCTCTTTTGGCATCAGAGGATGAGTGGGGGAAGATGAGTAGGAGCTTCCATCCCTGGTCTAGGTCAGCGATGATGGAGGTCTGAGCTAAGGGAGCAGTGATCAAATGAGAGGTACAATTTCATCAAGTGTAAGATTACTCTTCTTCCCCCACATTTTAACATCTCTGGAACTTCTAAGAGTCGGTGGCATGTCACAGTTTCAGTGGCAACATTTTTTTCTTTCTTAGAACTACAGAACGAAATGGTGTCTTACGTGTCCTACAGTGGTTGGCGTCTTGGCTAGATGAGATGCACAATAGATTGCATCTTGTTAACTAATAAGATGGCGGGGATGAGTGAGAAGAAAGACTCTCAGATAATGCTTGTATTTCTAGCTTGCATGCTGATATGGATGGTGGGGATCCACTCAACAAAATATTAGAGGGGGATACATCCCTGGTATTTCCCAGAATGATGAGCAATCTATATTTGCTTCACTAGCCCACAATGCTGGCCCTGTCCGGGGTCACTGGGTGTGAGTGGCAGCTGACTATGCCTCCCCTTTTGCACCCTAGCCGTCTGGAAGGAGGGTTCGCTGTGTCCTTACCTTCTCAAGTTACCTGTCAGTCCACAGGCATTGGGAATATTGGTGTTGTAATACAAAGATGACAAATACTGCTTAGTGAGCTTTTATTCTGTCAAGCATATCATTATCGGATTTAATTTTCACATAACCATCTATGAGGTATATAGTATCCCTGTTTTATTTTTTTAAGATTTTTTTTTATTTATTAGAGCATAAGAGAGAGAGAGCACGCAAGCGCAAGCAGTGGCTAAGAGTAGAGGAAGAGGGAGAAGTGGACTCCCCACAGAGCAGGGAGCCCGACGTGGGACTCGAACCCAGGACCCCGGGATCATGACCTGAGCCACCCAAGCACCAAGAGTATCTCTGTTTTAAAAAATCAGGAACATCCGCCTGAAGATTAAGCGACAGGCCCATGGTTATATAGATCAAACAGGTCTGTCTGGTTCAAGTCTGCCCATAACCAGTCCTAGGGGACCCCAACATAGCGGGGTAAGGAAGTTCAAACACAAAAGTGACAGTAAGATGTGCTTATGGGATGCTACTGGAGTCATTCACCTGGGTGTGTAGTGATGAGCATGTATATCAAGGTCCAGAGAAGTTAAGCAACTAACCCAAGGTCATACAACTCCTAAGCAGTGGAGCCCATGTTTCTGGCACTAACGCCTGTGCAAAACCCTCATGCACAAGGTGGGATTCAGCCCTTAAGGAGCTGGAGCTTGAGAGGAAGGAGCTACCAAGGGCCTGGAGTAAAGAAGCTTTCGATTCAGCGGACCACCCTCTACTCGAAAGCTTGTTTCTTCATTTTGATTTGGGATATTAGCATCTCCTGCTTTTTTTCCTACTTCGCTGACTACACCTTTTGATTCCTGGCACCTAGCTTTTGGATTGCTCTGGGGCCCGTTCCTTAGCCCTCTTTTCTTCTCCCTGTTAGGTGATCTAATCCATCCCCGGGGATCACACCCCCCCGCCCCCCCCTCCTGCTGGCTCACTAGCCTGCCTCCAGCCCGGGTTTCTCCCCAGCTTCACACAGCCTTGTCTATCAACGGCCCCACCTGACGTCATTACAGCCCTAACGTGTCCAAGCCTAAAGTCTTGAGTTCTGCCCCAGACGTGTCTCATCACCAGCCCCTCTCCTGCCGACTGCTGTCAGCACTGCCGTCAGCACCTAGCTCCCTCTGTTTTTTGAGGCCAGAAGTCTAAGTCATCCTCGATCGGGCGTGTTCTTCCCACACCAGTCCACCAGTCAGCAGGGCTTCTCAGCCGTCTTCAAAATATCATCCTAAATCTGACAGCTTCTCACCACCTCCACCCCGACCCCTCGGGCCAGACCACCGGTGGCTCTGGCCTGGACTAGTGCTCACCCTGCTTCACTCTAGCTCCACAGAGACTAGAGACAATGCTCCACAGAGCATCGTCCTTTACAAAGAGAATTCAGGTCATAACCCCACCCTTTAAAAATGACCCAAGAACTTCTCATTACACTTAGAAGAGAATCCAGGCCTCTTGCCAAGATTCTGTGTGAGCATTCTCCGAACTTGCCCTGTTCCTGATGACCTTGTCCTTTTAACAAATCAAGTCCATTTCTGCTTTGGAGGCTTTACATTTGCTGTTCCTGCCTAGAACATTGACGCCAAGATATTTGCGTGGTTTGTGGCTTCTCCCTCATTTAGGTCGCTGCTCACGTATCACTTCACCGATCACCTTGTCAGAAATACCAACCCCTCCCACGTCGAAGGGACTGCTCACCCTGCTTTGTTTTCCATCGCCCTTTTCATGAGCAGACATTGGTTGCCTTTCCTCCAGACTCGAGTGTAAATTCTTCGAGGACAGAAACAGTGTCTGTCTTGTCCACTGCTCTATCCCATGAAATAATGCTTGGCCCATAATAAGTACTCTAATAATGTATGAACGGATGGATGTCTGTGTCTATGTACTTATATCCTGCAAGGGATCTAAGTCAGTGTCATTAATAGAAATTAATTAATAGAAATATCGTGGGAGTCACACATACGATTTTAAATTTTTTTAGTAGCTTAAAAAATACAAACAGGTGGGCAGTCTGGGTGGCTCAGTCATTAAGCGTCTGCCTTTGGCTCAGGTCATGACCCCAGGGTCCTGGGATCAAGTTCCGAGTTGGGCTCCCTGCTCAGTGTGGAGCCTGCTTCTCCCTCTCCCACTCCCCCTGCTTGTGTTCCCTCTCTGGCTGTCTCTCTCTGTCAAATAAATAAATGAAATCTTTTAAAAAAATACAAACAGGTGAACTTAATAATATATTTTATGTCACCGGATATACCCTAAATGTTAACATTTCAACAAATAATACTAAAAAATTATTAGTGTATTATTTTACATATAAATACAAATCTATATATAATATATAGGATATTATATATAACAACATTTATATTAATTTTTTAAACTTTAAATAAAATTTTATTTATATATAATATATATGTGTGTGTGTATATATTTTGAATTAAGTATTCAAACGCTGGCATTTTTTTTTACACCTACAGCACATCTCAGTTCAGACTAGCCACATTTCAGGTGCCTGAGAGCCATGTGTGGCTAGTGGTGACCATATTAGCGCAAGTGAAGACAGTCTAACTTTACTGTTCTTGTTCTCTCCTTCCTTGTGAGATCCAGGACAGAAGGAAGCTAGAAACTTCTGACAGCTGGGACACGTGTCTTTTGTAGCTGCCCCTGCTTCCTCTCCGTCCTCTGAAGGAAGCCTTGGGGATGTCCAGGCTAACCGAGGCGTGACCGTGTCCTTAGAATAATGACAGTGATAATGATGGAGCTTCTGCTCAGTGCCGGCACTTCGCTGAGTTCACACAACAATCCCATTTTACAGATTAGGAAATAGGCTCAGGAAAGCCAAGTAACCTATTCAGATTTACACATCTGGTGGTGTTAGAGCAGCCACATGAACTTGATTAAGAGTTAAAGCCAGCATTAGAATTAGTATGCTGTAGTTTTTAACCTGCCACTAAAGGGTCCATGTGCCGTGGACAAATTAAGGTAAATAGAAAGGATAGAATGAAGCTTCCCTGACTCTTGTTGTTGTTGCCTCCATCCTCATTTTGTCTTTTATTTTCTCAGACCCCTTAGGTCTGAACGTTAGTGTCGGACTGTGTTCAGGTCTCGGCTCCACCAATTAGGAAAATCAACAAATCCTCCATTTCCTCTTCTGGAGAAAAGGAATGCTAATACTAATGTTGAGAGCACTTGAGAACATCCAGTAAGATGACCATGATGTCCTGTGAAGCACTGAGCACAGTCGCCACTCAGGACGCGGTCCTCTTTCCCCTCCAGGTTGCTAGGAGAAGCGAAGTGTCACTTGACCACCCAGCTTCACCCCTTGTCTTGCATATTCTCCTGCGGGGTCCCTGAAGCCATTGCTGCCCTAATGCTTTAAGGCATTAGGGCTGGTGGGAAGATGTGTGTCTGGGAACCTTCCCAATACTAACAAGCTTCTTTCTGTAGCACACTATTCATCCAGTTGCCAAATTGAAAACCCTCAGAGAGGCTCTGACCTTCTCCCTCTCATTTCTCTCCCACACCCTTGGGATGCTTTCACAACCGCTCCTAGTCGGGCTCCTTCCTCCCGGTCCCTTCTTTGCTGCCCAGCAATAGATCCTAGCTCGGGCCCTCCTCAACTCTCCTGCAGTTTTACAGAGCCTTCTTCCACACTAGCTGCCAGAATCATCTTTCTGAACCAACCTGACCATGCGGCTTCCCTACTTTAAATTACTTTCAGGACGAAGTGTCAATTACTCGGCTTGTCATTCGTCCGGCAAATACTGGAGTCGGAAGGGGTAAGTTACCATATGCCTAAGCAGTTCGTACAGGTGCAAAGATACAGCCTGAATCAGACAACCAAAGCCCTGCCCTGGGGGCCCTTCACAGTCTGGCCCCCAGCCACCCTTTACAGCCCTACTTTCCCCAAAGCCCTTCGAGCCCTCCTCCCGCACGCCCTGCACTCTGGGCTGTTCACCTCCCAAGCCTTCCCTTGCTGGCCAGGATGGAGAGACCAGTCCCCTCCTCCCCGATCCCTCCATTCCCCAACGCGCCCACAGGGTGGCTGGCCTAGGCTCCTCTGCAAATTGAAGCCCCCTCTTTCTGCCAACTAGAGCCCCCTGCCCCTCCCCTGCCTCTCGGGGATTATGAGCTAAGAGCCAGGGGTAAGAGGCTTGGGACCCGTGCGGCTCCTCCAGGCCCTGGCTGGCCTGCTCCACCGCACAGGAAGCGGGTTAAGAGTGCTGCCCTCACCCGACCCAGGAATGTCTGGTCCCCAGGTAGGCATCGGAGGCAGCGCACGTCCCTCCCCAGGGACCAAGCCCCCAGGGTTGGGAGGCGGGGGTAGGGGTGGAGCCGTCCTGGAGGCCAGCCTGGCTCCCTCTCTTCCGTCTTCTGGCGCCGGGTGGCGTCAGGGCTGGCGCAGTAGCCCGGTGGGACCGGGACAAGCCGGCGGAACCGCGGACGGGGAGGGGGCGTGGCTGTCTGTGGCGGGAGGTGGCCTGCGGGGCGGGGCTTGAGCGCACGTCTAAGTGGAGCGGCTGCGCCCCGCGTTCCAGCAGCTGCCCGAGCGCTCCGCCGAGCGCATGCGCACTCTAGTTTGCGCCCGGCTTCCCTTCCCCGCACGGGAGGCGCTCGGCGGCGGGGCCGTACCCCTCTCCTCTCTCTTGCTGCCCACGGTCCCCGCGGCCTGCTGTTCCTGCTGACTTCCCTGGCCTCGCTGCCCTCGGGGCTGGCTTCTCCCGTCTTCTTCCCGTTCTCCCCTCCACTCCCAACGACATCGGACCCAGACACCTCCTGGCCAACATCACTGCGACGATACAGGGTCACGTGGGCATATCCCCAACCGCGGCCTCCCTGCCCACTGCACCTCCAGTCACCGCCCTCTCTCCCTGGGATCCAGCCTCCTCATTGTGCTTTGGCACCGTTCTCCGCTTTGCCAGGAGCGCCCCCCGCTTCCTCCTTGGATGTTTCCCCTGCTGCCACAGCAGACTTAGTCTGGTCTTCCCTGGCGCACCGCAGCAAGGGGACGTCCCCTGTCCCACAGGAGCCTTGCCACACTGCCTTCATTTCCCTACACGAATCTGCCTCCCCTACCAGACTCCTTGCCTCTTGAGGATGCAGCCTAGCTTTTGTTCTCTCTGCCCCCAGAACGCAGTCCTGGCTCCGAGCGGGCATAGCACATGTATTTAAAAATGAGTAAATGGAAGACCGTAAGCTTGGGTAGATGCTGGGTGTGCTGAGGGTCTGGATGGTTTAGAGTTCATCCAAGAAGGCTTCTTGGAGGACAAACTGAACAGGCTCTGGCAGGGGAGAGTTGTGACCTGGTGCAGCAAGAGGATCTTGGGGGAGCACCAGAGTGACATCCTCTACTAACTTAACAATCATCGAACAACTTCTATTGTCAGGCCTCATGCTGGGCACAGGGGACTTCAGCCTGCGCTCAAGTTGCCTCCCCTGTAGTAGAGGAGGAAGACAGGATAGGCTGCGCCAATGCAAAGTGCCTGGGGTCACACGGTGAGCACACGGAGATGGGGCAGTGTAGAGGGGCGCCTGGCTCTGGGGGGGCGGTCAGGCTTCCCTGAGAACAGAGGGAGAGCCAGAGCAAGGGGCAGTGGAGAGAGGAGGCTGACAGCGGAGTCAGCCTCATGATAAGGGCTTGTACACGGAAGGAAGGAGATGGACTCCATCCTGGGCACCCGGGGAAGCCACAGACAGCTTGCACCAAGTAGGGGAGTGACATGCTCTAGTCCTGCCGGTCACTGCCCAGCAACGCCTCGGCTAGGACCCCCTCATCCGAGAAGCCTTCTCTAAGCCCCCTATCAGGCTGGATCCCCTCTTCTCTGCTCCCCTGGCAGCCTGTCCACCTCCCCTTCTCTGTGCATGGTTGAATACCTCTGCCTTCCAGAGCTCCTTGAGATATGAGACCAGGTCTTAATCTCCTCTGTGTCCCAAGCACCGGGCACTGATTCTTGCTCATGACCAGATGTTTGCTGAGTGAATGGATTGCTCCTTTTCTCTCTGGATTTCTAGAGCCCTTACTCTGAGGTCTACATCCTTTCACACCCAGGACCTGTGCAGTATGCTGAAAATGGCATTTCACTGGGAAAGAGGAGGCCAGACTCAGATCCTGGCTCCATCATTCCCTGGGACAAGTCACCTGACTCTCTTGAAAACTCAGTTTCCTCGCATGTAAGATGCATGAACACTCTGGGAGTCCCCATGTGCGTGCATGAGTCTGGTTTCCCTGGGTAGGCTGGACATGCCACGGAGGTTTTCCCCAGCACCTAGCTCCGTCTGTGTGTACGGGGAGTACAGTGCTCCGTTCTCTAGGTTGGTAGACAGCAGAGTGCAGAGCAGGG
>CM053606.1:28001133-28025179 GCA_028646535.1 Procyon lotor
AGCCAGCATTCTTCCTGTCTTAGGTTCGGAGGGGCCTTGACATGAAAGGGTCTCAGGAGTCCAGATGGCCTTGGTGAAGGAGACTGGCCTGGGGGAGCAGTGAGTCCCACGAGGCTGCCCCAATAAACTCCCAGTTCCAGACTCCCAGCCCAGCCCCTCCCAGCCTCTGACCTCTTGGCCAGATTTATGGGAAAGGACCCTTCTCTGTCTTCACTCTTTCCCAGACCAGAAGGGCTCGGGGCTAGACAAGGGTCGAGTGGAGGCAGAGGCTCAGCTTCCTCCCCGCTCAAATGACTGCGAATTAAATGAGGAAGCAGCCCTGATATGCAACCTCGGAACCTGCATATTTTATGGGGGTGGGGGAGGGGCAGGGATACTGTTTGTGGGTAGCATGCTGGCAGCAACCGGTGGGGCTTCTCTGTTCCAGAGAGCCCTGGGGCTCTTTCTCCCGAAGAGACTTTGAGTCACAAGCAGTCCGTGTGTTTGGGGCGTGTTTGGTCCTAGAGGAAGAGCGAGCCAGCTGGGCTGCTAGGGTGGGCAGCTCCAGCTGATTCCCCACAGCCCAAGGCGCTGAGAGGCGTGAGGGGCCCCCAGGGCAGGGCTGTTCCCTCAGGGGGAGGCTGAGGCTGCCCCGCAGGGCTGGCCAACCCAGCTCCTCCTGGGCCTCCTAGCCTACAAAGCTCCTCCTGCCCAGAGCTGTGCCCCAAGCCGAGGAAGCACTAGACTTGAGAACCCGGCAGTGGGATTGCCTTCTACTCACCTAGCGTGTGACTTGGAGTCAATGTCTCCGTTCTCTGAACTTCAGTTTTCGCATCCATAAAATCGGGACAACACCGTCTTTGGAGGTCGTCAGGACCAGGAGGGAGAACACAGTGGATGGTGCTCGTGAACAATCCACTGTGCTGTCCCCGTTCATTTCTTGTTTCTCACCTGTTCCCCTGTGCGAGCTGGGCCCGCTGGTTCTGGTTGGGGCCCGGCAGAACCGGGACCTTGGGGCACCCCGGCGGCATCCCTGTCCTGAGGGACTGAGGGGACTGACTCCACAGAGGTCTCTTCTATGCTTTCTACCCCTCAGGGAGCCTCTCACCCCCCTGGGCTATTCCTGGGGGGTGAGGGGGCTACCCCTTCCCAGGGTTCTTTTTTATTCCTCTGGGGCTCACCTACGACAAAAGGCTCATCTCTCAGAGATGTCCCCTGGGCTATCGGGGTACCAGGAGAGTCACCACGTGGGCTGGAGAGAGGTCTATAGGCAAGGGGTACAGACAGAGGGCGTGGAAACTGGTCTGCAGGCTCACTTGCTTGGCTGTTGCCCTTCCCTGAGACACTCGTCCTCAGCAGCTTTGTCTTTACCTCCTGGTCTCCTCCATCTGCCTCCTGTCTCTCTCACTGCGGTCAGTGAAACTGTGTTGGGAGGGTGCGGTTCTGAGATGAGGTCTGGCGAACAGGAGCTCCCTGGTCCCTGGGAGCCTCTTTTGGAACTCTTTGACCTTGGGAACCCCTTACCTTCTCCCCTGAGCCCCAGATCGGTGCACCAGTTTCTTCCTGACCAACAAGCAGAGCTGTCTCCGGATGAATGAATTTTCCTGGAAGGATGTTACCAATGCCTTGTCCCTGGCCAACCTGATCCTGGGGCTCTTCTCCATCTTCTGCAGCTTCTGCAAGTAGGTCCGGGGCCCAGGGAGCTCCTAGTCAGGAGCTGGAGCCAATGGCATGAGGGAAGGAGTGGGGAGCCTAGGGAGCCAGGCACTGAGACACAGGATCAACCAGGGGCAGGAGAAAGTGTAGTGGGTCAGGAGTCAAGGGGCCAAGATCCTAGGCTCAGTTCTACCACCAACCTGATATGTGGCTTTGGCTAGTCTTTGTTTCCCCACCTCTAAAACAAGGAGCTTGCCCTGTGATCTCTATAGTTCCTTCCGGCCATGGCAGTCTAGAATGGTCTTTACAAGAAAAATCAAGAGATTCTTTTCTGTATTATGTAAGATTCCTTACATAATCCTTGAGTAGGCGGGCTACCATTCAAAATTTTTGATTCTTGGGGCGCCTGGGTGGCTCAGTGGGTTAAAGCCTCTGCCTTCGGCTCAGGTCATGATCTCAGGGTCCTGGGATCGAGCCCCACATCGGGCTCTGTGCTCAGCGGGGAGCCTGCTTCTCCCTCTCTCTCTCTGCCTGCCTCTCTGTCTACTTGTGATCTCTCCCTCTGTCAAAAATAAATAAAATTAAAAAAAAAAAAAAATTTTTTTGATTCTTAAGTTTGAATCTATGATGTGGGCAATATTTACAATTAGCACTATTGTGGAAAATCTGAGACATGAATATGGGCCCCTACAAAGCAAAGCAAATTATATTTTATAAGCAAGTTTTATTTCTGTAAATTGAGTCATATTTCAATGCCTAGGCAAATGGGTTCTTTAAAGAGAAATCCTTTATAATGCAGATATCCTCCTCCTAACTGTTTGCTTCTCTATAACCATCAGCACATGACTTCTCTGGATCCATTTCTCATCCATAAAATAGGATGATCTTACCTGATGATATTTGAGCTCCCTTCCAGTTTGAAAATTTTATGATTCTCTAAGTCTGGATTTGTGGAGTCTTATAAAGTAGGACATACTTGCAACAGAAAATATCTTCTTAGTTCAGTCTAATCTTCTGGGAACATAGTTTGTTTGCTTTTTTTTTTTAAGATTTTTTTTTTTTTTATTTACTTGCCAGAGAGAGAGAGAGCACAAGCAGGCAGAGTGGCAGGCAGAGGCAGAAGCAGAGGGAGAAGCAGACTCCCCGCTGAGCAAGGAGCCTGATGTGGGACTCGATCCCAGGACCCTGGGATCATGACCTGAGTCGAAGGCAGCTGTTTAACCCACTGAGCCACCCAGGCGCCCCTGCTTTTTTTTAAAAAAAAAAAAAAAAAGATTTTATTTATTTATTTGCTAGAGAGAGAGAGAACACAAGCAATGGGAGCCACAGGCAGAGGGAGAAGCAGGCTCCCTGCTCGGCAGGGAGCGGGATGCGGGACTCGATTCCAGGACCCTGAGATCATGACTTGAGCTGAAGGCAGATGCTTAACTCACTGAGCCAGGGAGTGTTTTTATGGCAGGGAGCCCAGTTCCCTGTAGACACATAGGTATGGATCTAAAGGAGAGTAGTGCTGAGATTGTTTAGAGTCAGCTGAAGTCTGGGGTCAGGCTCTCTGCTTCTGCTTGGTCATCCAGGCACTGCAATGAGGGTGTAGACTCAGGAATGGCAGCCTAGGGCAGCCTTACCTGAGACTGTGGTGGCTGCTTTCAGAGCGGTCTGGGAGCATGTGCTAGCCTGCAGCATGGAATCCTCGAATGTAGGTTCTGCAAGAGATCTTGGAAATCATTTAGAGCACCAAAATATGTGAGCTGAAAATGGATAGAACCACAAGGAGAACTTGACATATCCACTATCATAGTTGGATATTTCAACACCCCTATCAGAAATTGACAGAAAAGGGGCACCTGGGTGGCTCAGTCGTTGAGCGTCTACCTGCGGCCCAGGTCAGATCCCAGGGGCCTGGGATCGAGCCCCGCATCGGGCTCTCTGCTCTGCGGGAAGCCTGCTTCTCCCGCTACCATTCCCTCTGCTTGTGTTCCCTCTCTCACTGTGTTTCTCTGTCAAATAAATAAAATCTTAAAAAAAAAAAAAAAAAAGAAATTGACAGAAAATCAGGAAGGAGATACTTGAACTAAACTGCACCATCAATCAACTGGATCTAATTGACGTTTATAGGATATTTTATCCAGTAACAGCGGGATACACATTCTTCTCTTCACACATTCAGGCTATAAAACTGAATTTAAATTTAAAAGAATAGAAATCATATCACTTAGACTTAAAGCAGATATCAGTAACAGAAAGATAACTAGAAAATCTCCAAATAATGTGGAGGTTAAATAACACAATTCTAAATAATACATGGATTAAAGAAGAAAAGTATTTTGAACCAAAAGAAAATGAAAGGACAACTTACCAACTTCGTGAGATGCAGTAAAAGCAGTAGCTGGAGGGAAATGTGTAGCATCGAATGCATATACTGGAAAAGAAAACTGCTCCATGAAAGACAACGCCAGGAGATTTAAAAGACGAGCTGCAAGCTAGGAGAGAGTATTTTCAAAAGGCACATCTGATAAAGGACTGCAGTCTAAAATGGACAAAGCTTAAAAACTCATCAGTAAGAAAACAAACAAAAAATGGGCCAAGGACCTTAACAGACACCTCACCAAAGAAGATCTACAGATGGCAAATAAGCACGTGAAAAGATGCTCCACACCATATGTTATCAGGGAGATGCAAATTAAAATAATGATGGGATACCACTGCACACCTCTCAGACAGACCAGTGGTCCAGAACACTGATAACACCAAAGGCTGGCGAGGATGTGGGCATGGTACAGCCACTTTGGAAGACAATTTGGCAGTTTATTACAAAACTAAACATATCGTTTTTGTTGTTGTTTTTATTTGACAGAGAGAGAGATCACAAGTAGGCAGAGAGGCAGGCAGAGAAGGGGGTGGGGAGAAACAAGCTCCCTGCTGAACGGAGAGCCCGATGCAGGGCTCGATCCCAGGACCCTGAGATCATGACCTGAGCCGAAGGCAGAGGCTTCAACTCACTGAGCCACCCAGGTGCCCCAAAACTAAATGTACTCTTAACATATGATCCAGCAATCACACTGTTCAAAATTTATCCAAATGAGTTAAAAGCTATGTCCACACAAAAACCTGCAGTTGGATGTTTATGATGTTTTATGTAAAATTGACAAACCTTGTGAGCAACCAAGATCTCTTCTAGTAAGTGAACATGGATAAACTGTGGTATTTCCAAACAGTGTTACTTAGTGCTTAAAAAAATGAGCTATCGGGGCGCCTGGGTGGCTCAGTCGTTAAGCGTCTACCTTCGGCCCAGGTCAGATCCCAGAGGCCTGGGATCGAGCCCTGCATCGGGCTCTCTGCTCTGCAGGAAGCCTGCTTCTCCCACTACCAGTCCCTCTGCTTGTGTTCCCTCTCTCGCTGTGTTTCTCTCTGTCAAATAAATAAAATCTTTAAAAAAAAAAAAATGAGCTATCAAGCCATGAGAAGACATGGAGGAATCTTAGCGCATATTACTAAGTGAAAAAAGCTAATCTGAAAATGCTACATACTGTATGATTACAATAATATGATATGATGCTCTGGAAAGGCAAAACTCTGAAGACAATAGAAAGATCAGTGGTTGACAGGGGCGAGTGAGGGGAAATGAATAGGTAGAGCCTAGAGGATTTTTACGACAGTGGAAATGCTCAGTGTGATACTATAATGATGGATACGTGTCATCACACGTTTGTCCAAAACTATAGAATGTAACAACACCAAGAGAGAACTCTAAGATAATCTACAGACTTTGGGTGACCATGATGTGTCAGTGGAGGTTCATCCTTGGTATATGCCAAGAATCTAAATGTACCGTTCTGGTGAGTGGTATTGCTAGTGTGGGAGGCTATGCATGTGTGGGGGCAGTGGGTATATGGGAAATTTCTGTAGCTTCCTTTCAATTTCGTTCTAAACCTAAAAACCTCTCCAAAAAAAATAAAATCTTAGAAAAACTGAAAAGAAGAGAGATGTAAAATCAATAATGTAAGGTTTCCACCTTAGCAAACTAGAGGAGAGAATGCAAATTAAATCCAAAGTAAGCAGAGGAGAAGAAACAATAAAAATGAGAGCAGCCATCAATGAAATTGAAAATAAAAAATCTGCAGAGGAGGGGCACCTGAGTGGCTCAGTGGGTTAAAGCCTCTGCCTTTGGCTCAGGTCATGATCTCAGGGTCCTGGGATCGAGCCCCACATTGGGCTCTCTGCTCAGCAGGGAGC
The DNA here is from genome assembly GCA_028646535.1 of Procyon lotor. Classification (NCBI taxonomy): domain Eukaryota; kingdom Metazoa; phylum Chordata; class Mammalia; order Carnivora; family Procyonidae; genus Procyon; species Procyon lotor. The sequence continues at coordinate 28,007,002 of CM053606.1, forward strand.
CCGCTTCCCCTCGCCCCGCCCCCCCCCCCCCGCCTGACTCTCTGCCTACTTGTGATGTCTCTCCTCTCTGTGAAATAAATAAATAAATAAATAAATAATCTTTAAAAAAAAGTCTCCAGAGGAAAATCAATGACACCAAAACAGATTCTTTGGAAAGATCAGTAAAATTGACAAGCCGCTAGGCAGGCTAACCAAGGAAAATAAAGAAAAGAAGAGAAGACATGAAATACCAATATCAAAAATGAAAGAGGAGTCATCACTACTGATCCCACAGACATTAAAAGTATAATAGGAGAATACTATGAACAACTCTATAAATTTGATAGCCTAAGTGAAACGGACCAGTTCCCTAAGTCATAAGTTACCAAAATTTGCATTAGGAGAAATAGATCATCTAAATAGGCCTGTATCTATTAAGTCATTTGGCACAAACCCCTCATTTTACAGATGGAAGAAGAGAGGCCTAGAGATGGAGGGAGTGATTTATCTGAGAATCCACAATTGTTTGCGGAGGCTGGGCTCTTAGAACATAGGACCCCTGTGCCCTCAGATACGCCTGGGACTTAGAGCTGGAAGGGACCTTACTGATCATCTAGGGAGCTCCAGGCACCCCTTTAAGATGGTGGGTTGAGATTGTGGCAGGGGAGAGTGGGGAACATGCAGGGCAGGGGTGTGTGCCTGTGTGCAAGTGTAGGAAATGTGTTGGTGTACCAGGGGGGATGTGGAGGGACTGGCCAGTAGAGACCATGAAAGAATTGCCCTATTTGGGTCTGCTACCATACACTCTAGGAGATGCCACTGTGCCTCCTGGATGCTTCTGATCAGCTTCCTGTTAGACATGGCGGTCGAGGCGATAACCAGACACCTGAGCTTCTGCTCCAAGTCAGGTGGGTGCAGGCCTCAGATCCCTGGCCCCTGACCCCAGGAGCCCCCATCTCAGGTCACCCCTCCCCTTTCTGACATCCAGCCAGCCTCCATCAATCACCAATCCTGTTCACAACGCTCTGAGGATGGCAGAAGCAGCCCTAGAGCCCTCCGGGAGCCCCAGAGTCTGAGGCTAGCCCCTTGCTGGCTCACTTGTTAGCCTCAGCCATCCTTGCCCTGGCCTGTTTCCTTCTCTGCCCTGACCCCCGTTGGGACGGATCCAGGGATCCGGTGCCTGTGGGGGTGGTGGTCAGGAGTGGGGAAATGAATGATCCCCACAGCAGAGCAGCTGGTTCAAAATACAAGAAAATATTTTCGTGGAAGATTGTGCTTGCAAAAAAGGGTTCCATAGCTCGCCGATTTGCATCCAGTCGTAGTCCAGTCCTGGTCTAAGACCCAAGAGGGGAAGACTTGTCTAAGGCCACTCGGTCAGCATGAGGCAGAGCCAGGGGGAGACCCTGTCTTTGATCCCGGAGCGGGGAGCAGTGGTGGCTCTCTGGGACCTCAGACCCTGCTTGGCACCACTGCAGCTCCCGCACCAGAGTGGACTAAGGTGCGAGATAAATGAGTGTAAGTTCTAACCTTGGCCTTCTGGAGCAGGAGCGGAGCTGAATGACTTTGCTGTCTTCACCACCTTTGGCCTGGCCTCAGCCCTGCTCCTCGGCGTGGACGGGCCTCTGAGTGGGTTCCTGGGCATCCTCTATGTGTTAGCTGCTACTTTCCGCCTGTGTTTCTATTCAACTGGTGAGTGAACCCCAGCTTTGGAGTTGAGCGTCGGGAGCCAGAAGCCTGGGGGACAGGCAGTAACTGACTCCTTCCCCTCCTTTGCAGAGCCCCTCTTCCTTCCTTCTCCTGCACCCCAGGCCCACTGAAGGCTGCAGGGTGGCACGGCAGAGCCCTGGTGGGGGGCAGAGTCCTGTGGTTCTCTGACCAGCTGTGCCTTTTTCTCCTTGTGTGCCCTTCAGATGGTGCACAGAGACTCTTAGAATCTAGAACTCGAGGTCATTCTCCAGTTTTCCACAACAGATGGAGAAACAGAGCTCTGCCATGGGCAGTTGCCTTGCCCAAGGTCACGGTGGAAGGGGGTGCAGGTGCAGACCAGATGACCTCAGGAGACCCTTCTATGGACTCGTCTGTGGGGCCATGCCCGGTCCTAGCAGACTGCTTCGCCATGGGGACCCGGGGCAGAGCCCACCCCTCATCTCTACGAATAACTAAGTGCTTGACAGCCTGCCGCTGCCCTGCAAGGAAGGGGATTTGGGGCATGGGGCAGGGAGGACCCAACAAGAGGGGCTGGCTTCGGTTTCGATTGCTTCGGAGTGGTGGGAAGCTGCCCATGCCCCCCGTCTTCTTTCTCCAGCAGGCGCTCAGCTCACATACAAGGGACTCCCCTGCCGCTACGCTTCCTGTGTCTTGGCCTCCACCTCCCTTCTGACCAAAGGCAACACGTTCATTCTCTCTTGCATGGCCTCACTTATGATTCTGTTCATGATGGACCAGAGCTACTATCCACATGATGAGATCCTGGAGTCAGAGAACTGGAAAAAAATGGTGTATCTGGGAGGTGAGTGAAAAGGGCTGCTGTCAAATGTCACCACTGGTTGTTTATCACCCCTGCTGCTCGTTGTCCCCCTGCACCTCGCCCCAGCTTTCCTGAGCTGCCTGACCCTGCTCTATCTTTCTTGGTGGAGTTTACCGTCATCTGGGAGGCATTTACTGGTTTATTTATTTATTTATTTATTTTTAAAGATTTTTTTTTTTTTTTATTTGACAGCGAGAAACACAGCGAGAGAGGGAACACAAGCAGAGGGAGTGGTAGCGGGAGAAGCAGGCTTCCCGCTGAGCAGGAAGCCCGATGTGGGGCTCGATCCCAGGACCCTGGGATCATGACCTGAGCCGAGGGCAGACGCTTAACGACTGAGCCACCTAGGCGCCCCCATTTACTGGTTTATTGTCTGCACACAAACACCTGCCCCCGGATAGAGAACTCTCCCTTGTTCAGGCAGTAATCCCTGGACCCAGGATTGGGCCAACCACGGGGTAGATGCTCAGTGAGTATTTGTTGAATGTTATCAAGTTCAGCCGGGGACGCCTTACGCCAGGTGCTGGGAACCACATTGGTAAACTGGACAGACACTTCGCACCTCAGGCTTTGGGGTCTGAGCGGGGGGACAGGCACCAACCAAGTAATGGCAGAAATAACTGGAAATGCATAGTTTTGACGTGTCGTAGAAGCACAGGGCGCTCTGACAGGGCGTTGGGGGGGACCTTGTTAGGTGGAAGTGACCTGAAGGGGGGAAAGCGTGCTTCAGGCGGTGACGTTTAAATGGAACCTGGGTGAAGGTGGTCAAAAGGCACAAACTTCCAGTTCTAAGGAAGTCCTGGCTGTCGCACGGTGACCACGGTTAACAGTACCATATCGTACAGTCGAAAGTCGCTAGGAGAGGAGAGCTTGCAAGTTCTCATCACAAGGAAGGAAAACGTGTGACTCTGCGTGGTAGACTTTCTGCCCTGATCGTGTCACACACAGATACCGAATCCTTATGTTGTGCGCCTTGGACGAATACAGTGACATTTGTCCATGACATCTCAATGGAACCGGAAAAAAAAAAGAAAAGAAACCTACAAGACAACTGGCTAGGTGGGTGAGAGGGGTAGTTCCGAAGAGGAAAGGTATTTTGTGCAGGCTCCAGGTAGAAGGTGCTGGAATCATTCTCGCCGCTGTGTGGCTGGAACATGCTGAGAGACGCTAGGGACAGAAACTGAGGCCACAGAAGCTGAGGTGGGCAGGTTTGGGGAACTGATCCTAAGAGCAAATGGAAATTCTCTGAAGGGATTTCTGAGCGGCAGTTTTAAGGGGCCGCTTTAACTAGACGGCGGGAGACTGAGAATTGAAGGAGAAAAACCCACCTGCTGTCGCCTGAGACAGGGCGGCGACAGAGCAGGTGGAGGGATTTCAGATCCATGTTGGGAACAGAGTCCTAAGGTCCTGGCCACACAGGGGCCCTGGCAGATGTCTCCCTAGAGTTCTCCCCGACTGAGGGCTTTCTTCAAAGAATGCCAGTGTTTCTTCTTTTGAGATGTGCTCATGGGGACAAGAAGGACATCTAGGGGATGCTCAGTTTCTTCCTTTATTCCCTGGGTATCCAGTCTGGTTCACAGGGTCCTTGGTTCCATCCTGACCTTCGCCTTTCACACCCTTTCTCTGTAGCCTCAGTGCCGACGGCCCTGCCCACGTTCTGGGCACTGGGCCCCCCTGTGGCCCAGCCAGCAGAGGCAGAACGGGGCGGAGAAACATCTGGGTCTGCAGTTAAATAGGCCTGAGTTCAAGTTCCAACGCCAGCACCTTTTTAAAATATTATTTATTTATTTGAGAGAGAGAAAGAGCGAGAGAGTGAGCGCAAGTGTGTGTGGGGGGAGCAGCAGACAGAGAAGGAGAAGCAGACTCCCTGCTGAGCAGGGAGCCCCATGTGGGGCTCGACCCCAGGACCCTGAGATCATGACCTGAACCAAAGCCAGACACTTAACTGACTGAGCCACCCAGGCGCCCCCGCCAGCCCATATTAATTGCGTGAACTTGGGCTAATTACCTCATTGTTTGAGCTCAATTTTCTTCATCTATAAAATGAAGCCATTAATGCCTACCTCAGGATTCTTGAGATTAAGTGAGATAATGTACCATCCTCTGGCACGGATGTGTCCTGTAAGTGGAAACTTCTAGCCCACTTCTTCCCTCCACCTGCCCTCCTATCTGATAGCAACAGTGTTTTCCACAATGCTCTTTGCTCCCGTAGATACCACTGATCCCCTCTCCTCAAAATAAACCATACACTTGGCCTCAGCCTTCTTGGGATTGTCTTGGCTGTGTGAGTAAAGGAAGAAACTGCACCTCTCAGATTTTGACACTGTTTAATACCAGAGCCCGACTGGATCGATTTCAAAATGGCTGCTGTTGATATTCCTCATACCTGGAGTGCAGACAGTCACCTTTTATTTATTTATTTATTTATTTATTTATTTATTTATTTATTTGACAGAGAGAGAGAGATCACAAGTAGGCAGAGAGACAGATGGTGGGGGCGGGGGGAACCAAGCTCCCTGCTGAGCAGGGAGCCCGATGCGGGGCTTGATCCCAGGACCCTGAGATCATGACCTGCGCCGGAGGCAGAGGTTTTAACCCACTGAGCCACCCAGGCGCCCCAAAAGATTTTATTTTTAAGTAATCTCTGCGTCCACTGTGGGGCTCAATCTCCCAGCCCCGAGATCAAGACTTGCATGCTCCACCCGCGGAGCCAGCCGGGCCTCCACCAACCACCTTTGTAGGCTGAGGCTCCCTCTCCTCCACAGAGCTTCTGAGAAGCTGGCCTGTGGCTCCTGAGACCTTGTATCACGTATTTTCCGGGACAACTAAAATCTTGTCTCATTGCTTCAACAGATCCACGAGCATTCCCAAATATTAACTATCCCAAAGTTCCGGTGCATCTCTGTAACTGCTTCTCGACCTTAGAAATGGTCTTCCGTCGGATCAGATGTTCTGATTTCTCTCGAGGAAGGCCTGGAGTTATCCCCAAGGACACACTCTTGCCCCGTACTCTCCTACCCTCTTTTTGAGCTCTCTGAGGCTAAGAGTCTACATCTTACAAAGTAGACCTGGGTTTGAATCAAGACCTTGTGAAGGTCGCCTCCCCTCTGTCTCCTCATCTGAAAAACAGACTTGATTCCGACTCGCAGGATTATTGTGAGATGTAAGTGGAACAATCTTTGTAGCGTACCGAGCAGAGTGTCTAGTGCAAAGAAGATCCCCCACAACTATTGGCGCCCTTTTGCCTTTCAGTGGTGAATCTGAGATTCAAACGTGTTGGGGGCCCCCCAAGACCACCGCCAGGCTCACTGATTCTCTAAGGACTCACAGGATGCATATGGTTGTACATGCCTAAGATTTGTCACAGCAAGAGGACACAAAGTAAGAGCAGCAAAGGGAAGGTGAAAGGGACAAAATCTGGAGTGAACGACGCGCAGGGCCCCCAGTACCCTCCCTGTGGGTGCACCCAGCACAAAACTGTGACATCACTCATGAAGTCTTGTCTACCAGAAGCTGTGTAGAGACTCAGGGCCCAACGTGTTCATGGGGGCTGGCTACATCGGCACCCTTGGCTTAGCAGTATGAATATTCTAGATTTGCACAGAAGGAAATCAATCTCAGCACCGTGTAAGCACAGTGAGCCACTCTGGCCCACGAGGGAAAGTTCTGTATGGGTATAAGGAACTGTTTACTAACCACGTTCCCAGACTCCAGCCAAGGACTAACCGAGTAAAAGCAGAAGTGGGCTGTTCTAGGGAGAGGTAACACGGGTCTGCTATGCTCTTCTGCCTGGGGGTAACATTGTACTGGCCATTGTCACGTGCTAAACTTGACATAATTATATATATATATATATATATGTATATTTGTTAGAATATATATATTCTATATTTGTTAGAATATGTTAGAAATCGGGCGCCTGGGTGGCTCAGTGGATTAAAGCCTCTGCCTTCGGCTCAGGCCATGATCTCAGGGTCCTGAGATCAAGCCCCGCATTGGGCTCTCTGCTCGGCGGGGAGCCTGCTTCCCTCTCTCTCTCTGCCTGCCTCTCTGCCTACTTGTGATCTCTCTCTCTCTCTGTCAAATAAATAAATAAATAAAATCTTTTAAAAAAAAAAAAAAGAATATGTTAGAGATCATATATTTCTAACAAGGGGCCTGGGCAGCTCAAATGTATTCTCGGCTAAGACTGATTTCTGACTTGAATTCAACAAAGTGGAACCTGAGATTGTATCCGATTGTAATTCTCGTTACAGACAGACAATACCTCAAGGGCGGGCTCCTGTCTCCCTGGTTTTTGTCTCTTCGCCCCGCCCCTTGAGTACAGGGTGAAGGATGGGAGGATGGGGGTGGGAGAGAAGGGGATGGAAAACACACGAAGGAGAGCTTCTTAAAAACGGAGTGTTTGCCTTTTTTCTTCCAGGTATCATCATGCTGCTTTTGTCTCCGTTCTCCCTAACTGCCTTTTACTGCCTGCTGTGGTCACTGTCCTACATCTTCTTTCCAGATGCTCTGTGGGGCAAAGCGGCGTGTCTCAGGCTACATTGCCGAGAAAACTGACAGCTTCACCCACTGCCGCTGGCCTCTGTGCGCCTTGGGCCGGCATGTCGGGCCAAGCCTTGCCTTGGCCTCACTAAATCTTTTCCTGTCTCCACGGCTCCCGTGTGCTGGATAACGTGTTGCCTTGAACCAGAGCGACCCACCGTCGGGTCAGCGGCCTTCACTTCCTCCTCTACGCTCAGGGTTCTGAATACCTTTGTTTACATCCTAAAGAACAGAAGGTTTTCCAAACTAAGGTTGGGCCGGGCTGAGTCTCAGGCCTGTTGCCAGCTGGGGGCCCTCGTGCACTCAGGTCAGTCCCTTGGAAAGGAGGGAGAACCTTTAGAATTGGTGTCCACCTTGGCCTGTCTGGTCGCTGAGGCTCCAGGGGCAGGGCGGGGCTCACTAAAGTGGTTCTTAAACTTGCAGGCTGTGGCTCGGCAGAGCTCATCACGGGACAATCACAGTGCCCAGGGTCAATGTGCATAGGATTTGGTAACTTAAAATTCTGTATTTGAACAATCACAACTTTTGCCTTTTGCTTCACTGAAGAAGTTAGACACCCTGACTGCACTAGGGCACCCCCTGGCTTCCTTCCTTCTGTTTGTTTCCTAAACTGTAAAACACTAAACTCTAGATGTTCAAATGTCACTTGGTATTCTAAAATCCAGTTTAAATAGAAATAAAGAGTATTGGGGTGCCTGGGTGGCTCAGTCGTTAAGCGTCTGGCTTCGGCTCAGGTTATGATCCCAGGGTCCTGGGATCAAGCCCCGCATCGAGCTCCCTGCTCATTGGGAAGCCTGCTTCTCCCTCTCCCACTCCCCCTGCTTGTGTTCCCTCTCTCACTGTCTCTCTCTTTCTCTCTGTCAAATGGATAAATAAATAAAATCTTTTAAAAAAGAAAAAAAAAGAAAAAGAAATAAAGAGTATTATATGTAACCTCGCAGTTGCCCCTCACAGAGAATTTAGGCTGGCTGAAGGCAGTGACCATGACCCGTGGCAGTGACCAAGGCCTCTGGACCTCCCATCTCCAGGCCGTGTACCCAAGGATTATTTGCTAATTCGGCCCCTTCCTCAGCCACGGAGCCGGAGCACTTTTTACCTAAGTTCTTGAAGTTTGCAGAATAATGTATTTGGTAGATACGCATTAAGTGTAAAACTAGATTTTTAAAAATAACAGTCCAGTGAATCACATGGCTAAAGCTGGGCTTTCAGGGAACAGAGAGCGCCGTCCTGGTCCCCAGGGCTCTGTCCATGTCTCTGTTATATCATTTATGTTTTTACGGGTGGATGAATATGTCTGCGTCCCACCAGACTTCAGGCTTCTTCAGTTTACGTTTTTTAAAACGTCTGCTGCACAGTCCATGGTACTCAAAAATGTTTGCTTTGTAGATGAATTGACTCCTTGTGCATTCTAGCGGGTTATATACAAGATTACTATAATGTAGTATGAATCTTACCAATATACACCCATATACACATACACATACACATATACATACACATACACATACGTGATGTCCTTTGATACCACACCCTCATTTCATAGCTGCTACACTGCATCAAAATATTTAGGAAATGCAGCTGGAGAACTGTGTTCACATAAGCTCGTAGAGGCCAGAACCTAGCGCGGTGCCTAGACATAGTAGGTGCTCAAAATATACTGTCTTCTGAACCAACCAAACCTAGTCCGGAAACCCACTACTGAAGATTAGCCAACGATGGCCTCTTTTGAGTCACATTAGTTATCAGATTTGGCGTCAAAGGATTCTGGCTACTTCTAAAACTTGAAACTACGTTCAAAGAAGATGCAATTCCGAAAGAGGATTTCCATGTCACTTTTGAGCCACAGTGGCAGAGTTAAGAGAAGTATGTAGACCCCCTAAGGGGACTGCTTTGAAAAGGAAAACACACATTGGATATTTGTTTGTGCTTTGTCACAATAATAATTCATATTTTGTTGCCTCAGACAGAAGTTTAGGTGAGTGATGCAAGGCTAGTTATAGGGGAGGGATACTTGCTTCCTTCTGACTATGTGGAAGGAAGGCGTGCCTTCTACACTGGTTCCGAGGACTGGGGATGTATTAGCCATGCAGGCCTTTACTCCCTCAGTTAGGAATACAACTTAAAAAATAAAACAGCTAAAATAGGACATGTTCTAAAATAAAATAAAATAAAATGAAATGAAATAAAATAAAATAAATAAAATAAACTATAAACTACTCTAATGTAGAATAGCTCTCAGGAGCAAGTGGGAAGTCTGAGACTTTGAAAATATACTTCTCAGATGAATGCATAAAGTCAGAGGGGTTTGTTCTTGAGTCAAGGCAGTTCTGCTACTTATCAGCTTGGGGTGGAGTATAGATTTCCCTTCCAGCCCTCTCTTAGCTAATCTGCAACTGGTGAACGTGAACTGGGTCAAGTGACTGAAGATTCTGCCTTTTTTTTTTTTAGGTCTGTGAACTTGAGTGAAAGGTTTAATCTCTCTAAACCCATTTCCTTAACTGTAAAATGGATTATTTACTTCCTCTCTAGGTTGCTTTGTGAATTAAATATGACAACACATAAAATAACGAGAATTGGGAATGACTGTAAAAGGTAGTAAATAAAAGTTAGATTACTCCTGTCCCTCTAAACTTCCTCCCTTCCCGTTATGTAACTTTCCATTTAAAATAATAGTAATAATAATAGTTATCATTTATTTAGTCTTTTCTATGTGTAGGAATTGTTTCTTGCACTTTATTCTTTCACTTGAACAGGTGACTGTTCAAGGTGACTACAGGCTTAAGGTTGGCAGTTCTCAAAAGTGTGGTCTACAGACCCCCGTGGAGTTCCTCAGACCTTTTTGGGGTTAAAACTATTTTCTTAATAACCCTAAAACAAAGGGGCACCTGGGTGGCTCAGTCAGTTAAGCATCTGACTTAGATTTCAGCTCGGGTCATGATCTCTGGGTCCTGGGATTGGGCCACTTCAGGCTCCATGCTCAGCAGGGAGTCTGCTTGAGGATTCTCTCTCTCCTTTTCCCCCTGCTCCTCCTTCTGCTCCTGTGCACACGCTCTCTCTCGCTCTTTTGTATAAATAAATAAATCTTAAAAAAAAAAAATCCTAAAACAGGGACTGAAAATCACTGCTGTTGTTCTGCTAATGGTACAAAGCAATGGAGGGTAAAGCTTCTGGCACCGAGTGAATCCAGACAGCGGCACTAAGTGGTCCTGGTAGTCAAATGTACTTTTCACTGTCATATGTTCACAGTAAACAAAACAAAACAAAAAAACGTTTCATTTATGACTGTCCTTGATAAAGCAGTAAAATTATTCATTTTTTTAGACCTTGCTTGACCCTTGAGGATAATCTTTTCAATATTCTGTGCAACAGTGGAAAGGATGTATGAAGAACTTCTGCCTACCGGGGTTATGATGGTTGTCTCAAGGAAAAGTACTGTTTTGAGTTTGAGCTGAATTAGCTGCTTTTCTTATGAAACACCAAAGGATAACTGAAAAACTAGCATTGTTCAGACTTGGTTTTCTCGAAATATGAGCTGAGACTATCACTTGTGAAAAAAGTTTTTTTCGCTAAGAATAAAATTTGAGCTTCCCGGTGAATTTGGGAAAACTTATATCTACGACCTTGAGCTTGACAGCTTTGCAATACTCAAAGACTTTTCTGATGAGATCAGGGGGGATATTAATGAAAATTTATTTTTAAAAAATTTTTTAAAAGAGTTTATTTATTATTTATTTGACATAGAGAGAGAGAGAGATCACAAGCAGGCAGAGAGGCAGGCAGAGAGAGAGGGGAAGCAGGCTCCCCGCTGAGCAAGGAGTTGGATGTGGGCCTGATCCCAGGAACCTGGGATTATGACCTGAGCCGAAGGCAGAGGCTTAACCCAATGAGCCACCCAGGCATCCAGTGAAAATTTACTTTTAACAATGTATAATAAAATGTGTAAACATTTGGAAGATCTGCATAACTCAGTGAAGCATGATATTGTACGATCATGCATAGACAATGATCCATTCAAAGAGCAAGAGGCAAAGACCAGTGAATTTTAATGTAACAGAGTACAAAATATTCATTAATGTGGTATCAGATTTCAAGTCACAACTAACCTTTAAGAAGCTACTACCTGTGGGGCATCTGGGTGGTTCAATGGGTTAAAGCCTCTGCCTTCAGCTCAGGTCATGAACTTGGGGTCCTGGGATTGAGACCCGCATCGGGCTCTCTGCTCAGCAGGGAGCCTGCTTCCCCCTCTCTCTCTGTCTGCCTCTCTGCCTACTTGTAATCTCTCTCTCTGTCAAATAAATAAATAAAGTCTTAAAAAAAAAAAAAAGGAGCTACTACCTGCTAAATTTTGGTATAGTGTCAAAGAACATCTAAAATGATTATTATTATTTTTTTTAAAGATTTTATTTATTTGACAGAGAGAGATCACAGGTAGACAGAGGCAGGCAGAGAGAGAGGGGGAAGCAGACTCCCGCTGAGCAGAGAGCCTGATGTGGGGCTCCATCCCAGGATCCTGAGATCATGACCTGAGCCGAAGGCAGAGGCTTTAACCCACTGAGCCACTCAAGCGCCCCTAAAATGATTATTAAAATACCCTCCTCTTTTCAACCACATATCAATTTGAGGCCAGATTTTCTTCAGATAGTTTAAAAAAATATGAGAATACAGAATGGAGAGATATGAGAGATATAGGTGTGAGAAACCAGTTACTTTGCTTTAAGCTGGATGTTAGATTTGCAAAAATGTAAAACAGTGCTACTCTTATCAATGATTATTTTCTTTTTTTTTTTTTTAAGATATATTTGTTTTAGAGGTGGGAGAAGAGGGAGAGGGAGAGAGAGAGAATCTTAAGCAGGTTCCACACCCAGAGCAGAACCCTATGTGGGGTTAATCTCAGGACACTGAGATCATGACCTAAGCTGAAATCAAGAGTCAGACACAAAAAAAAAAAAAAAAAAAAAAAAAAGAGTCAGATGCTTATCTGACTAAGCCACCAGGTGTCCCTGATTCTTTATTTTAAAAAAATTATATTATTAAAAAACTTTCCAAGATAGCAGAGGAGTAGGAGACCTTAGTTTTGTCTGGTTCCAGGAATTCAGCTAGATAGCTATCAAATCATTCTGAATATCTGTGCACTCAACCGGAGATCTAAGAAAAGAATTGCTGCAATTCTACAAGTAGAAAAGTGGCCTGCAAGAATGGCAAGATGGAAAAACTCACCTCAAAAAAAAGAACGAGAGGCATTACTGACTGCCAGGGACTTAATCAGTATGGCTATGAATAAGATGTTGGAACTAGAGTTCAGAATAACAATTATAAAGATATTAGCTGGACTTGAAAAAAGCATAGAAAAGACTAGAGAGTAAGCCTGACGATTCACAGACATGTACCCTGGGGCAAATAATACATTATATGTTAATAAAAATTAATTAAAAAAAAAAAGAAAAGACTAGAGAATCCCTTTCTGGCAAAATAAAAGAACTAAGATCTAATCAAGTTAAAATCAAAAAGGCTTTTGATGAGACATAATAAAAAATGGAGGCTCTATGGGCGCCTGGGTGGCTCAGTTGTTAGGCAGCTGCCTTCGGCTCAGGTCATGATCCCGGAGTCCTGGGATCAAGCCCCGCATAGGGCTCCCTGCTCTGCGGGAAGCCTGCTTCTCCCACTACCATTCCCTCTGCTTGTGTTCCCTCTCTCGCTGTGTTTCTCTCTGTCAAATAAATAAAATCTTAAAAAAAAAAAAAAAAATGGAGGCTCTAATTGCTAGGATAAATGAGGTAGAAGAGAGAATTAGTGATATAGAAGACAAAATGATAGAGAATAAAGAAGCTGAGAAAGAGAGATAAACAACTATTGGGTCATGAGGATAGAATTCGAGAGAGAAGTGATACCATAAAGCAAAACTATATTAGAATAATTGGGATACCAGAAGAAGAGGAAAGAGAAGGGCAGAAGGTATATTAGAGCAAATTATGGCAGAGAATTTCCTAATCTGAGGAAGGAAACAGACATTCAAGTCCAGGAGGGACAGAAAATAGGTCAACACCTTGACATATAATAGAGAAGCTTGGAAATCTCAAAGACAAAGAGAAAATTCTGAAAGCAGCTCGAGACAAGAGGTATATAACCTACAAGGGTAGAAACATTAGATTGGCAGATCTATCCAGAGACCTGGCAGGCCAGAAAGGACTGGCATGATATATTCAGGGTGATAATTGAAAAAAAAAAAATGCAGCCAAGAATACTTTATCAAGCAAGGCTGTCACTAGAAACAGGAGAGATAAGAAGCTTCCAGGACAAACAGAAACTAAAAGAATTTGTGAACACCAAACCAACCCTGCAAGAAATACTAAAGGGGATCCTTTAAGTGAAGAGAGAGCCCAAAAGTAACATAGACCAGAAAGGAACACAGACAATATATAGAAACAGTGATTTTACAGGTAATACAAGGGCACTAAATTCATAGCTTTCAATAGTTACTCTGAATGTAAATGGACTAAATGTCCCAAGCAAAAGACATAGAGTGTCAGACTGGATAAAAAGCAAGACCCACGGCTACATTGTCTGCAAGACACTCATTTCATTTTATTTTTAAAAGATCTTATTTATTTATTTGACAGAGAGAGAGCATAAGCATGGAGAGAGGTAGGGAGAGGGAGAGGAAGAAGCAGGCACCCGCAGAGCAGGGAGCCCAATGTGGGCTTAATCCCAGGACCCTGAGATCATGACCTGAGCCAAACATAGACGTTTAACTGACTGAACCACCCAGGTGCCCTAAGAGACTCAGTTTAGACCCAAAGACACCTCCAGATTTAAAGTGAGGGAGTGGAAAACCATTTATAATGCTAATGGACACCAAAAGACAGCTGGGGTAGTAATCCTTATATCAGACAAGATTTTAAACCAAAGACTGTAATAAAAGGTGAGGAGGGACACTATATCATAATTAAAGGGTCTGTCCAACAAGAAGATCTAACAATTGTCAATATTTATGTCCCTAACATGGGAGCAGCCAATTATACAAACCAATTAATAACACAATTAAAGAAACACATCAATAATAATACAATAATAGTAGGGGACTTTAACACCCCCCATCACTGCAATGGACAGATCATCTAAGCAGATCAACAAGAAAACAGGGGCTTTGAATGACACACTAGACCAGATGGACTTCACAGATATATTCAGAGCATTCCACCCTAAAGCAACAGAAGACACATTCTTCTTGGGTGCATATGGAACATTGTCCAGAACAGATCACATACTAGGTCACAAATCAGGTCTCAACCCATACCAAAAGCTATCATTCCCTGCATACTTTCAGACCACATGCTTTGAAACTTGAACTCAATAATACAAAAAATTGTATACATGTATACAATTATACATGAAAGAACCTCAAATACATGGAGGTTAAAGAGCATCCTACCAAAGAATGAATGGGTCAACCAGGAAATTAAAGAAGAATTTAAAAAATTCATGGAAACGAAAATGAAAACACAACAGTTCAAAACCTTTGGATTGCAGCAAAAGCAGTCCTAAGAGGGAAGTATATAGCAATACAAACCTTTCTCAAGAAACAAGAAAGATCTCAAATACAGGGGCGCCTGGGTGGCTCAGTCGTTAAGCATCTGCCTTCGGCTCAGGTCATGATCCCAGGATCCTGGGATGGAGCCCCACATCGGGCTCCTGGCTCCTCGGGAAGCCTGCTTCTCCCACTACCAATCCTTCTGCTTGTGTTCCCTCTCTCACTGTGTTTCTCTCTGTCAAATAAATAAAATCTTTAAAAAAAAAAAAAGATCTCAAATACATAACCTAACCTTACACCCAAAGAAGCCGCAAAAATATTTCTTACCTCTGAGAAACCGATCACAAAGGAATTCCAGGCAGGAAAGCGGAAAGGACGCGCTCCTGGTTTTCCCTGATGCTGCTTTCAAGAGGTAATTGAGCATTCAATTAGCATTAGCATTCAATGTTATTCCAATTGTGGACGCAAAGGCCCCTGCAGCCCTTCCCTGAAGCAGATGAAACTTCTTTGCCTTTAAATTGTGAATAAAAAGATGACCCAGTCCTGCTTGTTCAGGCATCCCTCATATCTCAAACTTTTTTTTGCGCCAAGACCCATAGAAATAAGGAATCTTTACCCCCAATGCAGTAGATGCTTTCATAAGTATACATAAACCTGAAACAAAAGCTTCATGAAATAATACCCTTACCACAAATGATAATTTTTAATGTTTCATTAAAAAGAAAAGCCGGTCATAATTTATTAAACTGATTTCACAACCACCTGCAGTTTGAAAAACTGCAATCCTAGCGGACGCCTCTAGCCTGGAATAGTTCTAGGGCTGAGACATGTTAATAAAGGCAGTTCTCAACTAAGGATCAGAATCTTTCCAACTGATGCTCCTGTATTACTTGGTTATTTGAAATTTGGAACATTCCCATGAAACAAGGTGGTTGGGAAGGGAAGTAACAGTTACTGAGGATCTACTCCATACACTATTTCATGTATTACTCCAACAAATGATCCTGACAGGAAGAAAATATTCCACTACATAGATGGGAAAAGTGAGGCTCAGAGGCTAATAACTTATCTAACGTAGTAGAATTGCTACTTGACCCCAGGTCACTTGAGTCCAAAAACTGTGCTCTTTGTAGTATTTTTATAGGTTTTAATACCTTGCTTCAAATCCCAACTCCTCCGACAAACAAAACCAAATAATCCCCATTCAATCCAAATTCAGCAGGACACCACAGACCCTAATTACCATTTATGGGGATAATCTTTGTACAGATTATCCAGTTATAATTTAGGCTCTCTAGAAAATATTCTCCAGGAATATGTTCTATTCCTGGAAGAATAGAATTCTTGGTATTCTTAGCGAGGAAACTGGACCACTAATGGGGTATGAGAAGGAGCTTGCAAGCTCCTCATACCCCATTAGTGGTCCAGTTTCCTCCTAAAACAAGCCACAGCAATGGGAGCAGAATTCTCAGGGATGTCTGAGGCAGCAGGGAGACAAAGAGGAGACGGGGACGGCTTGCGGTGTTCCCAACACCAGTAGGGAAAATACGGGCATTTCTGGTGTGGAGAGTAAAGGAGGTAGCGGCGTCTGGCTCCTTTGCCCTGAGAGGTCTGCCTCATTTCTGCACATATTCTGCCTTCTGACACCCTTCCCCCTACTCCCTACTCAGGAATATCTGGAAGTGAAATATCCTGAAAGAACAAGCCCTGCTTTTGCTCAGAGTGAAAATAACTCTTTTTATCGTGAAAGCTCAAGTATGAACCACCATTCCTGATACAAGTGTCTGAGGCAGAAGCTACACTTTGATACTTAAAGATGGCAGGCGGGTGGATGGGTAGGTGAATGGTTCTTGAGGAACCGGTCTGGATATTCCCACCAGAAACCCACTTCTAGGCTTGATAAAGTAGCTCCCGGAGTGAAAAGTGAAAAGCACCTGCACGCGTCCCCGCTGGTACCAGCCTGCTGCGAGCTGTCGGCCACAAGGTGAGAGGAGTCCTAGCTGCACTCAACTGGGAATCGAGCCTCACATATTTATACCCGTGTGGCTAAAAACTTAGGAGCTGCTGGGTTTGCTGAGCTTTGGCCCCAGGAAGAATGAGAACTGGAAACATTCATATTCTTTCTCTTGCCTCCTCCCTTCCACTCCCTCCTGGAGGTGAAACGGTTCCCTCTGCTCCCCTCAACTTGTCTTACCTATTACCTTCTTTCTGACGCCACTTTCTGTGGCTAGGCACCCCAAGCTAAAGTAGGAGCAAACGGACATTTTATTAGTATTTTATTTATATTTTTGGAAAAGATCTACAGTTTCCCGAGAAACAATGATTTTTCTCAAACAATAGAAAAAAGTTAAAAAAAAAAAAAGAATCTATTGTCTTAGAAGAACAAAACAAGTCTCTTCAGCAAGCATTGGGCCAATTCTGACTGAAGGAACCAGTGAAGCAGAAGTGACATACGGGAAGTTCAGATTCATCCCATTTCTGGAATAATGTGAACATCTTCTTGTCTTGTTCTGTAAGGTTCCAAGCGGGACCATCTCAGGGAAATGGGTACCACGCGGAGAAGCCCAGGCTCGGGGGCCCCGTTTGGTTTTGCACCCGGGGCGGCTCACTCTCCGGGAGGCTGCATCTGTTTACAGAACTCATCGAACTGCTGCTGCTCCAGCTCTGTCATCACTCTGTTGAGGGCATAGATCTGAAGGGGAGAAAAAGACCCGTGAGCGGGGGCGGCAGCTGCTCCACCTGTCCTCAGACGCCACAGTCTGTGGCCTTTGGAAATACCAGTGATGCAGCAGTGATGCGGGCAAGGGAGAAGGGAACCCAAGACAGATGCTAATTCCATCTGGAGAATTGGGAGAGACGCAGTGGCTCGATCTGGCTTTTAAAGGGTCAGGAGGATTTGAACAAATAGAGACCGGGGAGAGGACAGGAGAGGTGACAGCCAGGGAGGGTAGTAGGATGAAACAAATATCATGGAAAAGTACAGGATTAGTTCTGGAAACTTCAATGATGCCAATGTGAAGGATATTACAGAGTTTGGGGAGCTGGAGAAAGTGACAAGTGTGTTGGAGTGACAAGTGGGTGGAGCCTTAAATGCCCTGCCATGACCTCTGGACTTTGGCCAGACTCTGGAGAGCCAGCGAGCTTAGTGTGTGGGGGACAACCCGATGGTGTCTCTGCTTGGGGAGAGATAACTGCAGACCACGTGAGGGATAAAGTGGAAGAAGAGATTATAGGCCACTAACAGGAATCATTACAATAGTCCAGGGAGGAGGCGGCAAGTATATGACGTAGGGTAGGCAGCGGGGATGGAATGAAAACTGCAAGAGACATTCTCAGGTGAAAGGTGGGGTATTGGGGCGCCTGGGTGGCTCAGTGGGTTCCTCTGCCTTTGGCTCAGGTCATGATCTCAGGGTCCTGGGATCAAACCCCGAATCAGGCTCTCTGCTCAGTGGGGAGCCTGCTTCCCCCTCTCCCTTTGCCTCCCTCTCTGCCTGCTTGTGATCTGTCAAATAAATAAATAAAAATCTTTAAAAAAAAAAAAAAGGTGGGGTATCTACCTCATTCCTCACCTTTCTTTATCCTTGTGGTATCAATCTGTC
>CM053606.1:28025679-28059913 GCA_028646535.1 Procyon lotor
GTTGGGATTCTTCATCAGGAACGTGAGGCTGGAGTCTGGAGGGAGTGAAAGTCCCCTCCTTGTTCTTCCTCTGTGAGTTTATGATATCTATCTATATCTATCTATCTATCTATCTATCTATCTATCTATCTATCTATCTATCTATCTATCATCTATCTATCATCTATCTATCTATCTATCATCTATCTTCTATCTATCTATCTATCTATCTATCTATCTATCTATCTATCTATCTATCTATCATTTTGTGGCCATCAACAGGCTCGGCCAGTGTGCACAATTCCCTAGTTGGCTGAACCAGGGTTTCTATTAGTATAACTGGAGTATTTTTTACACTTGAGCTGTATACCAACATTACTTTCACTTTATTGAACAACCTTTCCATCCTAGAGTCAAAAATTGCCTTTTTTATCCATTCACTTAATTATGCATCTGTTGTTAATTCTTCTGTTAATTCTCCCCCCAAATTTTCCCATCTGGACTGTAAAACACCTCTTGATCTGGTCACGAGAATCTGGTGATCTTTCAGCATCTTTTTTTCTTGGAGACATCCTTCCTTGGGCCCATCCTCCTCTCCAAATTGTCATTTTGGCCTTACTGTCCAACTATTGTCCTAGGATTTCCCCAACATTCTGGGGATTCCCATCTCTACTCTCTGGTGCCAAATCTCCTGATCTTCCATTTGTGATTTATTCTCTCATTTTAGAAGAGCTCATTCTCCAGTAACCTCCCCAGAAGGAGTTTATGGGAGGTAAATTTTGGAAACCTTGCTTGTCTAAAAATGGCTTTATTTTACTCTCACACCTGACAGTTCGGCAGGATACAGATTTCCAGACTGGAGATCATATTCTCTCAGAATTTTAAAGGCATCGATCCATTGTTCTTTAGCTTCTCATGTGGCTAGACTCTGGAGAAGTCTGATTTATTCTGATTTCCATCACATCCTATGTAATTTTTGTTTGTGAGCTTGTTTTCTGGAATTTTTTAGGATATATGTTTTTCCTTCATCTTTGGTGCTCCAAACCTTCATAATGATGTGTCCTGGTAAGTTTTTCCTTCATCCTGCTACGCACTCAGGAAATACATAGGCTTTGGGGAAACGTTCTCTGTGATAGATTTCCTTGTTTTTAAAATCTTTCTCTTTTCCATCTCTTGGATGGAAAGAGATGGTTTTTGGTTATTGGTTTTGCTTATTCTACTTTATATGAGATTTTCCTGAACTTTATCCTCTAGCTCTTTTGTTGAATGTTTTAGTTTCTGCTATAAAATTTTAATTTCCAAGAGTTTTTCCTGGCTCCCTAGCTTTCCTTTTGGAAGACCTCTTGCTCTGTGTTGTGGATTCAGAATCTTCTCTTATTTCATATTTCTGAGGACATCAGTTGTAACTTTCTGCCATTTTCTTTTACTTTGTAGATTGTCTTTGTTGTTTATTTTGGTCTCTGGCTTTGGCTTTGAAATTGGAGGCTTTCCTCAAGTAATGATAATAGCTACCACATATTGGGTATCAAGCACTGTTCTGAATATTTTATATGTTTTAACTAATTTAATCCTTACTCCATCCCAATGAGGTAGTTACCATTCTTACCGGTAAGGAAACAGACACAGGAAGTTTAGGCTCTCACCCAGGTCACAGAGCTTAGAAGTGAACCTGAATCTAATCAAACCTCTAGCTTTCCAATTCACAGGAAATATGAGGGATAGAGAAATAAATTAAATGATACCACTTGAAAGCAATTAGCCAAATCCAGAATGTAGGACACTGTACGAGACAAATTTTTTTTTTTAAAGATTTTATTTATTTGACAGCGAGAAACACAGCGAGAGAGGGAACACAAGCAGAGGGAATGGTAGCGGGAGAAGCAGGCTTCCGGCTAAGCAAGGCGCCTGATGCAGGGCTCGATCCCAGGACTCTGGGATCATGACCTGAGCTGAAGGCAGATGCTTAACGACTGAGCCACCCAGGCGCCCCATGTACGAGACAAATTTTTAAGTTTCACCAACAATCAAGAGTATAAAGAAATATTTTTTTTTTTAAGAGTATAAAGAAAAATTTTAAAAGAAGAGCAGAGGGGGCACCTGGGTGGCTCAGTTGGTTAAGCCGCTGCGTTCAGGTCAGGTCATGATCCCGGAGTCCTAGGAAGGAGTCCCGCATCGGGCTTCCTGCTTAGTAGGGAACCTGCTTCTCCCTCTCCCTCTGTGTGCACTCTCTCTCTCTCAAATAAATAAATAAAATCTTAAAAAAAAATTAAAAGAAGAGCAGAGGGATCATTACAGAATAAAGACCCTTTAGAAACTTAACCACAAAATGTAATATGTGTATCTTGCTTGGATCCAGTTTTGAACAAACTATGTGTAAAAAGACATGTTTGACACCATTGAAAATGTGTGAACGTAGACTGCATATCAAATAATATCAAGGGATTATTGCCAATTTTGATAGGTGTAGTGATAGCATGATGTATGTAGTTGTGTGTGTATTTGTGTAAAAATTATTGAGGACCTTAAGGAGCTTCAGCCGCTGTGGGTTATATTTTTTGAAATTTGCCATAGTAGAAATTAAAGTAAGAAGTTTTAAATCTAATTATTACTTTACTTAAAGACAATAATAGGGGGGTGGGAAGATGGGGTAACTGGGCGACGGGCATTAAGGAGGGCACATGATGTAATGAGCACTGGGTGTTATATAAAACTGATGAATCACTGACCTCTACCTCTGAAACCAATAATACACTCTATGTTAATTAATTGAATTTAAATAAAAAATTTTAAGAAGACAATAAAAATACACAAGTTAACATAAACACTTGTTAACATAAACATAACAAATATACATGTTAATATAAACAACACATTTTACGAGAAACAACTATTTTCTGAAACAAAAAAAAATTAGTGAGAGGAGCAGCATTGCTTTACATATCTCTACATCTCTTAAGCGTCTGGCTGGATAGAGGACAGCTGGATTCTCATAGCGGCTCTTGCATTTGGTCTGCAGCAGTGGGCTATGTGGTTGAAATGGATGTAACTGGAAAAGAGGCATTACAATCACCTCCTCAGATAATTGTGGATATCCTTTGATAATACAGCCAAACTTGGCAAGTGGTAGTCTCGAAAGATTACTGTAGCATAAGATCTAAAAATGATTTTAGTAACCAGTAAACTTTTTTTGTTTTTATTGAGATATAATTGACAGATAGGTGTACAACTTGTAGATTTGATACACTTACATTGGGAAATGATTACCACCATAAAATTAGCTGACACCTCTCCATCCTTCACATAATTACCATTTCTTTGTTGTGGTGGGAACATTTAACATGTACTTTCTTAGCAACTTTCAAATGTATAATACACCAGGGAACTTCTCATACTCTGCCACAGTTAAACCCACTGGTTTATCTTGCATATTGAATAGATCTTTTAGCTTTGCATGATTTTGTCAAGACATGCATTAGCCATTTGGAAGTTATTGGTTCGTGGACTTAGACAGGTCTTTCAAATGTTGACACATTTCATTATACAACATAAAAAAAAAATCACTAATCATTAATGTCACTGCCAATCTCATGAGAACGATCTGTTTTTATTGAGAAGCTCTCAAGGCCACAGGAGCAGATATAATGTCAACACAGTGAAAAAATAAATAACAGCTTAGTGTTATTATGAATATAAGAATACTGGGGGACCTCATGAAAAGGTCTCAGGGGCTCCTGGACCCCACAGACCCCACACGTGGCTGTCCTAAAGAAACTCCTGCATACGTGAACCAGGAAAGAATGTTCCTAGCAGCATTGTTTGTAGAAGCAAAAGCCCAGACACAAGCCACATTTTTATCAATGAGGAAATGGACGAAATATTGGCATATTCCTACAGTGTCTACCACACAGTGGGGGAATGAATGTACCAGAGCTCTGTGGATTTATCTGGATGAATTCAGTATTTTAATCGGTACTCCACAGAAAAGGAGAGTATGAATTGAGTCCTTTCGCGCAAGAGTTTACTTAGGAGATGATTGCAGGAATCAGGGTGTGCCTGGGTGGCTCAGTCGTTAAGCGGCTGCCCTACGCCCAGGGTCCTGGGATCAAGCCCCGCATCAGGCTCCCTGCTCAGCAGGGAACCTGCTTCTTCCTCTCCCACTCCCCCTGCTTGTGTCCCCTCTCTTGCTGTCTCTCTGTCTGTGTCGAATAAATAAAATCTTAAAAAAAAAAAAAAAAAGGAGGTGATCCCAGGAATCAGAAATGGTAAGTGAGAAGAAAAGGAAGAAAAAGTACTAAAATGTGCATTATTGAACTACTGATGTCTGTGGGCTACTGAGCTCATTCCCTCTGGGAACTCTCTGAAGTATCGTGTAGAATATAGCTCAGAATTGTCCCTCCGAAGGTGTGAGGCTGGAACATTTTCCGTTGATGCCGGTCACTGCCCAGTTGGCCCCCTGGGGTATTTAGGTTCCTGAACTCCTGGGCTGCATACAGGGTGAACAGCCTTTCCAGCCTTTGTAGAGGCCAGATTCAGAGAAGCAAAGAGACACCGTGGCCTTTGAGGTGGCTTGTGGGCAGTTCGCCTGCAAGTGTCAGTTACCTCCCCCCCAAATGGGGCAAGGGTTGGGGTGGGGCTGAGGGCATATGGTGTGGGCCACCACAGGTGCCTGCTAGACGCAGAAACTAAGGTTGAGTGAAAAAAATGAAATCACAGGGAATTATGTACCATGTGCTCCATTTGTATAAAGTTCAAAAAAAACATAATACGGGATGCCTGATGGGTCAGTGGCTTAAGCCTCTGCCTTCAGCTCAGGTCATGATCTCAGGGTCCTGGAATCAAGCCCCACATCAGGCTCTCTGCTCAGCAGGGAGCCTGCTTCCCCCTCTCCCTCTGCCTACTTGTGATCTCTTTCTGTCAAATAAATAAATAAAATCTTTAAAAAAGATACATAATACATTGTTAAGGATACAGCTATGGATATTATGAATATAGACTTTCGGTTATTATGAAAGCAAGACAGGCAGGAAAGGGTTTATCACATGTTGGGAGAGAGTAAGCAAGTCCATTTGTCAGAAAACACACGTCGGGGTGCAGTTGGAGATAGAGGTAGTGAGTTAAAGAAGGCAGCTAATTGGTGGGTGTCTTTGAAACCAATCTTCAGTTTTACTCTAATATGGAAAGTTAAGAGGAGCAAGCTTGTCAGGAAGAGTATGATAGGATCAAAACATATTGAGGGAATCATCACTTAGCTTGGGAGGGAAAGGGGCTGAGGGACAAAGGTCCCTTATCCCGGGTGGCACTGGAAGGTTCCCTCGCTTTTACCCTCCTCTTTGCTCTGTTCCTTTATCAGGAGCAGACAGGCAGGGTGTGGCTTGTTGGTGTATAGGAGATGGCGAGGGGAGCCCCTGGCTTCCAGCCTCGAATAGAAAGGTGAACTCTTCCCAAGCTCACCTCCATAGCCTTCCCGATGTCCCTGCCTGATGTCTCATCTCCCTGAATGGGCGGAGGGAGCATTCCGAGGTTGGACACTCCAGCTCTGCTGGTGAGGGACAGAGGGCCCTCGATTCCAAAGGTGGTGAGTCCTCCCTCTCTCTTCTCTTCGTTCTTTTTTAGTCCTTTGACTTTCTAAGGATCCTCAAGTTTGTTGGAGAAGCTGTCCCCTTTGTTGTCACTCACGTTTTAGACAACGAAATGGGGGAAGGGGAAATGAGCACAAAAGGATGAGTGACAAGGGAGATGGATAGGTTTTGACAAAAGACTCTCATTGAAGTATTATTGTTATCATCATTAATTATTACAGCTATCATTTATTTAGCCCTTATTATTAGCCAGGTCCTGTGCTGTGTGTATTTAGACTGATTGTTTGTAGATTTTCAGGGTCTTCTTAGACTGCATGAAGCTGTCAAGGGAACTTTCATTGTGTGTTTTTTTCTGGCTTAAAAGTTTTGAAATTAAACTCTTTAAAACCTAAATGTAAACGAGTGCCTGGGGACAAAATGTTTTCAACATGTGTAGTAGAAAAAAATTACTGTATGTTACTATATGAAGAGTTTTGTAAACCATTAAAGTGACAAATGCCCACGTAAAAATATGGACAAAGTATTTAGACAGATAACTGACAAAGTCCAAATAACAAATAAGTAATCGAAAAAAATAAATCAAAATAAAACACCATTAAGTCTTTTAAAAGAGATACATTTTGTTACTCATTAAAATAACAATGATTTTTTTAAAAACATAAAACCCTGTGATGGCAAGATTGTAGGTAACAAGCAATTTCCTAACTTTGGTAAATTGATCTGTGCCCTTTCAAGAAGGCAATTTGGTAGTGCACGTTACAAATCTATTTTGAAGATGGGAAACTCAAAGCGTAAGAGTTTAAGTGACTTGCTTAAAGTTACAGAGTCAACAGTTAATTAGGGATTAAACCAAGATTAGGGCTAAGACTTCTAACCCTGGTCCTCAATGCATTATCAATTGCAGCAATGCTTATAATAGCAATGTGTTGGAAAACCTAAATATCCTACACTAGAGAATTATTTTTAAAATTCTCTGATACCCATGATAGAACACTTAAATCATTAAACAAGTGTTTGATGGTATGGGAAAATGTACATAATGTAGTGCTTAGGAAAAATGTCAGATGTCAACAGTATATACAATGTGGCCCAATTTTTTAAAAAAATTATGCATGTGTGCGGAAAAAATGTTTGAAGAAACATATCTCTTGGGGTGCTTGGGTGGCTCAGTGGGTTAAAGCCTCTGCCTTTGGCTCAGGTCATGATCTCAGGGTCCTGGGATCGAGCCCCGCATTGGGCTTTCTGCTCAGCAGGGAGCCTGCTTCCTCCTCTCTCTGCCTACTTGTGATCTCTCTGTCAAATAAATAAATAAAATCTTAAAAAATATATATCTCTGAGTGGAGGGATTACAAATGATTTAAAAATTTTTAACCATTTTTTGGGGGTAGTTTCCAGATTTTCTACAATAAGGATAGAAAAAGCAAAGCATTTTATTTAATAAAAATCATTTTTAAAAAAGATTTTATTTATTTATTTGAGATAGAGAGAGAGAGAGAAGCAGACTCCGCTGAGCAGGGAGCCTTATGCGGGGCTCAATCCCAGTACCCTGGGATCATGACCTGAACTGAAGCCAGACGCTTAACAGACTGAGCCACCCATCTGTGCCTGGAATTTTTTTTTAATGGCTGAAATGCCATGGGAGCTATCCTGGAGGTGAGTTAGAGCTGGCTGACTGGTAGGTGCTGTCAGAGAAGGAAACGCCTATCCCAGAGGGCAATGTGAGGGGTTCACAGGGTGTGAGGGAATTTGAGGTCACGACCAGGGACATAGTGAGAAAAGAGGGCTTTTAGTGCCTTGAAGTTGGATGAGTACAAAGAAAAAAATTAGAATTCTGATACAGCAGTGAAAAAACACATATTTACATACAGCAGTGTACTTGGGGGACATGCTCTACTATGGGGGACTTACACAAGAGGTGACATCTAAACGGCCAGGGATGGAGGACTCGCACACTACCTGTTCACCCTTTTCCATTTTCAGTCTTTTTCTTCTATCCTGTCTCCCCTCTACCATCTTTTAGTTCCCCCCACCCTGTCTGACTTGGAAATGCGCACTGAATACCATGGTTCTCCTTCACCACTGCTCTGCCTTCCGAAGGCTCTCAACATTAGACTCTGACTAATCCTCCTCTTAACTCAATAATTTTGTAAACTTGAGCATCAAGTTTCCCAGTTAAGCTATTTCTAGCAAAGAACTGAAAGACAAACAGTCTCGATATATAATTTTTCCTTGTCATGAAGCAGAATCAGTATATTAGAGCTGGAAAGGAATTTAGTGCTCCATCTAATAAAAACTCCTTAATTAAATGAATTTACTTTTTGCTAAATTTAGTTTTGTGACACATATATTTATTGTTACAGTATGCTTTATTAATAAGTTAGGAAATAGAAGTGAGAAAAAATTGTCCATATTTCCCACACCTTAATTATTAACTCTTCCTATTTTATGGGACGTACTCTCAACCCCTTTCTTAAACATTCTTTAGTATAGTTATAATCATCATAAATATGTTATTTTGTATTTTTAATACATTATTATTAGTTTGCCCTTGAAACATAAGCTTAATGAACCGTAATTTATTTAGTCATTTATTGATGTTTGTGGATATTCCAGTTTTTTTACTATTATAATAATACTGCTGAGGTCATTTGACATTTTATCTTTCCGATTCTTTTCTTAGAATGGAGTTCCAGAATATTTCTTACTGGATTGAAAGGCAAATGCATTTCTTTACCTCTTGGTACTTCCCAATTTACAATGAACTCAACAAATCTAAGTGAATCTCCCATTTTATTAAACCCAGGGCCTAAGACCTTAAGTGATTTGCTCAAAGTTACAAAATCACATAGTAAATTAGAGACCAAGAAAAGACTAAAACCAAGCCATCTGACTCCATTTACTAGGGATACTAGCTTTTCCTTTACCATTTCGTTTTATTTAGCTAGATTCTTGGGAGTTTTCCCACTGGCTTACCCTTTGCTCTTTTCAGATGACATTATGAATGAAATTCACATCTTTTATTAAAAAACTAAGATCTAATAAATAAATAAAGAAAAAACTAAGATCTTACATCACACTAGTCACACTCTACCCAACAGGAGAATATACATTTAAAAAAAACTACATGAAACATTTACCAAAATAGTCCATATGCTAGCACATGAAACAAGTCAGTAAGTTTAAAAGGATTCAAATCATACAGTGTATGTTTTTTGCCCACAATGGAATTAAATTAGAAAGTAGTAACAGAGAGGCACCTGGGTGGCTCAGTTGGTTGAACACCTAACTCTTGGTTTCAACTCAGGTCATGATCTCATGGTTGCAGGATCAAGCCCTGGATCTGGCTCTGTGTTCAGCAGGGAGTCTGCTTGAAGATTCTTTTCCTTTATCCCTCCCTGCCCCACGCTTGTGCACGTGCTCTCTCTCTCTCTAAAATAAGTAATCCTTAAGAAAAAGGAATTAATAACAGAAGGGCATCTTGAAAGTTCCCAAATATTCAGAAACTAGATAACACACTTCGGAGTAACCCATAGATCAAAGAAGAAATCAAAAGAGAAATTAGAAAGTATTTTGAAATGAAAATAAAAACCACCACATATCAAATTTTGTAGGATGTCACTAAAGCAATAGCTAGGGAGAAATTTAGAGTACTACATGACTATATTAGAAAAGATCTTAAATCAATGACCTAAACAACAAGAAAAAGACAAACCCAAAGGAAGCAGAAGAAAGGAAGTAATAACAATTTGAGCAGAAACTGGTATAGTAGAAACCAGGAAAACATTAGAGAAAATCAATGAAACCAAGAGCTTTAGTGGTTCTTTGAGAAGATCAATAAAAAATGATAAAGCTCTAGCCAGACTGATCAAGAAAAAAAGAGACACAAATTACCAATGTCAGGAATGAGAGAGGTGACATTACTACACCAATTAATTAATGAGGCAAATTCTTAAAAGACCCAAACTACCAAACTCACTCAAGAAGAGGTGGATAATGTGAATGACCCTATGTTTGTTAAAGAAACTGAATGTGTAGTTACAAGCCTTCTCATAAAGAAAATTCCAGGCCTATGAGGCGGCTGGGTGGCTCAGTGGGTTAAGTCTCTGCCTTTGGTTCCGGTCATGATCTCAGGGTCCTGGGATTGATTGAGCCCCACATTCGGGCTTTCTGCTCAGCGGGGAGCCTGCTGCCCCCCCTCTCTCTGCCTGCCTCTCTGCCTACTTGTGATTGCTCTCTCTGTTAAATAAATAAATAAAATTAAAAAAAGAAAAGAAAAGAAAACTCCAGGCCCAGATGGCTTCACTGGCAATTTCCATCAGACATTTGAGGAAGACATACTATCGGTGCTACATAAACTCTTTTAGAAAATGGAATAGGAAAGAATACTTCCCATCTCATTCTATGTCAACAGCATTTCTCTTAATTACCAAAATCAGAAAAAGTTAGTACAAGAGAAATACTGACCCTATCTTTCATGGACATAGAGGCAAAAATTCTTAGCATTTTAAAAAATTTTATCCAAACATATTTATGATTGATTGGGATTTATCCCCAGAAGGTAGGGTTGGTTAATATTCAAAAAATCAGGGGCTTCTGGGAGGCTCAGTGGATTAAATCCTCTGCCTTTGGCTCAGGTCATAATCTCAGGGTCCTGGGATCAAGCCCTGCATTGGGCTCTCTGCTCAGCGGGGAGCCTGCTTCCCCCTCTCTCTCTGCCTGCCTCTCTGCCTACTTGTGATCTCTCTCTCTCTGTCAAATAGATAAACAAAATCTTTTTTAAAAAAATGATTTAATAAAAAAAATTAACCAATGTAATTTGCTATATTAACAAACTAGAAATTAAAAGTTATCTGATCATCTCAATAGATACAAAAATATCATTCGACAAAACTCAACATCCATTCCTGGTAAAAACTCTCAGTAAACTAGGGATAGAAAGGAATTTGCTTGACTTGATAAAGGGCATCTATGAAAAGCTTATATTATACCCAATGGTGAGGAAGGAATGTTTTCTGCTAGGATCAGGAACAAGGCAAGGAACCAGTGCAATAAGACAAGATAAGGAAATAAAAGACCTCCAGATTATAGAGGAAGAAGTAAGACCTTCTTTATTCACAGATGACGTGATCACCTATGTAGAAAATCGTATGGAAGCTACAGAAAAACTCCTAGAACCAATAAGTGAATTTAGCAAGATCATGGATATAAGACCAATGTACAAAAATCAACTGTATTTTTGTATGCTAGTAATGAAAAATCAGAAATTAAATTAATAACAATACCATTTGCAATAACACCAAATATTAAATATTTAGGAATGAAGCTGACAAACGATATGTAAGATTTATACACTGAGAACTATAAAATACAGCTGAGAGAAATGAAAGAAGACGTGAATAAGTGGGGAGATAAACCATATTCATTGGCCAAAATACTTGATATTGTTAAGAAGTCAATGGTCCGGGGCACCTGGGTGGCTCAGTGGGTTAAAGCTTCTGCCCTCAGCTCAGGTCATGGTCTCGGGGTCCTGGGATCAAGCCCCACATCGGGCTCTCTTTTCAGCGGGGAGCCTGCTTCCCCCTCTCTCTCTGCCTGCCTCTCTGCCTACTTGTGATCTCTCTCTCTCTGTCAAATGAATAAATAAAATCTTAAATAGTAAAAAAAAAAAAAAGAAGTCAATGGTCCTTGAATTGTGTATGCATACTGAACTTTAGGAAGTGAAATCATATTTTGTATTTATTAGGGGGACTTTTTCATAAAGGACTTCCGTGACAATCACTCTGAAAAGTGAGGAAGTCATTTGCCCATTTTGTATCTCATGCTACAGATGTATGCCTTCGTCCATTCTTTCATCTATTTATCCATGTTTGACATTCTACTTACTTCCAGAAAGGATCCTGTCTGTTTGCATGATACCCTGACGGGGGCATGATTGCCTTTCCTATTCTAAGTGTAAAAGGAGGAAAATAATACCCACTTTTCAGGGTTATTGTCAATACCAAAGACAATATACGTAGGGTACCTATAGGTATAGCAAATAGGAGCTACTGTTAATATAGAACAATATTAGCAATTCAAAAATATATTTATGATTTGGGGTTAATTCAATCCTACAGTAGGGTTATTGTCAATATCAAAGACAATATATGTAGGGTACCTATAGGTATAGTAAATGGGAGCTACTGTTGATATAGAACAATACTAGCAATTCAAAAATATATTTATGATTTGGGGTTAATTCGATCCTACAGTAATATAATGTGGATTATTATAATATTGATATATGTCAACTGAGAACATGATAGAAGAAGGGGTCATCCTGGCCAAACAGATCAGAAGGATAGATGCTGGAGATCAGTATGGCGACCAGATGGTTATTACATCCACATAAAGAATATATGAAATAAAAGACCTAGCAGCACTTGCTAATTTTCCACTCCAAGCTCTGAGAAGAGGGCCCGCTGAGCAGCTATGGCTGCAGCTTCTGGCTGTGGATCCCGGGGTGGGGGGCGGGAGGACAGGGGTCCAGGGCTGGGATGGGGGGCACTTCCAACTGCACTTCTTTGCCTCCTGCGCTGTGTGCACCTTTGCTCAAAGTTTACTCTCTTTCTCCTCCTTCTCCTTCCTTCCTGGTCATCTTCCTTGTCCTTCTTTTAATTTTCACTGTATTTGTTTTCTGATCATCGAAGTTATATGTATTCGAAGTAGAAAATTGGGAAAATATAGAGGAATATAAGATCACCTTTAATCCTCACTGCTACCCCCAGAAGTAGTCATTTTTTAGTATCTACATTCTTGCCTTTTTTCCCTAAGCATCTTCTCCCTAAATGGTATCATACTATGCATATTGCACTTAAAGTTATTGGTTTGGATTATAGTACAATTTCCCAGGGCTATTAAAGATTGCTCTTTGACATGACTGTGAAATGCTGCATAGTATTTCATTGCAAGAATGGATCATATGTAGCTCACTATTTTCATTTTAATGGACTTTGGGTTTCTTCCAGTCTTTCCTTTTCAGAAATAACTTTGTGATGAGCATCCTGACCAGCAAATCCTCATACACATCTTTATTGATTCCTGTAGTATTCTTTTCTGGAAGTGAAATTCCCTGGGTTAAAACTTTTGCACATTTACAAATTGTTTGATACTTACGACTAACTCACCCTTGTGACAATT
This sequence comes from Procyon lotor, assembly GCA_028646535.1. NCBI lineage: Eukaryota > Metazoa > Chordata > Mammalia > Carnivora > Procyonidae > Procyon > Procyon lotor. The sequence continues at coordinate 28,038,417 of CM053606.1, forward strand.
GTTTTGCAATGAACAAGAGAGTTGGTTTGCCCACCTGTGTGATAATTCTGGAGATTTTTTAATATTAGATAATTTTTTCAAAGATTTTATTTATTTATTTGTTTGTTTGTTTGTTTATTTATTTGACAGCGAGAGAGATCATAAGCAGGCAGAGAGGCAGGCGGGGGGGTGGGAAGCAGGCTTCCCCCTCTCTTCGCACAGAGCCCAATACAGGGCTTGATCCCAGGACCCTGAGATTATGACCTGAGCTGAAGGCAGAGGGTTTAACCCACTGAGCCACCCGGCGCCCCAATGTTAGATAATTTGAAAGGAAGACAAAGCATATCTAACCGTGGTCTTAATTTGCATTTCTCTTTTTGACTAGAGAGTGAATGTCCTACTTCTGACAGCTGCTTTCCTTTCATCAGTAACCTGGTAATGTACTTCAAGGAGACTGTCTTCCTCAGGCCACCTCAGCTGCCCTCCTACAAAGTGACAGTATGATGGAAGGACTTCATTTGCTTTCTTATTTTTAGAATCTGGTGCAAATGATTTCACATGTATTTTCTGTGAATCCTTACTGTAGCCCTAGCTATGAGATAGGTACTATTATTAGCTTCATTCCATCCGTGAATTAAGAGGAGACTTGGAGAAACTCACCAACTAACTAACTAACTAACTAACTAACTAACTAACTAACCTGTCTAAGGTCACACAGCCAGGTAATGGCAGAGCCAGAGCTGGAACCCCAGCTGACTCTAGAGCTCATCCTCTTAATTACTTAATCATCTACCTGAATCTTGGAAGATGGGGCTATGGGGGTCTCCTCTTCCTTGACTTTAAGCAGCCCCAGTTCGGCGTGGAGCTCTGTGTCACTCTGGGCATGTCTACCCAAGGGGTGTTACAAAAGCACCTTCTAGTTGAAGGTTTTGGGGATTGGGGTAACTCCCAGGGATCCCGGGCCCTGCCTACTTCCACTGTGGATGATAATTTTTTTTAAAGATATCATTTATTTATTTGAGAGAGAGACAGAGATAGCGACAGAGAGCATGAGCAGGGGGAGTAGGGGAGGGAGAAGCAGGCTCTTCACACCAAGCAGGGAGCCCGATCCCTTGGGCTTGGGGATCCCTTGATCCCCAGGACCTTGGGATCATGACCTGAACTGAAGGCACACGCTTAACGACTGAGCCACCCAGGTGTCCCACCTTGGGTGATAATTGATAAGGCAGAGAGCTTTTCTCCTTTACCTAACTTCTCTTGTTCAATTCCTGAGTAGCTGCTAACCTATGGGGAAAAGGGCGGGATGGGGGGGAGGGAAGGGGAAATCCTAACAGTTACCCAGTCCTAACCACACTGGTCCTGCTGCTGTGCTGCCAAGTGCAAGCCTAGGGGATTAGGGATGGATCTAGAACAAAACAAATCAACCCTAAAGCAGTGTGCTGTTTGCTATGAGAGAAACAGAATTTGTTCAAAGCTTAAGCCCATCTTCAGTTTCCCAACCTCCCTTTGAGGGCCCCACCTCCTCCAAGTCCTGTTTTGCCCTATTCCAAAACCTTTGGGGGTCTGGCCTGATGACTTCTACAAAAACCCTCCTCTTCGAAAAGGATTTGAAATCTTGGGGAGAATTCAAGAGACATCATCTCTTCCGGAAGTTTTTGTTTATTTGTTTGTTCTTTTTTAGAGAGAGAGAGAGAGAGCTCGACTGGGGCTGGGGAGACAGAGGGAAAGGGGGAGGGAGAATCTCAAGCAGGCTCCATGCGCAAGGTGGGGCTCTGTGAAGAAGGTTCCACCTTTGCTGATTAAGCACTGGAGGCCCGCAGATATTAAGCAATGTTCCCAGGGCTACGGAGCTAGTACATGAGTGGAGCCAAGACTTGAATCCACTGTGGGTAGAAGGCCCATTCCAAGTATGTCTCGGGACACTAAACGCTAAAAGAAGCCATATTCTGGTGTGCACCTGTTTAGTCCCGGGCGTAAGTTCTCCTTCTTCCAGACCCTTCCCTCAGCCCTCCAAATCACACTCGGTGCCTCACCCTCCGTGTCACCATGGTCCTCACTCGTGGCATTCATAGACACCCATGACCCCAGCCTCCACGTTGAGTACTTTCGTCCTTTAATCCTCCCAATAATCCTGCCAGGAGGCACAGTTACTATACCCATTTTAAAGGCAGAGAAACAGAGTCTCAGTCACAAGGTTACCCAGAGAAGTTAATTATAAGTTGACATGGAGATAAGTAGGAGAGCTGGGATTTCAACCGTGGGCTGTGTGATTCCAGAGCGTTGGTTGAGCAGCCCTCATGGGCACCCCACCTCCTTACACTGTCCCGGAGCCCACACAAAGCTCACCAGCTCTTTCTGGTGTCTCCCTGCGTCTATCCTCCTAGTTCTGATGGAGATGGCAAGTTCCTCTGGCTCCTGGCTCTCCTGCCGCCTCGTGGCATTTCTATTCCTCTGGCTGCCCTTGCCCTTGTCAGGTAAGAGTTGGTGAACCTCTTTCCCTACCTGGGACCTCTGCGGAACGAGTCCTAAGAACAAGGGGCCTGATTTCTTCCCGCGTCCTATTCTCCCTCCAATTCCTTCCCAATGCCCTTCCCTGGCCAGCTCATCTTCTTATTTACTTAATCATCTACCAAGACATCTACTTAATCATCTTCGCCAAGACATCCCCTTCATCCCCACGCCCCTCTGCTGTTCTCTGGTCCCTGCCACACGCCTTTGTCCCTTTTCTGCCCGCACCGCACAGGGGACGCCGACGACTACCACCTGGCGCCGCTAGGGGGCACAGCCGAACTGCTCTGCCCCATCCCCCTGTGGCCGGTCACCGTGCCCACCGTGGTGACGTGGCTGCGGTCCCCAAGCCGGGACCGCTCCCAGGTCGTGCACGTGTTCCGGGACGGGAGGGACCGGGAGGAAGGCGTGATGCCGGAATACCAGGGGCGGACGGCGCTGCTGAGGGACCCCCGAGAGGGCAGCGTGTCCCTGGAGATCCGCCAGGTCCGACTGGAGGACCGAGGGCTGTACCAATGCAAGGTCCAGATCGGAAACCTGACTCGAGACGGCACCGTGACCCTGCAGGTGGCAGGTTAGTCATTTTCAAAGGGAAGACAGAGGTGCCCCCAAGACCTGAATCGTGGGATGCAGTTACCCCAGGGGTGGATTTATGAAGTGTGAGGATGAACCCAGAGACTCACTCGGTCGGGAGGAGCTTGGGGGTCCGGAGGGGGCGGGCCCGCAAGTGCCCCGTACGTGCCCGCCACCCCCAGGGAGGCCGCGGGAAGGGGACCGGGCTCCGGCGGGGACCGTGCCCCCACTGTCAGGCGTCCGCGTTTCCCGTCCCCCTCCAGTTCTAGGCTCCGACCCTTACATCCACGTGAAGAGCTACGACGCTGGATGGATCCATCTGGTGTGCCGGTCTGCGGGATGGTTTCCACAGCCTTTGGCCCAGTGGAGAGACCCTCAAGGCAGGGTGCTTCGACCCCTGTCTGATGTCCATGTCCTGGAAGCTGGGCTCTTCCGGATAGCGGTGTCCAGCAGAGTCAGGGACAGCACGCTGGGGAATGTGTCCTGCACCGTCCGCAATCTGGCCCTCGGCCAAGAGAAGACCACAGCCATGCTCCTAGCAGGTAAAACCCCGGGGGGTAAAAGGGCTTGAGGCCCCTGCCGAAAACTCTTACCTGAGTGGAAATTTCATAAAGAATTTTCCAAGTTTTCAAATTCTAAGAGGAACACATGTTTGTGGTGGAAAACTTGAAAAAATGAGGAACATTGTAAAGGAAACAAAAATGGCCTATTAATCCATAAATTAGAACTGCTGCTCCCCTTTTGGGGGCATTTCTTTCAAGATGTTCTCATATGTCTGCATCTCTTCAGTGTGTGTGTTTTCACATATGTATTCCACTGGGTTTTTTTTCCTTCAGTTACAATGTCATGAGCATTTTCTGCCCATGTCCTTACATAGTTCTCTGCAACATGATTTTTTTTTAGTAACATATAATGTATTATTTGCCCCAGGGGTACAGGTCTGTGAATCATCAGGCTTACACAGTTCACAGCGCTCACCATACGCTCCCCAAAGTCCATCCCCAGCCACCCCATCCCTATCCCCCAATACACCGGCAACCCTCAGTTTGTTTTGTGAGATTAAGAGTCTCTTATGGTTTGCAACATTGATTTTTAAGGACTACACAGTACTTCATTATGTGCTTATAGCATAATAAAATTAATCAGAGCCCTATTTCTGGACATCTGGACGGTCTCCAATTTTTCCTCCTATTATAACGAATGGTGCAGTGAACATCTTTGCCCATATTTTGGGACATGATTCTATTATTTTCTTAGAATGCATTTCTGGAAGTAGAATTAAGGAGTCCAAGGGGTGTGAATCTTTTAAAGACCCTTGCAATACAGAGCCATGAGGTAAAGCAGAGTGGTTCTGGAGCCAAGAAAGACAGACTGTGGCTTGGGGTCCCAGATAAGAAGGGGTCATGACTTCTGTGAATCGCTTCTTTTTTCTCTCTCTGTCCCCCTCCCTTCCCTTACTACTGCCACTGCCTCTCACAAAGTACTAATTGCTTTACTCGCCTGACCTGTTTAAATCTCCCAACAACCCAACAGGACAGGAATTATATCATCTCTATTTTCTAGATGGTCAACCAGGCTTGGGGAGGCTCAGTCTCTTGCCCAGGGTCGCACACTGCTGAGTGAGGTCTCACATCCAGCCAAGACTTCCCACGGGTCACAGAGCTCCTTCTGCTCTTTTTTTCTTCTTTCCTTTTTCCTTTCTTCCTGTCCAGGCTTTAGGTCTGCTGTTGTAGCACCACAGAAATGGTTCCGCCCCTGCTGGTAGGGCTCAGGGCCATGATGCCACTGACTGCTGTCTCACAGCAGAGTGAGGACTTGATGGGGAGACAGGTGGGTGCCCATGAGAAGACTAGAGATGATCCCTGAGGAAGCCCCGCCTACGCTCCAAAGTCCCCGGATAATGGCTCCATCTTGGGCAGGACAAGGTTGTGCTTGAAAAGTGGAGTTTAACCCGTTGTCTTCTTGTAGGACATCAGAACTACTCCTAAGAAATGAACATCTCACTTTAAAGTCATCCCTGGGTCGCCCAGGTTTGGAGTTACTGAGAGAAGCAAAGACCCCCACCAGTCTTGGCTGGAGGTCTCTCCCTAGACCCGATAGAGACGGTTGGGGTGTGCTTGAGCCATCTGCCATCTGAAGCGGGGTCCATGGCATGGGAGAAGCTGTTGGATGTCTCTTTGAGGGTGACCATTGGTGGTCTCTTTTAGCCCCTTCTCCAGGAAGGATCTCCTCCCCAGCAGTGGCTCTTGCTGTCATCCTGCCTGTCCTGGGGATTCTCTTCATTGTGGGCATTTACCTCATCTGGAAGCAAAGAAGATCAAAAGGTAACTAAGTGGTAAGGGAGCCCCGGCTGGTGAGAAGTGGGACGGGCTTCTCTAGGAAATGGCCGGGAAGAAGTAGACGTGGCCATGAATTACCCATAGGTTGGAGACCCCACAAAATGTCGGAGAGAGGACTGGTAGAGCCCTGCTTGGGAATTCCCAATGCAAAGAGGGTCAGAGAAACAGCAGAAAACTCCTGGGCAGCCCTGTGAATCCTTATCTCTTGATAAATTAGAAAAGAACTGATCTTGCCAGCCTGCTAGTTAATTAAGAAATGCAATTCTAGCCATGAGATAAATCCCCATAAATATGGTTGAATTTCATAGGATCGCAGGGTTGCAAATGACCCTGAACATCACAGAATCCAATACTCCTTCCCCTATCTGATGGTTTGAAGACCCTCTAATCCTTTCAAATAGTCACACACCCACAGTGACAAGGAGCAAAGTCGTATTCAGGCTATTCAGGCAGCTTGGGGCATCTGTGGACAGCCCTGCCTATTGGAAAAAGCCCTTCCTTAAACTGAGCTGATCTCTCTCTCTCTCTCTCTCCTCTCTCTCTCTCTGTCTGTCTTCTAGAGAAGCTTCTCTATGAACAGGTGATGGAGGTAGGTAAGTGTCCTGAGCTGGGTGGAGATGTTACTGTGTTTTGTTCATTTTATTAATCTAACTTTAGATTAGTAGACACTAATCTAAAACTAACAAATTTAGATTAGTGCACACTAATCTAAATGGTATGGCCGAAAATCCCAATATCTGCTGTCCTTACTGGCAGGGGTGATGGGACATCTTTACCTGTTCTTTCCAGTTTTTGCAGACTCTTCCTTATCAGAGCTTGCCTTCTAGTAGGTTTGGTGATTTTTGTACGCAAACTCACGGCTTGATCTTACTCTGTGGGAGTCGTGTAGGTCTAACATGGGGGACCTTTTATTCATTCAACAAACAATTAGTAATTTGTCTACTAAGCGCCCTGGGCTATCCTAGACACTGGGGTCACAATGGCAAGTAAAAACAGATACAGTCTGTACCTTCTTGGAGCTTTCGGTCTAGTCAGGGAAGCATATGTGAATGAAGTAATTACTTATATAGATAAATGTGCACAGATGCCATGAGAGGAAGTTCTAAGGGCTGTAAAGACTAGAACCAGGAGAAACCAACCAACCAAACTTGAGGGACAGGAGTGGAGTCCCCAGAGGAAGTGATGTTTGATCTGGAAGACAGGCAGGCTTGGAGGAAGAGAGAACGGAAAACCTTCCACAGCAGAAAGAACAACATGTGAAAGACACACAGTGCAGAAGTGAGGGGAAAGGTGACAGGGGATGAGGCTGTGAACATAGCAGGGGTCAGGCCAGGGGAGGCCTTGTAGATCATGTGAAGGGTTTTGGTTTTTCTTCTCGGAACAGTGGTAAAGCAGTCAACAGGGCAGTCCTGACCAGAATTGTGCTTCGAGAAGCTCTCTCTGGCTGTGGTGTTGAGAAGGGACCAGAGGGAGCAAGACAGGATGGGGGGGGCGTGTTGGGGGGGCACCATTTCTGCCATCCCAGAGGGCCTTTTTGGTGAGGGCCTGGGCCAAGGAGGTGGAGATAGGGAGGCTCAAGGGCAGGTGAACTCAATAGGAGTTGGGGACCCTCAAAGTAATGTCACAGAATCTCATTTACTTTTCTTCCTCTAGAAAATCTTCTCTCAGACCACGCAAAAGAAAAAGGTAATTATATGTATAGAATAAAGAGTAGGGAACAAATGACAAAGAATATATTCTTTCGACTTCTACATGAATGTTGACAGTCTATCTCATACACACACACACACACACACACACACACACACACACACACACATCTTCCATGAATAATATTGGAATTTACTTTCCCATATCAAGGGGCCATAGGGCAACCATGGTGAGGAGATGCCCTTGGTCAACATTCACAGGTCTGGATGGTCCTGAGCTCCCTTCATCAGCCTTTCCACCAATCACTTAAAAAAGAAGGTCTACTTATTATTTTTAAAGGTATTATTATGGTCACATGAGGTATATGAGCATCTCAAAACTCCACACAGTTTTTGCACTGTATCTCTTGCACTTTTTGCACATATCACAGTGTGATATAATGGGATGATCACAGCCTCTACAGAAGGTGGCTGGTTCAGTGACACCTGACTCAGATCACTGGTCTGCCCCTTACTGGCCTTGGACAAGGCCCTTCACTGCTCTGGGCTTTGGTTTCCCCATCTGTAAAATGGGGACAATAAGTCCCCTCACCTGATTGTTTTCAGGATTAAAATGGACAATTTAAAAAGTTCTCATGACAAAGCCTGGTATCCCTTTCCCTTCCCATCTTTCATTGTCATTAGTTGAGTGTTTGCCCTGGACCACTGAGAGTAAAAGTTAGTCACATACAGGGTACAAAAAAAACAAAACAAAACAGGGGGCTCTGCCCTTGGAAGGTCTTGCTGGGAAGACAAGTCCCTGGCTCAAAAATGGCTCTGTCTGCCCTGATTTCCGCATCTCCTCTCCTCCAAGGTGGTGAAAGTGTGGGTGTGCCCACCTCAGGAACGCTATGGCCATTCTGTCCAGCGGCGGAAGGCACAGTGTGGTGTAGTGGGGCCGCCTCAGACTGGGAATCTTACAGCATCACTATTACCAACAGTTGGTTCTTAAAGGGCAAAGACACACATGCATGAGCACACAGTTACAAACACACAGAACGCTCACAGGGACCATAGAAAAGGAGCCGGACAAAAAGGGAGGGCCAAGAAAGGAGAACCGAAGTTTTCAGACAGTCCAGGTACTTGGGAAAGTGGCACCAGCACCACCGGGTTCTCCAGTCGGAGCTTTGAGAGATGTGTCTGATTTGGGGGCCCTAAGCCTGGTTCATCACCCCTTCTACCGGGGCAGGGGGTGGGGGGTGGGGTGATGAGCCCTCCTGCATTCCATATATTCACTCATGCCTTTTTCTGTTTTTTAGGAAGGCTCCATAAAGCCCTCAGTAAGTTCCACTCCTCATCCGTGGCACAAACCTCCTTCCGCTGACGTCTTTGCTTTAGAATGAGTGTCTCAGTTTTACTTCTTGGGGCAGAAGACAGGGGCAAGGGTACTTGAGGCCATGGGGCTTGGAGATGGATTGGCTCTCAAAGTCCTCTCTTCTCAAATATTTCCTGTTCCTCTTCCCATAGAACTGTTATCTGGTCTCTACCTGGGAAAGATTTTCCTGGGAAGCATTCACCTCCCATAGATGAAGCCTCCTGGGAGACCCTTTTAGAACCTCTTTATAACCAAAAAAATCTTCAGACATGTGATGACGTGTCTATTTTATTTTACATTGAGAAAATATACTTAAGGAAATCAAATGGAAATTGGGTGCTCGTTTTAAATGAACTTAGACTTTATTTTTCTCCCACAACATCCTACAAACGTTTACACTGACGTGACCTAGATGCAGAAGATGTGTTATTGACCAGGTCTGCCGGAAAGTTCTGGCGGGGACAGGAAATGGCTGACTCTCCGCCTTGTCCCCCGGGGAGCCTTGGCCCAAGGCTGGGAGCCATGGCTGTGGCAAGACCCATCATGGGAGAGCTCAGCCTACTGCTGCTGAGGATCTGATGTGGGAATGTGGTTGGGATGGGACTGCAGCACTCTCGAAGTCCCTGTTCTGATTGGTCCAACTGTTTTTATTCTTTAGAAAAACTCCGGAGTGAACTGAGTAAGTGTCCCATGCTCTTCTAATTCCTTTACCACCTGATCTCCCGTTGAGTCTGTATTTCCAGCGATAGCTCATCCCCTTCTTTCTTCTTTTATAGAGTTGAAAAGAGCTGCGGCGAACTCAGGTGAGGTATACCCTTGCCCTGCACTTGGCCTCCACACCCCAGGAGTTCTCTTTTTCTAACTTTTAATTGAAACATCCCCCCTTTCTGTCTTTTAGGCTGGAGGCGGGCAAGGCTGCACTTCGGTAAGTTACACACAGTCAGGGCATCCACATATCAGAGCTCATAGCTCTGGTCCTGTGGAATGCAGACTGTCATTTAAAGCTTTTTAAAATCAAATCTGTTTATCTTCTTATCAAATTAAAAAAATCTTTGTGATTGGGGGGGTCACATTTAGATTTAGAAAGTCTTCCCTCTTTTAGAACACTGATATACATACATGTTGATCTTCTTATGGGTTCTCTACGATTTTTGAGATTTATCATAAGTGTTTTGGTTATTTGGATGTCATCTTTGTGACTGGTCCTGTCCTGTGCTGGCTACTTTATAATTTGTAAGTATTCTTTCTATATAAAGTATACTAGTTCTTTGTCATATTTTTCATAACTTATTTTTCCAAGTTTTTCTTTTTCATTTTACTTTCCTTATGGTATTTTTTTTTTTTTTTGATGCATGAGTGTTTTGTTTTTACGTAGCCAAATTTATTCATTTTCTCCTTGTATAGTCTCTTCCATGCTTTCAAGTTTGGAAAGTCTTTTCTATCCCACAGTTGGACCAATAGCCAGTGCTCCTATTTCTATCTACACACCTGCCATGTTCTTCTTTGCTGATTAGTTTTCTTGGGGGGTGGTGACTGAAATCCTCAGAGAAGTGAGTGGGTGAGGCTCATGTCCCACAACATAGACTACAAAAAGGTTTCATAGTTTTTATTCTAAAAGATTTGCACATCTCTTTTCATTTTATTCCTAAAAAGTTGGCATTTTTTTTGTTGCTATTTTAATGGGACCTGTTATTTCCACCTATTGGCAGTCCTTATCAATCTTCCAGCTGCTCATCCCCCTTCCATTCACATGGCTTCCTTCAGGCAGATCAATAGAATGGAGGAGTTGGCACTTGAGAAAACACCAGATCACCTTGGTTAGCATTCAGGGAGCTCACAAACCCTTCTGACACTCATGGTCTGGCTCCCTCCTACCCCCTTGACTGAGGACAGACTTCATGGGTTTTCTCTCCAGGAAGAGTCTGTTTTTTGTACTTGGCAAAGGGGCAAGACTGACTGTGACCCTCGTGATCCACAATTTTAAAGAATCCTTCTCTCTATATTACCATTTAAAAATGATAATTATAGGCAATGATTTTATCTACAAAATGAGCATCACATACTCACTGTGTGAACTAGGCGCCATCTCATGCATTAGCAAAATTTGTACAAATGAGAGCCCCTACTCCCATTTTACAGAAGAAGGAACTGAAGTTGGGAGATAAATAACAAGCCCAAGGTCACATAACCAGCAAGTGGCAGAGCTGGGACTCACACATCCTAGCTGGCTACTTAGTCTAACATCAAAGCCTATGTTTATTATCATACATTACATTCCTTGGGACCATCGAGGATGAAGGCAGTATTTCCTAAGGATTAAGGCAGCTTCACAGACAGATGAAATACTTTTTCTTCTTTCAACTTAATACATTCCCAGTAGACCTAGGAGACTGGAAGACAGCTTTCTTTGGCTCCCATACATATAGGGGAGGGGGAACCACGAACTCAAATAGGCCAATGACAGTGATCACAGACCTAGAGATTATTTTTCTCTCCAAAGCTACCCAAAGATCCCCTAAGACCTTGCCTTCCCCAGCCTCACCTGTCAATAATTCTCTGCAGTGGCAGTGACCCTGGACCCAGACACAGCACATCCCAAACTCATCCTGTCTGAGGACCGGCGATGTGTGAAGCTTGGAGACAGAAGGCAGCCTGTGCCTGACGGCCCCCAGCGATTTGACTTTGTTGTCAGTGTCCTGGGCGCTGAGTACTTCACTGCGGGCTGTCACTACTGGGAGGTGGATGTGGGAGACAAGACTAAATGGGCCCTGGGAGTGTGTAGTGAGTCTGTGAGCAGGAAGGGGAAGGTCACTGCCACGCCTGCGAATGGACACTGGCTGGTTCGCCAGAGTAGTGAGAAGGAGTATGAAGCTCTCACATCCCCACAGACCACCCTGCGCCTCAAGGAGCCCCCGCGGTGTGTGGGAATTTTCCTGGACTACGAGGCAGGCATCATTTCCTTCTACAATGTGACCAGCAGATCCCACATCTTTACTTTCACCCACACTTTCTCTGGCCCCCTTCGCCCTTTCTTTGAGCCCTGCCTTCATGACGGTGGGAAAAATACAGGACCTCTAATCATCTGCTCAGAACTCCAGAAATCAGAACCACCAACTAGCCAGAAGCCAGAAGAAAAAGGTCATGCAAATGGAGACGTGACCATGAACGTGGACCCTTCCTTATTCCCCCCTCGGGCACCAGAGCTTTTCCTACCTGGGGATATGATCCTGCCCTGGCCTTCTGACCTTGCCCCAGCCCTTCAGGGGCTCAAGGTTCCTTCTTTTTAGGGCTGTACCTCATTACCTGCTCCCTTGATGGTCCAGTGCCCTGCCCTGGATTTCAGTCTGCTGACCCAACACCTGATTCTGAAACATCCCATTTCCTTTCCCCAGATCTAGACCTTGTGATTTTGAATCACACCACATCCCACCCAGGGCTCAGCTCTAAACTCTGTCATCCTTCCGGAGACTTAAAGTTTCCATTGCTCTAGAAGAATTCTTGAAAACCAAACCAACCATCAGATCAGGTTTAACTGATGACGGTCCCCGAGATATAGGGGTTCTCTACTTGAGGAGCTATTTAGAGGAACTTCACCCTGCCTCATCCTGCACTTGACCTTTTAATCATGAGGTTATGGTGCCCAGTCTCTGACATCTCTCTTATTCCCTCCAGAATGGCTTTTTTTCTTCTCTCAGTGTAGGCCTCTAGCGCCTTTGGGTCACGCGCTCTTCCTTGTTTCTTCTGGAATATGGGGTGGGGAAGTTGGAAGGGTAAAACATGCCATCCCTTTCTGTTTCCTCGATGCTTGTTTACAGTACAGTTTGCTGACATCCAGAGCTAATGTACATGTTTTCAAAGCTAACTTACCTATTGATGCTAACCAGGTACAGAGATTTTAAGTGTGGTAGCCATACTCCTGAAAAGCCTCAAGAACACAGACAGGGAGGGAGCCGGGATGCACAGCCTCAAACCCAGCAGCCCAGTTGTGTGTGGCCTTGGAAAGACAGCCATGGATGAGTCTGTCTGTTACCCTAACGCTTTCGAATCTCCTCCTTGGATTTAGAGAGGTTCAGCTAGAAAAGTGGCAGTTTTGACCACCCATGTAGAAGCTTTTTTCCCCATAAGACCATTATCCTAGAAGACTTGACTACTTGTATAGCGAACAGCCACTTGGGTCAGAGTATTGATTTCAAATAGGAAGTTGGTAGCTCATGTGCGAGGTAAAAATAATGAACCTCCTTTTTTAGCGTGGCTTGCAGAAAGAAGCCTCCTCACTTTCAAGTCATTCCACATACGTGATCTGGCCTCTTTGTGGAGATACTGGCTGATAGCAGTTTGCAGATGAGTACACAGTTCTACCCAATGGAAACTGAATCTTTCTATCAGAAATTCTCTCTGTTAGCCATTGTAATAGTCAGGTCCTCCAGGGCACTATATATTTGTTCTATTTATATGTACAGAGATTTATTATAAGGAATTGGGTCACATGATTATGGAGGCTTGCATGTCCTAAAATCTGCAGGGTTAGTCAGTAAGCTGGATGTAGGGGAGCTAATGGCATAGTTCCAGTTTGAAGGCTGACAGGCTTGAGACCCAGGAAGAATCAATATTTCCATTTGAGTCCAAAGGTAGGGAAAAAAGGGTCGATGTTCCAGGCAAAAGACTGTCAGGTAGGAAGAATTCTCTCATACTAGGGTGAGGGTTGCTTTCTGGTTCTATGCAGGCCTTCAACTGATTGGATGGGGCCCACCCACATCAGGGAGAGCAATCTGCTTTATTCATTCTATCAGTTTAAATGTTAATCTCATCTGAAAGCACCCTTCACAGAAACAGTCAGAATAGTGTTTGACCAAATGTTTGGTCATCCTGTAGCCTGGTCAAGTTGATATATACATTTAATTATCACAATGCATGGGTGAAATTTTTTGTTTGCTTTTGTACAGTTCTTAAATAAAAGTTTGATATTTGTTGTTCGGCATGATGTTATTTTCATCATGAATGAGAAGTTGTGGGAAAGGGCTTTGCACTGGTAACAGGAAAACACCTTATGGGACTGGTTTTTGAACAGCCTTGAATCTATCCAAGCATGCTTTAACCACAGTTAGGAAAAAAGTCACAGTTTTATTTCTGATCTGTCTTCTCAGTATTTCCATCAATTTATAAGCAATAGTGTATGTGGGGGATTTATATTTTACTCATTCATACTCAGTTTCAAACATACTTTCCTGAATATCTTAATCCTAAACAAATCCCCATTGTTCACACTGGCTGCACCCAAGAGAATTTACCAGCAGGAAAGAGAACTGATATTTGTGGAAGCAGAAGCTTTAACTCATTTAATCTTTAAAACAATTCTGCCGGGGATTTTATGGGGGGGGGGGGCAGGCGTGGATAGTGCTCCAAATGGCTAGGCGTTAGAACTGGGATTACAAATCTAGTTTATCTAGCTCTGAAGGTACTATTATTTGCTCTTTGCACTGAAATACCGTGCAGATATGAGAATATTCTATTAGGTGACTCCTTCTTCTTCTTCTCCTTCTCCTTCTCCTTCCCCTACCTCTTCCCCTTCCTCTTCCTCTTCTTCAACTAAAGGGGAAAAAATCTATCATCCTAGATATACCTTAGAAGTCTTAGTGTGGTGGCTTGATGAATGGCAGTTAGGCTTACCTAGGTAGGGCCTGGAAAAATCCCTGTGCAGGAGCATTGGGGTACCCAGAGGCAGCTCCTCAGACAGGGAACGTTTCGTTTCTCTGACAAAGGGATTGGGTTAGTTGATCTTTAATCCTCCTTCTAGTTCTACAATCCTTTGACTTTAAAATACAAACCTCGAGAAAAGCGCGGGACTCAAGGCTTCACGGGATGTCTACAGGACCATCAAGTGCCACCAACTCACAGTAAAGAAGAAACTGAGATCGTGATCCCTTGGAGGTTATGGAGGTTAGCTCTACGCTTTCTACTACTGGCCAGACCGGTGGTCTCGCACGTTGGGCTTTTAACGCGTGAACGTGGAAAGAAATCCGAGGACCTCGGGAAGGAACTCAGTCTCTACTGCTCAGTTCTAAACTTGGCAAATGCCTTCTCTGAGACTACGCTCTTTCTCAGGACTACAACTCCCAGCAGGCCTTGCCCTAGGCCAAAGCTTATTGGAGGTACCGCCTGGGTTTCTCGCACTGTGGCAGCCACTAAAGCCAATGGGAAGAAAGGGTTCTCCTCAGGAACCACTCTTGGAGAGGTAGGGCGGGTCCCCTCCGGGTTCCGTCTCCGGCTCCTCCCCCGGCCCTCCGAGGCGGCGCTGTCCCTGAGCGAGCGGCGGGAGCGAGGTGGGTCCGGGTTGGGCCCGAGGTCGCGGGGGGGTGGCGGACACGGCTTCGCGGGGAACTCTGAGCATGGCCCGCTCCCTTCCTCCAGGGAGTTAGAGGCTGTGGCTTTGCTCCCTGGACCCGGTGGGGAGCAAATGGGACCCGGTGGTCCCCTCGTCCGACCCCTGGCCCCCGCCTCTGGCCCGCGCGGCTAGGGAGCTGCCCCAGCGTCTCCCCACAGGCCCTCCGGTTCGCCTTTCAGTCCAGTCCCCCATGGCACCGACCTTACTTTGGGGGCCAGCCTCTCCCTCATCCCACCCCTCCCTCCCAAGCCATCCGGCTACTCAAAACCCAGACCTATGCCTAGGACGCGCATATCCTCGACTCCGATCGGCTTCTCCTCGCTACTCCCAACCCAGCCTATTGGGCCCCGGTCTCCTGACACCTCTGATTGCAGCCTATGCCTCCTCTCACCTGCCCATCTTCTCCGGACCCTCTGACCCCTTTGGCCCCCCTCTATCTGTCCCGTTATGCAGCTACCCGGTACAGTTCCCTGTTCTCCAACACGTTGTCCCTGGTCTTTGTAAGCTCCTCTCTCCTCATCATCCCCCACCCCCTACCCCTTGACCCTAAAACCCCAGACTTTGGCCCTTCAGACCACTTTCCAGCTTGACGCCTTCACTCTAAACCCGGTCCCTTGACCTTCAGCATCTGTGATCACCAACCCTGTCTTCTTGGCTCTCACTTCTTTGCCCTGGCCACTTCTCCACTGCCCCAATCCTTTCCACCCTCTGTCCGCCCTGTACCTCTGAGCCTCCAGGGAGGGCGAGCCGGAGAGGTCCTTCTCTCCCCAACTCTTTGAAATGTGCGTTTGTACCTTACCTGCCACTGTATTCTCAGTGGGCAGATAGTGGGCTCCTCAGCTCTGCAAGTTCCAATCTTGCTCACGCATCTTGCAAGTCCTAACTCAGATACCGCCTTTTCCATGCAGCTGCTCAGCCTTGATCTCTTCAGGGAGACACGCCTGTGTCATCTGAACTCCCTTGGCACTGTTCTTTTTCCTTCCCCCTCCACCCCATCCCTTGCCTTCTCCCTCCCTGTCTTCCTCCCTCCTTCTCTCCATTACTAGTGTCATGTCTTAAAGCACTGGCTTTGGAGTGATGGGCTTGGGTCCCTGTTCTCCCACTCACTTGCTGTATGCCCTGGGGCAAGTTATAATTTCTCCGAGCCTTAGTTTCCTCTAAAACAAGTTGTGAAAATGAAATGACATGATATGATATGCATATAGTGTTTAGTCCGGGGCCTAGCACTTAGTATGAGCTTCCAAAATGTTTATTATTATTTGGTTCCTGTATGATATGCCAGGTGCTGTGTGAGGCATTGAGGAGTGGGTACAGAGGTGACCAAGGCACAGTTCCTGACCCTCCAGACCCCCTGACCTTCTACACTGTATGCCAGTTTCTGGAGTTCATGGCCTATTTCCCTGCACTGTGCCATAAACTGAGGGTAGTAATCATAATTCTAAATCTTGTTGCTCTTATTTTGATTCAGCATTCACTCCTGAGTAGAGTCAGAGCCTGGTATATTGCAGGTTCTTAGAATAGCAGGATTGGATGAGAATGGGGGCCAAGTAGCCCCCCTGCAATACTGGAGCCCCAGGTGGGGTGGGCAGGACTGGGGATTGAATTCAGATCATATCCATTGATTCATACATTCAGAACACATTTGAGCAGTGCCTCGTGCTGGGGAGAGATTGCCAAAATGACCCGGTCTCTGCCCTCCAATCACCTATAAACTGCTACTGGAGACAGATTATGGTAAAAGATCATTGCAAATCAGTGTAAAAGCAAGTACATACCATTCTGTGGGTACATAAAGGTGGAAAAGTGGGCAGATTCCTGAGGAACCGTGAGTGAGACAGACACAAGTAAGCATGAAATGGGTTCTGGAGTCAGGCCTGGCCTTTATGCAGCTCATTCAACGAATATTTATTAAAGATCTACTATATATGACTGTCACCACTTGATGAATTTGGGTTGTATTAGAAAACAAAGACCCTGTCCCTCATGGAGCATATGTTTTAGCAGGGGGAGGCAGACACTAAGTAAGAGACATAAGAAATAAATAGAATGTTAGCAGGTGAGAAGTGCCATGGGGCAGGGGGCCTGGGAGGGTGGGAATGGGGTTGTGATTGTTTAAAAGGGTTGTCAGGAAACAGTAAGTATCAAGGAATAAATTATTTCTGGTGTTCGCTTGTATTTTTGAAAGTAAAGCAAGCCTCCTTCACATCTCTTATCTAGATTCTTCAAGAAACATTCTCTAATAGGGATTGGTAAACTGTAGTTCACCTCCCTTTGTCTTAAATAAAATTTTATTGGAGCACAACCACACTCATCCCTTTAAGGAATTATCTGTGGCTGCTTTTATGATACGAGAGCAGAGTTGAGTGGTTGCAACAGAGATCCTGTGGTCCCAAATATTTACTAAATATTTACCGTCTGGTCCTTTCTAGAAAAATTTGCTGGCCTCCACTCAAAGATGTGAGGCGCTGTCTGTATTTCACTTTTTAGATAATATAGAGCCTCATACCATTTCTTTTCTTATACTGTTTTTTAATTAAAAATTTTTTTTTTCTTTCCTAACAAGATCACGTAAGGAATCTTTTTCATTCCTGTGATCTGTGCGGGGCTAGGAGACAGCATCCTCCACAACGGTCCTAGTAGCTGTCACTGGCTGCATCGCTCGTACTCGCCCCACAGGGCCCTGAGCGAGCTGGAGACATTTCCTCCTCCACAAGGTCCTGCAGGATTAGGCGGGTGTCACTGTGGTAGTGATGTGGGAATCGAGGCTCAGAGGGCTTGAATCTTTCGCACAGTTCCATAGTGTGTGTCACCATCGGGATCCAGTCCTAAATGTAGTCTGCGTGCCTTCCATGACTGCTGCTGGGTGTTCCAGAAATACTTGCTGACCTGAAGGAGTTCTGTCTGTCATTCTTTTCCCCTTGCTGTCCCGTCACAACCTGTGTTTCTGCCCCTCGGCCCTTGCTCGTGTCACTGCACAGTGTCTACACCAGCCCGCTGGGCCTTCCAAAGCGCCGTGTGGCCTCGGCCCACAGGAAACCCCACGCTGGGCAGCGCTTCGTCCCCTCCGGGCCTGGCCGGGGCTGTAGGAGCTCAGTCCATGTGGTCCGGCAGGCATTTATTGATGCTTGCCTGAGTTGGCAGCGTGCATGTAGCTTGGTGGTAGGGGAGAGAATGGGGTTGTGTCTGTGTGTCTTTGTAGGTGGCATGTGAGTGTGTGTGTGTGTGTGATTTTGGGTGGGGTCCGAATATAGCTGTGTGTGTGATTGGGTAGCCATGTACGTGGCCATATATTTAGAAGGGCTGTGTATGTATATGTGATGTGTGTGGCCGTATGTGGCTACAGGTGTTTGTGTGTGTGGTGTGAGGATAGGGTTGAGTGTGGCTGGTATGTGAGGATGGCTGTGTGTGTGTGTGTGTGTGTGTGTGTGTGTGCGCGCGTGCCTGTGAACGGTGTTGGAAAGCGGAAGTGGGCACTGACCAATCGGAGCAGACATAGCCCGGCCCCAATGTTAACCCTTAGCTGCCGGGCTGGGCCGCGGTCCGGGGAGGGGAAGGGCAAGGGCAGCGGGACACATGAGAGAGGTCTTGGCCGGGCCTCTGAACAACTGGGAACGAGAGGTTCTGTTCATTTGGAAAGCAGGCAAATGGATGCTTTTAAGGAAGGTTTTTCAAAAAAAGATTAAACATAAAGGGAGTTTCGATTAGCTTAGAGTTAGGCAGAGAAATGCAATGATCCCCAACTGGAAGCTCCTTTCCCCGCCTGCGAATTAAGTCTAGACTGTCATCAGGAGAAGTGACATTGTTCACGTCGCACAAATATCTGTGGGAAGTAGACAAAAGCGATGCCTTCTTTTCACTCTGATGGGTAGCTCTAATGTCTGTGGACGTTTGTCACCTGAGAGTTGTTAAGGGAGGACACGCTCTCCAGGTGTTCCCGAGACTCCAGGTTATTTCCGACAGTCGCTCCAGGGGGAAGGGGCACACCCCTTCAGCCAGAGCAAAGGTTCCCCGGCGAGCCTGACCCCAGGAATAAAGGCGTTGGCCGTGTTTGTGTTCACTCTCAGGGTTCAGAAATGGGCAGCGAGAAGGAGCAGAATCCAGAAGAGCACCTGCCTGAGGAAGGGGACTGGGGTGAGCCCTGGAGAGTGGATGACTCGGAGGGTTTTCGCGTCCCAGATGGGGAGAAAGAGCACGGGCAGGAGAGCCGGTCGGAGGGTCTGCAAGAGGTCCATCCCCAAAAGCCATGGCAGAAAGCCACTGTCCCCGCCGGAGAGCGCGGGCCCCCCACGGCTCACCAGAGGCCCGAGGCGGACGAGAAGCCCTTCCCGTGCGCCCAGTGTGGGAAGACCTTCAACAATACCTCCAACCTGAGAACGCACCAGCGCATCCACACCGGCGAGAAGCCTTACAAGTGTTCCGAATGCGGCAAGAGCTTCTCGAGGAGCTCCAACCGCATCCGGCACGAGCGGATCCACCTGGAAGAGAAGCACTACAAATGCCCCAAGTGTCAGGAGAGCTTCCGGCGGCGCTCGGACCTCACCACGCACCAGCAAGACCACCTGGGCAAGCGGCCGTACCGCTGCGACGTCTGCGGCAAGAGCTTCAGCCAGAGCGCCACGCTGGCCGTGCACCACCGGACGCACCTGGAGCCCGCGCCCTACATCTGCTGCGAGTGCGGCAAGAGCTTCAGCAACAGCTCCAGCTTCGGCGTGCACCACCGCACGCACACCGGCGAGCGGCCCTACGAGTGCGCCGAGTGTGGCCGGACCTTCAGCGACATCTCCAACTTTGGGGCCCACCAGAGGACCCACAGAGGGGAGAAGCCCTACTGGTGCACGCTGTGCGGGAAGCACTTCTCCCGCAGCTCGAACCTCATCCGCCACCAGAAAACGCACGTGGGCGAGCAGGCCGGGAGAGACGCGAGCTAAGGACAAAGGGGGAGGCGGAGAGACGCCAGCCTAGCGTAGGAAGATCTCTAGGATCTGCGGCTGCCCCCTCGACCTTCAGACCCTCATCCCACTTTGGAGAATGGTTTCCCATTGCCTCTGAGGCCAGCATCTCCCGGAAGTCCTGAGAAGGGACTCTTGAGTACGAAGATGCCTTGCCGCTTTCCAGGCCAGTTTCTTGCCTTGGAAAGTTCAGAGGATCTGGTCTTGGCCTCATCTCCTTGGGATGAAAGAGAAGTAGGGTAGGCTTAGCACATGCTCGTGTCCTTAGGGCCACCATCTCCTGGCCTTTGAGGAAGTACCTGTGAGGTGGGCATCACCGCCTGAAGGTGATATATCATATAGGAACTCCAAATCGTATAGGAACAGCATGGGGCATATGGCGGTGGCTGTCAGGTCCCAACCGCTGTGCCCCGCCTGCACTGGGAGGAGCAGCCTCCGGATGGAAGGGGCCTCCTCGGCCTGGAGAAGAGGTCTGGTCCTGCCTTAGGAACAAAAGGGAAGCCCTCAGGGAGCCACGATCCAGGGACCTTCCCAGTCACCCATGTTTGTGACTCGTTCCCCCACCCTAACCCGCATCTGTTCCCAGAGTGATTAGCAGTAAAACCCTTCAATGAAAAGGACCTGTGTACTTATTTGGGGCGTCAAGGAAGTGGGAGCCGGGGAGCTGCCTCTCTGGAAGGGGGCTGCGCCCCGGGAGGGAGAATGGGTGGCCGCTCTGAAAAGCAGAGGAAAGCAGGCTGCGTCTCTGGGGCGTTCCAGGAGGAAGACAAGAGGAAAGGAAGGCACACTAACTGAGCAGCCGCATCCGCTGTGGCTTCTGCAGGTCACAGTCACGGTACGTCTTTGTCTCCGTGACCTGGCACGGCAGCCCGCAAGGGAATGAGATGGGGACCCAAGTGAGGAGAAGCGGAGTCACAGCGGGGGTTTGGTGGAGCCGGAGTTCACACGTGGGCCTCCCTCGATTCCGAGCTGATGCTCTTCCCACGGCTCGCACCTAGTGGCTTCGGAAGGAGGAGCCCCTTGGGGGGCTTCCGTGGGACCAAGGGAGCTGCGGTGGCCTCTGGATGTGGCCCTGGACCGTTTGCTCTGTGGGAAGTCAGTGCCAAGGCTGAGAACCTTCTCTCCTTTAGATTCTTGATTGGCACTTCCCTGTGCTTAGGAAGAAGGACAATGTCAGGGAGTAGGGGGCTGGGATAAACCCATCAGGGTAGTCTTTGCCTCTGGTGGCAATAGTTTAGTTCCCAAGGCTGGGACAGCTTGGCGGTGGTCCTCCCAGCTTCCTGCCCTCCTGGTTTAGGCCTGGCTCCCCGTGGCGGGTTTCGGTGCTCTCTGCATGGCGGTTTGATGTTCACCCAGGTTTCCTCCAGCACATACAGAAGACCCCTCTCTGCGCCTCTTGCCGATCCGGTCCTGCTTTTCCAGAGGGAGGGGCCTTCTTCCTTGCAGCTAATTGCCAGAATACGATTCTGACACCACCCATAGCCTGACCTAGCCCCTGGGGTCCTGCCACCCACCCAGGAAGGGATGTGCATGTTGACTTCTCACGTAACCCTGCAGAGTAAGAATTACCCACATCGGACAGAGAAAGAGGCTGACAGAAAGTGACTTAGCCGAGGTTACTTGGCAAGTAAATGGCAGGGTCAGGAACTGAACCTACTTCTGCCTAACTCCAAAGCCTGTATTTTTTCCAGCTATAAAAAACTTCCCAATTTCCTAGTACATGTAGGACACTACAGTTTACAAAGCACTTTTTGTTTTATTTTT
>CM053606.1:28060413-28114272 GCA_028646535.1 Procyon lotor
ATTCATCCTCATATCTGATTACATACATTTTATACGCATTCTTATCTAATCATAAACAGAATCACAAAGTGGCAAGATGATTTCTAAGAATACAGTCTGTTATTAGATTTTGCCTAATCGAGGTGCCTGGGTGGCTCAGTGGGTTAAAGTCTCTGCCCTCACCTCAGGTCATGATCCCAAGGTCCTGGGATCGAGCCCCGCATCAGGCTCTCTGCTCAGCAGGGAGCCTGCTTCCCCCTCTCTCTCTGCCTGCCCCTCTGCCTACTTGTGATCTGTCAAATAAATGAATAAAATCTTAAAAAAAAAAAAAAAGATTTTGCCTAATCATGTGTCTTTTCTGTTCCAAGAATCCTTCACAAGTAATATTATAGATTCCCAGGCACATTATATCATCCATTTAATTTCAATTAATATATTGTCAGATTTGTTGCTCACCCCCATCTTCTGCACTATCCCGCTCCTCTACTCTTGAGAATCTCTATTCTAGGGGCACCTGGGTGGCTCAGTCGTTAAGCGTCTGCCTTCAGCTCAGGTCATGATCCCAGGGTCTTGGGATCGAGCCCCCCATCAGGCTCCCTGCTCAGCAGGAAGCCTGCTTCTCCAGCTACCATTCCCTCTGCTTGTGTTCCCTCTCTCGCTGTGTTTCTCTCTGTCAAATAAATAAAATCTTAAAAAAAAAAAAAAAGAGAGAGAGAGAATCTCTATTCTAATTCAATTTTCAATTTGATAAAATATTTTTCTCAGGTGGAGTCCACGTGTGGTAGTTTCTCTTAATCTTCATATGTATATATGAATATACATATAATCTTCATATACATATAATATATTCATATACATATAATATACATATAATCTTCATATTTCTTTTGTGCCATCAGATGAATTGTGTCCTTTCTGGATTTGGGATTATTGAATCACACAACCCATTTCCCTCTGTCCATATTGCTCAACTATCTTTTATCTTTTATTGTTGTCCATGACATAGCCAATGTTGGTCAGATTCTTTCTTCCCTCCGTAGGTAACCTACTGTGTTATAAAAGAAGTTCATAAGATTTTTCTCCTTATCCCTGAAGTTTAGAAATTTCCACGGAACTGTGATTTTTTGCCTTTAAAAAAAAAAAATCATTCCTGGGATTATCTGGGCTCTTTATTGAAAGGTGCATACTCACCTTTCTTTTGCTCTGGGAGGTTTTCATCTCTCCCTCTTTTTTTTTTTCTTTTAATTATATATACACTCATGTGTGTTTGTCACGTATAGGCCAAGGAACTGGAAGGAGTGTGGGTTTTTCGATGGTAAATTTAGCTCACATTCAACTAGACAAAGCTGCATTTTTCTATTCATGCTTTAATTATTACTTCTCCCTTTATTTTCCTTTTTTTACCCTCTGTAATTCCTATTATTAGCCTGCTCAGCCTCCTAGAGCTATCATTTGAGTCAGCTACTTTCTTGCCCCACTCAAGAGTTCTATTTCTTTTGTATTTTTACTCTAGGTTATTAGTTTTGGGGTTTTTTTAACGATCAGAATGGTAATTCGCTCAGCTCTAACCATACTTTTTAACCAGTCTACCAAGTCTCTAAATTCAGAAATCACGTCCTGCAGTTTTGGAAAGTTTAGCTGCATCACCTTTGGAGGTCTTTGGGGTCTTGTGTTATGGTTCTCTTTTTCATTGCCGCTTAGCTTTGAGAACACGCACCTGTTATAACTGTTCAGCTTTGTCCCTCCCCTCTAAGGTACTTTCCTTTTAAATGGACTACGATTGGAGTGAGAGTTAGGGACTTCTATGCAGTGCCAATCCAGCAAGGTGAAAATCATGCAAGTTTTTGCTCTGGAAGGCCAGTGGCAAACACACTGGTAAATAATAACCACTCCTTTGTTTTCTGGCCTTTCAGGTATAAGTTGAGATTAGTATTCATCTTTCAGCTAAACTTAAAGCATCACCCACCTTCCAAGACTGCCAGCAAGGTCAGTCCCTCCAATGACAGCAATGGCAGGGGGGCTGATGTGTTCTCTCTGTTTGAAGGAGTTGCCAATGTTAGTAAGCTGGAGTCAAGAAACCTTGGGTCTCCATACCAGAATTTGAATAAGGGGATGCCTTTTCCTCTGCTAGTCATCATTTTTTTTTCTACCCCATTTCCACAAAGAACTCCTATTATCTTATTGCCACTCCCCAGAGGACTCAGAAAGTCTGTGACCTTAAACACATACCCCAGTCCACTCTATGCTCACTTTGGTTGTTGGGAAGCTCCAGAGTGGGGACGAGGATGCAGAGGGCTTTGGGGACAGGCATTTAAGTGGTAACCTTCCAAATCCTTCCACTTGTGTGTAGGTGTACGGGGGATGCCCCACCAGACATTAAAACATGTAAGTCCACAAAAAATAAAATAATCTGGGGCACCTGATTATTAACCTGATTAACCCGACCTGGCTCAGTTGCTTAAGCCTCTACCTTTGGCTCAGGTCATGATCCCAGGGGCCTGGGATCAATCCCCACTTTGGGCTTTCTGCTTAGCAGAGAGTCTGCTTCTCCCTCTGACCTCCCCTTACCCTGTTTGTGCTTGTACTCTCTGTCTCTCTCTCTCTATCTTTCTGGAATAAATCTTTTAAAAATAAAATAATAGGGTTTTAAGACCGACATTTCATGCCATATGTCAAAATCATAGATTCAAATCAAATGAAAATAATAAAATAACCCTTTAGGAAAAGAATGTAGACAGACAGTTATCTAACTTCTAGAATATGACAGACTTTCCAAGCATAGAAGAATAGAACAAATGAAGAGCACACACACACACACACACACACACACACACACACACACACACACACCTATAAGGTACTGTCCCCAAGCTGGTGCTTCGGCTGAGTTTGCTCTGTTATATCAAGCAGGCTACTTCTAGGGTTATATTACGCATTGATTTATGTCACAATAAGTTCACTTTCTAATGTTCTTTGCCATAAAATGGGTCCTTTGACTTGAGGCAGTCTGTGAGATATGCCATGACAACGGAGAGGCATTCTGTAAGACTTCAGGTAATGGTGCTGTTGAAGATGATGCAGGGAATGAAAATCTATCAAATTATCAATTCTAGCAAGAATAAAATGCTGTCTCCCCCAAGGTGTAGGGCATCCAATGTGGTCAACCTGCCAGTAAGTGGCTGGCAGAGCTCTCCAAAGAACAGTACCGAATCAAGGGCTCTGCATCATTTTCTGATGCTAAACGGTCAAGCATTAAGTCATCCTTAGTGATAGGGAGCCAATGTAGTTGAGCCCATGCAGAATTGTCATCCATGCCACTATGGCCATTTTCTTTGGACTCACTGGGCAAGTTCTAGGATGGCTGAGGAGAGAAGCTGAGGTTGAATGTGTGTTTTTTTCAGTGTCCTAAGTGAATGTTCTCTTCTAGACATTAATGTAGGAAACAGATCTGCATGCTTTGTACTCACCCCCACAAGTCCATTAAACATAACTCCTCAGTCTTTGTTCTTCTTGGTCATTGACCAATTGACTGAGCCATTTATCATGACCCAGGAATCAATGTGTGTAGGTATCTTGGGCCATTTCTCCCTCTATTGGAACTCCATGACCAAGTAGAATGCTTTGAGCTCTACTCACTGGGGACCTTTCCTTTCCCTCCTGTCTTTCAGAACGATCCCTGACAGGGTCTATCATCAGGATCGGTCCTCTTCTAACACCAGCAGACCACACTGAACCATCTGTGAACCAAGCCCCAATCTGCTCACTTTCCCTCAGCTGGTCATAGCGACTACTTTGTGATGCTCACAAGCAATGAGTGAGTTGCATTGGTAGATGACATGGGAGTCTGACACACTTGTTCTTATAACTTACTCATGACCCTTGAATAACTACTTTCATCATACAATGCATTGCTGCTGTGCTCACCCCGTCTTATGACTCAATGAATCTATAGTGATCCAATAATACCAGCTCACAATAGGCAGCTATGATCAGCTAGTCTCTTGGTGTCACGTGGTTGGGCATCTGGTTTCTACCAAGGCTCAGAAGCAGGCCAGGAAATATTTTTCAAATAGAGAGTATTTCTCTGCCACAGAAGTCATGGCCCTGCTTTAAACCCCAGAAGTCGGGGCACCTGGGTGGCTCAGTGGGTTAAAGCCTCTGCCTTCAGCTCAGGTCATGATCTCAGGGTCCTGGGATTGAGCCCCGCATTGGGCTCTCTGCTCAAAAGGGAGCCTACTTCCGCCTCTCTCTCTGCCTGCCTCTCTGCCTACTTGTGATCTCTCTCTCACTGTCAAATAAATAAATAAATAATCTTAAAAAAAAAAAATGAAATCTAGAAGTCTGCCCAAGACTGTCTACTGGAGCTTACCAAAGACTCAGTGTCCTCATTCTCCACTTCGGGCACCGCCCTATTTGCTAGTCCAATGGCTGATTGGATCCAGAGCCTGGACCACGTGCACAGCCCTCTTTTCTCAGGGTTCGAGTCAAAACTGAAAGTGTGGTAAGTGCTACCGCCAAACTACAACCAAGGCTTGTG
Source organism: Procyon lotor (assembly GCA_028646535.1). Classification (NCBI taxonomy): domain Eukaryota; kingdom Metazoa; phylum Chordata; class Mammalia; order Carnivora; family Procyonidae; genus Procyon; species Procyon lotor. The sequence continues at coordinate 28,064,930 of CM053606.1, forward strand.
CCTCTTTCTACACAGCTTCTGCCCAATGCTGTCTGCGGCACAACTTTGCACATTGCGAACGGTGGGGTGAGATGTGCATTAACTCTCCCCAAACCCCCAAACTCTGAAAGGATGAGTTGGGGTTATGTGGAGCTCCTGGAACCCCACTTCTCTTCTGAAACGAGCAAGATAGCGAATTCTCCTCTGCCAGGACATGTCACATTCGGAACAGCAGAGGGCGACCACTCCCCACAGATGGCAGCACCTTGGCCAAGACCAGCTAAACCGAAGGTGCAATGGGCAGGTCTTCCTTCTCCTCAGTCAGGCCTGTGCACCCCCAAGTCATAACAGTGCAGGACAAAGATCCACGGCTTTGGTTATCCTTGAGTATCTTTGTGCTTGAATCCCAATTCTAACCAGTTCCATCCTATGACCTTGAACAAGTAACCTCACCTCTCCAAGCCATGGGTTTCCCAAAACGGGGTACAAAAATAGTACCTACTTCATCGGGTCGTTGGAATGAATGATCGGTGAAATAATGTAAGCAAACAGCAAAACATCGTCCAAGTATTAGTTATTCTTAGGCTTTGTAATACTTCATCAAATTTGATTCTCACCAGAGTCCTCACAGCCAGAGTAGGTAAACATAATTCCCATTTTTCAGATGAAGAAACTGAGGCTAAAGGCACATAAGGATCTGCAGAAGTATGATGGTAACAGCAGTTTGGTTTTCTACATCTGTCTCTCAACCATTTCGCAGCGTTGGAAGCAGGCCTTAGGGACCCATTTATAACTCTCTGAGATTCTGGGATTCTGAAACCCAGAAGGGACAAATAGGCTACACAGCGAACCCATGGCCAATCCAGGACCCAGTGAGCCAGTGCACTGGGCTCCCTATCTGGTACTGCAGCCATGGCCCCTGAGGCTGTAGGATCCCGTCTGTGAGTCTTGTCTCCCTCAGCACAGTGAGAAACAGAGAAAAAATTCTCAAGGGATACATAATACTATGGAAAAGCATATTGATAGATGAGACAAGGGATCTATGAAACAGCGGGCACATGATCCCAGGACGTATTTATGTACATCAGCAAAGAGAAAAGCGGAGGGTCATAACACGCAGCGGTCAAAATGCTTATCTCTAGGTCGTGGAATTATAGGTGATTTTTAAGTTTTTCCCTTGCACTTGTGTGTGTGTGTGTCTGTGTGTGTCTGTGTGTCTGTGTGTTTCTAGATGTATCCAACAAGCATGTTTTACTTCTGTGATCAGAAAACAGTGTGTGTGTGTGTGTGTGTGCGCACACGTGTGCGTGCACGCGCGTGCATTTGTGTGTTAGGCTATTTCAAGTGTCCATTTAACAAATTACCACAATATGGGGCACCTGGGTGGCTCAGTTGTTGAGCGTCTGCCTTCGGCTCAGGTCATGATCCCAGGGTCCTGGGATCGAGCCCCGCATCGGGCTCCTTGCTCGGCAGGAAACCTGCTTCTCCCGCTACCATTCCCTCTGCTTGTGTTCCCTCTCTCGCTGTGTTTCTCTCTGTCAAATAAATAAAATCATTAAAAAAAAAAAAATTACCAAAATAAGAGAGATCCCAGGCTGTCCTCCACATGAGTTTCGCATTACTTTGCACAAGCGCCGGGACCCTGCTAAGCCTCAGTTTCTCCACCTGAAAAGTAAGAAGGATAACTCCTGTTCCCTCCTTCACCCAGAGGCTCAGAGCCTTCCAGTCCGGAGCAACCTATTGTTCCCTTTTCTCCTCAGCCAAGCTTTTGGGCAGTTGTAACCCACCTCCCCCTCACACACACACCTCAGTCTCTATTCCCCTGATTCCACTAGCAGCTTGGGTTTTGCTCCCTGTTCTCCAGCCTAGACTCTAGAAAGATCACTGGTGGCCTCCTCATTGCCAAAGACCCATGGCCGCATACTTTCTCTCTAGCTCTATCTCTGTCCCCAAATCCCTCCCAGTTTCCCCAGCAAGGGGCTCTCAGGGTTGTGCCCTCACCCCCTCTGACCATGTCTGGCTGGGGTTTCCCCAGTCCTTTGGCTGTGACTTCTCCAAGGCTCTGCTTCTCAGAAGGGGCTCCCAAGGCCCTTCCCTCTAGCTCTGGCCAGCCTCGTTGACCATGATGAGCCAATCGAATGCCTCCCGCTCCCATCCCATAACCACTCAGTGGGAGAGTTTTGCCCACCTGCCCACAACACCCCAGACCTTCTGAGCACTCTGCCCCTTCCCTTATCCACCTGGGGGACACCGTCACAGACCTTCACAGCTCTCATCCGCACGACATCCACAGACTCCCCACTGGTCCCCCCGCCTTCACTTTCTCCCTCCAGCCTACACTAAATACAGGTTACATCTTCAGAACGCTCACTCAGCCCTCCTGCGTGTCAGGCATGGAGGGCTTCACCCACACTCTCACTTACTCGTGAATTCCTCACCCTATGAGGGAAGTACAATTATTATCTCACTTTCAAAGATGAGAAAAGGGAGATACAGAGAATTTAAGTAACCCCCTCTTGCTTATATACTTAATCCTACTTACTAAAGTCTTGGAACTGGGATTTGAACACAGATAATCTGATCTGACCGCAGAGTCTCAGCCCTTAACCACTTGGGTACACTGCCGATTTGCCTTTTCGGCAGAAACACCTATAGGGTAAAGTCCACACCCTTCTACCCAGCCTCCGAGGACCCTCTTGCACAGCTCAGACCTACGGACCACTGTGCCCTAAAGGTACCCACCCAGCCCTCCTGACTGTGTGTTTCAACTGCCCACCTTCACACCTAACCCATGCCTCCTGGCCACCTGGTGCCTCTTGGCTCAACCTCTCCTCCAAGGCTATCATAAATGCCTCTTCCTCCACGCAGAGCAGGCTCGGCTCGAAAGCAGCCATGATGGAAAGGCCGGTGCTTGGGAAGCAGGAGACCTGGAAACTTGACCCTTGCCCTGCTAGAAGGTCTCGCTCTGGGCCCCAGTTTTCCCGTACATGAAATGGAAGGGTAGGACCACATCATCTCTAGAAGCCCTTCTTCAGCTCTAGCAGCCCTGGCCCCACGGTCTCTCCTGATCCAAAAGGAGGTGAAATTGCACTCTTTGAATCCCTGTAACATTCACAGAATGGAGAGAATGTCAGGGCTGGGAAGGACTTCAAAGAATCTATAATCCCACCCCTTCTCTTTTACCCCCAGGGATGCTGAGGCCCAGGGAGGGGCAGAGGCCTGTCTAGGCATCCGAGAGCGGTGGGAGGGAGGCCGTGAGCTCTACATTTGATGGAGGACCCATCTCAGCAGGTCCCCAGACCGGCAGAGCAGGGGGTGGGAGGAGTCGAGGAGGGCCAAAGCCGCCGAGCCAGGCTCCTGGCTGGCTTGGCCTGCCCAACACCCAGGAGGCCTCAGTAGTTTTCCACAACCAGCAGGCCTGCAGCCCGGGACGCGTGCTCCTCTCTCCCCTCGCCCCCCACATTCCTCTGCACACTCAGGCAGCAAAGGGACCTTCAGGGCTCTGCTGGGGCAGGAAGCAGGCAGAGACCCAGAGGCACACAAACACTCACCGATATCAATACAGCCATAAACCACAGGCCAGAGAGATAACACAGATCCAGATGAAGCAAAGGTGCCCAGATGCGAACCCCACGCGCAGATACGCCGCGCCCACCCCGCCAGGCACGTAGACCCGTTCGCAAAGGCACACACAAATAGGGCTGTTTTCCAGAGATACCCTCCCGCGCACAAACACAGCCACATTCCCACCGGGAGGCTTACGTGCCCACTCAGCAGACACCCCCACCCACCCGGGCCCCTGTCATTCATCCCCCCCACCCCAACCCAGCCCCCCTGGACTGCCTGTCTCGGTCAAATGTAGGTCAAGAAAGGGGAGAAAAAAACCTGAGCTGCCCCAATCCTGGGAGGCGGGAAGGAGCTAGACAAAACCCAGGAGCCAGCCAGGCTCCCGCGGCACTGAGAAGGCGCCACTTTTTCACTCCAAAGAATTCACTGGACAATCCCCACCCTGTTCCCAGAGGCCAGGGTGGGGCTGGTTCTGGAGCACCACTCCCTCTATGACCCTTTCTCTAGCCTCTGAGATTCCAGTTTTGTCCCCTGCTGGTAGAGGCAGAGCAGAGGGGCACCGGGACCCCTCCGCTGGTTCATTTCTCCTCCAATCTTCTCTCCACCCCACCTGACGCCTCCACCCTCACACCCCTCTCCCTCACTGCGTCCCCACCTCCAGCCCCACATCTGTCCTCCTAGAGATTAACCCGACACCTTCAGTGGGTCCGCCACACCCAAGAACCCAGATACACAGCTCCTTGACCAGATGTACCCAGTGACTCACATCCTTGCCAGAGCCTCCCCCTGGGTAGTGCATGGCTGGCTGGGGGCAGGTGGGTCCAGTAAGGCGACCCCAAGCCCATCCTGCCTCAGGTCCAAGCTAGCAGAGGTGGGCTCCAGCCTGTCTCAGAACTGTGGCCAGTGGCTTCAAAGCTTTGAGCCTGGGTCTCCTCATTTATAAATGGGAATCATAATGCTGCTTAGCCCTCAACCATATATATATGGTTTATCATGGGGCCTAATGTGGAACCCTGATTTCAACCAGGGAATGGACTGTGGGACTTGGGTCTAGTGATTCAACCTCTCTCAGCCTCAGGTGGCCCCTGCTATCTTGGGAGGTGAAATAACCCTGTCGGGGAGAAGAAGGTCCCTTACAGGGGCCTCCTGCCCAAAGACTCCCCACTTCGCCCCCAGCCCCACTCCCGGTTCCCACGCCGCCTGGCCCCAGCCGGCGCGGGCTCTCAGCCGGAAGGGATTTGCAGCCCGAAAGCAGGGATCAGCTGCGTCTGCATAGAGGCCGCCTTGTCCCAGTGGGGACCCGAGGCCGCGGCGGGGCCCCGCCGTCACGTTGCTCGTTGCTCGGCGGCCACCCTGCCCCCGCCCAACTTGGGCCTGATTCAGGGGCCGGCGTCGGATTTCTCGGCCCCGCACCCCGAGCCCCGCGCCCACAGGGCAGTTTGGGGGAGCGCGGCGCGGGAGCCGCAGGGCCTCCAGGGCGCCCGGTTTCCACTCCAACTGGAGGGGGCAGCCGCACGCTGCCCTCTGCGCTCTCACCCCAACTACCTGCGGGCAACTGACCCAGCCCACCCGACAGCCTGAATCCCTACTCCTTCCCGCAAAAGGCACGGGCTGGCTGGCCTTCTAACCCCCTTCTCCTAACCCAGGCATCCTGACGCATGTTCATTGATTTCCCTGGGAAAAGCCTCTCAACTTGGGAGATTTCTCAGGATGAGCTCAACCGAGGACCGATGGGGGTGGAGGGGGTGAGGTAGGGACGTGAGTAAGTCTGTTCTATCTTGGAATCAGCTCTGGGGTCCTGTTGCAGGGATCCAATCAGGGTGTTCTGGATCTGGGTCTGAGCTAGAGGCCAATCCAGGTGTTATCTGGTCCACGTGTTGGAATCTTTTTCCAGTGTTCGGAGTTTGGATGTTGGGACCCTTTCTGGGTGGTCTCAACTTGTATGTTGGGATCTTTATTGGGATTCTGGATCAAGATGTAGCAATCTACTCCGGATGTTCTAGGTTTACAATGGAAACCTATCCAGATGCATCTGGTACGAGTGTTGGGATATTTTCTCAGTATTTCGAGTCCAGATGTGATCTCCTCTAGGTCATATTGCTGGAGCTTTCTCTGGCATGGCTGTTGGAAGCCAATCCGGTGTATGTGACCCAGTGCTGATCTTCTCTGGATGTCCAGTGTCTGGCACTGGGACCTGCCCTGGCAGATCAGGCACAGGTGTTACCAGCTGCTCTGGATTTGCTTGCAGCCTCTAGACAAGAACATAAGGTCCAGCACCAGACCCGCCCATTGGCCTGAAGCAGACATCACCACTGAGTCTCAGCCCCAGCTCACCAAGCTCCCTATGAGACCTGCAAGGGAGGACCCCTACAGCTCAGTTTGACATCCCTCTTGGAACTGATGCTCGGAATCAGTCATGACCTCACTACATCCAGAGGCACATCGCTCCCCTTCTCTAGCTCATTTTCTGACCAAGAAAGTGGAAGAAGCGGCTTTGATATTCCCCAGGGCACCTATGCCACTCTCTTCCCCATCTTCCCCTACACACCACATACACACACACACACACACACACACACACACACACACACGCTTTTGCCCACTCTGTTTTCTTCCACCTGGAACCCCCCAGTCTCCCCTCTCCTCTGCCCCTCCAGCCCCTACCAAGCCCTCAAGTCAGTTTCCTTCCAGAAAACCTTCCTCCTCACCCACCCCCTTTCCAGGTGCAAGAATCTCTTTAGTCTCTTGTATGCCGCATGGTGGGGCAGGCACTAAGCGGATTTGGGAGCCTGTCTCCTGCCCACACCAATCCTCCTTTCCAGGCCACTGCACCCATGTGACAGGCAGTCTGGGGCAGTAGGGAGCCCTCAGGATCGCGTGAGCCCAGGCAGATAGCTGGAGACTAACTGCCCAGTTCTATCTCTCTTGGGTGGCTGTGTACTTTGAAGACAGAAGTCAGAAACCCCAGAGGGCAGGAGTGATCCAGAGCAATTACCCCGTTCTCTGGACCAACCTGCACAATCGAGCGTGTGCACATGAATGTCCACGTGTGTACACACACACACATGTATGCGCACACGCATGTACACCTCTGAGGGAGGGAACTGAGCCAGATCCTGAGCTAGGCACTTAGCGAACAATATTTTTTTAGTCCCCACAGCAGTCTTGTAGGAAGGTTTACCTCTAACTGCAGACAAAGCAACCGAGGCTCAAAGAGGCGGGGCTAAGCTGAAACCCGGTTAAGTGTGGAATCAGAAGTCAAAGCAATATCCTTGCACACACACCCCCAGAGTCATGTGTAGGTATACACAGTACACATTCGTGGACACTCATTCTCACATGATCCTTACAATACACACCTGCAAACACATCTGTGCTCTTTCACTCCTACATCATGTGTACGCACCATCCTGATGCAAGAGATAAGTTGACCCTGATCAGAAACCCTGCACAGCTAAGGCTGGATCCCGGGTGGGAACTACACATGGAGCCTTTAGGAGGGGATGCCCTGGAACCAGCATCGCACCGCACGGATGTCCTGGGGAGTGCGCCCTGCCAGCAGGTTCCCACACGCCCCGGCAACTCTTGGCCAAACCTCAAATCCGGCAGGTAGCCCCAGAAAGTGCCGAGTCATGGGCCAGGAGTGGCCAGGCCAAGCTGGCGGCTGGACTGGTCCTGGCTTGTGAGCTAATATTTGTCTTCTGCCTGGAGCCACATAGAAGATTCTCCTCCCTCCATGGGCCAGACCCTGAGTCATGAGGCCTCTTCCTACACCCACTAAAGATAAGAATTGAGGGGCCAGGGGTGCCTGGGTGGCTCAGTCATTGAGTGTCTGCCTTCAGCTCGGGTCATGATCTCAGGGTCCTGGGATCAAGCCTCTCATCGGGCTCCCTGCTCAGCGGAAGGCCTGCTTCTCCCTCTCCCACTTCCCCTGCTTGTGTTTCCTCTCTTGCTGTATTTCTCTCTGTCAAATAATAAATAAATTAGGAGCGCCTGGGTGGCTCAGTGGGTTAAAGCCTCTGCCTTCGGCTCGGGTCATGATCTCAAGGTCCTGGGATGGAGCCCCGCATTGGGCTCTCTGCTCGGCGGGGAGCCTGCTTCCCTCTCCCTCTCTGTCTGCCTCTCTGCCTACCTGTAATCTCTCTCTGTCTGTCAAATAAATAAATAAAATCTTTTAAAAATAAAAATTAATTAATTAGTAAATTAATTAATTAAAAGAAGAAGAAGAAGAAGAATTGAGGGGCCAGGATTTGAGGGCAAAACACCCAGAGCTGCTAATGGGATTTGCCAAAGTTGATGAACCCCCTGACTCAGGCTTCAGAATGATGCTTTGAAATGGGCTATTTAAGTCTTTCTCAGTGAACTGATACCCTATGGATGTATCCAATACAAACTAATCTCAAAATCTAGCCCATAAACAGTGACAGCTGTCACAGTTCTGTAACAGATGCTCTAAGCCAGACAGACTGGACACGTGAACAAATAATTACAATGCAGGGGTTGGGGACTGGAACACAGAGGTAGATGGAACATGGCGGGAGCACAGGGCAGGGAGCTGCCAAGACCAGAGGTGGGGCCACTTGACCTAGGTCTTGAATGGTGAATCAGAGCCCACCAAGGAGCTTTGCAGAGAGAAAATTGTGTTTCAGGCAACAGAGAGTAGCTTAAGTCTGGGCTGAATTGGAGAGAGAGAGGGTAGGTAGGGGTAGGAGAGGTAAAGAGAAGGTAGAGGTAGAGGGTAAACCAGAGGTATAAGAAATGAGGCAAACTTGTCATTTATCAAACATTAATCAGGTACCTACTGTGTGCTGGATTATGACACGTAAAATACACAAGCCTGTCTCTCGAAGAGCACAAGCCCAAGGGTCCCAAATTCAAGTACTTTCAGGTGCCAAGCAGGTGATGTGATGTAGCGAAATGGGAGGGGTGTGATAGGGAGTGGTGGGGCTTGTGTCTAGCAGGTCAGTCCATGCCAAAACATTTATGTTCAAGGATATTGGTTGGTCTTGTGACAGCCAAAAAAACCCTCATTTGTGGGCTGGTTTCAGTTGATAGACCCTGAATTTACAGCCTATGGTTCTAAAGTCTAGAACCTAGACCCTAGAATTTGGAGGAAGCCTTGCTTATGGAGCTAAGGAGTTAGTGATGGGCCAAAGACCCAAGGGAGGTTCTTGCCATGAAAGGACATTTGTCATAGGAGTCTCCGAGGAGAAAGCTCTCACCATGATCACTGAACATAACAGCTGTGTGTATTGCCCAAGACCCTGGAGACAAGGATCTTGGGCCATCACAACTGTTCCCTGGCAAGGACCACTCTGTCCTCATGTGAATCTCCATCCTCACACCCCCCCCAACTCTGACCTCAAATCCTCCTTTCTCTACCTGCATCTTACATTAAAAAACTGTGTACATTTGATCCTCCAATTTTTCTCTCTGACCCTAGGCCCCCACAAAGGACATCCACCCCGACACACACACACACAGACACACACACACACACACAGCTCTATAAGGTGGGAGCTTTACACTAGTTGATCTAGGAATGATTCTCCGTGTGTTTCATCTCATGGAAGTGCCAGAATGTCCTTAGAGATGAAAATCCAGTCTTCCTGCAATTTCGTGGGGACCTGGGGACTCGAATGGTCTCCAGACAGGAAGGGGGAGCCCCTGGGGCTCAGATACAGCTCTTTCCCTAAAGAGGGAGACATGGCCAGGCACCCAACACAGCCTCCCCCCTCCCCAAGGTACATAGACCCCAGAGACTTGGCTGGGGAGCCTGGAAGCTTCCCTGGGCACAGCTGGCACCCCCTCCTACCCTCCACCAGCCGCAGCCTCCCTCCCGGACCCTCATTAAATTATTCCACCCCACTGGTATGAGGCTCAGGCTGCCTTTGATGTGTGCCCATCCAGCTTCTGAGGCCAACACCAGGCCCTTCACACCAGGCCAGGCTGATGGGCTCTGACAGCTTCCGTGGGGCCCCTTGTGGCAGGAACACCAAGGCCCACATTCACACCCACGGGACACATGCACAGCCAGATTCCCACACTCACACACAACACTCTCTCACACACACATACACACACCCTGTCCTAATAGAACCTGCACTGTGGCACACACGTGTGCACCTGGCACACTCACAAGCCCTCAAGCACACCCACATTCGTGCACACCCATATATGACACCGGCAGCACAGACACACCCACACACTCTTCTGATCTCACACACTCGCTCGTGGCACCTGGGCTCTCCCGCGGGGCCTCCTGTGCCTTCCTCCTCGTCACTCAGCTGGCGCGTGAGATTGTTTGCAGTCACACCTGACTTCCTCACCTCCCTCATCTTTTGGAGGTCCTAGCTTTGTGATGACGAACCCAAACAGCTTGACTTCGGTTCCTGGGTACCCCTTTTACAAACTGTGTGACTGTGGGCAAGTAACTTACCTCTCTGGGCCTCTGTGTCCGTTCCTGTAAATTGGGAATGATAGGGGCATGTTGCTGCAGTTGTTCGTGTCTTCAAAGAGGCTCTCAGAGCAGTGCCTGGCACATAATAAGAACTCAACAAATGCCTCTCATTTCTGGCCCCTTCCCTTCCATACTCTTTGCGTCGACCATAACAAAATCTTTAACTTTCCTAAGCCTGCCCAGCTGCTACATGCTTCTGACCCTTTACATAGGTTGTTCCTTTTATTTGGAACATCTCTTCCCCACTTCTTCATCCCTCCACCCACCTGGAGAGCTCCTACTCATCTTTTAAAAACCCAACTCAGGGGGCTCTGCCCGTGGGAAGCCTTCTGTGCCCCCATCGGCAGAACTGGCCACTGATGGCTTAGTGTCCCACCCCCTGACCTGAACTGTCCATTTCCCTAGATGGCGAGCCCCCTGAGGATGCGGGGCCTTGTGAGATCCATCTCCTCGGTCCTGTACCCAGCACTGGACGTGGAGCAGCATGGGCATCAGCGGTATGGGAGAGAGTTCGTGGCGGCACATCATCACAAGTATGAGATGGGATGGAGACTATGTGGCCCAGAGCACCGACAGAAGCAACAATGTCACACTGGGAATGACAGCTGACGTTGCTGAATGGGAGCTCGGAACGGAGGGTTCTCTCTGTCATGCTTCCGGCGATGCTCTGAGGCTGTGGCGGGGTGTGTGTCTGCCACGCACAGCGGTGAGTGAGGGAAGCATGTTGGATGGTTGCCGTGGAAGGCTAGACAGTAGCGAGAAGGAACAGGACAATCGACAGACAGTGACATGAGGTTGAATAAGAAGAGTAGGAACCAGAAACATTTATAGCGCAATACTATTTTTTAAATTAACCCCCCATATTGCATACTTTATAAAGACAAGCCCACTTGAAGGACATATTAAAACAACAACAACAAGGGGCACCTGGGTGGCTCAGTGGGTTAAAGCCTCTGCCTTCGGCTCAGGTAATGATCTCAGGGTCCTGGGATCCAGCCCTGCATCGGGCTCTCTGCTCGGCAGGGAGCCTGCTTCCCTCTCTCTCTGCTGCCTGCCTCTCTGCCTACTTGTGATCTCTCTCTCTCTCTCTCTCTCTCTCTCTCTGTCAAATAAATAAATAAAATCTTTTAAAAACAAAACAAACAAACAAACAACAACAACCGGGGCACCTGGGTTACTCAGTCGGTTGGGCATCCGATTCCTGATTTCAGCTCAGGTCATGACCTCAGGGTCATGGGATTGAGCCCTGCATTGGGCTCCATGTTCAGCACAGAGTCTGCTTAAGATTCTCTCTCCTTCTCCTTCTGCTCCTCTCCCTGCTTGTGGGTGCTTTCTCTCTCTCAAATAAATTATTTAAAAGAAAACAAAGCATATTGCAGGGACACCTGACTGGCTCAATGACCCTATTTCAGTAGATTCCTGGATTGAGGAAGGAGTAAGGGAGTAAGGAATGAGAAGGAGGACCTGGGAAGAAGAGGTGAAATTAAATTAGCAGAGAAGAGTATGAGTAACCAGCTCCAAGAACCTGAAATCCAAACAAACAGAAAGAAAAATCCATGGGAGGGTATCATTTTTATGTCTTTTACAGTTGAGAAAAATAAACAAGATATACAGTCATTCTTTTATTTAGGTATTGATGTTATGGCATCTAAATAGCCCCACTGTTGATAGTTTTCCTTAATTCAAAAGAAAAGTTTAAATTTTCTCTGTGATGCTTTCCCTCTCTCTCTCGGGCTCAGAACCATCTCCTAAAACCCCGACTAGAACCTACACTAGATTCTCCCTGGAACAAGGACAGACCTCACGGCCTGCATGTCCTGCAGATGAACGAATGAACGAGGAAATGAATGAATGCATGAGGGATGGACAAAGGGAAGGCAGAGAAAGAAAGAGGTAGGAATGAAGGAATGATAAAAGATTCCATGGAAGCCTCAGCATGGAAAGACTCTCCCAGAACATTCTCTTCCTTTCTCCACCCCATCCTTGGCGTGAATCCCAGGTTGGAGCAGGGGAAGGGGCAAAGGCTAGACACGGGGCTGCCAATCTCCCCAAATCCTCCTGTCAGGAGAAAGGTTGCTCTCCGTGTCAGGAGGGGGCAGGGGCTGGCACAAGGTCCTGGGCCCCCGGGGATAGCATGGCAAGGGGTCCAAAATCCGATGCGATCTGAGCCCCCTGCTCCAGAGGGAGGCTGGGGCTGACCCTCGTACTAGCCACGGCAAGGACAGTAGCAACTACTGTGCTATTTTGTACGGACGCTCCCCCCTGTTGTATCCCCTTTAATTCTCAACCAAGTGTGATATTAAGGATTATCCCCAGTGTTCAGACTTCACTCAGGAGTCTCTTAGAGTTATTCAAGTCTCTGTAATTTCAGCAAACACTCCGAATACCCACTGCATGCCAACCCTTCTAGCGCATCGTCGGCCTCAAGTCATCTGATTTCCCAACAGCAGCTCGCGCCTCTGTCTCAGACGATGAGGGGCGATGCAGAGAGGGGAAGGGACTGCCCAGGGTCACACAGTTAGTGTCGGGGAGACCTGGAAATTGAGGTTAGCTGGTCTGGTTCCAGAGCTTTCTCTCCCCACTCCCAGGCTGTGCTATCTTTCCCACAGCAGAGCTGGGGATTGGAACACGGGGTGAACCAGCCATGTGGAGTGGGTTTGGGGGGAGGGGGCTGGATTCGTTAACATTTGTGGAGCCTGGCTCCCTGCCAGCCGAATGGGGGCCCGTTGGGAATGAGGTCAAGGACACACAGGGTCTGTTGCTAGCCCTGCTGGGGCCCCACCGTCTGCCCACAGCTTCCCCAAGGGCCCCTAAGCCTGGGGAGATGGGAGAGGCCGCCTCCCTCCCCCTTTCCCAGCCAGAGCTGAGTGAGCTAATCCTGGAGAGAAGACACATTAGTCCAGGAGAATCAGTCCCAGCCTGCTCTGCTGAGTCAGCAGGAAATACAGCCCTTGTTCTGCCAGCTACGTGAGCCCCTGCACGGCCACCTCGGCTCCGCCCTGCCTGCCCAGTGTGGCCCCCCACCATGGGCATGCCCTCGTGTGCCTGTTTCCTGCTGACCTGCCCCCTAGAGCACTCTCCAGCTCAGCAATCCTGAGCCTCCGTCCCTGTCTATTTGCCTAGCAACAGACCTGTTTCCAGCATCATCCCCACGGACCCCCAAAAGACAGCCTTCTCCTCCTACACGGACGGATAATCCTCACCAGGATGGCAGCAAATGGGAAGGAGCATTTGGGTGGTGGGGGGGGGGGATAGAGTGAGCCTTTCCACGCCCAGCACACCGTCAGCTCCAGAAAACTCACATAATATTGGGGTCGCTGCCTGAACTTGCCCAACTCTCGGTGTGATCACCACCAACCTTGTCATCATCCCTGTCTCCCTATTACCGCCAGTATCGCCGTGACCATTATTATTACCACCATTATCGCCACTACCATCAGCCTGAGAGCGAGGCTGCTGTCAAGTTCACCAGCAATGCCAACACCCACACACCACCCCTTCCCTCAGTTAGTCTCATCGACTAAGACAGGCGGTGTTGCCAGTGCCATCAAAAACAGTACTGATGCCAAGGCCGCTTTCGTGTCCACCAGCACAAAACATCATCAAAGTCATTTGACAACCCTGACACCATCCTCATACCAACCCGTCATCACCGTCTCCACCACGCAAGGTGTCAATTTACTACCCAAAAGTGACCACCACGTGCCACACTGGCACCACCGTTGCCTTTCCCACTCTTGCTCATACAACAAGATGCCCACCGCCATCACGATCAGCATCCGTGTTACTGTACTCAACACCAAGACCCATCCCGACCCTTACCGCCCCCATCATCGCCATCACTACAAGCAACACTGCTCAACTGGACACCAGCAAAACCAGCCTCCCCACCAGTATCGCTACCACCATATCTGTAAACAGGGTCACCCGAACCATAACCAACACTGCAAAACGAGGTACTCCCCACATCTACGCCGCTGCCATCACCATAACCGCCGCACCACTGCCACGGACATCTCGTCACCCCCAACACTGTCTCCACCACACCACACCTCTTGATGAGGATGAGAGATGTTTGCCGTTTACCTGAGCCAGCTTCTAGGCCAGGCAGACTGTGAAAACAACAGTTGGAGAGAAGCAAAAGCAAAGCTCTTCCAACTTATTGTTCTGACTATACGATTACGATTACATGCCCACTCACTTCCCATTAATGTCCTCCTCTGAACAGACTTGATTGTTTGGCTAAGTTGGTCTGTTCAGCGATTCGCAGAGGCCCAGGCGTGAAAGCCTGAAAAACACAGATGTGGTTACAGGGGTCATCCCCTTACTGCCTGTGACATCAGGAAGGCCAGCTCCCAACACCACACACTCTTTTCCCTCCGAACCTCCCTCCAGACATTCTGAGCCCCTGTAGATTTGTCTGTCTGTCCAATGAAGACTTAATCCCTTCCCTTCCCCAACTTTTGTTCCACTTCCAGTGTGTGGAAAGACTGCTGGTCTGAGAGGCACAGCCCTGCATCCCAGCCTTGGATCCACCACTAATAATCTGGGTGGCCTCAGTGTTCACACTTCCTTTTCTCTGCCTCAGTTTCCCCACCTATAACAGGGTGACCTTCTGACCCTGGCGCTTTCAAGGTGTTTGTGTGCTGAGACACTCCCAGGACAAATCTCAGCCCCTTTGCAGAAGATCCCTCCAAACGGGGACTCAGAGACTGTCCAATCATCTCTTGGTTGCGCCTGTCTGGGGATCGCAAGCCCAGAGACGCTGCTGCCTGGGCAGGGTGGCGTCTGAAGGGTTAAGCAGGTCAGGGCGGTGCGTGAACAAGTATCTCAGATGAAAGGCTAGTCCGAGAGAATGACATGTGGCTGTTGTGGTTGGCAGGCTGGGGCAATGGGACCAGGCTAGGTCCCGAAGGAAATCCCCTCCTGGTCTTACTAGAACAAAGTGGTGTTTTACGAAAACGCCATTGTTCTTGGGCAAGTCTTTCCCATCTCAACATAAACCAGGAAGCAGTGCTTCCTTTCCTTGGGCGAGACCCCAAGGTCCCCCCACCGGTGGGAGTGGGGGGAGAAGAACAGAGTTTTTCCTGCTTTGAATGATCTACCACAAAGCCCCTACCCAGCTCTATCCAAGGCTCTCCAAGGTTGGGGTGTGTGTGTGTGTGTGTGTGTGTCTGTGATAAGGTAGGAAGAAGAAACAGAGGGGCACCTAGTACACTGTCTTGCCTCCAAAAGGACTCTGCAGGCTAAGCTGAACTGTGAAAGACACCCCACTGCCCATCCATCTCGCCTCACCCTGGTGTCACTGAGGCATCCACCTGTCCCCACCATCGTGGCAATCCTGTCCCTGCCTAAGGCCTTTGCACATGCTGTTCCCTCTGCCTGGAACTCTCTTCTCCGCATGTCACGTGCTTGAAGGTCTCTGTTCTAAACTCAGTGAAACAGCAACTGTCCAAAAGTGCCTTGCCTTTCTGACTGTCAACCGTTCTATCTGCTCAGTGAGAAGAAGGACTAAGCACTGTGTGTCTTACTCATTGCTTCATCCCCGGCACCTAGCGCTGGATGCCCCCCATGTGTGTGCGTGTATATAAGTGTGTTCCCCGCTCCTCCACCCCGACCAAGGAAGAAAACAGGTCACAGCCTCTCAGGCAGGAGAGCCAGCTCCTTTCTTGAGCTGGAAGATGAGAGCATTTCAGACCTTGGAGAGCATGCTGTCCAACAACTCCACTTTCCTGGAAGGGAAACTGAGTCTTCTAGCCCAGAAAGTCCCGGCCCACGGTTGGTCCGTGGGATTGTTGTATTGGACTCTGGGTCTCCTGGTGCCAAAGCTACCAAAGCTACGGGACAGAACCTGTCACCTAGTGTCCAAGCTTGGGCACAGCCTGCTGCTAATTCTCTCGCTTCCTCGGAAATCCGCCCCAGCGGCGCACTGGCACAGTCAGAAACCTGCCCAACCCTCTTTCCCCACCTCCCTGAGAACTGAACCCCTCCACCACCACCACCTCGCCCGTGCCATCTAGCACTTTTTGCTTTTCCAGAGAGAAGTGAAATAACCCTCTGGGGCGTGTCCCCCCTCCCCCAGGGCCAAGGAAGCGGAGCTCCTACTTTCTATCCCTTTACATTTCATTTTTCTTTCTTGCAAAAGACATTTCTGCTTTCGTTTGTCCAGCTTTTGCTTGAACTCTTTGCTTCAATATTTGCGGCTAAGGAGAGAAGGGATATTAATACCTCCTCATAGGGATTGTTGGGAAGAGTAAATGTCCCTAACACAAGTAGATGCTCAGTTAATGCTTTGAAAAAGCGCAACCGTGCCGTGCAAATACAAGATACTGTTACTTGCTAGGCAAGGAGTATTTACAAATTGCTCCTTTTATGAATGTGTGTTTAGACGTTCTGAGTAAAGAGAGCAAATCCCAGTTAGGACTTGTCCCCTGAGGTTGGCAGTAACTAGCATGGGGAAGGAATGGGCTACCTTTTTTTCTCTTCTTTACAAAATAATGCATACCACAAGGTAGGACACTAAGCAAGCAAAAGAAGTGGAGATGAACCAGTGGACACAGGGGGAGGGAGCTTGCTCCATTCCATTCCAACCCTTTGTGACTGCGAAGTTTATCTCAGATCCCCAGCTGGGGGGAGGACACAGACAGAAAGATTTGTGCCTCCTGGCAGGGGCAAGATAAGGACCAGATAAAATTCCACCCAAAGAAATGAAGATAAGCAGGTCGTTAAAGGGATTTAAACCCCCTGCGGTTGGGAGAGAGGGTGGGGAGCAGAAATGGCCCCTACTCCCAGGAAAACTGAAAACGCAGCCTATAAGGCCCAGAGAATTTCTCACCCTGGGAAGGGAGAGCAGTTGAATTCCACTTAGTGAATCCAACCCTGAAGCAAGAGAGGGTTAATAACCTTCGAATTCCCGTAGAGATGCAGCTTAACCTGGGCAGTGGCTGTGAATTTGCAACCATAAGCTCAAGTGTGTGAGTTCCTTCAACTCAAATTAAAACTAATGGTGCATCCCTCTAAGCTGTGCTGATGGAAAATTCCAGTTCCATTATCGTCAGGAGGGTCTTCCCTGTTCTGAGGATGCACAAAAGTCTGGAAGGCTTATGTGGTGCCCAGGAAAGGAGAGAAGGACCCTTTGAGCTACTCGCTATGAAAAATGAGACCTGATGACCAGCACCATCGAAGTCCCAGGGGAGCAGAATCTCAGGACCCACCCACACCTACTGAATCAGAAGCCCAGTGATTCATGTGCACATTAATGTTTAAGAAACACTGCAGACTGGGGTGCCTGGGTGGCCCAGTGGGTTAAAGCCTCTGCCTTCGGCTCAGGTCATGATCTCAGGGTCCTGGTATCAAGCCCCGCATTGGGCTCTCTGCTCAGCAGGGAGCCTGCTTCCCCCTCTCTCTCTGCCTGACTCTCTGCCTGCTTGTGATCTCTCTGTCAAATAAATAAAATCTTTAAAAAAAAAAAAAAGAAGAAGAAGAAGAAAAACCACCAACACAAAATAACATCTCAATCTATTGTCCTGCCACACTTATAATTCTTTAACTCTTGTTCTCAATTATATCTGGATTTAAGAGTACAAAACAAAGGCTTATGCTGTCATTCTAATGGACTTGTTTTTATAGGGGAAAAAAAAATGAATCCCAGAATCCTAGAAATGATTGCTTCTAAGACTCTCAGGGATTTAATGAGCTCCTAGCTTAAGGATTAAACTTTTTTATTTTTTAAACATTTGTGGCATGTGTCTAGAGCACCCCCTTCCAAAATAAACCACATGGAGAATCCCGTCGTATAAACCAGAAATACAGTTGGTTGTCAGGTAGGAGCCCACAGAACCCCAGCCTTCTGCCTCTTTATGGCTTCCCTTCTGCCGCTTCTCATCACTCATGGTCAAAGAGGAATAGCACCGGTGGCCGGACTCATCCTCCAGCACCAGCCAGGACTGGAAAACACTTCCCATATGATGATCAGAATTTACTTCTCTGTCCCGTCATTGTCCCACAGCCCCCGTTCTGCCTAGGGGACTGCGAGGGATAGTTCTAGCTCATCCTTGACATGACTTAAAGAGCATGATGAAAACTTAAAGAGCTGATGAAACAGGCACCACACCTATGTTAACGTGTAAACAGATGAGAGTAAACGAAGAAACCATCAAATGAAGGTTTGAGGAGGCTGGAGGAACCCGGTTCTGTGTTCTAGAATGGCTGCACCAGTTTGCATGTCAACTGAAGGAAATACCCTGGTCCTTCTCCTTTGGACACCCTCTAGCTTGAAAAGAGTTTTCTTAAAAAAAAAAAAAATGGGGCACCTGGGTGGCTCAGTGGGTTAAAGCCTCTTCCTTCAGCTCAGGTCATGATCTCAGGGTCCTGGGATCGAGCCCCACATCGGGCTCTCTGCTCAGCAGGGAACCTGCTTCCTCCTCTCTTTCTACCTGCCTCTGCCTACTTGTGATCTCTCTCTCTCTCTCTCTCTCTCTCTCTGTCAAATAAATAAATAAATAAATAAAATCTTTAAAAAAAAAAAGAAAAAGAAATCTTTAAAAAAAAAAAATGGCATCGGTAAAGGCAATTCTAGCTCTAGGAACTGAACACAGTGCTCTAGAAAGACCTTAACCCAGCATTTTTCAAACTCTGGGTGGTGACCCATGTTAAGTAGTGAAAAACAACGTTCTGGCTCTCAGATAGCATTTTGCTCAGTGAAAGGAGAGAAAAGAAAAGAATGGACTAGAACAGAAAATGGGAGAGTTCATCAATCAGCACTAAGGTTAGGAATTATTTGGAAAACCTTTTTCCAGTTTTACTACACATGTGCATCTTGGGTCTTGGTGTCAAATGTATTTCTTTTTTTTTTTTTTTTAGAGAGAGATTTTATTTTTATTTATTTGACAGAGAGAGAGAGATCACAAGTAGGCAGAAGGGCAAGCAGAGGGAGAGGGGGAAGCAGGCTCCCTGCTGAGCAGAGAGCCCGATGCGGGGCTCGATCCCAGGACCCTGAGATCATGACCTGAGCCAAAGGCAGAGGCTTTAACCCACTGAGCCACTCAGGCGCCCCTGTATTTCTTTTTTTAATGTTTCAAGCTTTTATTTAAATTCTAGTTAGTTAATATATGGCGTAATATTAGTTTCAAGAGTAGAATTTAGTGATTCACCACTTACCTATAACATCCAGTGCCCATCACAACAAGTACCCTCCTCAATCCCCATCGCCCTTTCAGCCTATTCCCCCCAACCTCCCTCCATCAACCCTCAGTTTGTTCCCTATAGTTAAAAGTTTCTTATAGTTTGCCTCTCTCTCTTTTTTTCTGTCCTTTGTGTTCATCTGTTTTGTTTCTTAAATTCCACATGAGTGAATTCATATTTGTCTTTCTCTGACTGACTTATTTCACTTAGCATAATACACTCTAGCTCCATCCACATCGTTGCAAGTGGCAAATTTCATTCTTTTTGATGGCTGAGCGATATTCCATTGTATATATACATACCACATCTTTATCCTTTCATCTGTCAATAGGCATCTGGGTACTTTCCATATTTTGGCTGTCGTGGATATTGCTGCTATAATCACTGGGGTGTACGTACCCCTTCAAATCATTATGTTTATATCCTTTGTGTAAAAACCTAGCAATACAATTGCTGGGTCACAGGGTAGCTCTCTTTTTAAGTTTTTAAGGAACCTCCATATTGTTTTCCAGAGTGGCTGTACCAGTTTGCATTCCCACCAATAGTGCAAGAGGGTTCCCCTTTCTCTGCATCCTCCCAACACGTGTTGTTTCTTGTGTTATTAATTTTAGCCATTCTGACAGGGGTGAGGTGGTATCTCATCATGGTTTTGATTTGTATGTCCCTGATAATGAGTGATGTTGAGCATCTTTTCATGTGTCCTTAGCCTTCTGTATGGTTTCTTTGGGGAAATATCTATTCATGTCTTCTGTCCATTTCTTAACTGAATTATTTGTTTTTTTGGGACGTTGAGTTTGATTAGCTCTTTATCAATTTTGGACACTAGCCCTTTATCAGATATATCATTTGCAAATATCTTCTCCCATTCTGAAGATTGCCTTTTAGTTTTGTTGATTGTTTCCTTTGCTATGCAGATGTTTTTATCTTGATGAAGTCCCAATAGTTCATTTTTGCTTTTTTCCCCCCTTCCCTCTGGAGATGTATCCTGCAAGAAGTTGCTATGGCCCATGTCAAAGGTGCCGCCTGTGTTCTCCTCTAGGATTTTGATGGTTTTCTGTCTCACATTTAGGTCTCTCAAAATGTATTTCTTTCTTTCTTTTTTTTTTTTTAAACTCATTCATTTGAGAGAAAAAGACCATAAGCAGGCAGAACAGCAGGCAGAGGACAAAGCAGGCTCCCCACCTAGCAGGGAGCCCAATGCAGGGCTCTATCCCAGGACCCTGGGATCATGACCTGATCCGAAGGCAGACGCTCAACCCACAACATTTATTTCTTACTATGAGTCACAAGTGAAAACATAAAAGTCAGTGCTCTAACCTGATGAAAGTCACCACCATCATCCCCATTTTCAGGTGAAGAAAATAAAACACAGATAAATTACTAACTTGCCTAAGGTCACCCAACTCATAAATGGGAAGCTGAGACTGCAGTGGGATGGGGTTAGGGGGAGAAAGCTATCTATGCCAGAGCATGAACTTTGAACCTCTCCACTCCATGGCCTTCAGAATAGAGCTGGTCAGGCCATGCCGGTGGGTGGAGGTATCCACCCAGGCATCCATCCGGGACCAGAGGCAACCAGCAGGGTCTTCCTCTCACAGCAGACACACATCCATTTCCTTTGCACAGGACACATTCACAGCAGACACCAACGAGCGATGGTGGCAGGGCCACATTGTTGACGCTCTGGGTTACAAAGGAGGCAGAGTCTCATCCAAAAGAATCAATGAATGCCTGCTACCCAGAGTAGAGGGGTTCCAACAGCCACAAGAAGCCTGATCTACCTTGATTTGGTCCATATTTCTCCATTAATGCTCAAAGAGAGATATTTTTTAAAAAGAAGATATTTCAATAGCAAACTTGACCTTGGTGCTAGTGGTGCTCCACAAGGAAATCAGCCCCTCCTTAATCTATGTCATGCATTCTAAGAGATTCTTGAGATTTTATTCCCCTGGACAAACTCTACAACCTTTCTAGATCTTCAGTGCTTTCTTGGACTAAGACTTTCACCTTCTCAGATGTTGGTTGCCAATACCCATGGCCTCAGGGTATCTCGTCTTCCTCCCTCGTGTGTCCCAAGAACTCCTCCATTGCTGACCACAAGACAAATTTTGGCAGCGCTCTTAAGTCTCCTCTGCTATAAAAGGAAGCCTATAATTTTTACATGTGAGGAGCTGGGGTGTGGTAGATTCCAGTCCCTGACTGATGAACTCTCTCCTTTCTTCCTCGATGTAGTTGTTATAAAGGCAAAGTGTTCTTTTTAAATCATGCATCTGTGGCCCTTTTCCCACAGCATGTTCTGATCACCCCTCCTACTGGGGAAATCTGGAGAGTTAGACATGCCTTGACCTAAGTGAACCCGTCTTGGCTCCCAGTAATCCCTGCTTAGGAAAGGAACTTCTGGAATTTTGCCTAGGATTATGATAAGCTTGAGGCACCATATTTTTCCCCATGCTTGAATGGAGGCAGCATGTTTTTGGCTTTCTTCCTGGCACCTCTCACCTTCCCAGAAGGGCCCCTGGAATGACCCATCTCTGCCTGGAGGGCCTCGAGTAGAGCAATGGCAGCTAAGGGCAGCCACGTCTCAGCCCCATCTGGCCTTGGGTTCCCATCAACCAGGAGGGATTGTTTTACTTCTCTGGTTTAGAGAGCTTTCTCCTTGATGGAGAAGGCAGGGCCCTTTGGTTCTATTTTGTTCTGTAAGGTTCTGTCTGTCCTACCTACATTAGGTGCACACCTGTTTTTTTCTCTCTTGCTCTGAATGGGGTTTAGAAAGTCGCTTCCACTGTCTTTAGGTCTCAGCATGTCAGGGAGGTGGGACATACCTTAGATTCTTTCTGTGATCTCAGCCCCAAACCCGGTGCTTGGGCTCTGCCTTGCTTTGAGAGACCAGAGCAAGGGAGGAGTGGTGAGCAGGACGAGCCCAGCCAAGACATGGTCTGTTGGGTGAGGGTCATCGATCATGATCAGGAGGAGATGCACATCTGTATCTCTGCATCAAGGAATGTGCGTGAGCTTTGGAGTCATATGGGCCTGGATGGAGAATTCTGGATAACAATTCCACACTCTCAGATTGCTGGGGGGATTACAGGAGATCACGTTTGTTAACCCTCCGTGTCTGGCACGTAGTAAGGATTTAACAAATTGCAGTTGATATTGTTATCGTCACTTTTGCTGTTATCCAAAGAGCTCTGGTAATTGCCAACTCTCCAAGGAGTCTTTGGGGCCTGCCTGTGACTTGCCTGACCCCAGGAGCCAGCAGGACCCCCTCCAGCAACCTCCTATGCACTAGACAACACAAGCCAGCCCAGGCCGGATTCACTGTGGCCACAGGTCCCCACTTACCCCAGGGGGTAAATCAGGCTTCTCATCTCTCCATCCCCACAGATTTATGAGGTGACCCCAGCCAGGTACGCTTGTGTCAGAGGACGAGCACTGGGCTTGGAGGATGGTGGGTTGGCTTCCAATCCCATCTCTACTTTCTGACTCTGCTGAGCCTCAGTTTACTTACTTATCAAATGGGTGTAATAACAGAATCCACCTCACTGGGTTGTCGTGAAGGTTATTATGGGAAAGTGTCCAGTCTGGGACCTGGTACAAAGTGGGGACTCAAGGAAGTTGCTTAGTTTCAACTCAGATGTCTAAGTGCCTGGCCTCCATTGGGGAATTACAGGAGGCCGCCATACTGGGGAGGGAACAGGAGTTCAGAGAGAGTGTAGTCTTGGAAATGGAGGCTTTTCTTCAGTGTCATTGGCAGCTGCTGGCAGAGAACCTGCCCCTGCGGGATTCTGGCTGGGCTTGTGGTATGAAGGGAAAGGGGAAGAGAAAAAGAGAGGAATCCGAAAGATGATAAAGATGAAACCTCTAAAAAAAAAATGAAACCTCTTTGGGGCACCTGGGTGGCTCAGTCGGTTAAGCATCTGACTCTTTTTTTTTTTTTTTTAAGATTTTATTTATTTATTCGACAGAGAAAGAGATCACAAGTAGGCAGAGAGGCGGGCAGAGAGAGAGGGGGAAGCAGGCTCCCTGCCGAGCAGAGAGCCCGATGTGGGGCTTGATCCCAGGACCCTGAGATCATGACCCAAGCTGAAGGCAGAGGCTTTAACCCACTGAGCCACCCAGGCGCCCCAAGTATCTGACTCTTGATTTCAGTTCAGGTCATGATCTCAGGGTCATGGGATGGAGCCCCACATTCGGCTCCACGCTCAACACGGAGTCTGCTTGTCCCTCTCCCTCTGCTCCTCCCCCGGCTCACATGAGCATGCTCTCTCTGCCCTTCAAATAAATAAATTTTCTAAATCTTTAAAAAAAAGAAAGGAAGAAAAAGAAAGATCAAGCCTCTTCGGGAAGCCCAGAGACCAAAGTTCCATGACCAGTCAGCGGAGAAGCTGAGATTGGAAGGAAGGTACATCTGACTTGAAAGCCTGTGCCCTTTCAACTTCCACAGGCAGTCCAGGAGGAAGGCACAGCCTCCCAATGGGGCCTGTGAATGACACTTTCCAGAACCAAAAACCCAGGGTTACCTGGTATGATTGCAGATAACAAAAGTTGCTCAGGCTGCTGTCACACAGCAGTGCAAAGCTGACAAAGTTCAGACGACTCAGTGGGGAGCTCCTGAGCAAACCCTGCCCATTAGAAGAGTCCCACAGTGGGCAGAAATGACCGGATCCTAGGACCTGCATGCTTCTCGTTGGCCAGGAGATACTCAGGAACATGACCTTGGCCTGAAGTCTCTGCAGCTGAAAGCTGTCACCTACCGTATCCTCTACAGCCAGATGGTGAGCTCTTCACTGCAGGCAAGTCTGAATGGCGGACTTCCATGGCTCCCACAGCCCCCCTGTGCCCCATGTGGATATACTTCTCTGGGCTTTCAGTGGACCTTTCTTATTTTGGGGGAAAGACTTAGAACAGGGAAGTCAGTGGGACCAACTACAGCTCCCATTGCTACAGCTGATCTCGGAGCTTCAACCAGTGCTCCTCACGTCCCTCCTCTATGATCTCTAAATCCACCCCAAAAGCTCCCCTCCCTCCCCAGCTGTCACCCTGGCAAGCCCCCATCCCTCATCCCAGGGTCTGCATTGTGATTCTCTTTCTGGGGCTTGCTGCAATCTTCACACCACATCTTTTTCTAAACCCGCATCTCCAACACCAAGGTCAGCTGGATTGTAGGGTCAGAGTGGCTAGGCTGCTTACACGGCAGCTTGGACTTCCTGAGGAGCCCTTTCCTGCTCTGGGCCCCACTCAAAGCTAGGAGGCTTTTTGTCACCCATATATGGACTGAAGCAGTGTCTCTGCATAGGCAATGTGTACCTCTGAAACCCCAAAATGCCTAATCGGCACTGTGCCTCCCTCTTGATGGTGGCAAAGGGAAAATGCAGTCGTTTGACTCTGGCTTTGAAGGGGAGGCCCCAATATACCCCTGCTTTCTAGACCCCCAAAATCTTTCCTGTTGTGGCAGGCTTGTAAATCTGTAAGGCTTATCTCCCACCCTCTGGGGTATGTGCGTCTTATCAAGGCTTTCAGTGTGCTAGCCACTTCCGGTTCATCCTCCTGCTGAGTTTGATGTTATCAATGGCATGGATCAATGTGATGTTCTGCACGGTGTGCACGTGGTCCACAACTCTTTGGAATCCATCATGACAAGGAGCAAGAGACTCAACACAGCCCGGGGAGAAAACCATGAATGCATATCATTGTCCATTCCATGTGAATGTCAACTGTTCCTGATCTTCCTTCCTGATTGGAATAGAAAATAACACATTTACCAACTCAGTAATGGCACACCGTGTACCTGTGGCCACACCCATCTGCTCTAGCAAAGACCCTAGGTCAGCGCAGTGGCTGCATTTGGGGCTACTATTTGGTAGAGCTCTCAGTAGTTTCTAGTCGCACTCTAGAATCCATCTGATTTCTGCAAGGACCAGACTGATAAGCTAAACAGAGGTAGGATTGGGACCAGCACTCCCACATCTTGAGATCCTTAATAACAGCATTGATTTGTCATCTCTCTCAATGCCCAGGATACAACATTGGTTTGGATTTACTGTCTTGGTGGGTATAAGAATGTGGAGAATAGAGAGTGGACAGGGAGGGAGGGAGAGGGAGGTGGATGCAAAGGCTTCCCCTTGGTCTTTTCCGCTATGGTAGCTCTTACCCCACAGTTCAAGGGCCCAGTGTAGGAATCACTCTATCTGTCAACCATGCCAACTCCAAATATACATTCAGAGATGAGAGAAATGAGTACCGAGTGGTCTCACCTCCCCAGGGGACCCAATATAAGCTAGATTCTGGACAGGACTCCATTAATCATCAGCTGGCCTTCATATGTAGGTCCACAATGACATTTCAGGTCTCTGGGTATCAGTGTCAACTCAGACCCCAGGTCCAGTAGTCCTAGAAGTGCCTGGGCATTCCCATTTCCCCGGTACATAATTTCTGAGTAAATGGCTATCAGTGCCTTTGGGGAAAGACCGGGAAGACTCTTACAGTAGATGGTGTGGCAGAGTCCTTTCTGTAGGAAACACCCAGCCACCTCTTCAGCCAACAGGTTCTCTCTTCTACTAACTCAAAGATCTAAATACTGGATCAAGTCCAAGAACTTTGAGCAACGAATTGTGACATTTCATTGGGCAACTACCCTACACTTCTTGCCTAAACATTCTTGGTTTCTTTTGATGATACCCTTGCTGGTTACCTCTCTGTCTTGCCTGTAGGGATGCTTTATTCTATTAACCAGCTCCACAACCGTCTGCAGGTCAAGCTCCTCTGGCTGGCACCTTAACTTTGCTAGTTTTATAATAATAGTTATTTACAAATTGTAAAGCTCCTGGTTTTTCTAGGAGTCATCACCCTAAATACAGGTGCCCCCTCAACCCCATGTGTCCTCATCCTATACGTCAGGTCCCAGATTGCCCCCACCCCAGGCAGACGTGCCTTGGCTGAGCGTTTTATGACTTTTGAAGCCCCTTCACATTAAATCCTGATTTTGATAACAGGCTTCCTCTGCTCTCCCACTGGGGAGATAAAGTCTTATTTGTAAGACACCCCAAAACCCCCTCAGACTTAGTTTTTGTTTTTTAAGTGCACTCGACTTTCCATTATCTCTCTGAAGGGTCAGTTTAACTTGTAGCTTAACTAGCCAGCTAATTCCATCGTCCTTGCATGCACGGTCCCCTGTGTTTTTCATATACCTGAATCATTTCATGGCCAGAGTATACCCACCACTGGAACAGTCTTCCAAGTCATTACCAATGGA
Organism: Procyon lotor; assembly: GCA_028646535.1. Lineage (NCBI taxonomy): Eukaryota > Metazoa > Chordata > Mammalia > Carnivora > Procyonidae > Procyon > Procyon lotor. The sequence goes on from CM053606.1 coordinate 28,091,371, forward strand.
AGACTTAGCAACTGAGTTGCCACCCCATGTCCCCACCAGGGGCTATTGTGCCCCACATACCCCTGGGGATGGTGGGGAGGGGGGTGTCTTCACTGACTCCTGAGCAGTATGATGACCCAGGAAATAAATCCTTCTCACGGCCTGTGCCAGTTTTGGTCCTTCAAGAAGCAGACAGTGAGGAAGTTCGAAGGACTAAATGCTTACTGGGAGCTAGTGGCTGCGGAAGACGAAGGGAGAGGAACAGGATGAGGCCTCCTGATGGTGAAGCAAGTGTGGAACAGCCCCTGCCCCGGAGCTTGAGAGCCAGAGGGAAAGCACAGCTACCTGAAGGGACTGTGGCAGGAGACCCCTAACTCACTCCTGGTACTTTGTTAGGATTCAACTATGTCTCTCCACTCCTCCTCCTCCTCAAAAACAAAACAAAACAAAACGAAAAACAGATATTTTGAAATCCTAACCCCCAGTACTTCTGAATGTGACCCTATTTGGAAATAGAGTTGTTACAGAGTCAATCAGTTAAGACTAGTTCCTATTGGAGTAGACTGGGCCCCTGATCCTTCTTCTTCTAAGGGCCGCTGGGGTCCTTAGGAGAAGAAGGCCCTGTGAAGACAGAGATGCAGGAAGAACACCACGTGAGACAGAGGATTGGAGTCAGGCGTCTACAAGCCAAGGAATGTTGAAGACTAGCAGAAGCCCAGAGAGAGGCATGGAGCAGGTCCTTCCCTAGCACCTTCAGGGGGAGCTTGCCCTGGGGGCTGCTTGACTTCTGCCTCCAGAACTGTGGGAAAACCAATCACTCTGTTATGTAAGCCGCTGAGTTTGTGCTACTTTGTCATGGCAGCCCTGGGAAATCAACACAGAGCAAGTTCCTTTTTGAAGGGAGAGCTGAGTGGTACACCTCCATGGTTGACACAAACCCTAGATTGGCTCCAAAGCCCACATTCTTTACCTTCTGGAGGGAGCCCATCAACTGGAGAGAGAGAGAGTTAAGGCCCCATACTTCTCCTTTGGAAGTCCCCCCACCCCATCATCTCCCCTCCACACTGGTCCTCTGCTGTGTGGACTCAAAGACTGGGGTGATGGAGACTTAGGGAACCCCCTCCCAGATAAAAGAAGAAAGGCTCTAAGGTGCTGAGCCCCACCTAGGCCACAGCAGCTCGTCAGTTCCCCTCAGTTAGGTGACAAGGAAGGAGCTTGATCTGCCCTCTCTCACTTTGGGGCTCCCTTCCTCTGTGAGGCTGGCCTCAGTTCCTCTGAAGCTGGAGACACTCACTGAGGGAGGGAGCTGCAGAGGGAGCCCCGTTCCAGGCCCCAGAACCTCTGGGCTACCTGCTACAGCCTCTGCCAGTCTACACACACACACACAGACACACACACACCTATTTCTGGGGAGTGGGTACAAGGTTTTCATTATGCTTTTGAAGATGTCTCTTACCACCCCTGGAAAGGTGGGAAACTCTAGCTTATTCCAAACGTTCCTCTTAAGCCACATCTCTTCTTAGCTCTGCACTCGGCTCACTGACTTCCTCCATCCCTAGGTTCCCAGAAACCTGCCCTCTGGTAACACTGTGGGGCCACAGTCTATTTCTCTCCAAAGAAAGAAGACTTTGGCTACCTTTCCCACAGGGTTTGCTTGGTGCCCCTGAAGCTTTACACAGACCAAGAGCCATCCCCTCGAGGTCTCCCACCTGGAGTGCCAGGTGGCTGAAACAGGCAGCCTTTGCACCTGGAAAAGATGGACATGCTCTGAGTAACCACTGGGAATCGTTTCAAGAAGCTGGAAAGGAAGCCCCTGTGTCCTGAGTTCCTCCTATCCACCGGGCCTGGGGCACTTCTTTCTTCTCTGTAATCTCACCGGTATTGGCCCCATTTTGCAAGTCAGCAGTGCTGGAAAAGTCAGAGAGAAGAGAATGGCCAGAGGCCACCCAACTAGAGCGGTGAGGTTGGACCTAACCCAGATCTTCTACTTTCCACCTTGATAGCACGCTGCCTTCTCTAGAATCATCCATATGGAGACAAGGATGGAACTCTGCCATGATTCACCTCCCACTCTGATTCAAATAGAATCAAGTTTTTCATGAGGTTCTTTGGATGTATTTGCCAAACTTATTTTTCTGGTGTCGGGGAAAATTGTGAGAGAGGCATTGACGTGGCATCCAAGATTCCTGGGTGCCCTGTCTGGAGTTCTCTCCCAGGCCTTCTTCACATTTTCTTATCCCTAAGATACTTTATAATCTCGAAGTCTTGCAAAGCTGATATCAATGCAAATTATTCTTTTCCATAGAAATGCAAATGAATTGGGACCTGTGGATGACAATTGATTATTGCCCCATAGATGAACCGAATTTGTAAATATTTTTTTTAAAGATTTTATTTATTTACTTGACAAAAAGAGAGATCACAAGTAGGCAGAGAGGCAGGCAGAGAGAGAGAGGGGAAGCAGGCTCCCTGCTGAGCAGAGAGCCCGATGTGGGGCTCAATCCCAGGACCCTGAGAACATGACCTGAGCTGAAGGCAGAGGCTTTAACCCACTGAGCCACCCAGGTGCCCCGTAAATGTTTCTTAATACATTAGCATTCTTATAACTTGTATATGTGAGGTTCTTTTAATTATCCTTTGAACCAGTTGTACCATTTTGCTGGTTCTCTCATGAATGAAATGAGTTAACAGACACGTGTTGATTGTATATTCGTAAGTGACTGGGAAATTCATCATATCGGGTGATGTTGGCTCTTAACCAAATTTGCCCCTCACTGCCTACAATGTGACAAGGTTCAAAAGACAGGACTTTGTATCACCCATAACCAGCTTTTTAAGATCTCTTTCAGAGTCCACAAAGGGACATTCTTTTCCTTTTTGTTCTTTATTTTTATTACTATTTCCCGTCTTTTTAATATTTATTCCTGCATGTGTCATAGGAAGGGCCACAAACACAAATCTACCTGTGTCCCTTAGTGGGAAGACATGTATGCTAGCCAAGGCCACACGGGAGACATTTATTGACACTGTCACCTCCTCTGTTTACTCTCACTCCAAGGACAGACTGTAACCCAGCAGGATGGGAAGAAGCAGGAGGTTCAGACTCCTTCTTGGACACTTGGGCTCTGATAACAGGAAAGGGCTGTTGAAGGCTCCGGGGCTGATAACGTCCTATGCCAGTGGGAGCCAGACAGTCCGAGAGCCGGGGAGAGCAGGCAGCTCTGACCGCGCTGAGGATCCACCAACATCTGCAAAATGATGCTGTTGGTCTGTCTCGCTCCCCTGCAGGGACCAGCCTGAGCCGAGCCCTGGAGCAGGAAGGAAGTCATCCTGAAAGCCAAAGTTCAGGACGGTTCCCTCAAGCTGTGGTGTCTAAACCCTTTGATCTCAACCCATTACTGGTTAAAAATAATCTAAGCATGCTGTTTCAAATACATGTGCGTTTTATTTCTAAATCCTTCGTTTGTTTATCTCTGGGTGAAATGTAATAAAGCTTAATGAATGTGTTGCATATAAAGGGAAGCTCTTCCAACAGCCCAGAGAATGGTCTTGCACCCTCTCTTCGGGGACCCAACTGCCCAGAGCGAGCCAGTGGTTAGGCTTAGGAAGGAATGGAGCAGGTGGAAAGCTCACAGCTTGGCTCTATCACTGAGGACTTGGGAAGAGCAGAGTCTCCTCTGCTCCTAAGCTCCTCCCTCTGTAAAAAGCAGGATTCTTGGGGCGTCTCGGTGGCTCAGTGGGCCTTCGGCTCAGGTCATGATCTCGGGGTCATGATCTCCTGGGATTGAGCCCCACTGCTCAGCGGGGAGCCTACTTCCCCCTCTCCCTCTGCCTGCCTCTCTGCCTACTTGTGATCTCTCTCTCTCTCTCTCTCTGTCGAATGAATAAATAAAATCTTAAAAAAAAAGTTCTAAAAAGCAGGATTCTAGTGCCTGTCGCTGTCACGCCTCCCTTGCAGTTTTTACATAAACACCAGTGTATAAGAAAAAATGCAAGGTACTATAATTACCTGCTGTGGGCTGTCATTTCCAGGAGACTGAAATGCTGGTGATTTGTTTTTGTTTTGGGGGGGGGGTTTAAATAGTAGACAAAGGCTTTCGGCCAGAATGAAAGCTCAGGTCTAAACAAGGAATACCCCCCAGAGGGTAACACCTGGATGGTGTAAACTCACCAGAGCAAAACCACTCTAAATTGCGGCAATCAGGTCCTCTTCCACAAGTCCATCACATTGAGGGGGAGGGAATCCTGGAGGGGACAAAGCAATGTAATCAGGGCCCCAAAATAGATGCTGGGAACTTCTCTTCTTAGCCTCCAGCAGCATCTAAAACTTTGTAGTGATGTTATTGGCTGAAAGCAATGATATTAACTACTGCTGTTTACTGAACACTCAGAATTCTAAGTACTTTACATGTATTATCTCACTTAGAGTTTGAAATAATCGCCAAAGCATTATTATCCCACTTTATATATGGAGAGCCTGAAACTTGGACACATTAAATGTTTGTTTGTTCTTAAAGATTTTATTTATTTATTTATAAGATTTTATTTATTTATTTGACATAGAGAGAGAGATCACAAGTAGGCAGAGAGGCAGGCAGAGAGAGAAGGGGAAGCAGGTTCCCCGCCGAGCAGAGAGCCTGATGCGGGGCTCCATCCCAGGACCCTGAGATCATGACCTGAGCCGAAGGCAGAGGCTTTAACCCCCTGAGTCACCCAGGTGCCCCTAAAGATTTTATTTATTTATAACAGAGAGAGCGAGAGAGGGAACACAAGCAGGGAGAGCTGGAGGGGAGAAGAAGCAGGCTCCCCGCTGAACAAAGATCCTGAAACAGGGCTTGATCCCGGGACCCTGGGATCATGATCTGAGCCGAAGGCAGATGCTCAATAACAACTGAGCCACCCAGGTGCCCCAAAGAATGTTGACCAGAGTCACCTGGCTACTGAGTGGCAGAGCCAAATTTCAGACCCAGGTCCTCTGGCACCAAGACTACCTTCACCACCACACCCCAGCAGGCCATGCTGCCTTCCCCAGCTGGGCGCCTCCATGTTTGGTGAGACAAGGGTAATTCCCTTCTGTCAGTCTCCCCTCAGGCTCCCCTGCAGAGGGGCCACCAGCAGCTATGGGAAGACCCTGGGACCAAGAAAGAACCTGGGCAGCCCCGAGCTATGCCTGAGATGAAGAGAGCGGCACCCGGCACAACCACCCCCAAGCCCGCTTCTGAGCTTAGCTCGTGGCTGGGGAGCACCGAAACTCGCCCAGACTCCTGGCCACTTTCACGGATCTCTCAGACTAATGCTCTCAGAGGGGCTCAGCCCTGCTGAGGCTCCCTATGGTCAGCTGCTCGGTTAAAGAAGGCAGAAGCTGCTGCATTTGTTAGGAGCACCGGCCTTGGAGTCAGTCTGAGGTTTGAATCCTAGCCCTGCCCCTTATTTGCTGTGCCTTTCTTAGCACACAGCTTTATCTCTTGGAATCTCGGTTTTCTTTTCTTTCTTTTTTTTTTTTTTTTTAAGATTTTTTTTTAAGATTTTAAGATTTTATTTATTTATCAGAGTTTTATTTATTTATTTGTCAGAGAGAGAGCACAAGCAAGGGGAGCAGCAGACAGAGGGAGAAGCAGGCTCCCTGCTGAGCAAGGAGCCCATAGTGGGACTTGATCTCAGGACTTTGGGATCATGACCTGAGCCTAAGGCAGACACTCAACCGACTGAGCCACCCAGGCATCCCGAAATCTTGGTTTTCTTATCAGTGAAATAAGACCTACCTCATGATTGCTTTGTGGTTCATTCATTTATTCATTCAACAAATCCAATGAACTATATGAAATTGCTGCTATTTAACCATTTTTTATTTTGCTCACAAAAACAGCAATTTCATATGGTCCAACGCTAGTATTTCTTGAGTGCTGTATTGATCCTGGCTCTCCAGAGAAATGGAACCAACAGGTTTTAGAAACACAGAGAAAGACAGAGAGGGAGCAAGAGAGATTTTAAGGAATTGGCAAATCCGCCTTATTTAAGGGGCTGAAAAATCTGGAATCTAAAGGGCAGGCTGGAAGGCTGGAATTTCAGGGACAAGTTAATGTTGCAAGCTTGAGTCTGAGTTTTGTAGGCCAGCAGGCAGGACACTCAGTCAGGGTTTCTATGTGGAAGGCTTAAGAATTTCTTCAGGAAACCTCAGTTTTTGCTCTTAAGGCCTTCACCTGATTGGACAAGGCCCATCTACATGCTACAAAGAGTAGTAATCTGCTTCACTTAGAGTCACCTGATGGGAAATATGAGTTATATCTACACCCAGCAACACCCAGGCTCATGTTTGGCTGAGCGACTGGGCACCCTGGCCTAGACAAGTTGACATAAAGTTAACCTTGCAAGCGCCTATGACACACACACCAGGCACTGTCCTAGGTGCTCAAGGCACGTGAGTGAATAACACTGACAAAGGTGCCAGACCTAGTGGAGCTCACATTTGAGTCAAGAGAGTCAATGACCGGCACGGTCATTAAGTGACTGTATGTAACGTCAAGAGGTGAAAAGCTTTGGGAAGCGGATGAGAAAGACGAGCAGGCTGGGGGCACTGGGCTGGCTTGGGCATTAGAGCATGTGACTCTGGATCTCAGAGCCATGAGTTCAAGCCCCCACATTGGGTCTAGAGCTTACTTTAAATAAAGAAACGAGAGGAGAAAACGATAAGCAGGCTGGAAGGCACACCCTGCAGGGAGTGGTCAAGATGGACCCTCACTGTGAGGAGAGGATGGGAGCCACCCCAGGAAGGAGTGATGGGTCTGCCATGCCAGAGCGTGCTGGGTGGTGGGGATAGACAGTGTGGAGAGAAGTCTGTGCCTGGTGTGTTCTGGAACTGAGAACAGGCAGAGGAGCTCTAGTGGATCAAGCGAGTGGGAGAGTGACAGGAGATGAGTCCAGAGAGGTCTTGTGGGATCTTGTAGGCCATTGTCAAGCAAAAAAGCGAGGCTTAAATCAGAGACACAGACCCGTGCCTGTCAAGCGCCCGGCATGGTGTTTGGCAGAAGGCAGGAGCCATCTTCCTTCTTGGTGACCTAGGTGTCTGAGTGCCGGCCAGTGGGCTCTGCTTAATGCTCCTTCCTCCTCATCTCTTGGATTCTGTGTCCTAGACTCCAGTTTCGCCCCCTACATGCCCAGACAGGGGTTTGGGGGAGGCAGTGGACCACCATGACAGCCTAGACTTCAACGGCCCCTTCCGCAGACGCCAGAGAGCCAGGACCCACCGTGAGAGGAGGCCAGGCTCAAGGGGGCTGGCCCGAGACCTACAGACCACTGCCCCCACTGGCACCCCAGCCTGACCTGCCTGCCCAGGCCAGCCCTCAACCCCGGCCAGCTGTGTCCCAGGCTTTGTTCCCCAGTCTCCAAGTCCCCTCTTCCTGCCAAACAAAGCCCCCAGCCCCCGCCTGCCGCCCAACAGGCACCTGGGGCCTCCGGGCCTGGGAATCAAAGCCTGTTTTGCAAAGGAGGCCCTATGTTTGGAGAAACACCCATCCCCTGCTGCCCAACCCTTCAAAGAGCCCGCATTGTTCTGCGCTGAGAAGGCGCCTCCTGACGCGAGGGCCGCCCGGGGCTGACGCGGGTGGACCTCTGATCTCCGGCCAGGCCCCCCACACCACGCAGGGGGGGACACAAGGGCCACGCCAGGAGCGGTCTGTCCTCAGGGCACTGTGCCCCGTTGCCGACCTCTGCCCACCTGAGCCCCCCCACCCCTGTGTCCCCGGCATCGCAGGCCCCTCCACCTGCTCAGACAGCAAGGTGAGGCTAGGGGGCATCAGGACAAGAACTCAAGTAGACCCCTTGGGGTGTCCCAGGGCAAGTGAATCAGAGGCCATAGGAAAGATGCTCTTGTCTTCGCAGATCGCCAGGACGGGGCCAAAGAGAAGACGGAGCTGGGGACACTGGGCTTCTCTCCACGTCCTTGGTAATAAGTCCAGACCAAAACTCAGACCTTCTGACCCAAAGTCCAATGCCTTTTTTTTTAAATAAGTATTTCATATATACTTCCCTGCCTGCAGTGTTGTTTTCATTGCAACTTAACTTTGGGGAGAGGTAAACTTTAGTTTAGATAAATCCTCTTAATGGAATGGAAGCCACAAACTCGCGGTGGAGCTGGCGAGGGTGCTCAGAGGCTCCCCCGTGCTCCCGCTTTCCTCTTCCCAATGTCTTCTCACGGCCCAGCGGCGCCGAGGGCCTCTCAGCCGCTCCCCTGTGGTACTGAGGTCTGTCAAGGCACAGTGAGGGCGAGTCGCGGTCGAAGAGAACACTAGGGAGAAGCCATGACCCAGAACCTCATCTCAGGTGCTAACTTCCCTGCTCTGTCTTCCTCCAAGGACACTCACGAAGCTGTGGCGGCCCGGGTCCCTTGGTCCCAGTGCGCCCGGTACCAACACTTACTCTGCACCACCAGTTACGGGCTACCAGGTAAGATCAAGGGCTCTGCAATAGGATAGACTCGGGGTCCAGTCGAGGCCTCTTCACTGCAGGACTTTAAGCAAAGCACTTGCCCATTCTGAGCCTCAGTTTCCTGTTGTGCCAAACAGGAATGACGACAGCCACCGCCCTTAGAGGTGATTGTGAAGATTAACTCAGGGGTCCCACAGCACCTGTTGTATTTGTGAGAGAGTCGGGACCCCCCATTAGGAGAGACCAGGAAACCTTGGGTGGGCCAGGCTGAACAAGGGTATGAAAAGTTCTATAATAATAATAATCACTCCTTAAGTAATGTCATGATCATTATTCTTACTCCTACTTTCAGTATTTGGAGGAGAGGGGGGAAAAGAGGGGCCGGGGTAAGGTGTGGCACTGTCTCTTTGTGTGAGCTGCTTCCTGAGGCCAAGGGCAACAATTCTTTCCTGCCAGGGTTTACGGGAGAAGGGAAGGGCAGGCAGGGAAGGAGGGGGTTGCAGAGAGAGACTTCTGATCTCCAGCCTGGGATTCTCGCATTTCACCTACTTGGCCTTCTGGGCACCAAGTTGTGTTTGACGGTCAGGATGTTGCTATCCTGGTCATTTTCCTCAAGCATCTAATGACCACAGAGGTCACCTCCAGCCCCAGATTCCTGGAAAATTCCACAAGACTGGAGAGGGAGTATGACAGAATAGAAACTATAGTGACACTGTGAGCAAGCCACTTAACTTCCAAGCCTGGCTTTCGAGAGAGGCGAGCCCCCCAGTTAAGGGTTCCAGCCCCGGCCCCACTATTTGCTAATTGTGAGTTTGGGCAAACCCCTCACCATCTGTGGGCCACCATTTTTCTTCCGCTCAACTCGGGTAACCACATCCACACCACAACCTGATTTAGGATGGTCTGTGTCCTGTATTTGTTAGACCCTAAATGGCACCAGGTGACACCGTGAAAATTGTGCAGGAGGCCTCCTGTCCTACGTGGTATACTGCAGAAGCTTTACGAATTCTAGCTTCCTTTGGAGCCAGCCAGAGTGGAGATTCTCTCCCAGTTGTTTCAGTGGGCAAGTCCCTTCAGCTGTTGGCTCTGTGATTCCTCGTCTAGAGATTGGGGCTAGTCAGGTCTGCTTGACCATATTAACAGTCACAGCTGCCATTTGTTGACTATTCACCACGGGCCGGGAAATCTTTTTGCTCGGCACATTTCATATATGAAGTCGGGTCATCTTCTCAGCAACTCCGTAAGAAGGTATTCTTTTCTCCATCCCGCAAATGGGGAAACTAAGGAGGGGCAGAACTGGGCATTCAGCCACAGGCATCGGACATGGGAACCCCGCTTTTCTCCAGCACACACACTACCCACCGCTCAGCTCCTGCAGGATGGATCAGTGGGGCTTATGTCTAAGTAAGACGTGGACATCCACGAATGGTGGGTGCCCATCCAGCCTTGTTACGAACAGATCAAATACTGGGGGACAGAGTTGCAGACACAATTATGGAAAGGGATTTTTTTTTAATATTTGCCTTTTTTTTTTTACATGATTTTATTTATTTATTTATTTGTTTATTTATTTATTTGATGGAGGGGAGAGAGAGAGAGAGATCCCAAGTAGGCAGAGAGGCAGGCAGAGAGGGGGGAAGCAGGCTCCCCACTGAGCAGAGAGCCTGATTCCAGGCTTAATCCCAGGACCCTGAGATCATGACCTGAGCCAAAGACAGAGGCTTTAACCCACTGAGCCACCCAGGCGCCCCTTAATGTTTATTAAATGATAAAAGATTTGCTTATGGAACATTCATTCAATGGCATTATAAATATGTAAATAAGGAAATAGTAAATCTATTGTATTGCTTAATAGTAAAATGTAAAACAGTGAATAGTAAAGTCTAAAAATGTCTTAGAAAATTTTTCAGTGACATGGAGGGGCGCCTGGATGTCTGGGTTGGTTAAGTGCCTGCCTTCCGGTGATGATCCCAGGGCCTTGGGTTCCAGCCCTGCGTCAGGATCCCTGCTGAACTTCTCCCTCAGCCTGCCACTCCCACCGCTTGTGCTCTCCCTCAGACAAATAAATACAATCTTTAAAAAAAAAAAAGGAAAAAAAACAGAAAAAATTTCAATGACATGGAGAGACACCCACAGTATTATTAAGCTAAAAGGAAAAATAAAATCAGTTCCCAAACCATATACCTTGACTGATATTTCAATGGGTTTGCTTAGAAGGTGCCTGGGAGGATCTAAGGGCAAATTGTTAACACCAGTGTTTATGGCTGAGCAGGAGGATTGCATGGGATTCTTTTTTTTTTAAAGCAATCTCTACACCCAACATGGGGCTTGGACTCACCATCCGGAGATCAATAGTCACCTGCTCCACTGACTGAACCAGCCAGCCCCCCCCCCTTATTTTTGTTTTTGGTCGACTATATTTCTAATTTTTTTTTTTTAGAATCAACATGTATTTCTTTTGTAGGGGCGCCTGGGTGGCTCTGGGTTAAGGCCTCTACCTTCAGCTCAGGTCATGATCTCAGGGTCCTGGGATCGAGCCCCGCATCGGGCTCTCTGCTCAGCGGGGAGCCTGCTTCCCCCTCTCTCTCTGCCTCTCTGCTTACTTGCGATCTCTCTCCCTCTGTCAAATAAATAAATAAAATCTTTTTTAAAAAAGCCTATATTTCTTTTGTAATTAAAAAAGTTCATTGGGCACCTGAGTGGCTCAGTTGGTTAAGCAACTGCCTTCAGCTCAGGTCATGATCCTGGAGTCGAGGGATCGAGTCCCACATCGGGCTCCCTGCTCAGCAGGGAATCTACTCCTCTCTCTGACCCTCCCCGTTCTCAGGCTTTCTCTCGCTCTCAAATAAATAAAATCTTTTTAAAATTAAATAATAAATAAAAATGTTCATAAATGCTGGATGAATAGGGACTTAGGCCTACAAGTCAAAAAAGAAAAGACTGGGTCTCATTCCATAACGTTTATTTATTCACTCAAGAAAGAGTCAGGTGTTGACTATGTGCAGGTACTGGGCACCAGTCTAAGTTCTGTTCAGCAGCAAGTTCTGTAGGTGTGAAGAAGACAGTGGGATGCACCCGGAAACAGGGCGTCGCCACACCTGGGGACTGGCTTCCCGATTCACCGGGCACACCTTCCTTCCGGCAGCCCCGCGTACCCGCACTTTTTACCCCATGGTGATGTGGCTGTGTGTGTCTGTGCAAGGGAAGCAGGCTCTCCTGAGGGACGCGCTGAGAGGGAGACATGGGAGCTCACAGCACACATGAAAGGGCCGAGAGCAAACGTCTTCTGGGGATCTGTCGTGATGCTAAGGACTTTTGTGCCACCCTTTCAGTGAGCACTCCCGGCCACCCTGCATCTCCATTTTTGCAGATGAGGACACGGGGGGCTCGGAGAAGGAAAACCACCAGTCCAAGGTGACCCAGCTAGTCGGGCTGTGAGCTGGGATTTGAACCCACCTCCTTCCCACGGAGACGCTGTCGCCCTTCCGCTGAGGACTCACTGACTGCCTCCCTCCATCTCCTTCACTATCATCACGCTCCTTCTGGAACACCATGTGCCAGGCACCCAGCTAAGGGCACTGTCGTAGGTATGGATGGTCTCACTGACCGCCTCCCCTCCACCACCCTAGGTGGGGACAGGAGGTAGCTGTTATTTACTGACAAGGAGTCCAAGGCCCAGAGAGGTTTGCCACCGGCACCAGGTCACACAGCTCTGGAATGGGTGGAATTGAGATTTGCCCTCGGTCGTACTGGGTTCCGGAGCTCTGTCCGTCCCCTCATGCCCGGGCCACCCTGCCTCTCTATCCTTGGCAAGACTCCAGGGCGCACCTTTGTGGCGGCCTTAGTGAACTGTTCATGAGAGCATCAAGCGGTGAGAACCAACACCTCGTTCTCCTACAGGAACAAAAATTCAGTTTCTGGAAACCCAGCCTAGAAACATGGTAAAGAAACCAAAGAAAAGACTTAAATCAGGAACTTGGAGGTACAGTTAAAGGAGCTAGAAATACTTACCCTGAAGAGAACTAGTTTTGTTCGTTCAACTAACAAATAGGGATAGGACTCTTCCTCTGGGGCAAGCGTTGGGGGAGGTGCTGGGGACGTGGAAATAAATAGGACAGACGTGGCCTCTGTCCCCCGTGGAACCTGAAGTGGGTGGGACGGTCGTGGTCCCTGCCGGCAAGCGTCTGAAGGGGTGTCGGGGAGAGAGAACGTTCCTGTTCCGTGTGGGTCCAGAGGACAGAGCTGGGGTTGTCATGTCGGAGCCCTGGTGGGCAGATTTTCTCCCCGACAACAGAAGGACTTGTCAACGGGCACCCCTCTTCCGAGAGAGGGGGATGGCTGCCTCGGGGAAGCGGTGTGCTCCCGGTTCCGAGGGGAAAAGAGGGTGAGCGCTTTGAGAGCATATGGAAAAGGGGCTGTGTGTATCAGCTAGGTCTGCCAAGACCAAACGTCACGGATTGAGTGGCTTTATATATCACAGTTCTGGAGGCTGGGGAGTCCAAGATCAAGGCGTCAGCCAATCTGCTTTCTGGTGAGCTATCCCTGACTTGCAGATAGTCACCTTCTCCCCGCGGCCTCACACGTTTCCTTGGTGCCTGCTCATGGGGTGAGGGGTGGGGGGAAGACACCACCAGATTCTGGTGTCTCTTCTTATAAGGGCCCTGTCCCTATCATGAGGCTCCTGCCCTTGTGACCGATGCTCATCTAAACCTAATGATGGCCCAAAGACCCCATCCCCAAATACCATCACATTGCGGGGGTTAGGGCTTTAACATATGAATGGGGGGGGACAAACATTCAGGGGTCTCGGCAAGGACAAGGCAGCTAGATTAGGCTCCTGCTGGAGAGCCCTTCTATATCTGATTCTGCGCTTCTGGGGAAGCTGAGGCCCGTGTGGACCCTTTGTGGAGGGCCAGCTGTGACTCAAGCTAATGACCTTGAGTGGGGGGAGGGGTCAGGCATCAGACAGAAGTCCTGTGTGGCTCACCCATGGCTCCCCTCTGCTCTGGGAGGAGAGGCGCAAAGATGAGCCAAACCGCTCCTTGCTTCTCACCTGGGCAAGAGCCCTGCCCTCTTGCAGTCTCCTCCATCGGAAAAAGAGGGTGTGATGCTCCCACCCACTCAGAAAATTATTGCGAAATGGGGAAATGTGTGTTAAAGCTCACCACAGAGCCTGGCATGTGAAAAATACTCAGCGGATGGGAGCTGTCATTTCTTTTTTCTTTCTTTCTTTCGAGGAAGGGGCAGAGGGAGAGGGAGAGGGCTAGAGAGAATCTTACGCAGACTCCTCGCTGAGTGCAGAGCCTCACGTGGGACTCAATCTTGCAACCCTGAGATCATGACCCGAACCCAGATCAAAAGCCAGATGCTTAGCCGACTGGGCCACGAAGGTGCCCCGAGAGCTGTCATCACTGATGACTCAAAATAATTATAACAAGTGCCTGCCGTGGGGTTTCAACCTGGGCGGGGAACATTCAGGAACACAGCTGAGGCGATGATGGCGTTCGGTCTCTCTACCTCCCAGGATGTTTAATTCTCACAGGGCCCCCTCCTGGAGTAAGAGCTGGGAAAGACTTGGAAGGACATTCTGAGCTGAAACATGAAGGAAGCCTGAAGAAGCAGAGAGGTTTGGGCAAGCTGGTTGTGCACCAAAGGATGAAAGAAAAGACAGGCTGTTGGGCTTATTGGAGAAAGTAGCTCAGGTGACCCACAAATCACTCCATCATGCACCACCTCCCACAGCCTCGCCTCCGGACCTGCCGACAACCGTCATGGCTCCAGCTCTAAAATCACAACTCGAACATCCACCAATGGACCACAACCTCCACGTGTCACCACCCGCACTGCCCGAGTCCCCTGCGACTGGCCATCACATTGGTTTCTCGAGCCACTGGCTCTCCATGTTCTTCTAGTGCATCACCTGGTCTTCCTCAGCCCTTCCCCCACCCCCAGGCCCCAGCCACCCCTCTCTCCTCTCTGTTTCTATGAGTTTACCTGTTTGAAGATCCCACATATATGTGATACTGTCTGCATTTGTCTTTCTCTGACTTATCTCCCTTAGCATAATGCCCTCACAGTTCATCCGTGTTGTCACAAATGGCAGGACTTCCTTCTTTTTCATGGCTGAATAATATTACATTGTATACACACCAACTCTTCTTTATCCATTTATCAGTAGATGGACGCTTAGGTTGTTTCCATCTCTCTGCTATTGTGAATAACGCTGCGGTGAACACGGAAGCGCACATATCTTCTCCGAGATCTTGCTTTCATTTCTTTTGGACATATACCCAGAGCGAGATTACTGAGTCATAGGGTAGTTCTATCTCCAATTTTCTGAGGAAGCTCCATCCTGTTTTCCATAGCACTTACACCAATTTACATTCCTACCAACGGTGGACAAGTGTTCCCTTTTCTCCACATCCTCACCAACACTTGTTCTATCTTGTCTTTTGGATGATGGCCATTCTACCAGGTGTGGGCCATGCCTGCCTTTACTACAGCTCAGGATCAAGGTCCAATATTTCAATGACAGTCTTGCCGATGCCATGAATTCTCTTGCCCCCGCTGTCTTTCGATGGACTGGTTGAACAGACCTCCCCATCTGCTTCCCGTGGCTTCCTGTGCCAGACTGAGAGCTACACACCACAGAGCAGAGGGCCTTCTCGGAACTCTAGAACCCTCACGTCAAATGGGCCTTGGACACGGCCCAGTAAGCCACCACTCTCCAATGGCCTTGTCACACCTTCCCCACACTCCTCAACCCAGCTTCCACTACTCTCATTCTCAGTGGTGATCCTACCTTCTACTTGACAAAGAAAACTCCATCTTTTACATTCTCCCATAGACAGACAGACAGACACACACACACACACACACACACACACACATCCTCTTCTCTTTTTCTTCTATTTCAACATGGAAGCTTTCTCATCAAAGGTTGATGGATTTTAGTGCTCTCCCCTCACTCTTTCCTAGAAACCTTGTATTTCTTATCTCTTCTTTGTCTTGGATTTTCTCTCTCTACTTCAAGGCCTGTGAGGTTGGGCTTCCCCTCTCCTCTCCAGCCCCACTGCACCTTATGCTCCCTCCATAACTAAACTCTCATGACACTGGCCTCTTTTGAGTCCCTTTTACTTACTAGGATTCCCCCTTCACAGGGCTTTTGCACATGTTGTTTCTTGTCTGGAATCTTCTTCCCACTCATGCTGCAGACCTTGGCTCAAGTATCACTTCTTCAGGGAAGCCCTCCTGACTTCCCTAACTCGGTCGGATTATCTTGTCACATCTTCACTTAGCACTCTAGAGCTCTCTTTGTAGTAGTGCCATGGTTGTGGCTTGTTTATCTGTACCCTTATCTGTTTCCCTTACAATATCATTTCCCTCTCTGAATTCCTAGGCCAGAGAGTGGGTCTTTGCTCAGCATTGTGTCCTCAATGCCTGACCTGGTGGGCCTAGTCTCCATGATTACTAATAACAGTGAGGGTTCAATTAGTGGGCACATAGGGAGCATCTACTGTGTGCCCTGCTCTTCTGTGCGTTTAATCCTCCTGACACCTTTGCAAGTAGGTCTTTTGCTCTTTATAGATGAGGTCATCGAGGCTCAGAGATGCTAAGAAGCTTACCCATGGTCACATGTTGGAGATGACTGAGCCTGAGCAAGAACCTGTCCATCTGACTCCAAGCCAGAGTCCTTATCTGTCTCTCCAGCTGCCAGGAAAGGGAAGGAAACATTCTTGTATCTACTCCCAGAGGCTGAGGGCCCCTGCCTACTAGATGCTCTAGAGCCTTATCTCAGTTCATCCTTGGAATCGGCCTATGAGGTGGGTGTTCCATCCTTTTCCAAACGTGGTCATTGAGATACAAGAAGTGTTTGTGAACAGCACCCCCTGCCCCCCGGTTACTCAGCAAAATGGCAGAACTGAGCTTCTAACCCTGGGCGTCAGGGCTGTCTTCACCGTAGAGGCATGATAGAACAGGTAAATGAGGGGCGCCTGGGTGGCTCAGTGAGTTAAAGCCTCTGCCTTCAGCTCAGGTCATGATCTCAGGGTCCTGGGATCGAGCCCCACATCGGGCTCTCTGCTCAGCGGGAAGCCTGCGTCTCCCTCCCCCCCCATCTACTTGTGATCTCTCTCTCTCTCTCTCTCTCTCTCTCTGTCAAATAAATAAATAAATAAAAAGAATAGGTAAATGAAAGCATAGCCAGGGTGGAGCATCTTTAAACCTCATGAAAGGACTGAACTGGTTTCTGGGCCTCTTCTTTGGCCCACACTTCACAACCTGAGTCATCTTGGCTTTGAGGAATACTCGTGCCTGGAATTGCTGTGTTGACCCAAGCCCCTGGATCAGGGCATTTCCAGCCAACGTGGGGAAGCAAGGGTAGGACTCATGCCACATCCCGGAGCCAGCTCGAGGATCCATTGTTAAGATGGGAGCTGGCCTTCCACCTCCACTTAAAAATAAACTGTCTGGTCCTAGGGTGGCTTTTCAAGGACAGCAGCGCCTGTCACCATGAGCCTCCCTCCGGGGCACAGTGTGGAAGCATGGGGGCAGGTGGGGCCCGGCTGAAAGTGTGAGGCGCCCACAGGCTCTGGGCAGAATCAGCCGGTTTCCAGATGGAGTAGAACCAAGAGCCCTTGGGCACTGGAGCTGCTTGGGCCTGATCCTCGCTGCCTGACCTTCTGGAAGGCAGGAGAGACACATGGCCTGCAACGGCTTGTGCTAAGGGTGGGGCTCCTAGGAAGGCATCTCTTGGCTGGCAAAGTGACAAAATCACCATCTGAGGGGTGGGATGGACATTCTGCCCACCTGGGCCTCCCTAGAGAGGACCCACTAGTGTTACCATGGATTCCTTGGCTCATACCTTTATTCAAGAAATAACTGAATAGAGGGGTGCCTGGGTGGCTCAGTGGGTTAAAGCCTCTGCCTTCAGCTCAGGTCATGGTCTCGGGGTCCTGGGATTGAGCCCGACATCAGGCTCTCTGCTCAGCAGGGAGCCTGCTTCCCCCTCTCTCTGCCTGCCTCTTTGCCTACTTGTGATCTCTCTCCTATCAAATAAATAAAATCCTTTTAAAAAATTTTTTAAAAAATAACTGAATAGAGCGATGTTTCTCAAAGGATCGATAACACGTCTCAGACCCATCTTTTCATTTTTTTGCACTTAGATGTCAAATTGCTGCAAAATCTTTCTAAATGCTTGCTCAGAATGTTGGTATTTAACTCACTGTGGCCTGGTGACAAAGAGTGGCTGGTTCTCTGCCCAAGGGTTTTCCATGGCAGCAGGATTGGAGGACTGATCGATTGGGTGGACAAACATTCTAGCTTCCTTGTTCCCCCGTGGGACACTTCTGCAGTGTGTTCTACATAGTTTCTCAGGGTCTCCTGTGGGACAGTGACCCAAGAGGCGACTTGCTCACTTTTTATTGGCTTTCCTCCTTCTCTCTCTCTTCCCCACTCCTTCACCATGCTTCCTGGGAACATCTTAAATACAGTCCCTGCACCTGAATCTTTGATTGAGCGTCTGCTTTGCGGGGTCCCCAAATTAGGACACTTTCGAAGTTCAAGTCCTAACATACCCTTTCACGCACCCTTAACTAGAGCCAACTTCAACTATAAACTGGATGCCCCACGCATTGGCCTTCCGGGCCTCTGTTCTTGCCGTGCCTGCTCCCTGGAAGCCCCTCTGGCTTTCATGTTCGTCATCTCTCATCTGTATTTCAAGAACCAGCTCAAGTTCCATTTGTTTCATGATAAGAACAAAGAGAGATGGCTCAGCCCTTTGAACTCCCAGAACAGTCTATCAGTAGTGCTATGATCTTTGTCTTCCAGGTTTCTTGACCCAGTGGAGTCAACTGACAATCTCCCTGCCCACCCCCACCACCCCTGCCGCCCCAATGGGGTTCGATCACTCACTCCCATGGCTACAGCAAGACCTTACCATGGCTCAGAAGTGTGCAGGCTCTGGGATCTTAAAGGCCAGGGTCTTCCGGGTGCCCACAGACACTTCTCTCGCTCTGTCACTCCAAGGGCTTATGTCATCAGAGGTTATCAGGACCGCCATCTCCTCCTCCTTCTGCGGGACCTACTCACCCAGCCCCACAGTCTTTCCCCCAAACTCACCAGCCCCTTGGCCCCTTCCAGCGCTGCAATTATACCACATCCAGCCCTGGGTCAGTCCGCCCGCCAGCCTCCTGGGTTCCCTCTTTGCCAGGAGCCTGAGAAGAAGTGCACACTGGTTCGGGGCACCCACACGAGGTACTGGGGTTGGAATCCTGGCATCAGCACATACTCCTTGTGTAACCTTGGGCAGTTACGTAAGTTTGGGTCTGCGGGCTCCTCGTCTATTAAAGAGAAAAATAAGACATACCGCTCAGGGGAAGGTTCAATTTTTAAATACCAGAGGCACAGCAGAATGTCCAGAACTGCTTCTGTCCACATTGGTTTTATTACTGCGTGCCCACTTCATGGGGTTGGTGGTGGGAATTCAATGAAATAATGCGTGGAAAGCCTTCAGAACCGGGCCAGGCACCGGGTAGACACTCCGTAAATGTCGGCCTTTTTTACTTAAACTACTTTTACTGAAGTAGTTTCTTGTACAGCCATCATAAATCACGGCACACTGGGTGGCTTCAATCAACAGAAGTGTATTGTCTCCCAGTTCTGGAAGCCCAGAAGTCTGAAATGACATCGGCAGGTTGGATCCTTCTGAGCCTCTGAGGGAGACTCAATTCATGCCTCTCTCCTTGCTTCGGGTGGATGCTGGCAGTCCTTGGTGTTTCTTGTCCGTGGCTGTGTAGCTAATGACCTCTGCCTCTGTGTCATGTAGCCATCCTCTCTGTGCGGCAGTCCCAGATCTCCCCTTCTCTTATAAACATACCTGCCACCCCCCCAAACCAGCTGATCTCATCTTGAGATCCTTAATTACATCTGCAAAGACCCCTTTTTCCTTTTTTTTTTTTTAAGATTTTATTTATTTACTTGAGAGAGAGAATGAGAGAGAGTGCACAAGAGAGGGGAGAGTCAGAGGGAAGAAGTAGACTCCACGCTGAGCTGGGAGCCCGATGCAAGACTCCATCCTGGGACTCCAGGATCATGACCTGAGCCAAAGGCAGTCGCTTAACCAACTGAGCCACCCAGGCGCCCCCAAAGACCCCTTTTCCAAATAAGTTCACCTTCATGGGTTCCAGGGGTTAGGATTTGGTCATATCCTATGGGGGTCAGCATTTCACTCACTTCAGGATCGTTACACAAAGTTTCAGTGGACAGGTGGCAACAGAAGCCTGACTTCAAAGAATTAAGAGACAAAGAGGGAAAACAAAGAGAGAGAGGGAAGATTAAGAAAAAAAAAAAGAAGAAGAAGACAAAGGGGAGATGAAGAAATGTAGATAATTACTGGAGAGACTTGGTCAGGAAGGAATGCAAATGGAGAGGGAGCTGGAGGAGGAGTAGGTAGATGAGGAATTTTTGATCCTCCTTGAAATTATGATCGAAACTTGGGTCTCTTGGGGGGAAAAGATGGTACTGAAGAAGGAAGACCTTCACGATGTGCGGGAGAGGGGAAGAGCGGGCCCTAGAGCGGAATGGCTTACAGCAAATCCAGGGATGGGCTCACCGTGGAACAAGTCGGAACAGAGACATCATCGGAGGAGCAAAAGGTGAGGCAAGCAGCCACCAAAGACAAGAGAAAACATAACCAACTAGCCGCGGAAGAGCCTGAGACTTAGACTGAGTCAGAGATCATACGTTGGACAGTTTATAAAGCACTGTTTCCAGTCTCTCATCTGAAGCTCCAAATACGGCTGGAGGGCAGGCCAAATTATGATGGCCCTCAGGTGCAGGAGCGAGGCCTTGGGGTGACCAAGGAATCCTCCCCAGGGGAGGAGGCAGGAAGCCCGGGGAGGGCCTGGGGGATGCTCTAGCTGGGCACAGCCAGAGACACCATCGAGGCCCCATGCAGAAGTGGGCACTCTTACTGTACTATTGCTCACATTTCCTTTTTCACTCTCCTCTCTGGGCTTCTTTGAGCTGGGTCAGCCTGGTT
This sequence comes from Procyon lotor, assembly GCA_028646535.1. Taxonomy (NCBI): domain Eukaryota; kingdom Metazoa; phylum Chordata; class Mammalia; order Carnivora; family Procyonidae; genus Procyon; species Procyon lotor. The sequence goes on from CM053606.1 coordinate 28,111,814, forward strand.
TTCTACCTCTTGGATCTTTCTCAAGACCCTTTCCAGAGCACTTCTTCTTCCTCTGACCCTTGACAGACCCCAAACCAGATTTAGCTTATTCGCCTCCCACACTGGCTCCTCCTCTTCTGTTGGTTGGCACGACCGGGCCACAAACCGGCCTCTGTCTCTCCCACCGTGCTGTCTCAATCACGGAGGGCTGTGACTTCTACCTCCTACGTACCTCTGAGGGCTGCTCACCACCCCCCATTCTCTCCATCCCCAGCCACGCCCTCCTGTCTTGCCTGAACCCTGCAAGAGGCCTCCCTACCTCTTGGCTTCTCCAGTCCATCATCCAAACGGCTACACCCCGATCTTCCCTAAACTGCAGACATGATGTTTTTATTCACCTGTCGCTCAACTGTTTAAAGGTCTCTTTAAACAAATGCACAAACTGGCATTCGAAATCCCTGATGATCTTGGTTCATTTCCTCACAGTCTTTTTCCCCAGGCAGTTAGCAGAATCCCCCTTTGCGAGGCTGCTGAGAAGCTTCTATGAGAGACCTAGTGAGGTTCTTTGCACGTGGTAGAGCACCCAGCTCGCCACCATCCATGGCAGCCAGCCGTTATGCATATTTATATAGACATTGTATAAAATTGGAGTCATGCTGTTTCATAACTTCCCCTTTTCACTTACTAGCGTATCTTGAGTGTTTCCTCATCTCTTTAATATTCTTCGAGAGTGTGAGATTTAATTTCCCCGCAGCCTTCCTTCTATAAATGTGGCGGAGCCTATTTACCCAGGTCTCTGTCATTGAGAATTTCGGAAACTTCCAATATACCCCAGTTATACATAAGGCTGGGATAAATCATGTTCGATTTTTGGGGTGCATCCTGGAAGCAGAATTGCTAAATCAAAGTATAACTCTTTTAAAAGCTTTCACACATACTGTCAAAAATGGTCCTGCAGAAATGTACGATTTACCTCCTCAGCAGAGATAAAAAGGCCTCTGGCTTCCCTCACATCTTACCAACATCTGGTGTTTTCATTATTTTTATCTTGACCAATTCCATAGATAAGAAAAGCCGGAATCTCCTTTTCATTTGTACTTTGGGATTTCTGACATTTTCATAAGGTTTTTGTATTTCCTCGGTGAATTACGTTAATCATCCTTTGCCCCTGGTGTCCACAGGTCAGTTCCTCTCATTGTTTTGGGTTTAGTAGGACTTGAAAGGGCCGCAGCAGATGGGAGCCCTCGGGCAGCTTCCTCCCCACCCTTCTGACCCTCCTCCTCCCACATTCCCACCCTCCCGAGCCTTCCTCCGCTTCCCAGGGAACCTTTGTCATTCAAAGTAGCCCGGCTTCCCAGGGCCTTTTCCCAGGGCAGCCGGATCGCACCGCCCTCTCCACCTTTCGCTAGCCTTCCCTCTGGGAGCCCCACATTCTTGCAGCTTCTACCTTACCTCTCTCCACACCCTCCACACTCACCCCTGAAATTCCTCAAGGAGGCCCAAAGCCACAGAGGACCCAGACTGACCTAGCCCTAGAGCAAGAATGCCAGCCCTACCTTGTTCGGGCTGGAAAGGGGAAAGACTTGGGGAGATGAGGAGCGGTTCAGAGAAACGGCTGTCCCCCCAGGAAGGCCTGGAAGAGCGAGGCCACAGCTCCTTTTTGATGTCTTTTTGATGTTTGATGTCTTTCTAGCCCAGAGCTCAAACCCAGGGTGGGTCACACTATCTGGCAGGGTCATCAAGAGGGGACACTATAATACTGTGTGTAAAGCATGTGGGACGACGGTCAGGTGCACAGATCACAAAGCCCCAAGGAGCAGGCCTGGCTTCCCCAAGAGGGATGGGCCTTGGCAGAATCTCAGGCAGAAGGGACAGCTTGAGCCAAGGCTGGGGGATGGAGTTTCTGGCTGAGGAGGTCCTGTAAATGAAGGGTCTCGGGGTACCCAAGGAGTCCCTAGGGTCGGTGCAAGGACTGACAGGGAAGCTCCCCCATCAGCTCGGGCAGCGGCCCCCGCCTGGATCTCCTTTCTGCCCCTCTCCGACTTCACTCCTTCACTCCCGCGCTGAGGACACCAGTGTGGCGGTGGGGCCCTGGCCGGCAGAGTGCTGGGCCCCGCCCTGCAGGTGGAGGGGATGCAGGCCTCGACCTGAGTGATCAGAGCCGGAGGGCGCCCCGAGGACAGTGACTAAAACCGGGAGTCAGAGGCAGCTTCCCAGAAGCAGCCTTCGAGCTGGGCCTTGGGGTGCAAGGTGGTCAGGCGGCGGGGGCGGGGAAGGCCGGCCCGGCGCTCAAAGGGGTCGCTGGCACCCCGCCTGCAAAGCTAAGCGCGATCTCCGAGGCTCGGCCGCCGCCGCGAGGGGGGCACCCGGGGGGGAGGGTCAGGACGAAGCGGGGGGAAGGGCCGCCTGGGTCAGCCCCGGGCCCTGCCGCGCAGGAGGGCCCCGCGCCCCCCGCCCCCAGCCCAGCCCAGCCCGCCGCC
>CM053606.1:28114772-28139285 GCA_028646535.1 Procyon lotor
CTATCCGCAGCGTGAGGATGAGGACTCCGCCCCAGATCTCTGAGCGGAATTCGATGTACAAGAACACCCAGGAACACAAGTCTGCCCTCTGGAATGTCTTATCTAGGAGCCAACCTAGATGGACCGGTCTCCGAGCGGCGCTTTACGCAAGATGGCCCTGTCTTGTCCTTGTCAAAGGGAGGGGGAGGGTGGCCCCAGTGGAGGTTAGTGGGGAAACCGAAGCCTTCTGAAGCTAGCCGCGGCGCCACCATTGCGTGTCCTCGTGCCCACGGGAGGCCCTCGTGTTCGCTCACAATCCCGCGTGCACGTGTATGTGGTCCTACAGACCGGCGCCCACCCCTGATCTCATACACGCACACGTGGGGTGGGGGGCCCCAGGAAGAGATCCTGGCTGTCCCGAAGGGTTAGAGAATGACTCCCAGAACGAGCCTTTGCATTATCCCTCCAATTCACTCTCCCCCTCCCGGGCCTCCACTCCCCCTTCACTTTGTCTCCGGTGCACATGCTGGAGCACTGGGGCCTGGCTCACTGGAGATCAAAAGCAGTTTGAGAGGGAATGTTTTCTGGACCCAGAGCGCCAGGTCTCCCCCGCCACACCCACAGGCCATCCCGCATCAAAACAGCTAAAGGCAAAGCCAGAGGACCACCCAGGGTAGATTTGCCGGCCACCGGAGAACCACCTACTAGAAGGCAAGGCCCCTTCCATCTGGGGGGAGGCGCGGCCGTTGCCTCTGCCTTATCAGTACAGTGGGGAACAGGGCTGAGCCTGGGATCTGGCCCCTCCACTTCTGCCCTTCTGCTTTGGATCTAATCTGCAGGCCTAGAGAGTGGGGCCCTGGTGTTGTGCAAATCTCTCGCCACAGCAACCTGGCGTAGAGTCCGCGTTCCTTGGAGAAGGTGCTCTGGGAGCAGCAAAGAGAAGCTTCAGAGAGGTCAGCTAGCCTGGTCCACCTCCCTTAGGTCAGCCGGAAAGACAAGGGGACCAGCCCCCCGGCCTGCCGGCCCCAGGTGCGGAGCCACGGTTGCAGACAGAAATGCAGACCTGGGACTGCAGCCCAGGCGCTGGGGCCTGGGGATTAGCGTCCAAAGAGGGAGGAAAGCCTCCCCAAACAGACACAGGGCTCCCCAAACATACACAGGTGACTCTCAGTACCACGGGACAGACTGAAAGAATGAGTAAGTAAGTGGATAATTGAATGACTGTCCGAGGCCATGAGTTTATCTGGGTTGAAAACCTTCAGCAGGTTGAGACTTTTTGTGGCTTGTCACTGCTCTGACGCTGGTGGGTCCTACAGCTCCCCAGGGGCTGGGGAAAACACTTGGATTCAGCCCCTTCCACTCCTGGGGCCAAGGCCTGATGTCCACAGGTGGCCAAGCTGTGCTCTCTGAGTTTCTGGAGCTGGGGATCTGTTGATTGTCCACGGCCTCAGACTGAGAACTGCTCACAGGCGTCTGCAGTGCCTGGGTCACCTTCCTTCCTGTCCTCGCCTCAGTGCCCCTTCACACCGCACTAGCAGTCCTCCCAGGGCAAGAATTGGGTCTCCCTTGGGGCGCCTGGGTGGCTCAGTGGATTAAGCTTCTGCCTTCGGCTCAGGTCATGATCTCAGGGTCCTGGGATCCCCGGATCCAGCTCCCTGCTCAGCAGGGAGCCTGCTTCCCCCTCTCCCTCTGCCTGCCTCTCTGCCTACTTGTGATCTCTTTTCTGTCAAATAAATATTGTCATGCTTGGACTTCAGCTGAAAGTCTCCTACTCCCGGGTGGGGGGGAAGCGGTGGGTGAGGGGAGGCCTCTCCCCAGGTAGTTCCCATCCGACCCTCCCCCTCCCACCCCCACAGAGCTCCAGCCGGCGCAGACATGGGAAAGTCCAGCACTGTCCTCCTTCAGTGACTTTTTTTTTTTTCCTTCAGTGACTCTTGTCTTAAAGACCCCTGAGAGCGAGGAGGAACTGAGTTGGTGATGAGGGAACAGAAGGCAAGCTGAGGACGAAGCAGAAGCTGACGCCCCACAACCCCCTCTCCCATGGGATCTTTGCGACATTCCTCAGGCACTCCTGGCTGCCCTAAAGGAAAAAACAAATAGTTAACTTGTAGAGATCACAATCCTGCAAGACCTGAGCCTCCCTCGGTTTATGAATGTCTTAGAACAAAGCACTTCCATCAATAACCTAGCTTCCAGAAGGAAACGTAGATACAATTAAATGTCTTTATAACCTGCCTCCCATTGACAGATACTTGAAGCAGACGGAGTATGACGTTCCTCCAGGAAGCTCCCAACTATCTTCATGTTAATGCCTTGCCAGAGGGAAAAACAACCTTAACTTGACAATGGCAAGGCCTCCGGTATCCTGTGAGTCTTCTTTAACATACAAAAACCCTTTTGAAATCTCCTTCTTCCTTACCTCCCCCAGCCCCATAGCATATAATCAGTCACCCCTCCCAACCCCGGTGCAGCAGCTATTTCTGCCCAGGGGTCCTGTCCCCATGCTTTAATAAACCACCATCTTGGGGCGCCTGGGTGGCTCAGTGGGTTAAAGCCTCTGCCTTCGGCTCAGGGGTCATGATCCCGGGGTCCTGGAATGGAGCCCCATGTTGGGCTTCTTGCTCAGCGGGACACCTGCTTCTCCCTCTCCCTCTGCTGCTCCTCCTGTTTGTGTCCTCTCTCTCTCAGATAAATAAAATAAAATCTAAAAAAAAAAAAAATGCTTAACCAACTGAGCCACCGAGGCCTCTGTAAGCTAAGGATCTTGAGAAGAGAAGCTTCTCTTGAATTATCCAAGGGTCCCTAAATGCCATCAAATCATGAGTGTCCTCATGAGAGGCAGAGGGACAGAGATAGGAGAAGACATACAGACACCGGAGAAGGGGGTGTGAAGACGGGGGCAGAGATCGGAGTGATGGGCCACCAAGCCAAGGAACAGCCTGCAGCCACCAGAAGCTGGAAGAGGCAAGGAACAGAGTTTCAGAGGGGAGTGGAGCCCTGCTGATACCTTGCTTTCAGATTTCTGACCTCCAGAACCATGCATGAGGGCATTTCTATTGTTTCAAGCTCACTAGTTTGTGGTCATTCATTTTGGCAACAGTAGGAAACCAACATAGGTCTCTTGGTTCTAGCTCCAACTCAAGCCAGTCTCCTTGCCTCTGGGACTTCTCATCTCTCAGCCAAACCTGGACCTAGAATCAGGCCCTAAAGCCTGATCCCGGGTCGGGTGGGACACCTGCCACCCACAATGTCGGCTGAGTCCTTACTGTCACCTGCTCCTTGGCCCTATCCGCCTCTGTCGGACTGCGCCGCCGGTTGCTGGGCCCATCAGACCCCAGTGGGAGTGGGGAGAGGGCTTGCCTGCAGGGATCGAGTACTAGTTCAGTAGGCAAAACAAGAACTTGGGAAGATCAGGAGGCCCGTACCGTAATTTTGCCTCTATATGAACTGGGACCACAGTTTGCTCACCTGCCAGATCTGTGGATTGGAACACATGCTTTTCCCGAGCCTTTTAGTTCTGACTGTGAATGAGCAAGGAAAGGAGAGGGAGAGTTTGGGAAGGAGGATGAAGATAATGAATGCTGAGCATAAAAATGTTCAGTTCTATAAATGAGGTTTGGGTTTCTCTCGTGGATTGGATGACGAGCCGTGCTGAGGTCACACAGTGACCCAAGGTTTACCAGGAGGCAGGGCCTCGGGTTGGAGGGCTGTGTGACAGGCGTCTGCTACATCGCACGACTCGCCCCGCCACACTGCTTTCAAGGGAGAGCACTCTGTCTTTCAGCCCAGGTGGATACGTGAAGACCCAGGGACTTTGACCCTGTAGACAGAACCAACCGGAAGGAAGAAGGGGGACGTGACCAGAGGCTGCCTGGCAACCGATGACATGGAGACCGTCACACTTGGGAACTTGAAGGAGGAAACACTGGAAGACAGGGTAGGAAAATGGAGACAAAGGAGTCAAGGTCGGGACAAGTCCAGAGAGCTGAACCTCTTCAAGCCAGTGGCTGAAATAAAGTATTGAAAGGAAGTGAGTTAGTAGTGGGCGGAATGACAGGAAGCAAAGCTGGGTGGTAGTTGGGTTATTGAGTTAGTGTTGAGACGTCAAGGTTAAAGTCCACGCACTCCTGCTGCTGGTGGTCCTAAAGGTCCTTAGTATTGGAGGGAGAGAACACAGACTCAGAGTCAGTAAGAATGTGGTTTATTAAAAGTGTACTGCTGGAAAGAAGGAGGAGCATGCTCGCCAACTAGGAACTGAGGACGGTCACACTAGTTTCTGAACATGTCACGAAGGGGAGCCTGGGTGGCTTAGCCATTAAGCGGCTGCCTTCGGCTCAGGTCATGATCCCAGGGTCCTGGATCAAGTTCCGAGTTGGGCTCCCTGCTCGGCAGGAAGCCTGCTTCTCCCTCTCCTGCTCCCCCTGCTTGTGCTCGCTCACGCTCTCTCTTCAAATAAACAAATAAAATATTAAAAAAAGAAAGAAAGAAATTAACAAACTGATTCCAAAGATACAAAAAGATAAAGGTCTTAGGATAACCAAGACAATTTTGTAAAGCAAGAACAAAGTTTGAGGATTATACTACCTGATTTCAAGACTTAATATAAAGCTATTGCAATCAAGAGAGTGCAGCACTGATAGGGATAGACATGAAAATCAGTCTAAAAATTTAGAATAAATTTTAGAATAAATATCGGAATAAACAGAGAATCCAGAAACAGGCCTGCAGATAATGTAGTCAACCAATTTTTTTTATAAAGGGGCAAGGTAACTCAATGGGGGAACGATAGCCTTTTCAACAAATGGGGCTGAAATAATTAAGTATCTACATTCAACAAAATGAATCTCAACCATCACATCGAGTGCAAAAATCGATTCAAAATATGTCATAGAAATTATAAGAGTTAATTAATACTATGCAGGCTCTAGAAGAAAATGTAGAAGACAATTATTTTTTTCTTGGTTTAGACCAGTATTTCTTAACCTGGGACAGTTTTCTCCAGGAAACATTTGTCAATGTCTACAGACACTCTTGGTTGTCACAACCGGAGGGCTGATGCCTCTGAATTAGTGGGTAAAGGGCAGGAATGCTGCTCAATATTCTGCAATACACATGACAGCCTCCCCCATAAGAATTATCTGGCCCCAAATAACAATAGTACTGGAATTAAGAAACCCTGAGCTAAGCAAAGATTTCTCAGATAGGACACACAAAAGTCAGAAATCATAAAGGAGAAAAAAAAAAAAAACCTGATAAATTAGACTTTAAAAATGAAAAACTTCTGCTCTTTTATTAAAAGACATCATCATTAAAGAGGCACCTGAGTGGCTTAGTCGGTTAGGTGTCCAACTCTTGACCTCAGCTCAGGTTTTTCTGTTTTGTTTTAAGATTTTATATATTTATTTGAGAGAGAGTATGTGAGAGAGAGAGATCACGAGCAGGGAGAAGGGGTAGAGAGAGAATAAATATCAGTGGGAGTCCCCCGTTGGGTAGGGAGCCCAATGCAGGACTCGATCCCGGGACTCTGGGATCATGACCTGAGCCAAAGGCAGACACTTAACCAACTGAGCCACCCAGGGTCCCCACTCTCAGCTCAGGTCTTGATCTCAAGGTTGTGAGTTCACGCCCCACCTACAGATGGGTAAAAGCATTTGCAAAACATGTATCAGATAAAGGACTTTTAGCCAGAATTTATAGAGTTCTGAGGACTCAAAATAGGAAGACAGCTACTAATTTTAATGCACAAAAGAGTTGATCAGACGCTTCATCAAAGAAGATACACAGATGGCCCAATAAGCACACAAAAAACTCAACATCACTAGTCATTAGAGAAACGTAAACTTAAATCACAATGAAATGCCGTTACACATCCTTAAGAATGACTAAAAATAAAAAATGTTCTGCAAGGATGTGGACAACTAGAACTCGGCTGGTGGGAATGTGACAAGGTCCAACTTTGGAAAACAGTTTGGTGATTTCTTGAAAAGATAAGTATACACTTATATTACACCCATGCCATCCCATTCTTAGGTATTTACCCAAGAGATATTTACCGAGAGATATTTACCCAAAGACTTAATCAGTGAATATACATAGCAACTTTATTCACAGTGGCCAAAAGCTGAAAAGAACCCAAGTGCCAATTAACTGGTAAGTGGGTTAACAGTCTGTAGTATATACACATAATAGAATTTACTCATCAATAAAAAGAAACAAACCACCACAGTTGTGATGTATATGTAAGAATATGGGTAAATTTCAAAATCATTATGCTGAGTGAAAGAAGCCAGACACAAAACAATGTATATTATAGGATTCTGTTTACAAGAAACTCCAGGAAATTCAAAAGTGTAGTGACAGAAAGCAGATCAGTAGTTGCCAGAAGTTAGGAGTTGGGGGAGGGGACTGACTTCAAAGGGGCACAGGGAAATTTGGGGGGTGATAGAAATGCTCTATATCTCCATATGCCAAGGCATAGATATATGTATATCCATATATATGGGGATTACACAACTGTACACATTTGTCAGGATTCGTATTTTACACTTGAAACTGGAGAATTTCATGGTGTGTAAATGATGCCTAAATAAAACCTATTATTTAAAAATACCAACTTCTTTTTATACATAAAGCCACCTCCAAGATTGGCCTTATGGTCAGCGGTGGGGAAGGGGCCTCACAGCCCCGGAGTAGGGAAAATGAGACCTTGGGAAGTTTTAGCCAGGAAGGGGAAAGGCACTTAGCACTTTTCTTAGCAAACATTTTAAATTTCAAAGAAGTTCTAATACTGAACATTTGAAAGAATTTACTGTTTTTGTCCAGTATAATATAGATGAATTACAGGATTTATTCAGTGGAGATGGTTATTAGAGATCTCTAAAGGAATCACGGTTTATCCAGAGAACAGATCATTGCAGCATCTCTTTGTTAGTGGAAATTGCTGACATTTAGAGCCTGACATGAAGTCCCGCTGATTAGACAGGGACTGCCCTCATCTTTAGGGGCCTCCCTGTATTTGGACCTCCCCAAGGCTCAGTGCTGTAGGGTCTTCTTAAGAATAGCCCTGGGAGGGGCGCCTGGGTGGCACAGTCGTTAAGCGCCTGCCTTTGGCTCAGGTCAAGATCCCAGGGTCCTGGGATCGAACCCCATATCGAGCCCCATATCGAGCCCCATATCGAGCCCCATATCGAGCCCCATATCGAGCCCCACATCGAGCCCCACATCGAGCTCTCGCTGTGTTTCTGACAAATAAATAAAATCTTTAAAAAAAAATAATAAAATAGCCCTGGGATTTCACTCTGTGCTAGTGCACCTACATATTCTCATACTAATGCCCCTTTGTCCTTTGTTTCTTGCAACTGAAAACTCCTCACCAGAAAAGGATAAGAGTCGTAGTTTATAACTAAGGATTAGGTTAAGATTAAATTTAGGATTACGGGCATGGAAAGCCTAATTCCTACTGCTCCTACAAGTGTGTCTAACACACAGGGAGTGGTGAGTATATATTGCTCAAATAAATGAATGAATGAATACTCATTGAAATGGAAGGAAGCTGTTAGTTGGCTTCAGGCGGCGCGAACAAAATCATGAAGGGGAGACAAGAGGTTGCTCATTCTCTCTCTGTCCTGACTTCTACAGTGTCGTTCGAAGGCTTCCCACCACCTGTCACTGTTCCGCTAAAAGCCTCCTTGTGCCTCCCTGTGCTGTCCCATGAAGGGGAGTGTCCCTGGTGGCACCCGCTGGCTCTGATTTGGTTTGGGGCCCAGCTCGGCCACTGGCTGTGGACTGGCTGAAACCAATCAGAACCTATTCTTGGTGCTGGGGAGGGAGCCACTTCCTGCAGTTGTAGGGGGAATGGGCGTTTGGTGGTCAAAAATGACAACTGTCACTAGGATGTCAGGGTCTGGATTAGAGCTCCCAAAAGGTTCCAGTGTAGACCGAGCAGTGAAAAGGTTGAGTTGTGGTTTTTTTAGATCAGGATAAGGAGGGAAAAGCATAACACCTTGTGCCCTGCGTTCTGCTTTTCGGGACTTTGCCTGAAAAAAAAAAAAACCCACCTACCTGAAAGCGTGTTACACACAGTGTTCTTTCTGCAGAAGAATATAAGACCTTGTAAGTACATAGGATTGGGGGAGAGGGAAGAAATTTTTATGTTCGTTATTGAATTATGATAGTAAAAGAATTGTCTTCATGTGGATAAAAATATGGACAAATAAATACCACTAGATGCGCTAGGATATTTAATGACATACAGGGATTGACGGAAAGCAATTTAACTGTTTCAGTTTTGTTTTCCACAAATATCACGATATTTGCATAGTCATAAGAATACATCAGAACAGGGGTGCCTGGGTGGCTCAGTTGTTTAAGCGTCGGCCTTCAGCTCAGGTCATGATTCCAAGGTTTAGGGATGGAGCCCTGCATCGGGCTCCCTGCTCAGCGGGAGTCTGCTTCTCCTTCTTCCTCAGCCTCTCCCTCTGCCTCTCCCCCTGCTCATGCTTGTGCTCTTGCTCTCTCTTAAAAGAATAATAAAAAAATCTTAAAAAAAGAAAAATAATAAAAATAAAAAAGAACACATCAGAGCAGAGTTTGGATTAGGTAAAGGGATGAATGCTGGGGCTGGGGTGCAGTCAGATGACCTTTCCCGAGAGAAGGGGTTTAACCTCTGCAGGCTTTGGTTTTCCCAGATGTAAGACAGAGGCAGTAGCGACAGGGCCACCCCACGAGGCGGTCGTGAGGGTTGAATGAACACTCCGTCTATCCAGTCTAAGTATCGAGCACACGGCAGTTGGTGCACACTAACCCTTCTTGGTATGCCCTCGCGGTTAGGAGGACAGAGGGAGGGATGCCTTGTAAAGAGCAGACTGGCCGTGACTGCCCATAACTGGCATCAGATTTGTAAAACAGCTTTATTGAGGTATAATTGACATGCAATAAACAGCACATGCTTAAATTATACAATCGGACAAGCTTTGACAGATGTATCCACACCTGCAACCATCATCACCAGCAAGATAATGCCCCTATCTATCACCCCCAAGAGGTTCTCATTCCCCTGGGTAATCCTCCCTCTCATCCCTCCACCCCGCTCCATCCCAGATAACCATAGGTCTGCTTTCTGTCAACACAGATTAGCTTGCGTTTCCTAGAATTTCATGCAAATGGAATCATAGACATTATGTACTCTCTCTCTTTTCTGGCTTCTTTCATTCAACTTGTTTTGAGATTTGTCCACGCAGGTGCGTGTACCAATAGCTAGCTCATGCTTTTTAATTGCTGAGTAGCGCCCCAGTGTATGGCTATATCACAATTATGTTCTCCAGTCCCCTGTCGGTGAACAGGTGGATTGGTGCCAGTCTTTGGCCTTGACATAGAGTTGTTATGGGCTTTTTGCTTACAAGCCTTTGGGTGGACATACGCTTTCCTATGTCTTGGGTAAATAGCTCCTAGTACGATTACTGGATTGTAAAGGAAGTGTATACACACACACACACACACACACACACACACACACATATATACATCTTTACAAGAAACTTCCGGGCAGTAAATATGCCATTCCAATGTGCCCTTTGCAGGTGGAGCCATTCCAGAGTTCAACCTCACAGGACCTCGGAGCCACAGGCAGGATAAACCCAATGCAGACTTCGAGTCCCCAGATCGAGGGCAAGTGGTAATCAGAGTCAAGATGAGGATGAATCTGAAAGGAGCCTCATCTGAAGGGGGGGCCAAGCATGAGCAAGAAAATAGCCCCAGGTGCCCTTGTGGCCCATCTTTCCGGGTAGCCATAGAAGGGAGGCGACTCGTGACAGAAAGGTTCGAGAGCCAGGAGTCCTCTGGTCTTTGCCTTGTAGCCTCTCCCTTCCGTTAGGGCCCCATGTAAAACCCTGCCTTGGTTCCTGGGAACGCGTTCCCAGGGCTGGACCTAGCCACACCTGCTGGAGTCCTGCTGCGGACCTGCCAAGTCTCTAGACATCTGCTGACCTTGAGCCTATGGAAGCCCAAAGCCCTGTAGGTCTGGGAGCTCCTGTCGGCCTCAGCCCATCTTTGACCTCAAGTCCTGGACACACCCAGCTGCCCTGAGTGGGACCGCCTCTGCCGCCGGTCTGTCCCACACGTACCTCCGTTCTTAGCCCGGAGGCGCTCACATCTGTTGAGCCACCCCCCTGTCCCCACCTTGGTTAGGTCTTGGCTGCTCCCACCTGGGCTATATATCTGGTCCTCTTAGGGCTGCTCTGCCTGACTTCCCCTTCTCCAGACCATTCCCTCAATCCAGCTTCCACACATCGTCATTCTAAGATGCAAATCTGACCAGGTCCCTCCTCTGCTCCCCATTGCCTATAGTGGAAAGTTCTAGTTCCTTAGCCTAGCATTCAGGGCCCTCTACGGACTGCATCTATGACTTTTCCAGCCTCTACTCCCTTCGTCCCTTGAATCTTCCCGGGGCTCTAGCCATTGCAAACCATCTTTCACCACCTTTATACTTGCTGTTCCCACTGTTTGGTACGCTGTTTTTAAGTCCCTATTCCTTCACTAAGAATCAGCCCTCCCTTGGTTCCTCCCTCGGTTTCTGGCACCCTGTGCAAACCTTCACAATGACTGGGTGCCTGACTGGCTCAGCGGGTAAGAGCATGTGACTCTTAATCTCAGGGTTGTGAGTTCAAGCCCCAAGTTGGGGATAGAGATTACTTAAAAATAAAATTAAAAAAACAACAACAACAAAAAAACCCCTTCAGGATGACAACAGCCACACTGTATTAGAGTTGTTCCATTGTATTTGTTTACCCACCCACTGGGAGATCCACCTGAGGCCATATCTCACCTGTAGCTTCATCCTTAGTGGCCGGCACATGGTACACATGTGTTGAATGAATGAGGGAAGAAATGAATGGATGGCAGAGTGAGTGAGCGGGACAGCGACCCGGCAGCACCCACAGTGGTGATGGTGTGGGTGAGGTGGGAGCAGGCAAAGGCTTGTGATGAACCGAAAGAACAGAATGAAAGCATGGAAGACACGAGGAGATGGCTCCAAGGGGGAGGGGAGGAAGTTGCTACAACAGGGTTCTAACCCCATCTCTCTGCTTGGGTCCATCCTGTACCCAGGCTGCGTGCTCTGAAATCCCCAGAATCCCTGTCATTTCCTCGTGTTTGTTATTTCTGCTATTTCTGCTCCTTGACCCCGCCCTTGAGAAGAGTTGCTCAGGCCTTACCCAAGGCTGTTGTTGTCTTCTTCATGGGCTGGGGAGTGAGGAAGGGACTGCAGGGCTCACCCAGGACCCTTCTGGCAGGGGCAACATGGGGGGCCTGAGAGCCGAGCAGGCAAAGCCTGAGCCATATGGGAGGGAAAGTTGGGCCTATGGGACAAGGGGAACCAAGAAGCCATGGGGTCTGAAGGCTGGGCCACTGGGCCATGCTGCTGTCTCTGTCTGAGCACCCCCCCCTCCACCCCAGGTGGGTTTCCTGTCCTAGTTCTCTTGTACTTAGTCACATTCCTGATGACAAAGCACTCCATGCTCAGCCAGCTAAAGGAAGCAGGACTGATGGAAAGTTTTTTTTGCGGGGCGGTATAGAGTATTTGCTTCATACAGTCTTCACCACCTTACCTTCAGGACTCAATACCATGCCTGGCACATGGTGAGGGAGCTCAAAACTGTATCTGATGGATGGATGGTTGGGTGGATAGAAGGAAGGAAGGAAGGTTGGGTGGATGGATGGAAGGAAGGAAGGATGGATGGATGGATGGGTGGGTGAATGGAAGGAAGGAAGGAAGGGAGGGAGGAAGGAAAGAAGGAAAGAAGGAAGGTTGGGCGGATGGAAGGAAGGAAAGAAGGAAGGTTGGGCAGATGGAAGGAAGGAAGGAAGGAAGGATGGATGGATGGATGGATGGATGGATGGATGGATGGATGGAAGGTTGGTTGTCTTGCCTGGGCCCAGAGGGCTATAGGGGAGTAGCATCTCCAGGGTCCATCCCTGGTGGCAAATGTGGCCAGGAGAGTGTGGGACTCTTTTGGAGAAGGGTAAGAGGCTGGAGGTCTGAGTCAAGGGTCTCTTATGCTACCTCCCCACCTTCTCGAGCTCTCTGCTTCAATCTTAGAGTTCTGGGATTGGAATCTCAATGAGGCCTATTCTTGCTTAGAGACACCCCTTCCCCATAGCAGAGGTACCGTTCCCATACCTGGCTAGGCATCAGAATTTCCCGGGGAGGTTGAACCATAGTGATTCCTGGGTCCCACCTGAGACCCACTGCTCAGAATATTGCTGGATGGGACCACAAATTCTGTGTTTGTTTGTTTGTTTATATAAAAAGATTTTATTTTATTTATTTGACAGAGAGAGAGAGAGAGAGATCACATGTAGGCAGAGAGGCGGGCGGAGGGAGAGGGGGAAGCAGGCTCTCCGCCGAGCAGAGAGCCCATGTGGGGCTCCATCCCAGGACCCTGAGATCATGACCTGAGCGGAAGGCAGAGGCTTTAACCCACTGAGCCACCGAGGTGCCCCAATTCTGTGTTTTTTAAAGTGCCTTCAGTGATTCTGCCACATAGACAGGCATAGGAACTCCCCCACCTACCTTAAACTTGTTTAAACCCCCAAGCAAGGCATTCTGAGCCCTTTGCTGTCGGGACCCAGTGCCCACGTACAGCCTCCTGCCTTGCCCTTCACCCCAAACATGTAGCCCAATGAAACTGCTCCATGGTCCCCAGTCATGCTCAGACTCTCTCGCCACCTGAGCCTTCACTCAGACTCATCTCTCTACCTTCCCCACTTCTCTACCTGGGGAACTTCCATACATCCTTGGGAGCCCAGAAAATGCCACTTCCTTCCCCAGGAAGCCTTTCACACCCTTCTTCCAGCCAGCCCAGCAAAACTTTAATCTCCTTCCTGTGAATCTCACAGCCCCTCCCATCACCTAGACCACAGCACCTGTCACCTGCTCAGTCATTATCTGATAATGTTTGCGCCCGCAGCCCTGTGAAATCCTCCCAGACGTCCTTTGAGGTAAATGATGACGATGACCGTGGTGGTAGCAAAGACCAATTAGGCGAAAAGCCTGCTCGAAGCCCTCAGCACATACTGCTAGGCCCTCAAATCCTCCCAAGAACCTGGTGAGGTAAGTACTGTCATTACCAGGCCCATCATATGGATGAGGAAACTGAGGCCCAGAGAGGCAAACACCCTTGCCTGGGCCACACTGGGTTTGGCAGAACTGGGGTCGAACCTAGGCAGGGATCCACTTACCCACGGTCTAACCCATCACACGTCAGCCCTTTTGCACTGAAGGCTCAGGGAAATATTTGCTCGAACTCACATTCTCTTAAGTAGCCCAGACATTCTTTGCACCCGGGAGCCCCTGATTCCCAAACTCCATGTTCCCACATGGCCCTGTTTAAACTTTTTGGTAAGTAATCGCAAGCCAAGCCCCATTCCAGGCTCCCTTCCTCATCCCGGGACCCCCCCAGAGACCTGCCCTCTCCTCTTCCAGGCCTGGCCTGGCCTCTAAGTTCACTCCTACTCATCCTGCCCCACCTCAAGTTCCGAGTTCCGTGGAAGGAACGCCCAGCCCTTGCTGAGGCCACATCAGCCGACAGGCTAAAGTCTGACGTCGCTGGCAAGCTTTCCTCCATTACTTCCCCATCCAGCATTCTGGACAGAGCAGTCTGGAGCAGTGGAGGAAGCTAGCTTCCTCCTCGCCCTCTGCCTCAGTTTCTCCATCTGTAAGGCAGACAGTGGCCTTGCTCTGGTTGTCTTCAAGGGCTGAGAAGAGGCTCTGGTGATCACAGGACAGGAGGCTTGTCAGTGCTGGTGGGCCAGCCCTGAGCACCTCACTCCTGGGCCTGGTTAGGAGGGCGGGATCCCCAGTCAGCCTGCAACCCTATACTGCCGCCCTGGCAGGTTATCTACCTTCCCTGTGCCCCAGCACCCCATCCAGCAAATGGGATCCCAAGAGGACCTTCACACACAAGCACTGTGGGAATGGACTGCGGAAAGGCACTGGGAAATATTTGCCCAAACTCACATATAAAGGGCACCTAGCCCAGGGCAATACCTCCAGACGGAAACGGTAGTAATTATTAAGGGCGCTGCCTCCTTCTGAAGGGAGAACAGACCAAAGGAGAATCACAGCTGGGAAGTCAGGTACCTTTGTGGACCAAAAAAGTGGTAACGTATATGCAGTGGTAAACTTGGCTCTCCAGGGCGGGTCCCCAGCCTAGCCAGTCCCCCTGCTGATAATGCCCTACCAGTCCAGCCAGGTGACAGCAGGGCATTAAAATCATGCTGAGATCACAGATGTTCTTCACGATGTGGGAGAGCCCTTGTGCATGGCCTTTTCTTTACAGAGCCTGTAAAAGGACATTGCTTGGGCTTTGGTTCCAGGCTGGCCTGAGCTCATGTTTCCAGTTCTGCTACTCATGAGCTGCACGATCTCAGACAAGTTATTTCCCTCCTCTGGACCTCACTTTGCCTCATCTGTGAAGTGGGCAGGATAATCCAACCTTTGAGGATCCCGTGAGAGTTACAGGTATCTGGCATAGAGTCGGTACGTAATCCTTAAAGCTCTATTACCCCCCTGTTCTAGATGAAGAAACTGAGGCTCAGAAAGCCTCCATTGCCCACAGGAAGGTGTCCCCCAGTTCACAAGTTTAGAGGTCATGGGGGATGGCTCTGGCTGTTCAAGGCCAAGGACGCGGGGTCCCGCTTTACAGGCTTCTCATTAGCCAGGTCCAGACCTAACCATCGGGCCCTCCAGAGTGGGTCAAAGGGGAAAGGGCAGACCCAACATGGGTGTGGCGGGTGTGGCAGGTGAGGCCGTGTGCCCTGTGACTACCAGAAGACCTGCAGACACTGGGCCGGAAAGCAGAGCCCTTGCCCCAGTCGACTGCACAGTGAGGACACAGTGACCTCATCTCCACTGTCAGGAATGCCGCTGTCAACACTGTGTTCCTTCTTAAGCCTGAGTCAGCGGACAGAAACACATTGCATCGCGCTAGCTTTGTGTCTGCTGATTTTATTAGGGCCACTTCCAGATAAAGCAACTTATATTCAGCATGATTTGCATGGATACCAGCAGGCTTGATACGTTCTTTCCACACCAGGGTCTGTCCCCTTGGAATCCTCCTAATTGGCCCCAGCCCCAATGCTGTAAGGAAGCCCAGGCTCTGCTGCCGGAGACAGAGGAGAATGTGACACCGTGTGCCGAGGATGGCCCCCGCCGGGCATCCGGCTGAATGCCACTGCGTGAGCAAATTCAGCCTCGCCACGGGGAGCAGAAGTGCCGAATCCACAAAATCGTGAGAAATAATACATCATTGCTATTCAAAACTACTGACTAGGTTTGGAGTCGTTATTCCATCCCATGGCGATGGAGAGCTGAAACACTCTGGTGTTTTCATTTCCTGGATTCCGAGCGCCCTGTGTGCCCCCCGCCCCGAAGGCAGAGCCTCGGCTGCCCCCCGATGATTGGGTCTCTACCACTGGCCAGACATTGTGCCGCTTTCCCAAACACCATCATGTACTAGATGGGTAATACTTATTGAACAAGCGAATAAATGTCTTAGCACACAGTGCAGCCCCGTAAGAGTTGTTTTATCATCACTCAACTGAAACTCATTCTTTAGAAAAATATCCGAAAGATGCAGATATTACAAAAGAGGAATAAAACCCATGACCCCTAACTCTACTACCCATAATTTCAATTAACATTTAGCATGTATGTCTAGAGATTCAATTATATTATGTATGCATATTTACTTTGAAAAATGTGATTAGGGGTGCCTGGGTGGCTCAGGGGGTTAAGTGTCTGCCTTCGGCTCAGGTCGTGATCTCAGGGTCCTGGGATCAAGCCCCACGTCAGGCTCCCTGCTCAGCAGGAAGTCTGCTTCTCCCTCCCCCTCTGCCCCTCAACCCCCCACCCCACTCATGCTCTCTCTCAAAAGAATAAATAAAATCTTCCAAAAAAAGGAAAAAATGTGATAAACATGCTGTTCTGTAACCTGTTTTTTCATTCAAAAATATCCGGACTTTCTTTCCATGTCCATGAAGGTGTATCTCCATTCAACAGCATTTTTCATGGCCGCACGCATCTGCCTGCATCTCTCTGCCAGGAATCCCACGCCTTCCTCTGCCCCACCCCCACACAGAGGTGAGCCCTGCCAGCCTGCTCTGTGCTCTGTGACCCAATCACCTGACCCCCGTCGGTGGGACCCAAGACGAACATCTCTCCCAGACTGGGCTCACCTGCTTCTCTCGTCTACATACTCAGAATCAGGACCAGGAGACGGTCAAGTCTGCCGGAGGGTCACTGACAGGGTCCCATGTATATCCTGGCATCGTGCATGGCATAACCTGCCACGTGGAGACAGGCCTGTCTGGGCAGAGGAAGAGGAATAAGGCAGGGAGGAGCGACACAGACCATCCTGGTGGCCGCCGCCTCACTAAGTGTTGTCAACTGAAGTTGACTTAAATGGTATTTATGCTTGCAACCAAAGTAATCGTCACGATTACTGTTCTACGGGTGTGAGAAAGAAGGGACTCTCCACCACAAGGCCAGGCCTCTGGGAACCAGTAAAAAGAACAACCCAAGATAGAAGAATATTGCCCCAGCACCTTCCATAAGCAGAAGCCAGCCCCGTACAAAACCGGCGCCCTGCGGGGCTCAGTCGGTTAAGCCTCTGCCTTTGGCTCAGGTCATGATCTCAGGGTCCTGGGATCGAGCCTTGCTTCTCCCTCTCCCTCTGCCCCTCCCTCTGCTTGTGCTCTCTCTCTCAAATAAAGAAATAAAATCTTTAAACCAAACCAGACCAAACCAAACACAGGATGGAATGCGAGCTGCCTGAGGGGAGGGCCCCATAGCCAAGCAGTCGAGGCTGCCCTCTCCCTCTCTATGCCATGGCCTCCACCTTCCAGCCTCAGCGGCAAATGTCTGTTGGGCACCTGCCTCATGCAGGGCACCGTGCCCAGGGCACAGATGCATACGGATGCAGAGGTGTCCATGTGTGACTTCGGACTAATTATTTCCACCTCTCTGGGCCTCAATCTTCTCATCTCTAAATAGGCTGTGATGTTCGATCTGAATACCTTTCCAGCTCTTAAGCTATACACCTAAGCCAGGGTCCCGGTCCCAGCGCTCCAGAAGGAGACGAGCTCTAGAAGTGGCATTGGACTTTCCAAACGCCTTCATCCATTTTGTCTCCTGTGATCTTCCCAACAGCCCCAGGAGGCAGGGCTCTTAGGCCAATTTTAGGGATGTGGAAATGGGAGATGCAGAGATGAAGCAATCTGCCTGGGGGCATACAGCTGTTGAATGGAAGAGCTGAAATATAAATCCAAGTCTGAGCCAACTGCCCCACTGAGAGAAGGAGCAAACAACCCTTGGCTTTTTTTTTTTTTAAGATTTTATTTATTTATTTGACAGAGAGAGATCACAAGTAGGCAGAGAGGCAGGCAGAGAGAGAGGGGGAAGCAGGCTCCCCATGAGCAGAAAGCCCGATGTGGGGCTCGATCCCAGGACCCCGAGATCATGACCTGAGCCGCAGGCAGAGGCTTTAACCCACTGAGCCACGCAGCGCCCCAGCCCTTGACTTTTATTAGCATAGTTTGAAAGATGAGGAAAGTTTCTATGAGGTCCCGAGAGCAGTCAAATTCATAGAGACTGGAAGTAAAAAGGTGGTCTCCGTGGGCTGGGGGTTCAATGGGTGAGGCATTTCCCTCGGGGAAAATGAGAAATTCCAGAGATGGAAGGCGGTGATGGTTGCCCAACAGCGCGACAGGACTTAAATGCACAGAACCGTATTTTATACGCGGTTGTCATGGTAAATTTCATCTTCTGTATATTTGGCCACCATTTTTTTTAAGTGAGAAAAATGAGGTGTAGCAAGATCAACAGAGTAGGTGTGGAGCAGTTTATGAGAGCGCTAGGGCCAGATTGGGTTCAGTGCTCAGATCTGCCACTTGCTGACTTGCTTGACCTGGGGCACCTTGCTCTGGAACTGTGCCTCGGTTGGCCTCCTTGTAAAATGGAGCAGCACCCGTGTATCAAACTGGTTGGAAGAATGAAAGAAGGTAAGAAGCCAACCACTTAGCCCCGTGCCCCGCACACAGTAAACCCTCCATACACAATACACATGACTTCTAATGAGGAGGCTTCCCAATCCAGAGCCACAAGGACCTTGCAAGGCACCTGTTAAAACCCTTTTGTTACAAAATGGAAGAGACGGAGGCTTCGAAAGGCTTCGCGAGCGACTTGCCTGAAGTCACCCGGCAGACTTGCAGCAGAGCCCAGCGAACCGCAGAATCACCAGCCCTCTCTGGGCGCAGGGATCTGGGTCTCCAGCCAGCCCGCCCGCAACACTTTTCCTTTCTTCGGAGCTGAGCTGCCCTGGATTTGGGGCGTGCATCTCAAGCCTCAAGGAGGGCAGGGAGGGCCTCTCTGGGCTCCCAACTGGTTTTCACTCTCCCTCTTCTAAAGCGTGAGTCAGCTCTGGTATAACCGCTGTGAGTCAGCCGGCGTCTCCGTGATGAATGTGCGTGTGACTGCCAGGTGGCACCCAGGTGGGGGCTGGGGGGGGCGGTGAGCACCATGTGACACCTGCTGGGTAGCACGGGCTGCTTGCTGGGGGAGGGGGGGCAGATGAGCTGCGTGCTGCTCCTGGATTCAAGCCGCTGCACGGTGGTAACGGCACTTAAGGCGTCCACGTTTCATACCCTCAATTTGCTACCAAGTTCCCCCTTTGGTGTGACCTCCAGCAAGTGGCTTTAACTTCTGGGTGCCGAGGTTTCCTCAGTCACCCCATGGAGATGTGAATAACCAGAGTCTTATCGTCGGCGCAAGGCGTGAGGAGTACGGGAAGGATGTGTGGGAAGGTATTTTGCACACTCAAAAAATTGCATCAGCATAAAGGACAGTGTTATCTCATGTCTCAGGAGGAATGGGGTTCTAAGAACAAAGCAGAGCCCAGCCAAGCTATTTCTTTGTTTTTCCCATCAGTCCTCGGACTTCTCAGGGTGGCTGAGACCCACCGGTCTACCTGCTGTTCCTATCTGAGGGTGTCAGCTTAATTCCTCAGTGCCAACCTTAAAGGAGAGTCGACTGGGCACCAGGCCCAGGGTCAAGCCACTGAACCCTCCCCAGAGCCCCGCAGGGTCAAGACTGTTCTGAGCTCCATTTTACAGAGAGAAAACCAAGGCTCACAGAGAGATAGAGCAACTTCTCAGAGACCGCACAGCTGGCAGGGTGGAGCTGGCCCACGAAGCCAACTTACCGACTACCCCAGCACTCTCTCCCCGTAGGCTTGGGGAAGAAAGCCCTGGGGGGCTGTGTCAGGTCCCTTCCGTCCAACTCCAGAGACCCCCCCCCAGAAAACAATGCATGGAAAGTTCCTGCCACTCTGAAGTAAATCAGGTTTTGCGGATGTAAAGCACAGGCAATATTAATCCTATGTACCATTTTCTTTTTAAAGGTTTTATTTCTTTATTTGACAGAGAGAGAGAGATCACAGGTAGGCAGAGAGGCAGGCAGAGAGAGAGAGGCGGAAGCAGGCTCCCCGCTGAGCAGAGAGCCGACGCGATGTGGGGCTTGATCCCAGGGCCTTGAGATCATGACTTGAGCTGAAGGCAGAGGCCTTAACCCACTGAGCCACCCAGACGCCCCTATTTACCATTTTCAAGAACGTATTACACGCCTGACAAGCAAGTTTCCACTTCCTGTTCTCAATAAATCTTTGAAGTTAAGTACTGATACTCTCATTTTGGGGTTGGGGAAAGGAAGGCTCAGAAACCCCAGGTAACATGCCCAAAGACACGCAGCTAGCAGATCTGTCTCCAAAGCCTGTGTTCCACCCACCCCATTATCACTGATGGACCCCTCATTCATTCATTTTTTGCTCCCTCCATTTCTTTATTAAACAAAGCCTCTTCCTTGTGCTAAGTGACTAGCTGGACAGAGGAAGGACAGGAATGCTTGAGCCCCTGCCCCAGAAGAAGTCAGTATCTGGGGAAAGATAAGGCTCAAATAAATTGTAATCTAAGTGATAAGAACCAGACTCAGTTCCGATGCCGTGCTGGTGCTGGGCCAGGTATCTGAACAAGCGGTACTTGTCAGAGTTTTGGTTTCTTTAATTTTTTCATCAAGGTGCTGGACACGTACAATCGGCTCACTACTCACTACCTACTGTCAGATCTTGGCCAAATGACTTCACTTCCCTGAAACTCTGTTGCCTCTTTAAGAAAATGGGAGAGGGGTGCCTGGGTGGCTCAGTGGGTTAAAGCCTCTGCCTTCGGCTCAGGTCATGATCTCAGGGTCCTGGGATCGAATCCCGAATCGGGCTATCTGCTCAGCAGAGAGCCTACTTCCCCCTCTGTCTCTGCCTGCCTCTCTGCCTACTTGTGATCTCTCTCCCTCTGTCAAATAAATAAATAAAATCTTAAAAAGAAAAAAAAGAAAAGAAAATGGGAGAGAGGGATGCCTCGGTGGCTCAGTGGGTTAAGTGGCTCAGGTCCAGATCTTGGGGTCCTGAGATCGAGCCCCACATCGGGCTTGTGGGGCTCCTTGCTCAGCAGCTCCTCAGCAGAGGGAGTCTAATTCTCCCTCTCCCTCTGCTTCTCCCCCTTGTTCATGCATGCTCTCTCTCTGAAATAAATAAATAAATAAACTAAAATCCAAAAAAGAAAATAGGAGAGAAAAACATTCATCTCATCAAGTTCTTGTGGGAATTCCCTGGGATGATACTGTAGCCATTCATTCAACAAATATGTACCGAGTCCCAGTGTGTGCCAGGTACTGTTCTTGGTGCTGCAGATGCTAGACGAAGTGGATGGCGGACATTCCCGTGGAACCATGGAAAGGTCTGGGTTTGTTAAGTAAAAAGAAAAAAAATTTAATGGAGGCATAATATGCATACAGAAAAGTATAAAAATTGTAGGTACAGCTTGATGAATTTTCGCAAGCTAAACACACCCGTGTAACTAACACCCCGATCACAAAACATTCCCAGCAGAGTCACGACGTGGATATGGCAAGTGAGGCACCCACCTCCACAGTAAAATTTAAGGGGGTGTCGAAAGCACCGTCACCAAGATAAACAATGCTTCAATGTGATAGCATTTATTTTTTATTTTTTAAAGATTTTATTTATTTGAGAGAGAGGAGAGAGATTACAAGTAGGCAGAGAGGCAGGCGGGGGCGGCGGGGGGGCAAGCTCACTGCTGAGCAGAGAGCCCGATGCGATGCGGGGCTCGATCCCAGAACCCTGAGATCGTGACCTGAGCCGAAGGCAGAGGCTTAACACACTGAGTCACCCAAGCGCCTCAGTGTGATAGCTTTTAAAAATCAAAATTAGGGGCACCTGGGTGGCTCAGTTGTTAAGCATCTGCCTTCAACTCAGGTCATGATCTCAGGGTCCTGGGATCAAGCCTCGCATCGGGCTCTCTGATTGGTGGGAAGCCTGCTTCTCCCCCTCTCTCTGCCTGCCTCTCTGCTTACTTGTGATTTCTCTCTCTCTCTCTCTCTCTCTCTCTCTCTAACAAATAAATAAAATCTTTTAAAAATAAAAAAAATAAAAATTAATGCCCCAAAATCCATGATGGCAAAACATCAAGATTTTAAATAAGACAGGATTAATAAAACCTCTGAGAGTCACATGGAAAGCTCGGGGCAAAAAGGAAACATCAGTAACGTTGATCCTGCCTTCCCTTGGTCCCAGCCCTGGTATCAGCCCCCTTCACAGTCACTGCCTCCCCTCCAAGAATAACTACTGTCCAGACTTCTCATCCCAGAGGTAAGTTTTGCCTGTTTCTGAACTTTGGACACATGAAGTCACGCTCTTTTGCATATGGCTTCTTTGACTCCACATTATGTCTGTGAGACTTAATCGTGTTGTGGCATGCCCGGGAAAGAGGTTTAGACAAGGGAAGGATGCGGTGGCTGGGTGTCTTAGAGACCAGTGTGGCAGGTGGGAGAACGGATACACAGGGGTTCCAGACTGTGCTGGCTCTGGGCCAGCGGGGTTGAAGAGGAGAGGGTGAAGTCCAGTGATAAGAAGTCCAGTGATAATTTGTAAGGATAGAGGTCACAGGACTGAACGGATATTGGGGATGAGGGAGAGAGAGGAGGCAAGGAAGATGCTAGATCTCTGGCTTATGCAGTTTGGTGGACAGAGGGGTCGTTTCTAGGCAGGGGACTGGGAAGGAAGGGAAGAGGAGTCTAGATTTAAACGATGTGAGTGCCAGCTACCTGTGGGACATTCTGAGGGCTGACTGGAGCCAGCTCTTCAGATAAGCCTGGAGCTCAGGAGAGGATGGGGGAGGGATAAGTTCCCCCCACACCCCCCAGCATCAGTGAGCAGGTGGTAGCCTTGATGAGGAGGCTTGCAGAGGCCTGGGGAAGGGCACAGCAAGGATAAAGAAGGGAAGCTGGAGAGTTCTTTGAGAGTAGCCAGTTTGAACAGGTGTGCAAATCAGAATGAAAATATCAAACACCCCAAACTGTCCCGGTTGGCCCATCAGGCCTTCCTGGAGTCCAGCCCCGTGTTTACCTGCAGCCTGGGAGGATTTGAGTTGCAAAACATCCTGAGGATTAGCCCCCCTCCCCCCCCAGCTCAGACCAGCCCCTCTTGCATCCACGGTGATGGCTGACTCAGCAAGGCTTTTTCTCCCGGACGCTGCCTTTAAAGGCAAAAAAGGAAAAAAGAAAAAAAACCCTCTTCCCGGGTGCCTTACTCACACCAGACTCAGGGAGCAGCTAGGACCGCCCAGCACAGCGCCACCCAAGTCCACGTGCGTGCTCTGAGGCACGCACCGCGGCACCGTTGCTGGGCCACCTGGCACCACCCCTCCAGTCCCCTAGAGCCCTTCCTCCGCCTGGCTAGGGCTGGAACTGCTTGGAATCAGACCCAGAAAAAGTCCGAGTTCTTTCCAGGGCTGAAGGCAGCCTCCAGGAAACAAAGCTGCCAGTGTGAGCACAGTTTAGGGTTGAGGAGGAATGAGGGGGGGCCCTTGGACCCTCCAAGCCGAGCACTAAGACTCTGCAGCCTCCCCCCCTCCACCTTCTTTAAAGCCTCAGGGTAGGGGATGCTTGAGGGGAGGCTGAGATTTCTTCATGCCCTTCCCCTGCTCAGAAACCCTCCATGGCTCCCTACTGCCCACTGAATAAAGTCTTATCTCCTATAACCGGGCAAGTGAGGGCCTTTATGACCCCACTTTTTCAGCTTTTTTTTTTGGCTCAAATTCCCTCTAACTTCATCTCCTTTCTCTCCTCAACTTCCTACACGGGCGGCCACAGGGGCTGCTTTAGACAGGGGCTCTGAGGCTCAGGCTGCACCTTTCAGACCCGCTCTGGGTATTATTAGCTCCTGGTCTCTCCTCCCCCGCCTCCCAACCTTCCAGGCTCAGATGCCATTTAGACTTTCTCTGGTGTTCCCTCTGTGGTTGGAGTTAAGTTCTGTTTCCCAGGACTCAGCCACCCCCAAAATAAACTGACCCCCCTGAGAGTCTAACCTCTGATCCAGTGTTAATAGCTTCTCATGAATTTACCTCAAAACTGTAGCCCCTAGGGGCTCATAAAACTTTTACAGAGAGAGAACACCTAGAAATGGAATTTCAAGCAGAGAATGGGGGTCTGTCTGGGCAGGTATGGTGAAGTGGGGCAAAAGTAAAGCTGTTTTTCAGGCCTCTCTGCCTTGTCTTCTGGTGCTACCCTGACCAGAGGAGGGGGCTTTGATTTGACATCATGATTTAGGACTGTTTATATGGATAAACTTTTATATGTATCCATTTTTTCTCAGGCCAATCCAGGAGGGAACTGTTATACCCATTTTATAGATATGAGTCTTGAGGTTCAGAGAGAAGGGATTTGCTCAGTGATGTTTGGTAGGTTAATATCAGAGCTGGGACTCCAGAGTCTGAATGCAGGGGTCCGCCCTCAGTCTCTGAGTGTGGTCTAGAGAGTCTTCCTTCCTTTCAATAATTACTCTCTGCCTGCTGTCTTTATGCATGTTCTCCCCTCTGCCAAGAATGGTCTTCCCTATGATCTACCTGGTGAACTCATATTCAGCCTTCTAAACCCTGCTCAGCATGCCCCGTCCCTTCCCTGAAGCTCTCTCTATCCTCTGTCCTTCCTCTATGGTACAAGTTCTCCTCTGGTACACATTCTTATCCCTGTATTACTGCTGTCCATTTCCTCCCTTGCATCCTTTTCAGTTTGGGGCATCCATAAGGCTAGCAACAGACTCACATGCCCCTGACCCTGGGGAAGCGACCCACTCAGGGCTGGCCTAGAGAAGGAAAGGGAGCCTGGTGGTGAGTGTGACCCAGAGGCAGAGTGAGACATACCCACAGCTGGGAAGAGCCACACACAACAGACTGGGCGTGCTTAGAAACAGGGAGATATGGAGACTTTGAGCTGGGAAGTAGCCAAACCAAAAAGGTACTTAAGGAAAGACTGCAGGTGTCGGTAGGAAATAGGCAGACTAGCTACTCATCTGATCATTCATTACTGCCTGCCTTCACTCCTTCGCCCACGTGTCTCCACCATGGACGCCGTCC
>CM053606.1:28139385-28183000 GCA_028646535.1 Procyon lotor
GGGAGGGAGGATGTGGCGGTACAGAGTGAAAGCGGCAGGACTTGGTGATCTCTGGTACCTGGGGGACAAGAGGAAGCTCCAAGCTTTACAGGCCGAGCAGCAGCAGGGAGACCTCAGGAACAGAAGGCACCTGCTCCCCCTTCCATTGGCGGCTCCATGCCCAGCCAGGGTGCCCCCTTGGCAGCACTGGACACACAGCCAGGACAGAGGAGTCCGGGAGTCATGTGGTCGGCTCAGCCTCCTCCTTTGCAGCTGAAAGTAACCCCTCCTTATCCCTCTCCACAGGGAAAGGGACACTTGGCCTCACCTCAGGACTGTGCACTGGGTTGGAGGGGGCGCTTTCCCTTCGCTGGGTCTCAAGTAAGACGCCGGTTTAGAAGAGGAAATAAGGCTGAAATGATACCACTACCACTAAAGCACTTGCTGTGTGACAACAAGTGCTGAGTCCTTCATGGACTTATCTGGAAATTGTATCTCTCGTGACAGCCATGAGCCTGGAGGTGGTATTCATTCGGTTTTAGCCGTAATAAGGCCGAATCTCAAAGGCCAGCATGTCGCCTGGGTTGGTGCTAGGACTGGTATACAACGGAGCTGGCTCAAACCCAAGGACGCCTGTGTTCTCTGCGATCACATTTTTCACACTCACCTGTCTCCACAGATTCACATGCACTGTCAGGAGTAGAGACGACTTCACAAAGGAGATGATAGCAAAGCCCAGAGAGGAGGTGGGTATGGATTTTCAGGCAGCGGGCCCAGACTGTGCTAAAGCAAGGCTTGGCTTGCAAACAGGAATGTCGGGGGTGGAGAGGGGTTAGGAGAAAGTCTCCGAGCGCGAGACCTCCTGTAGTTTGTCCCACAAATACTCAAATACCACTTACCGCGAAGCAGACGCTGTTCTAAACACTTTTTAAATATTAACTAACTTAATCTTCATAACAAACCTGAGATGGTACTATTACTATCCTTAGTTTGCCAAAGTTACCCGGTGGCGCAGTGAGGCCTCCAGAGTCCTGCTCTAGAGCGCTATCCTACGCCGATCCTAATTTGCTGTACAGTTCCACCATTTTGCTAGAGGTCGCTGAGGCTCAGAGAGGTGTGCACACTGGCTTAGCGTCACACAGCAAGCGCGCTTCCCCGGACTCGGGGCACAGGCAGCCGGACAGACCCACAGCCAGAGAGAGGAGCCGGCAGGCTGTCTTCCAGCCCCCCTCCCCGACCCCTCCCCTGGCCCCGCTCCCCGCGGAGCCCCGCCCCGGACGTGCCCCAGGCCCCGCCCTCAAGCTCTGCCCACACACCCCCCCCGCCCCTGACAAATACCGGTGGCGCCAGCCAATGGCTGGGGTCCTATAAACTCTGCAGCTCGCGCGCTCTAGGCGACAATCTAGAGGTAGTCCCGGCTAGCGCGGAGCTCGCGGGCCGCGGGTCTTGGGAGCGAGCTCGCCAGGAAGCAGGAGGCCAAACGACCGAAATCAGAGTCGCAGTCGGGGTCTCCGAAGCGGAGCAGGAGCCCGAGCCGGAGAGCGCCGCCCGTCCGCCAGTCACCGCCCGCGCACCCGGCGCTGCCAGAGCCTCCGGCGCAACGCGGCCATGGAGCCCAGCAGCAAGGTGAGTCGCGCGCCCGCCGGCCCTCCCCGCCCGAAACAAAGGCGCGGACCCCTCCGACCCTCTGCCGGCCCGAGCCTCCCCCGCCGGCCCGCCGCGCTGTGCGCCCGCGGTGGGCGCCGCGCCTCTCTGAGCCTCCCCCGGCGCCGGCCTGGAGCGCCGCGCTCTGCCGAGGCGAGGGGGCGCGGGTGCTGATGGGCTCGGGATGTGGCGGGCGCGAGGGCGCCGCGTGCGTAGTTGGCGCCCGCACCGAGTATCTGGCTTCCTTCCGGGGGCGCCGCGCCGTCCACGCGGCCCGGCGGGGCCGGGACACCCAGGGCCCAGGCGCGGCACGTCGCTCACGCACTCCCCGGCAGAGGCCCCGCGCCGACTCCTCCCGGGGCGGGGGAGGGGGCTCGAGCGCGGCGCCCATTGGCTGAGCGGGCCGAGCCCCCGGCCGGGCCCCGGCCTCGGCGCGCGGAGGCGGCGGGACCCGCCCCCACTCGGCGGGCTCGGAGCCGCTGCTCGGTTCTCCCGGGGGCCACACTCCGCGCGCGGCCTGCAGTTTGGCGCTAGACGCGGCGTCGCGCGGTCCGCCGCGCCAGCCCTCCGAGGTTCCGAGGCGGATGGCACTTTTTTCAGGAGGGGACTCCAACTCCAGGATGCCCGGCTCCGCGGCGGAGACGGAAAGCCGGCGTCTGAGGCCGTTCTTTCCTCTTAGCGCAGGCCCCACAGCTTTGCCAAGTACCGGGGAGAGGTAGTCCGAGGTGGCACGTTTCCCTGCTCGGACGGGGCTGGGCGGAGAGAGCTCCCGGGGGGTCGCCGCCGCGGGCCCCCGGGCGGGGGGGCGTGGGTAGAGTGGGCCGGGCCGGCAAGGGGTCCCAAGAAAAGCAGATCTGGAGGAGCGCACGCCGGAGGTCCGGGGGTCCGGGGGACACTCCGTGCTCTAGATGTGGTCTCTTCCCCTGGGGACAAACAACTGCCCAGATAGGGATCTCTTTCTTCATCTCGTAAGAGAGGTTTGTCCTGCAGGGGATCTTTGTGACTCCCAGAACGGTTCCTTTTCAACAAATATTTGTCGCTCCCCTCCTGTGTGCAGGGCATTGTTTCTTTCTTACCCTCCCTTTCCCCTTGCGACGAATATTTTCGTCGAAAAAAGTGACTTTTTTCTTTGAAGCGCTCCCTTTCGAATTTTCCCAGCTCCTTGGCAGGGGAGGCAAGAGGGTCCCCCCCCTTTACAAAACCTGGAATGTGGGGACAGGACAATTCTGTCTGCACTGCCCTTCCTTTGGGCCATGGACGTGTCCAGTGGGACTGAGCGGGGTCTTGCCTGGCCACAGTGGCGCCTGCCTGACGCCAGGCTGTCCTCTCGGTGCTACATACCTGTTGAATCCACGGAACTTGTGTCACCCACGCTGGCCCTCCGGCTTGAGGTGAAACCCTGAGCCGCAAACCCAGCAGTCAGCCGTGAATCATTGTCCTGGCATATGGATATAATAAAACAAAAATAAAGCAAGTGATTCTGGCGAATGGTAAGGGCTTGAGACCCTTGCTATTTAATCTTAGTGCTCTGATAGGCCACTTCACATCTCTGGGCCTCAGTTTCTCTGTCTGTAAAAGAGAATCACTTTTTTTTTTTTTTTTAAACACTTCTTCGGGAGTAAGAACTGTCCTTGTTCGGCTGGACCTGGGTGTTTATTTGTTGGGTGGATAAGAGAGTATTCTGAGCAGAGACGGAAGAGTGCAGGAGAAAAATCAACAGCCACTTAACAGTTTCCTAGGCTCTTGGCTAAAATGCCACCGTGTTACTGACCTTCACAGGTCTGGAGCTCAGAGAAGGGAGGTAATTTTCCCGAAGTCACACAGCTAGTCAGTGGTGGGGCTGTATTTGAACCCAGGCCAATCAAAAAGGGCCTTCAGTCCCCACTGGCCCCTTTCATCATACCCTTTCTTGAATTTTGGGCCAACAGGAGATTTTGCCTAAACTCAGGCTGCCCTTGCACGAGCTGGTTCTAAATACTGTAGCCCTGGGTGTTTTCATGTAATACCTCCCAGACTTAGGACTGTCTGCCCATCAGTAAATAACTGGAGCACCTGGTTCTCAGTGGTTTATCTGTATTTACAAATTCATGTGTATATACTGTTACACTAGTAAATTGTATGCCTCCATAAGATGGAAATTTAAAAAGACACACGGATAGCCATTATGGTTAAAATTTCTTTTTTGCTAAACCCTCTCTGGGTCGTTCGTATATATTCTAGAATAAAACCTTTCCCTTTGGAGACTGCTGGTTTGATCAGCAAGCAAAGTTTGTGCAGGATGTTAGGCTGAGGCCTGGAGAGGTTTTGTCCTTTGCCTGAGGTCTTTTACTCGGGTGTGTCTGACTCTGAAGTTCTCTCTCCTTCTCTTTCTCTTTTTAAAAAATATTAAAAAAAAAAAAAAACAAAAAACTTCTTAAAGTAACTCTACATCCATCACGGGGCCCCAGCTCACAACCCCGAGATCAAGAGTCGTACACTCTACCAACGGAGCCAGCCAAGCACCCCGATGTTCTTTTTGTTGTGTTCCCCTTCATCTCAGGCACTGAGAATAAACCCAACCAACTTCCCTGTGTTCTTCCGTGTCCTCAGCACTTTGGTGTCCTCTGTGCATCGCGCTGAGTTGAACTGAGTAGGAAGCGGGGGACAGGTTGAATGCCCCCCCCCCCCCAGCCAGAGGTTTGCTCGTGCCCCCCTCTTGGGTGGCTAGTGAGGTGATCACTGATCGTGGCCCTAGAACTTTCTCCCCCTTTGTAAAGAGTTCCTGGCTAGTCCCTTGTGGCGCCTGGGGCCTCTACGGGGCCCCTACCATCTCTGTCTTCCAGATAAAGAAGTCAGACATCTGCAGGGCTCCTCAAGCCCCTCAGTGGTATGAAGAGCATAGACTTAAAAAGTTCTGTGGATGTGGTTTTGAAATCCAGTTTAGTGCAGTTGCCTCACCTGCAGGGTGATTATTAGAGTCTAAAAATTCAGGAAAAAAATGTGTCTGTCCCCATAGATGCTCCATAAATGTTCCTTGCTTCTCTGGACCCACAAGATCCATTGCACTTACCTGGGTCCCAGGTGACTGGACCTGGGTTGTGGCCTCTGTCCAGAAGTTTGGCATTCTGACAATGGGAGCTTTTGCTGGAATGCCCAGGCGGTGAGCATCGGTCAGTTGGTTGGTTGAGTCAATCATTAAAGATCCCACCAGCCAGTTCCTCTGTAGCAGGGGTGGGAGTGCCGGACCCAGAGCTGGGTCAGCGAATGTCGCTGCCCTGCCCTCCCCTCTTGAGGGAGATACGAGCCACAGCGACATCACTGCCCAATGAAAAATTACTTTCCCAAGGTCACACACTGAGCCTCCTACTGCAAAACATGCTGCCAGCCCCTCTGGTAGGACATAAGAGGATCAAGGAAAGTTAGAGCAGGAAGGGACTTTCCAGAGCACAGCCCGGCCCTCCATTTGACAGATGGGGAAAGCTGGGGCTTTCACACTCGGGTGTGTCTTTCAAAGGAAAGACAGTGGTCCAAGAGAAGATGGTCAGAAAGAATTGGAGATGTTCCTGAGTATTTTTAAAAAAGGGATTTTTCTACACCCCTGCCCCGTGCTCCCCCTTCCACTCACCGCACAGGAGCAGGAATTCCGGACCTCCAGGACTTCCAAGCTCCTCCGGGTGCAGCAGTCGAAATCGAAAAGTGGGATTAGACGTAACTCACAACTGAAATCCCTCTGTGAATGCAAACAAAACATGTCCTCAGGAAAGTATGACCTTGGGCAACTGACTTTCCTCAGAGCCGTAGAGTTGGAAGCCTGCTACCTACCCCACGGCAGGTGTGATGAGACTGGCCAAGTTCCCCAACTCAAGGTAGTGGCTCTTCAGGCAGGAAGACCCTTTGTGTGGCCACTTGGGGTGCACGGACAGTGTAAACGTCTCCGTTAGGATCCTTGTCCCACGCTGAGCCTTTCTTGGGGACCCAGCCCTGCTTGGCCCGGCACTGGGTCAGGCCCAAATCCTCCGTAATCAGCTTGTGACTTCAGGGAGCTCAGCTCTACCCGGTGCCTCCTGGTCATGGGGTGTCGGGGCCCAGAGCTCCTCTCTGGCTCTGAGGGTACAAGGCATCCAGTTCCCCCTCCCCTGAAGCTGGCAGAACCGGGGAGGCCTAGAACAAAGGGGGAAGTGTGCAGCATTGGCTGGAGACCTGCAGCCTCACCCTTCCCCCGCCTCGCTCCTGGGCGCACAGGTGACAAAGCTACTCAGTTCAGTGACTGGCCTCCCCCGGACGGCGGAGGCTGAGAAGGCTCCTGGTTGGCCTCGTGGGCTCGGAGAGGCTGTGACCAGGCTGGCAGGCCCAGGCCTGGTCACCAAAACAAACCTCTGATTGTTACCTCCCTCCGTGGGAGGGGTGGAATGGAGCCCGAGGCTCTGCCGTCAAGCCACCAAGCCAGGGAGGCCGGAGCTAAAGCATAAATGGTGGGGTTTTGTCGGAACTGAGCCGGGCGTCCAGGCCTTGAACTTGGGGCACAATGAGGGCAGAGTTCACCCTCTCTAAGACCTCGGCACCCACGCCTCAGAGGCTTTGGCCTCTTCAAGGCCTCGGCACCCTGGAAGGAGAGAGACCTCTCGCTAGATCCAGCTTATGAAACCTTCGGCCACTGAAGCCTCTGCTGGACAGGATGTGTCCCCAGAGCTGGCCCTCCGCTGGTATGTGCCAGAGGCAGGAAAGGGGGCGGGCTGAAACTGCTTCACCCCTTGACCTCAGGGAAGCCACGCCTTCTGTTGAAGCCTTGTTTCCTCAACAGCGGTGGGGATAATATCTACCTCTCTGGGTCAGGTCGTAGAGTCTTTGAAAATTACAGAAATGAGGGGCACCTGGGTGACTCAGTGGTTTAAGCATCTGCCTCCGGCTCAGGTCATGATCCCAGGGTCCTGGGGTCGAGTCCCGCATCCGGTGGGGGGTCTGCTTCTCCCTCTGCTGCTCTCCCCCTTGCCCACTTGTGCTCTATCTCTCTGTCAACTAAATTAATAAAATCTTTGAAAAAAATTACAGAAATGATGGAGTCAACTACAGAGAAGCATATGAAATAAAAGAGTAAATTAAACGTCTTCTCCCGGTTGTAGTGGTTTGGTGGTTCTCACAGACCTCTTTTTGGGCACGTGTGTGCGCGTGCCTGCAAATGGATCACACTTCCGACGTAGTTCTGTGTGCCCCGCACAGCCCCTCCTGCTCACCCACCAACCCTGAGAGGTCAGTATCTGCAGATGTATTTGCTCTACCCATACAAGCAAGTAGCATTTATACAAGTTCATTTTCTCCCACTTCCTTCCACGAAATGTACATCTGACACATGGTTTTTCACCTTGCTTTTTCCCTTAACTGTCTGTCTTGGCACTCACTTCCTATCGAGGACATGTAGATGTGTTGCCTTCTTTCCAACAGCTCCATAATATTCCACTACATAATAATCGTGATTAAGCTGTAGCACCCCATCTCTTTCTTTCCCGTACCACATGGCACCTGATGGATTGTAGGTTTTTATTTTCTGCCCTCCCACCCCCAACTGAAGTATCAGGTTTCAAGGAGGCAGGGGTTTCGGTCTGGTTTCGTGCCAAATGCCCGTTGACTAGAATAAATAGCTTTGAGAACAAGCACTCGTGAGTAACATCTTAAATTAGGAAACCTCTTTTTTGGAGAAAAAGAAGTCTGGAGGGAGTAGTGGGCTTTCTCAAGGTCACACAAGTAGGGGGAGCTGGCACTTAAACTTGGCCTCGGACAGGGACCTCTGCATATTCCCATGGTCTGACCCAGTGAATTTCATCAGGGTCGAATTGGTGCCCATCTCACTCTTTGAATGGGTATCGGCTTTTCGAGATGGCTGGCCCCTGCCCACAGCCCCGGGAACCACTTAGGTTTTGTTTTAGGACAGATAACCTTTTGGTTTTTTAGAGAGGATGATTCGGTTTTACCTGGAAGGCTTTGAAAATCCTGTGCACATGGGCTAGGTTTGCACAGAGTAGTTCTCTCTCTCTCTTTTTTTTTTTTTTTTTAAAGATTTTATGTTTTTGAGAGGGAGCACAAGCACAGGGAGCAACAGGTAGAGGGAGATGGAGAAGCAGGCTCCCCCCACCCCACCCTTCACCCCAGGAGCAGGGACCCCGATGCAGGAGTAGACCCCAGGACCCCAAGATCATGACCTGAGCCAAAGGCAGATGCTTAACCGGCTGAGCCACCCAGGCGCCCAACACAGCAGCTCCTAGGACCTAGGGATTCAAGCAGAAGCTGAACAACTTTTTCTGCTCTGTGGTCCCCGTGTGTCATTGTCATGTAAAAGCATCTATAAACAATATATAAATCAGTGAGTGTGACCGGGTTCCAGTAGTATGCTATTCGTGGTCACTGAAATTTGACTTTGATATCATTTTCATGTATCACAAAATATTAGTCATTTTTTTTTTTCCCCAGCCACTTAAAAGTGGAAACTCCGTTTCTTAGCTGGCAGGCTGGATTTGGCCAATGAGCCCTAGTTTGCCAACCTTGGCTTAGAGCAAGATCCACCCAAGTGGCCAGAGGTTTCTGAGCTTCGGCCTGGGCTGTCCTGGCTCAGACTGGGCAAGGCCCCAAAAGTTGCTAGAACGGTAGTTGACCTACATAGAAAGCCCCAGGTAGGAACCTTGTTTCCTTCAGGGGCCGGTGCCCGGAAGCAAGGGGGAGGACGTGAGCAGGAAGGGCATGTTTGGCCTCAGAGACCTCCTACCAGAGGCATCGCAGAGGCATAGCAGAGGCCGAGGACCTTCTGGTCATCCGCCGTCTCCTCTCCCAGCGCCCCGTTTTCTCATCTGTGAGGCGGGGGCAGTCTGTCCCCCAGCGCATGTTCCTGGTTGAATCGGGCCGCAGAAGCAGCGCCTGGCACGGGGCCGGAGGCCTCGCTGGTGCAGCGGGTTCTGATAAAGGCAGCAGCTCCCTCCTCTCCTCTCTGCTTGCGAGACTGATGAGCGCCTTCTGCCCCCAGGGCCACCGCGGGGTGCACGGGAGGTTCAGCCATGCAGAAGTCCTGACCTCACTGGAAAGCTCGAGGGGATGGCCTCCAGAGGAGTAAATGCCTGAGGTCACCCGAAGGTTAGGCCTCGGAAGGGTGACCCATCCCTCTTCTTTTTGAAAAGACTTGGCAGGATGGAAGGGGCCAGACGGTAAACTGCCAGTCAAGGAATCCAAAGAACTCAAGGCCCAGCCTGGGCTTTTGTTTGCAGACAGTCCTGGGAGTCTGCCCTCTGACCTGTGGCTCCCCATCTGTCACACGAGACTGTTAACGGCAATTCTGGAATTTGGGGGGCTTCTTTCTTTTTTAATGCCCAGAATTTTGTTCAAATGAGATCTTGGGGGGAAAACATACACAAAATAAAAAGGGAGCCGTTAAGGGTTTCATACTCCCCTGCGTCACCCCCTCCTGTCCTCCTTAGAACCTGGGGACCAAGCTGTTAGAAAGCCCATGTTCCTGTGCTTCTGTGCCCATCAGGAAACCATGCGGGAAGCTGTGGGAGGAGGAGGATGGGAGCAGCGTCTGGATGGAGCCGGCGCCGGGACCCTCCTCCCACAGGGAAAGCTCTCCCTCTGCCAATATTGACCAAGGGCCTGCTGCCGGCCAAGCCCAAGGCTGGAGCACAGTGCTGAAGGGCACATGGGCAAGGGTCAAAAGGCCACAGTGCTTAGCAAGTTATGCGCCCCGGCCAATGTGCCATCTGGCATCCTGGTGTGTGGGAGGAGAGGTCCCGAGGCTGACACCACATCAGTGGCTTCCTGGGAGAGGGAGGACTCTCACTTTGGGAGAGGGAGGACCCTCACGTTGGGAGAGGGCTGATGGGCGTGAGGGCATGAGGTCCTCCTCTGTGCTGGACCCTGAGCCTGGGCACGTGCTGAACTGGGAGGCCTGTGGCTCTCTGAGGAGAGCCTGGATTTGAACTTCAGAGATCTTTCCTCTCAAGTCCCAGGACTTGGGAGTTAGGCTGTTTCCGCCTCTCAGAGCTGACGTTCCAGTACCCATCAGAGGTTCGATAAATGGTCGAGGTAAAATCTTTTAGGATGAGCACCATTCTGGCCAAATAGATAACCCTGAAAGCTAAACTCAGAAACGGTTACGAATGTTCTGTACTGTGCCCGGCTCCGGGCACTGTGGCTGCAGAGCTGGGTAAGACTCAGGCCCGTTCTTGGAGGGGGTTCCCA
The DNA here is from genome assembly GCA_028646535.1 of Procyon lotor. Classification (NCBI taxonomy): domain Eukaryota; kingdom Metazoa; phylum Chordata; class Mammalia; order Carnivora; family Procyonidae; genus Procyon; species Procyon lotor. The sequence goes on from CM053606.1 coordinate 28,149,205, forward strand.
GACTGGTGGGCGAACAGCGGATAGGTATTATTCTCAACTGCTAGAAGCGAGAGCTGGAGACTACAGGGGACACAACCAGGGCAAAGCCCTGCGAGAGGGCGGGGTGTTCTGAAGGTAGCCTCAGCCCCAGGGTGGTCACAGATGGGTGACCAGGGTGGGCTCCTGGGGTCACAGGTTCCAGATCCCACATTGCGCCTCCACTCTTGAGGAAGGCTTCACAAGAAAGCCACAGCTGTGGGTTTGTTCCCCTTCTCTAAGTCACCACCAAGTAGTCCGTCAGCTTGACACCGAAGTAAAGGGGTGGAAAGAACGGATTTCATCGCAGCACCTTGACGAGCCACAGAGCAGGTCGGGGCGGTGCTGCCCTGGTGGCCCAACGGAGAGTGGCTTCGCATCCTTCCCCGGGTGCGGCAAATGCTTGTCAGGTGAACCCTGCCAGGCTCCCTGATGGCCACTGATACTGAACTCGACAGCAAGTTTTTAGGGAAGGAACTTGGATCCCCATTTCCTCTGTGAGGAACCCAAGCCCAGAGGTCTCCACGTGTCCCAGCTTCCAAGTGAAAGGAAGCCCTTCTCTGCCTTCCAGCCTGGGTCAGTGCAGCCCAGACCAGCTGGGTGTGGTGGCGGGGGCATCTCCTCCCCTGCACCCAGCATCCAGCCTCACTGAGCACTCCCTGTTTAATCCGGCGGAATCAGGCCCCTCTTCCCCCTGCAGGTTCTGTTCTGTCTACTTGGAATGCAGTCTTGCTACCGCTTCCCCACTTGGCAGACTCTCTGTACGTCCTTCATGGCCAACTTCAATGTCACCTCCTTCGAAACTATCTTTGATTGTCTCCAGGCAAAATTAGAAGTCCCTCCCTCCAGGGCTCCTGTGAGGCCTTCTCCCACCCCCCCACGCCCCCCACCCCCGTTGGAACTCAGACCACACGGGCTTCCCCACTTGCCCAGGAGCCTCTTCCTTGATGGCGGGACGGGGCCCTGTATCATCCAGGGCCTGGAGCATGGGTCACTGAGTATGTGTGAGTCCTCGTGCAGCAGCCTGCCTGGGTCCCGGCTGTGGATATTAACCAGGGAGTGGGTAGGCAGGTTTTCTAAAGCAGAATTTGACCTTGACCTGCCTGTGGCAATTCTAGCCCAGGGGTCTGTCCTTGGCTCCCAGCAGCCCCCACTGCCAGAGGCCACAGCTTCTCAGTGGGGCCCCAAGAGCAGAGTCACCAACGGCCCTGGGACATCAGGGCCAGACTGAAAACGGGGTCTGTGATAATAGGACTTAGCGAGCGCTGTTCCTTTCCTGATCCACTGGTCATCTGTCTTGTTCACTTACATTTTTATTTAAATGCTTTGTTCTAAGTAATAGGAAACCAAGGGGTTTATAAGCAAATTCTTTTGAGTAGGTGATACCGTCACATGGTTCAAATTCAAAAACCTGCAAAAGGGTGTAAAGTGAAGCCCCTTCCCACCCAGCCTCTGCCATCCAGACCCGCAAGGTACAGTGCTGCCTTTCTTAGATGTACTTTAAGTAGGTAGGTAGGTATGTTCCGCCTCCCCCCCTCAGCCATTTCTTCTTTTTTTTTTTTTTTTTTTTTATACCAAATGTAGCATTCAGCACACAGTGCTGCGAAGCTACCTTTTTCCTTAATATATCTTGGGAAGTGTCCCAAATCAGCATGTAAAGACCTTTCTGTTTTTTTTTTTTTTTTTAAGATTTTTTTTTTTTTTTAATTCATTTGAGAGAGATACAGAGACAGAGAGAATGCAAGCCAGGGGAAGAGGCAGAGGGAGAGGGAGAATCCGACTCCCCGCCAAGCTGGGAGCCTGACCTGGGGTTCGATCCCAGGACCTGGAGATCATGACCTGAGCTGAAGGCAGACACCCAACCATCTGAGCCACCCAGGTGCCCCTAGAGAGTTTTCTCCCCTCCCCCCCCGCCCCGTATTTTATGATACAGCTGTGCCACATTTTATTAAGTCATATTTATTCTAATGTGAATTAGAGAAATATCTATCCGGCACCCCATTAATACTGCAGTCTGGACAACCCAGTGGAAAACCCTGAGGTAACACGTGACTGATCACAGGCAGGCAGCCCTCACATGGTGGCCTTCAACAGCCACTCTTCAGCTCTCCCTCGTCCATGCTCCCGGCCTTGTGACGGCCTCTGTTTTCATCCCGGCGGTCACCCGGTGAGTTAGCTTGGCTGGGGCCCATGGAGGACATCTGTCAGGTGCTCCCCACCCACACAGGGCCCACAGCCCAAGTCTGGAGGCTCCCTGGGGAGGTAAGGGAAGGGAGACTTTGGAAGGCCTGCGGCCCACTGTGAGGGGAGCCCCGGCCCAGAATCCAGAGTTGGGCCAGGAAGGGGCCAGGTGGCCCAATGGAAAGGATGGTCCCAGTACTCACCTGTTAAGGAGTGGACTTGAACACTCAGGCTAACAGAAGTCTCTTCCACTTTCTCAGCCTCTGATGTGAGAACCTTGATTTTTGCAGTCATTGGCCCGACAGCTTCTAGAGAGTGAAAAGACCATGCTAGGAACCGGTCTGATTAGCCATAAGCCCAGTGCTGTCTGTGAGGATCTTGAAGTCAGGGCTGCTTCTGGGTTCTGTGGGGAAACTGAGGCCAAAGCTCATGGCACCTTGCTCAAGGGCTCTCCTGCCTGCTGGCCATGTCCCTGCCTGCAGCCTTCACACCCCAGGCTGCCAGGGGACAGAGACCCTTTTTCTCTCTCAACCCTTTGCCCCTTGAAACACCTTGGCCCAACACCCTTATTTGCCTGGTGTCGTGTACTTTTCCAAAGCACATTCCTGGCTATTACATCATCTGGGTCCACATAACCCTGGAAAGCTCATGGTCTGTGGATGGTTGCCTATGAGAGGCACGAGATGGGGAGTCAGGAGCCCTGAGCTCCAGCCTGGCTCTTCGCAGACCCCTGTGTAATCTGTCTCTGCCTCTCAGGACTCAGTTTCCTGCCCTGTGTGAGTGGAGGGTGGGGAGGGAAAGACCACATCTCCAATGCCGGCAGGTATGACTGCTCCTGCCTTGCACACAAGCAAACAACGGTCCGGGCAGGACTGGGGAGAGTGGCAGCCTGCTGGGATTCAGGTTGGCTGCAAGCAGAAGCCAGCACTTTCTGGTCCAAATCCAAGGTGCTTCCCCCTCCGTATGCTGTTGCTCCCATGTAATCTGGTCCCCCTTGCATAGGGGAGTTGATTCCCGGGCCTCCCAAACAGTCTGGAGCCCCGCGGACCTGGGGCATGGCTCCACCAGAGGAATGAAGCCTCCGGAGGGCCGAGACCTGGCTGCAGAGAGAGAAGACCTAAACTCCCCTCTCTCCCCAGGAATGAGGCTGGCTAGCCCAGTGGCTGGAAGTCAGCGGGGCTGGTTCAGGCATCCGAGGTCAGGAAGCGGCTGAGTTTCCTGGGAGAAGGACTGGGGTGCCAGGAGCCCGGCCAGATACCGAACATGGGAACCTGCCTGCCCGTGCCCTGGAGTAACCTGGGCCCAGGCCTGCCTGTAACAGTATGGGTCTTTTTTTCTCTGCAGAAGCTGACAGGCCGCCTCATGCTGGCTGTGGGAGGGGCAGTGCTCGGCTCCCTGCAGTTTGGCTACAACACTGGAGTCATCAACGCCCCCCAGAAGGTGAGTGCTGTGCCTTTCCAGGCTTATCAACGCCAACTTGCTCTGCTGGGCCCCGGACACCCCCACAAAGCTCCCCCTGCCTCTCGGGGGTCAGTCCTTTACATCAATTCACCATCCGCTCCCACCAGCCAACTGTCAGGTGCTAAACAGGTCAAAAGCTCTTGGCTTTGGCCTCAGAATCCTGGTGCTGCAAAATCGTGAGGGCTTGTCATTCTTGACCAACCTCCCACCCAACACGGACATTTGTAATCATCAGAACAATGCCTGATACAGTGATGCTGCACTTACGTGACACTCTGGGGTCCCAGAGGGCTTGGTGGTGCTTACCTCCCTTGCCGCTCACAGCGTTCCCCAAGACAGGCAGGCGACAGTCACTGCTTCTGTCCTGCAGGTGGGCCAGAGAAAGGGAGCCTGCCCGGCATCACCCAGCTAGGCAGGGGTGGAGCTGGTATCCAAGCCCAGTCTGCCTTGGAACCTTCCCGACCAGGGGGTCCCCAAGCCTGTGCTCACACCCGACCACAAGCGGCAGCCTCCCTTGCATGGCCTCCTGTTCCACTCGGAAACAGTCTCCTTCCTCTGGAGGCCCTGTCTGAGTCCAAGTCAAAATGACGCCTCGCCCTAGGGAAGCTTCGGGAGTAGGGATCTGTGTGTCCTTCCTTCTCTCCACAGCACATCCCAGATCTGTCCTCACTCATTCCTTGGATGTCAGTACTGGGAGGGGACCCCTGCGACCACCTCCAGCTCAGCACACTTGCTTTAGAGAGAAGAGGAGAGGGATCAAGGGGCAGAAAGGAAACCATAAAGAGTCCCTTCTCTATACCAGCCTTTTTGCATATGTTTATGAGGTTGGGTGGTGAGTTCCATTTTATAGACCCAAAGACCGAGGCCCTGGGCAGGTGAAATAACCAACGGGGTCCAGGTCACATAGCTAGTGAGTGGTGGATTCAGAAGCCAGACTGTTTGAACAATCTCAGGCTGTCTTCCTGACCAGCTGCCTTGTCAGTGGAAAATCTGTACCTTCCTGGGGAGGACGAAATGAGAGTGGACAGTCCTGTCAGGACCACATTCTGTCGTCCAGAGGGTGAGGCTAGAAAGTGAGTGTGGCCGGCTCCCGAGGACCAGCGGCTGGTCCGGGGCACTGGGCAGTACGGGGAGTCAGAGCTTGCCCTCCTCCCAGTAGGCAGAGGGTGGCTGTGGGGGGCCACGCCTGGTGCCCGGAGCGGGTCACCAGGAAGGCCTGGCCTGCTGAGTCATGCTCGGCTGCAGCGGAGGTGACAGGACTTTTCCAGACTTGTCTGAAATGGCGCCCATGCTTGGAACAGCCCCAGGCCCTGCTTTAGCTAAGTGTTCTGAACAGCTCTTGCCAAGGTGTGTGCCTCTGAGCTGGCGGCATTTGGGAACCGCACAGATGGAAATTCTGCACAGCCTTAGAGGATGGCTGAGTTCTGCACTTGATTGCACCTTAGGGGGCCCCTAGACACCCCCGCTCCTGATGTGTTTGGTCTGGGGTGCTGTTTGGCCTTCATATGTTTAACACACCCCAGCCGGTGCTAATGTGTGGCCGGAGTCGGGAGCTCCTGGGTTAAGTAAAGTCTCGACTGCGATCACCTAGTGAGTTAATGATAGGATGAGGACTCTGAGATCAGGATAGAAGCGTTTTCCAGAAATAGAACAGGGCTGGGTAGGCAGGAGAGAGAAGGTCCAGGGTAGGGTGAGCGGGAGGAGGAAGAAGGCTGGGGAGGCCACCAAGGGAAGCCCAAGCCTGACTTACAAGGGCCTCGTGGGTCAGTTTCACCCACAGAGTGTCAGCCACTGGTGCAGCATGGCCCCGCGCCATCAGGACCGGCCCGTGGGCACCAAGGCGTGGGCCAAGCTAGGAGTATGGACTTCAGAGGGAGTACAATAGGGACTCATTGGAGAGGACAGATAGAATCAGATTTGCATTTGAGGGCAAGGAGTTGGGCATCTGGGCGGTGGGGAGGTCTGAGAATGGGAAATGAGAGATAGGGAAATAGCAAGGGAGCGGCTCCAGAGTAGGGATAGGAAAACAAACACCCAGCCGGGAGAGTGGGCGGGGGTGGTCATCAGTTCCGTGTGAGGACAAGAGTCGGGTTTAAAAGTGGCTGCTGGGTTTCTGGAGGAGGAGCCGGTATGGGAGGAGCTGTGAGAGGTGCGGGAGGGACCTGCCAGAACAGAGGTGTGGTGAGATGCAGCTGGAGATGAACGGGAAACATTTGGACACGGGGGTCTGTTCCTGCGGCGGGTCGTCAGCTGGAGAAAAACCAGGAGTAGGTCACCGGTGTCCAAATGGCAGGAGAGGGGGATGTTCCGGAGAGACTGGGATAAAAAGAGGAGTTGGGGAGTGGGGTGAAGGAGTGCTGTCAGGCCCCCCAGAGGGTGAGCTGCACCAGCCGGCACCATATTGCCCAATGCCAAAGACCGGATGTTGCCCCTGCGGTGACCAAAGGTTGACTGGGAACCTCGTGGGTAGAAACCTCTCTTGCGGCTGGTCGAGGGGGGAGGGGGGATGGAAAAGAGCAGGGAGGGTCCTTGCAAGAGATTTGAAGGAAGAAAAGAGGGTGGTGGCCCACTTGGGATGCCTTTTCACTCGGGGGAAGACTTCATTTTTAAAATGTGCCATAAGGAATCCGCAGAGGAGGTGAGGGTGTGATGGGGGAGGGGCCTCGGGAGGCAGGGGCCAGGGGAGCAGAGGCCCCCGGGTTGTGTTTGGCCGTGAACAGCAACTGAGAAACTTGTGAAGTTGCCGGTGGGGACAGATCCACCGGTGGGGACAGATCCACCGGGCAGAAGGTGAGAACAGCAGGGCAGGGCGGGTGGGGCAGCTGGCCAGGGCGGCACGGAGAGCCCAGCCGAACTGGAACCGCCGTCGATGGCAGCATTTGTGGGTCCCTGTCCACTTCTGATTCCCAGGGCTCTCCTACACCTCCGCCATCTTGGGTTATCTCTGTGGGTCCCTGTCCAAAGATCACTTGAGCCCGCCGCTAAGGCCCGCTGTGAGGACCTGAGGGGCCAGCGCTGATGGCGCACGCCCTGCAGTGGAGCGGGCTTTCCGGGGGCGAGTGCCCGCGCCCCTGTGATTACACCTGCACCTTGCACGTACTTCTCTCTAGGGCCCGGCCCCAGTCATTCCAACCAGGAGCGGATTCGCTGTGATTCACCTAAGTGGTGAAGGGGGGGATAGGATGGCCTCGGAGCTGAGCTGCCCCGTTGTGCTGGGAGGCGGCCCCGGTGACTCAGTCCTGGTGACACTTTCGCTCCTGTGGGAGGCACTGTCCCAGACAGTCGGGAGGGGTAGAGCTGTGACACATGGTCTGAGCTGGGCCCCACCCGGCCCAGCCCTAACCTCCGAAGACTTGAGGGGGGGGGTTGGGTGGGCTGGTCTCTTGGGAAGAGCCAAAGCATAATTAATGGGGTGGCTTTCTAATTAATGGGGGGCTCTGGGGTGCCTCTGGAGCAGAGAGAAAGGCAGGCCAGTGCTGGCATGGGGGTGAGGAGGGGTGGACTTTCAAGGAGGAGCTGGCAGCTGGGCAGACCCTGAAGGGGAGTCGGCCCCTCGGGGAAGGAGGGGCAGGTGCTCCAGGCTGTGCGGAGATGGCAGTGGCAGGAAGCGTTGCCCTGATGTGGAACTGCCCACACCCCTGACCTCCCGTCTGGGTAAAAGTCCTAGGACGTGGCCCTGGGCTGGTCCGGCCGGCCTGCTCCCCGAAAGAGACTGTGCCCCACTAATGGTGAGGATGCCAGAAGCTGGGGCTCCATGAAACAGGCCCCAAAGGGCTTCCTCCTGGAAGTGGTTAATTAATCATAACATTATCTTAAGTGTTTACAAAGCACCTCCCGGTAAATTATCTCCTCACGCCTGCCCCACAAGGCGGGTGGGGCAGGGTTATCTTGCCTTCTTCTAGAGGAGGAAGCTCGGGCTGGTGAGGTCACTTGGAAAGTGAGAGGCTGAGCTACGGGTGGCCTCCAGGCCTCACCAGGGAGTGATGACCGCATCCCTGGGACGCCCCTGCCAGGCCTCCTGTCTCCTGGGGAGGGGGGAGGAGGGAAGCCCAGCCACAGGGAGAGCAAATAAAGGAACAGGGCCTCCTGACCACCGTCCTGGGTGGAAAGAACTGCCTCTCCCTTCCCCAAATAGCCGAGCTGCCAACAGGGATGACTAAAGGCCATTTAGAATCCACGAGTTCCTGGCCAAGGGACGGCGTTGGGCATGTCTCGATATAAGGCAGCTGCAGAAACCAGAGTTGGGGCTGGAAGGGGCCTGATGGCCCACTGGCTCGGCGTCCCTTGTTTGACAAAGGAGGAACTTGGCCCGGAGAAAAGACGAGGTCTGCCCAAGATGACCCAGCTTGTAGAGGCAAGACCCACCTCCCATCACAGCCCGCTGCCCACTGGGGCCTCACTGGGCTCCAGGCTTCAGGCTCTAGGCAGCCTCTCCTTCCCTCTGTCAAGATCCAGAGATTTCCAGGTCCTCCCCTCTCCCCTTCCCCCATCTCCACTAACAACAAACCCTCATAGCTTACTGTGTGCCAGGCCTTACTCTGAGTGCTTCAGAAATCATCCAACAGTTGTTTCTCATACTAACCTCATGAGGTAGGGCCTAGAATCCCCGTTTTACAAGAAGGTGGGGCCCAGAGATGTTAAGCAATTAAACGAAGGACAGACACACAGCTAGTAAGCAGCAGAGCTGGGATTTGAATCTGGGAGTCTGGCCCCAGTCTGCGTCCTTGCCCAGCATGGGAGGAATGGCAGGTTGGTCCTACAGTCAGATGGGCAGCCAGACACGCTCGCGCACCTACAGCTGCTACCCAGCTGGTCCCTCTAGCTCTGACTTCAGGCTACAGACCTCACGACTGTTTCCCGCGCCCGGTTGCACAACCCTTACGCCATTACAGCCTGTCACAGCTACAGCCCGTCAGATTCATGGCTTGTTTATCAATTAGTGACCACTCTTTCCGCTCCCAGCCATGTTGCTGGGACCCAGTGGCACAGATGAATCAGAAGCCGCCCATGTTGAAATTGAGTCTAGAAGGGGGTACATGTCTCCTGGTGATGAGCTGTCTCGGGCAGCCACAGACGGAAGTGTGGACAAGCCCTGTGGGAGCAGAGAGGGCGGAGGGAGAAGGTACCCGGCCCGGAGGGAGAGCAGGGCTTCCGTCAACATTAACTTGGGGCCAGGTAGTTCTTGGGTGGTGCGGACGGCTGGCCCGTGCCGTGTAGTTTTGTTGAGCAGCGGTCCCACCAGTGTGACAACCAGCAGGGCCCTCACACAGAGCCAGATGTGCTCTGCTGGGCCGGGTGGCCCCTGTTTGAGAACCACGGCGAGAGAGAAGGAGGGGGGTTTTGGGAGGGCTTTCCAGAGGAGTGTTTGTGATTACTCTGAAAGGGGAGGAATGGCCCACTGGGGAGAAGACAGAGGAGCAGCGCATGGGAAACTGCAGAGATGCGGGGTGCCGGGGGGGCGGGGTGGGAGGAGGGCAGTGGGGAGCCAAGCAAGGTTGTGAGCAGGGCCTGCCATGGAGACCCGAAGACCCCTCTGCTGGCAGGGGAGGCTCTGGAGGCCAAGGACCCGTGAGGAAGCCAGAGCAAAGGCCGGGTCTGGGTTTTAGAGAGAAGCAGCGAGGGTGGTCAGAACGTGTACTTGCAGGGAGGGAGTTGAGGCCCAGCTTCTCGGTCCATCTGGCTTCTCGGCCTCCTCTGCAGGCTCCAGGAGGGGCCCCAGGGGACCTAGCAGGTGGGGCTCTCCATCCAGCCCCACCTGTAGCCTCTGTTAGAACTCCCAGCTGACCCTGGGGTGTGGCTGAGAGTTGCTATGCGGACATAAGCTCAACACTGAGGGAGGATAGCTCTGGGGGAGGGGATAGCAAGGACTAGGAAGTCGGGGTCAGGCCGGGCTGAGGGACTGAACTGGACATGCTGGGCCTTCTTTCTAACGAGCTCAGAGCTTAGGTGGCTCTTTAACCCCTTCACCCCACCAGGAACATCTAGGACAGAGAAGAGAGGCTGGAGAGGGAGCTCTGACTCTCCCTCACAGGATGATCTAGAAGACCCTGGGGTAGGGGAATCTACAGGAAAGGATGTTGAGACCAGCCAGAGGTCCCCAAAGCAGGCCCCTTCTCTTGGCAGTAATCTAGAATTCTAGATCAGGGGTTGGCAGGGAGGCCAAATCCAGCTAGCAACTGTTTTTGTACGGCCCATGCCCTAAGAATGGTTTTTACATTTTTAGAGGGTTGGGGGTGGTGGAGAAAAATCAGCCGTGCCCATTTTTAATATTTTCTGTCTAGCCTTGTACCTAAAATGTTCAGCAATCTCTGCTCTAAACTTTGACTTGTATGCTTCCTGCTGACAGGGAACTCACTACCTGTGAGCTGGGCAAACCCATCCTCTGAAGCCTGGGAAGCTCATCTTCCCAGCTGAAGTCTGTATCCTGGGGCTCTGTAGTCCTGCTGGGTTTCTGTGCCAGGGGCTGCCAGGCAGGGTCCGAGGAAAGACTCCCTGAGGCGGGCCCCTAGTTCCTTCAGGTCCGTTCTGGCACTGACTTACCATGGGATAGTGCTTTGTCTTCAGGCCGTTTAGAACTGGGAAACTCTGTCCCTGCTACTGCTCCTCTGAAGATGGCGGCCTCTCTCCTTGAAAGAACAACAGTGGCTTGAGTAACAGCTTATTCTTTCTGGTGGGCAGCAGACTCCGCCTCATCCCCGGGGCCTGACTACCAACCCTGCCCAGACACAGAGGAAGTCAGAACTTCCTCCGCAGACAGGCACGCATGTGGTCCTTCTCCCACAGTTGCCTGTGCCCGGAGAGGAGAGGGGGGGATTCCCGAGGAGCCAGATTTGTGATGCAAGCCTCCCCCGCCACCCCCAGGAGAACTGCAGGCTGACGAAGAGCTTTTTACTGGGAACCGTCTAGTCCAAGGGATCTCAGCTGCCCAGAGCAGGCCCACTTTGCCCCACTGACCCCTGCAGTGTCGCCGAGTGGGCATCTGCCTTCTGGGGTCAGTCGGCAGGGTGATGGGACATAGCCCTCAACTCCCCTGAGAGCCTGATGCCATGGTGGTCCCAGAGTGTGGGCACTCACAGGGACCCTCGCGTAGGAAGGGCTGGGGGGGAAGCAGGGATGGGGATGGATGGCTAAGCCTGGAGCATTGGACATGCAAGGCTTTGAGGCCGTGATGGGGAGTAATTGGTCATGGGAAGCAGAGCCGCTTCGGTGGATGGGAGGGCTCAGGAGCAGAATCCAGGCGAGGTGCTACATGGCTAGAGAACAGGACAGGTCAGGAGGGAGGGTTGACGGGACCTGGCTGCCTGGGGGTGGCGGCAGGGTCAAGGGTATCTTGCGAGGACCATGTGAGGTGGGAGCTTTCAGAAGCACGAGCCTGGCCTCACCTCAAGCATGGGCCGGGCTTGTGGAGGCTGCCGGTGACCTTGTTGCGGAGACTGGGTCTGTGGGGTCCTTTTGGGGGAATAGGCTCTTAGGGCCACTCAGCCACTGCGAGGGCAGACGCTGAGGCCACGGACTGGGTGGAGGGCAATCCCAGAGCTTCTTGTATAGAGTTCTGACTCTCCAGGGACTCCCTGCCTTTCCTGGGCCCAGGGCCAGCTCAGGCCCACGTGGGGCACGGACCCCTGGGGGGACAGGACACGGAGTCCCCACGCTAGCAGCAGAAATGGAAAACCAGACCTAGCTTCTTCCCAGAAATCTCAAGTGCCAGATCAAAAGGCAGGAGCCCACTGCACAGCCTCAACTTGGGGGTGCTGCTGGGGGTGGAAAGGCTGAGCCTGGGGCCGCGGGGATGGGGAGGGGGACGGGGAGGGGGACGGGGGCTGGCAGCTCACCCTCAGCCATCCCATTAAGTGGTCTGAGTAGCAGGGGAGCTCATGGGCCCTTAAGCTAGCTCTGGACAAGGTCGGGTCCCTCTGACTCACACTTAACTGGGGGCGGGGAGCCTCTGGGAATGTGGTCCTCTTATTGGCTGCCTCAGCAGCTCCAGCCAGCCCCCAAGAGGAGGGTTAAAGGCCTGAGCTGCTGAAAGAGCTCAGCCCCACATCTTTAGGCTCATTTAGAGAGTAAGCCCTTACTCAGCCCTTGGGGACTCTTCGCACGCAATTTAGGCGACTCCGCTAGCTGGCTTCCTGGCAAAAGTCAAAATGATGTGTGGGGCGTTCTCTTGAGACAGCCTCTGAACCACGGGGGGCAGAGGAAGACCCTGAGAACTACAGAATGCAAACATTAAAGGTTATCTGGGCAGATGCCTCTCCCTGCCCCTGGAGAGAGCCCCAAGGGCGGCAGAATGAGATTGACTGGAGGGAGAGAGATTTCCACCCCCATGACGGGTCCTCAGTGGCACAAGTGTCACTTATCTGGACAGTCCCCTTCTCCAGGACAGCTTGTTCTCTGCAGGGCCTGATAAATGGAGCATTACTTCTCCCAACCAGTCCTCCTGGGGGGGGGGGGGGTTGGTGTTAGCCCTTGGAGAACAGAAGCACTTTGTTTTGTTTTGTTAAAATCTGCCTTGTTCCCCCCCCCCCCCCAGCAGAAGCAGGGGCTCCCAGGAGGAGAGCCCGAGGCCCTCTCTTCATTTCAGTCTCCCATTCACTCACCAGGCTCCCTGACACCAGCCCTGGGATGGGCCCCGGTGTGAATCCCCGGGGTCCCTGTCCTCAGGGAGGACAGAGCCCTGGGACCATTTTAGCTGGATCTCGCAAGTTTAAAGTGTGGTTAAGGCAGGATGGGCCCTCCGGGCAGAGTAACCGTGAAGAGCTTGGGCGTGAGTCCTAGAGCCGAGGTAGAGATGGTGGGAGGTGGGGAGGTCCGACTATCTGACCGGAGCCTTGACTTTGAATTATGGGATGCAGGGTTGGCCGGACCTTGTCAGCGGTCTGCACTGCCCTTGGGCTGTTCCCGGAACATGAAGGGGTCCCGTGGCTCAGTGGTGGGCCAGGCACCGTGCAAACACTCTCTGTCTCATTAATCCCCCGCAGTACGATGAAGTAGATATTGCTAATGTCGCCATTTGAGATGAAATAATTTGCTTGAGGTCACTGTTGTGATACATGGTAGAGCTGAGACCTGAACGCAGTTGTGTGGGTTCCTAACCCCTGCGCTCTCTGGTTTCCCTGGGACAGATGGGGGCTGCCTCCCTTTGCTCTCCAGCCCCATGTCAACCCATCCTAACGGCCTAGAGCCTGGCCTCCTGTCGGGTGTCTCCAGAGACCTGGGACAGATCATGGCAGCAGGGCAGGAAGGAGAGGCCAAGGACCCATTGCCGCTGTGGGGCCGATGGGCCATCCTGGGACTGAGGGCCTCTATATCCCACCCCCCCCAACCTTGGCAGGTGTGGCTGCCCACCATCTCCTCTTCTGCTAGACCCCTGGGGCTTGGGAGGGTTGGGGAGGTCCAAGAGCAGTGGCATGGAGGTTGTGCGAGAGGCTGCGTGCCGAGGGACTCACCATGCTGCCGGGAGGGCTGCCCGGCTAGGCTGGGCACGGGCCAGGTGCGCAAGGAGCCGAGTTTGAGCTGTGGGTGGTGGAAGGGGAGAGGGACATGCAGCTTTGTGACTGGCTGAACCCAGGAATACTCAGATGGTGATCACCAGTGTTCGTGCGAGACGGTACGGGCACACAGAAGGCCGTTTCTGGGTCTGTTGGGTCCATGCCCAGCAACGCATGTGGCTGGGTTGGGTCAGGCCAGTCCCGCCGCCCTGGGTGTGTGGCAGCGTTGCCTGAGTAGGGCGAGTGTGCTCAGGTAGAACAGGTGGATCAGGCCAGGCCCTCCTTTGGGTGGGGGCAGGGCTGGGGGGGGCGGGCAGGCCTCCAGGACAGGTGTTTGCAGTTCCTGGAACCGCTTCCTTGTCCTCAGCCTTCCCCATACCTCCCAGCTTGGCACCTGGCAGAGGGGAGGAGGCCATGGGTCCTTCGGGGTGGAACTCCCACAAATAGCTGTGCCGAGGGGTCAGAAAGCAATCGTGTGAGGCTCGGGAGCAAGCACTTCTTGCATGCAAGTCGGTCACATTGGCCCTGGGTGTAGAGTCAGTGAGTCAGTGAGCCTGCCTGCCCTTCCCTTCAGCCCGGAGCGTCTGGAACCGGGAACCATCTGTCCAGCTGTGTTTCCTCCCCAGCCAGGGGGTTGGGGAGAAGGCGCAGATGCCAGGAGGGCCTTAGGCACTGTGAAGAAAAGAGGGGGGCAAGTGGGAAGAGACACTCTCTCCCTGCTCTGTGCCTGAACTTCACCATGGGTCATTTGCTGTCTCCCCCTCCCCCTAGCAAGTTCTGTTAACCCTGTGACACCTCAGGGTGCTGGTAGCCCCATCTAGGGGAAGCATGAGGGCTGGCTCCACTGTTGGAGATGGAGCCCAGCCCCTTGTTTCTCACCTGGGGAAACTGAGGCCCACAAAAGGGAGGGACTTGGCTCCAGGACATGCAGTGAGTTTGGGGCCTGGCCAGGTGCTGGACTCTGTCCAGCACGCTATGGTCAGTGGCCCCCGTGGAAGGGGCCACACAAGGGGAAAGGGCAGCTGGAGGTCCCCCCACTCGCTCAGCAGGCCACTTCTCCTCCTGCAGGTGATCGAGGAGTTCTACAACCAGACGTGGATCCATCGCTATGGGGAGCGCATCTCGCCAGCCACGCTCACCACTCTGTGGTCCCTCTCTGTGGCCATTTTCTCTGTAGGAGGCATGATTGGCTCCTTCTCTGTGGGCCTTTTTGTTAACCGCTTTGGCCGGTAAGCAGAAGGGGTCGGGGCCCTAGCCAGGGTGTCCCAGATGGGGGGAGGGGAGACTCCCCTGCCTGCTCAAGGTGTTGCCTGTGACCTAGCCCCTGGGACTCTGGGGAGATGCAGGCACCTTCCTGACCTGTGACCCCCCCCCCCCCAGGCGGAACTCCATGCTGATGATGAACCTGCTGGCCTTTGTGTCCGCTGTGCTCATGGGCTTCTCGAAACTGGGCAAGTCCTTTGAGATGCTGATCCTGGGCCGCTTCATCATCGGTGTATACTGTGGCCTGACCACAGGCTTCGTGCCCATGTACGTGGGGGAGGTGTCCCCTACGGCCCTCCGTGGGGCCCTGGGCACCCTGCACCAGCTGGGCATCGTTGTTGGCATCCTCATTGCCCAGGTAAGCGGGGGCGGGGTCTGTTCGCTCGCACCGCCCGCACCCCACAGCTTCTGTAGCTCTCATGTCTGTGTCCAGATGACCCCCCCCGGTTAGAATTCTCCCCAGCCCTCTGTAGCCCTGCAGCGAAGGACGGGCCTCGTGGCACACATCCTAGTGGGCCTGGGTCCCCGAGAACACTCCGCCACTCACCATTTCCCCAAGGCCTCCCTGGCACGAGAGCCAAGTCCAGATGACTTGACCCTTCTTGACCCAGCCTTCTCAGCCTTGTGTCCGGTCCTTCCCCTGTACCTCCACGTGCCAGGCTCTCCCCTGCCTCCAGGCCTTGGTGCCTTTACATGGACACCATCTTCTCTCCAGAAGGCCTTCCCTTCCTCAGCCCCAAAGCCCCCACGCCCTGTGACTCACCCCTGCCACACGTGTCCTCCTTTCCCTTTGTGACACCTGAGGGAACCGAGGTTCGGAAGAGCTGAGCCTCACCTTACCAGCAGCCCCTCGGCAAAGCCGGCGGAGGCTACGGGCTGGAGCTGGGCTGGGAGCTGGGGGCGGGGGGCCAGGGCGGGGGTGCCCGGGGCCGCTTCCTCCATGCCAGCCTCCCCCAGGTGTTCGGCCTGGACTCCATCATGGGCAACGAGGACCTGTGGCCCCTGCTGCTGAGCGTCATCTTCGTCCCAGCCCTGGTGCAGTGCATCCTGCTGCCTTTCTGCCCCGAGAGCCCCCGCTTCCTGCTCATCAACCGCAACGAGGAGAACCGGGCCAAGAGTGGTACGGGCAGGGCCCTGCCCTCCTCCCCGCCCCCCGGCCCCGGCCTTCTTCCTGCTCTGAGCCGCCCCCACCTTCCCTCCGGTCCCCCCTCTCAGTGCTGAAGAAGCTGCGCGGGACGGCTGACGTGACCCGCGACCTGCAGGAGATGAAGGAGGAGAGTCGGCAGATGATGCGGGAGAAGAAGGTCACCATCCTGGAGCTGTTCCGCTCGCCCGCCTACCGCCAGCCCATCCTCATCGCCGTGGTGCTGCAGCTGTCCCAGCAGCTGTCGGGCATCAATGCTGTGAGTGCCCCCTCGGCCGCCCTTGCCCGTGGGCCCCAGCCAAACCCTGCGGTCAAGTGTGTGCTGGGACCAGAGCCCCCGCTGAAAACAAACACCCCTGCCACGAGAGCCGCTTCCCACAGAGCCAAAACCCCTCAGGGCCCTGGTGCCGGCTCCCCTCCATTCTGTCCTCGCCCTGGGTCCCACGCCCCTAGGGAGAGCGGCCGGAGAAGGACCGTGGGACCAACCCCCAACCACTTCTCGTCCCCTAGGTTTTCTATTACTCCACGAGCATCTTCGAGAAGGCGGGGGTGCAGCAGCCTGTGTATGCCACCATCGGCTCTGGCATCGTCAACACAGCCTTCACTGTCGTGTCGGTGAGTCGGCGTCAGGGCCCGCCCCCCCTCAGCGGTTGGGGTCTGGCTCAGGGTGGCCTCAGGGCCTCGTGGCTGAATGGTAGTGTTTACTGTGAGCAGAGCGTGTGTGCTGTCTCGTCTCATCCTCACAAGCCTGTCCAGTTCATTACTGGGTCAGAGAGCCCGTGACACTGATGCTCAGAGAAGTGCAGTGGCTGCCCAGAGTCCCAGCTAGGATGCTCCGCGGTCTGGCTGTGTGGGGCCAGCTGTCACCCCCTGTCCTGCCATCTGGAGCTGGCTCTCTGGCTCTCCCTAGGCTCTTTCTCTCCCCAGGCTGAGCCCCAGGGGGGAGGCGGTACCATGTTCCCTGGTCTCTGCAATGCTGCGTGGCTTTCACAGCACTGGGGTCGAGCCTCTGGATGGGGGTGGGGGTCAGAGAGGCACCAGGAGCGGGTGGCGCTGACCCCGTGTCTCCCCACAGCTGTTTGTGGTGGAGCGAGCCGGCCGCCGGACCCTGCACCTCATCGGCCTGGCCGGCATGGCGGGCTGTGCCGTGCTCATGACCATTGCGCTGGCGTTGCTGGTGAGTGACCACGTTGTGGGAGTGGGGCGGCACGGGTGGGGGACAGTGCCTAGGAGCTTCCGGTCCCAGAGGGGACGATGGCAACCCCAGCCTGGCCAGGGCATCCAGAGCGCCGGTGGGGGCTGCCCTCTCCCTAGTTCTGCCCCATTCTCCCCAACCCCACTCGGGCTCAGGCCTGACCTTCCGGCCCCCTAGGCTGGCTCGTTCTGCCCACTCATGCCCAGTCGTGCCCTGGCTCCACCGTTGGGTGCTTTCTCGCCGCAGCACCTCTGGCCCCAGAACCCAAGTCCCTCTCCCAGGAATTCCTCTGCCAGTACTAAACCTTTCAAAGTCCGCATCCGTGGCAGAAGAGCCCCAGAAAGTATGACCCGCCCCCCCAATCACCAAGACATGGAAGCATGCCTTCTCTGCGTTCTCACCACTGCCCCACGTGGTTCAGTTAGTATTCCCAGTTCCCAAGTGCAGTCAGCATAGTCCCAGTGAGGCGAGGAAGCCAGCAGATAAAGGACAAAGCCAGGAGCCGACCTCAGGTCCGCTGGTCGCGGTCGTAACTACTGTGGTAACCGTGTGCCAGCCACCTTCCCTGCTTGAACCCTCTTGTCCACCCTCTGGGCAAGGAAGCAGCGGTATGCTCATTTGACAGCTTAACCAAAGTCTGGAAAGTCTGGTGATGATGGCTGAGAGGTCCAGCACCCTGCAGGGGATGCGTGACGGGTCTCGGATCAGAACCAAAGCCTGTAGCTTTTCCACGGTGGCCTCCTGGAGAACGATTATATCAGGCCACGTGCTTGGGGAGCCAAGGGACCACAGGGACCTCTTCTTAGCCCCTCCATGCGTACCCCACGTCACCATGCCCACAGGGTACGCTCCAGCTTACACCCCCCTTGCAGGACTTGGATCATTTTGTTCAGATGAGGAAAGTGAGACCCAGTGGAGAGTACCCAAGTCATGTAGCAAATCCAGGGTCAGCCCCAGGCCTCCTGCCTCCCAGCCCAGAGCTCATAGCCCTCAGCAGTTCATTTCCTTGGAGCGTCCATCACAGCCTGTCCAGCTTTCCAATCTTCTCTCGTCCTCAACAGGAACAGCTGCCCTGGATGTCCTATCTCAGCATCGTGGCCATCTTTGGCTTTGTGGCCTTCTTCGAAGTGGGCCCTGGCCCCATCCCGTGGTTCATCGTGGCTGAACTCTTCAGCCAGGGTCCTCGCCCAGCTGCCATTGCTGTTGCTGGCTTCTCCAACTGGACCTCAAATTTCATTGTGGGCATGTGCTTCCAGTATGTCGAGGTGAGAACCACCACTGGCTCCGTGCCTACGGCCCCCTCTCCTGCATGCAGGCCCCCGCACTGCTGTGCAAAGTGCTCGCCCAGCTCTTCTCATCAGAATCCTGCTGAGGAGGAAATGGAGGCTCCGAAGCCCAGATCACACAGCTAAAAAACGCTGACCTCGGTTCCAGGGTTCTTACTTAGCTTTGAATTGTCTCCATTCTGCTCTGCTGTGGGGGGGTGCCTGCTCTCTGCTCCCTGGAGCCCATTACATGCAGGCAATCTCATTTAATCATCCCAGCACTCCTGGGTTGTGCGTAGCTGTTCCCTTTTTCAGATCCAGGGCCCCCGAGTCCTACAGGTCAAGGCCCTACAGCCGGGAGGAAGGGTCCGTACTCCAACTGAGTGTATCTGTGTGTCTTTCAGCAACTATGTGGTCCGTATGTCTTCATCATCTTCACCGTGCTCCTGGTTCTGTTCTTCATCTTCACCTACTTCAAAGTTCCTGAGACGAAAGGCCGGACCTTTGACGAGATTGCCTCTGGTTTCCGGCAGGGGGGAGCCGGCCAAAGTGACAAGACGCCCGAAGAGCTCTTCCACCCCCTGGGGGCCGATTCCCAAGTGTGAGGCGCCCCACACCACCAGCCTGGCCTGCTCCCAGCAGCTCCAAGGATCTCTCGGAGCACAGGCAGCTGGATGAGATTTCCAAACTGACAGATTTCAGCAGAGCTGGGCCTGGGGCTGCTACCTTCAGCCAACAATGATGTCCAGAAGAGTATTCAGGACTTTAATGGCTCCAGGATTTTAACAAAAACAAGACTGTTGCTCAGATCTATTCAGACAAGCAACAAGTTTTATAATTTTTTTTATTACTGATTTTTGTTATTATTTTTTTTATCAGCCAGAGTCTCCTGTATCTACACCCCAGACTTCACCCTGAATGGCTCAGTACCTGAAGGTGGGGACCAAGCCCTGCCTAGACACTTGCCTTCTTCACCACGCTAATCTGTAGGGCTGGACCTATGACCAAGGACACACTAATCGAACTACGAACTATGAGGCTTCTACCCCAAGAGGTAGCTGTGGCCACTCTCTTCTGAAGCCTGGATCTCCCTGCCCTAAGGGTGAGGCTCCATTAGGGCTCGCCCTTCCTACCCAACCACTTAAGTAATTCTGCCTAGCCCGAGACTAGTTGGGAGCACTGGAGTGCAGGGAGGAGAGGGGAAGGGCCAGATGGGCTACCAGCTTCTAGACTCCTTTGCACTGAGGGCCAGACGATCATCATGAGAGGAGGGCCACGGGAGGCTGAGAACCCACTGCGCAAGAAGACACGGACACTCCTGCCCTGCTGTGTATAGATGGAAGATATTTATATATATTTTTTGGTTGTCAATATTAAATACAGACACTAAGTTATAGTATATCTGGACAAACCAACTTGTAAATACACCACCTTACTCCTTCTGTAACTTACCTAAACAGATATAAATGGCTGGTTTTTAGAAACATGGTTTTGAAATGCTTGTGCGTTAGGGGTAGGGAGATTTGGATGGAATGGGAGGGAAGCAACTGCTATAATGAGTGACCTTTGGACTTTTGTGACTTGTGCCGAGATCCGGTCCCCTTCCAAACACTTCTGATCAAGACCACCTACTGCTTAGTTTTAGGGCCATTCCACCCAAAATGCACCCTACCCTGTCTCCTCTGATCTCCAGAAGCTAAGCGGGGTTGGGCCTGGTTAGTACTTGGTTGGGAGACCCCTTGTTGCTTAAAAATGTGTGTGACCCCTTAACTACCCAGAGAAAAATCTAAATATCCTGGCATTCAAGGCATTCCTCTTTTCCTTCACATGATAGCTGGTATTCAGAAACTGATATGTGCTAACCCTGATATGCATTATCTCGAATGTGAGGTAGGTACTACATCTGCATTTGACAGGCTCCGAGAGGCCCGAAACCTCACAGCAAATCATTCTAGTACCCCTACTTTTAGCAATTACACTACATAACCCATAACCCATCCCTGAGTCCTTCTACCACCCACCGCCACTACCAATGGGCCCAGTGAGCGCTATCAAGCTGCCTTCATTCATTTCACTTGGAAATGCCCCCTGATCCAGCTTAGATGCTACTGTGGCCTCTCTAGACATCTGACCCCCCTTCCCACCCAGGAATTTCAAGAGCTTCATCTGTTCTTTATACCTATATACCCTTTATATACCCTTTCACCTTTTAACTACAACTCCTGATTTCTCCCTTTAGTATCAATTTCATGGAAAGAAGTCAATTTGGTTCATCTGGGTCTTTGGCATTAAAGGTGGGCTTGGCACACGGTGGGCACTTGGGAAATAGCTGGTAAAACAAAGCGCCAAGGAAATTAGTCCCTAGAACTTCAGCTGAGAAAACCGGACAGGGGGTGGGGGGTGGGATTTGCCTGCAGAAGTTTTAATAACTGCACTCAGGCAGAACTATAAAATTTCCTTTGCACAGAGAGTGGCTGTAGGAGAGTGAGAAAGGAAAACGTACTCAGTAAACGTAAGTGCCTATGTTCATTATCATTAGGTACAAAGAATCTGAGGCATTATCCATCTCCATCTCACAAATGTGGTTCAGAAAAGGGTTGGGGCTAGGTGAGAGGTTAAGTTTGACGGAGGAAGCTTTTAGTGTCTCCAAAAAGGTTCCGTTGAAAGTAGTTATCTTTGTAAGCTTTCGAAGGGAGCCTGGAGGGGCAGTGCAAAGAGTAGTTAGGGGCCCAGGACACCAGGGATGAGCTCCGGGAGGCCGTTCCCTCTGGATGCGAGGAAACACTACGGATGGGTTGGGGAGGGAGGAAAGCAGCAAGGATGCCAAGTAGATGGTGCCCACGAGTCCGAGGCCCCAGAGCGGGACAGAGCCGACAGCATGCCAGCCCCGCCCCAGAGTCCTAGATCCGGGTGTGAAAAGGCCCGAGAACCCACTCCCCGGTCCCCTTCTCGCACCGGGATCGCCCCTACGTGCCCCGCGCCCGCCATTCCCAAAGTGCGCGGTGCGCGCAGGCGCCGGGAGCCCGGACCCGCCCCAGCCGTGGCCCACAATGCCCCGGGAGGCCCGGCTTCCGTTCCCTCGACGCCTTTTCTCCCCGCCGCGCAGTCCCCCACGGCCGGGGAATCGGACATCCTCCCCAGACCCCAGGCCCGGGTGCTTCAGGATCCGCTCCGCTGTCCCTCTTTTCGTCCCCTCATAGGGAGGGCGGGGCTCCGCGGTGTCTCCACCAATCAGCCGCACTGTTGGGCTGGTGAGGGGCGGGCCCCAGGCCGCCGCCAATCACAGCCTGGCTGCTCGGGCCGCGGTCCGGGCGCCCCTCCAAGGTCTGTGTGCTGGGAGGTGCGTTTGCGCGCGGGTAGCTCACCTGGGATTCTGTCGCCCACACGGTGACGTGTACAGTCTCCGACGGAAGGGGGTAAATAGGTAACGAGGCTGCTCTCGGCTACCTTCTTTTCCAGGACTTAGCTAAGTTCGCTGGCAGTTTGTGAGATCTTTCATCTGATATCCTTGGCTCAAAAGTCTCCTCTTCCTGAAAACCCGGATCAGGTTACCCCGCTGGGCCCCGCGGCGTCCTCTCTTTCCTCCATCGACTATGCAGGACTTGGCTGTCCTTCCACCAGGCTGGGGAGGCCACTGCTAAGTCAATTCATTGTCCCCAGGATCCCGCCAGACTCTGGTCAGAGCTGTTGAGTGAATGAACTAGAATTTAGACTATGAAGTTCTATAATCTGAGTTCTTCCAGTGCAGTTTTAGGCAGAAAATCCAACAATTCAGCCTGTGTATTTAATAATAGGGAAAGAATATTCATTCCCTTATGCGAAAACATTTTTAAAGCCCCCTTTCTCGTCTTACGATTTTTATTTCCTAAATCACCTACAGATCTGACCCATTCTGTCCATTGCAGTTGCTGGCCCTAGTGTTGGCTATTTATCATCCCTCTCCCAGCATCACTGCAACATCTCCTCACTGTTCTCTCTGCTTTCTGTCTCCCCTTATTCTCCACACCGCAAATCTTTTTTTTTAAGATCTTATTTTTAAGTAAATATAATTTATTTATTTTTATTATTTTATAATAATAATTATATAATAAATAATATAAATATATTTATATGATTTATATTTAAATATATAATATATGGATCATATATAATTTATATAAAATATATAAATTAATAATTTATATATTTATATAATATATAATATAATTATATAATATATAATTATATAATAACAATTATAATTATTGTAATTAATTATACATAATTATAAATAATATAGAAATATATAATTATATGGTAATTATTATCATTTAATTATTATTTAACTATAATTTACTTAATTATTATTAATAATTTACTCTATACCCAATGTGGGGCTTGAACTCACAACCCCAAGACCAAGAGTTTCATGCTCTACTGACTGAGCCACCGAGGCACCCCTCTGCAAATCTTTCTAAAAGTACATCCGGTCATGTCTCTCCTACTTAATACTTTCCCTGGGTCCCCATTTCCCTTGAGATAATGCCCAGCTTCCTTGGTCCAGAAACCCAAGGCCATTCAGGATCAGTTTCTAGCGCTCAGATGCAGCCTCATCGCTCACCACTGCCCCCACTTCACCCTAAAACCATCGTCTAGGCAGTGATCTCTCTGTTCTCTGATCTCCACATACTCCTTCTCCTATGGGCCTTCCCTCCACTCAGATCACCGTGCCACCTAACTCTTGTTTTCCACCAGGTGATCTATCCCATCACAACCCTGGGGAAGCTGCTCCTTGGGACACTGCTGCCAACTAGTGGCTGTTGTGTGAACTCTTTGGGCAGGTGATAACCTCTCAGGGGTTCAGAGCCCTAGAGATAACCCTTCACTAGGACTATTACAACAAATCCATTTGGTGACCCTATCCCTGGCATCCCAGAATAACCTTCCCAAAGCAGTGTATGACCACATTATTCTACAGCTTAATGCTCCCCACTATCTCATGATAAAGCCCAGATTCCTTAACCTAGCAGTCAAGATCTTTCACATTCTGGTCCTTGGAAATCTTGTCTCCCAATATGCTCCTTCCACACTCAAGGATCCAGCCATAGTGGTGTGCTCAGTGTTTCCTGAATAGCTCCTCACCTAACTAACCCAAAACTTTTTGTTCAAGCTCCTTCTTTTTCCTGGTCTGCCTTTGCTCTCTCTGTGAGGCCATTTGATCTCAAGTAGATTAAATTAACTGTCACTTTCTCTACAAAGTGTCCATTCATTCATTCAACTCTTACTTAACTGGGCACACACTCTTTCCCGAGCTTTCTCCTTCCTAAGCAATGAGGCATCTTGGAAAGAAGGTGCTATTCAGCAGAATAACCTTGAGGAAGTCACCTTTCTGATCTTCAGTTTCCTCATCTGTGGTGATATTAAGATGAAAGAAGATAATATATGTGTAAAGCCAGCATCAGCTTTCCACATTTCCCTTTCTACCCTATTGGGAAAGTCTGGTGCTCACCATCGAGATTTCTGTGATTTCCAAGGGATTTCTTCCATTCTCAAGGTCATTTCTGGCTCTGACCGTGGACATCTAAACCACCTGGTGATAGATTCCCAGTGCAAGCTGTTTCCTGTCTTGGAACTCAGATCTTTTGTTTTGCTTCATTCATTTTCTGACCAATTACTGGGTGTCTGGCATTATTCCAGAGCTGGGGATAATAACAATAGGCCTTCATGGAGCGTACATTCTGGGGAAGGGGGTAACTAATAAGCAATCAACAAATACATAATAAGGTTTCAGATGGTGATTTGTGTTATGGAGGGAAAAGGCAATCTAAAGAGACAGGATGATGGATTGTTAGAGCAGGTGTAAATAGGTTAAGTTTTAGATGAGATAATTTGAAGATCTCCCTGAGGGAGTGATATTTAAACACATATGAGTGAGGAAGGGAGCAAATCATATACGAGTCTGGGGAAAAAAAAACCTTCTAAGTCAAGGTACAGCAAGTTCTAAGGTGCAAGGGCGGACATGTTTGGCCTCCAGCAAGGAGGCCAAGGCAACTGGACCAGGGTGACAAGTAGATGTGGTCAGAGAGGTGACAGAGAGCTAGATCGTGTAGAGCCTTTAGATCACATGAGAACTTTGTTTTTAAATGTAAGATGAGACTTCACAGTTTTGATATTTTGTGTTAATTGTAATCCACAGTTATGGTCAGCAGGTTAGTTTTCACGGGTTGGTGAGCAGATCCAACCTCCTGTGGTGTATTTTACAACTTCCAGGGGACCAACACAGCTCTCCTCATTTCAACATATGTAGTTTTCTGTAATAAAAATATAGTTGTGAGGTTACAACAACCCATGAAAGGTAGTTATGAAAACAAACTTCTTTTACAAGAATTTCATTTCCTTTCCTCCTAAGGGGTCTTCAGAATTCAATTGCTCTCTATGATAGAAAGAAGTATGAAGGATAAGGATAGATTTAACCTAAACTTTATAAACACTGGCAGGTTAATATTTACTCACTGCTTTCCTTTCTTTCTAAGCAAAGGATAGAAGATTCTTTAGTGTTTGTGTTTCAAAAGCGCTTGTACCAACAGGCTGCACTCAGTTTCTCATGACGTATCACTGATACTTGTGGCCTAGGGCTCAAAATCTAATTTTAAACAAGGTATATGAAAGTATTTGGGGGGGCGCCTGGGTGGCTCAGTTGTTAAGCGTCTGCCTTCAGCTCAGGTCATGATCCCAGGGGCCTGGGATCGACCCCCACATGGGGCTCCCCACTCGGCAGGAGGCCTGCTTCTCCCGCTACCATTCCCTCTGCTTGTGTTCCCTCTCTTACTGTTTCTCTGTCAAATAAATAAAAATCTTAAAAAAAAAAAAAGTATTTGGGGCTTATAATTTATTTCCACACACCTTAGTGCAGGTTGTGATGTAATTTACAGTGTGTCTCACTGCCCTCCCCCCCCCCAAGCCTTGTTAACACTTGACCTTGACATCTGGTTCTCAGTGGTAGATCCTCAAGAAGCATGAGTTTAGAGGTTGGAAGTACAGGGTCGGCAGGGGGTGGGGGGCATATTGCTCAGACACAAATCTCCATTAATTTTTATTGTCTTTTTACAGAGGTGGGAGTGGAAGCTAAGACAAGGGACACAGGTAAGAATACTTACCCAGGAGGACGTCCCCAGGGATGCCTGGGTGGCTCAGTGGGTTAAGTGCCTGCCTTTGGCTCAGGTCATGATCCAAGGGACTTGGGACCGAGTCCCACATTGGGCTCCTTGCTCAGCAGGAAGCCTATTTCTCCCTCTCCCTCTGCTGCTCCCCCTGCTCTCTCTCTCTCTCTCTCTCTGACAAATAAATAAATAAAACTGTTTTGTTTTTTTTTTAAAAAGAGTACTTACCTCAGAGATCTGCGAGTATCAGACAAGACCAAGTGATATACTCTTCATGTGGAGTTTGACCAGAGAAGTGATAAAAAAATAGGAACTATTATCATTTCCTGACATTTTCTTTCTCCATTCATGTCATATCTTCAAGTTCTTCTTTCCTTTGGCCAGGATTATAGCTAGCTAATCCTCCAAACTAAATGCCAACTGAGAGGAAGCCAAGGTGAGTATGGGCTTCTCTCCTCTCTCTGCTTGGGGGTTACATGTATGTATGGCCACAGTGATCCCTCGTGGCCTAGTTTCTATCTTTAATACCAATAGCAGCTGGTGTTTAGATAATGAGTACTGTTTGTCAAGCACTGTTCTTTTTTTTTTTTTTTAAGATTTTATTTATTTGAGAGAGAGAGAGAGAGAGAGCACTAGCAGTACAGAGGGCCAAGGGGAAGGGGAGAAGCAGGTTCTCTGCTGAGCAGGGAACCCAGTGCAGGACTTCATCCCATGATCCAGACACCATGACCCGAGTCAAGGGCAGATGCATAACTGTCAGAGCCACTCAGGCGCCCCTGTCAAGCACTGTTCTAAATCTATGACGTCTATTAATACATTAGATCTTTAGAAACACCCTAGGGGGTAGATACTATTATGATTATGCCCATCGTCTAGATGAGGCAGCTGCAGCTGGGCTGCCAACAGAACTGCACTCTCTTAACCAGCCTCCCATTTCCATCATGGTTGAGCTGCCTCCTTTGAAATCTAATCAAGGGGAAAAACTGGCCTTATCTCCCATCACTCTGCTCAATAAAGAGGCAGTTTTTATTTCCACTTATTGCTGAACAAATTGAGACCTAAAAAAGTCAAGCAGTTCCTCTCTTGTTAGCCCATCATCCTGGGAGGCGGGGGTGGGCAGTGCTGTGCTCTCTGCCTAGTGTAACTGCTTATGTATGTGAAGTGTGGTGGCTGAGAACGTGACTTTGAAACCGGAAGCACAGAACTTTAAGTAACGCTGCATATGATTCTGTGACCTCTCTTAGACTCTGTCTTTTTAATCCATGAAAAGAGGATAATAACTGAACATATATTCACCACGGGGTCATTGTATTGGATGAGAAGAGACTGACAGTACCTGGCTCACATCACGTGCTCACTAAATGGTTACTATAATAATAATAATTACTAATATTATTACATAGCCAACTTATGCTGGCTTTCTCAAAAACCACTTAGATCAAAGGCAGCTGGGTCAAAAATCTCTAAAGTTGTTCTTTTGTGCTGGAGCTTAGGCAATCTTTAGCCTTTCGTTTTATACTTTCAAAAATCATGTCTGACTCTTTGAGATACATCTTCAGAGGCAAGCTCTATAAGGGTATTTCAAGTCAGGTCATTTATGGGAAAAGATTTCCTGTTCTCTGAGCATAAACTGAAATACCTCCTCAACCAAGTCCACTTCCTCCATACTCTTCCCGTTTCAGTTCTCATCATCAGATCTGGAATTAGCAGTCGTCCCTGCTGGATAGTCTTGGTGACTATACACTGCAGGAAGAATTCCTAACCTGTCATTTAAGAATACCTAACCTCTGTGGTCACTGGCTTGCTTTTTCTTACATCCTTACCTCCTAGTAATCTGTAAACATTTTTGCTTTCAAGTCTATTTTGTCTGATATTAGGAGAGCTATCTTTACTCCCTTTGGCTACTGTTTGTGTGGAATATCTTTTTCTGTCTTTTCACTTTCAATCTACTTGTGTCTTTGGGCCTAAAGTGAGTCTTTGATAGACAGCATGTTAGTTGAATCAGGTGTTTTATCCATTCTGCCAGTCTGTCTTTTGATTGGAGAATTTAACCCATTTACATGTAAAGTAATCACCAATGAGGAGGGATTTACTTTGGTCATTTTGCTATTTGTTTTCTATATGCCCCATAGCTTTTTTTGTCTCTTGTTTCCTACATTATTGTCTTCTTTTGTGTTTAGTTGATTTTTTTTTTTTTTTGTAGTAAAATGTTTAAATTCCTTTCTCTTTTCCTTTTGTTTATATTCTGTAGCTACTTTCTTTGTGGATACCATGGAGATTGCATTTAACATCCTAAAGTTATAACACTCTAATTTGACCTTATAACAGTTTAATAAGGGGCACCTGGGTGGCTCAGTGGGTTAAAACCTCTGCCTTCGGCTTGGGTCATGATCTCGGGGTCCTGGGATCAAGCACTGCATCGGGCTCTCTGCTCAGCAGGGAGCCTGCTTCCCCCCCTCTCTCTGCCTGCATGTGATCTCTCTCTCTCTGTCAAATAAATGAATAATAAAAAAAAATACAAAAACTCTGTTCTTTTTCAGTTCTATCCCCAACACTTTTGTTTGTTAATGCCACAAAATTATATCTTTATACATTCTGTGCCCCAAAACATAGACTAATAATTCTTTTAAATTCTTTAGTCTTTTAAATTATGTCAGAAACAAAATTTGGAGTTATCAAACGAAGTTACAGTAACACCAGCTTTTAAACCAATAATTAGAGTTTTTTCTTTAAGTGTATTATTCTCTTTATTTTTACAATTTTTTTAAAAAAAGACTTTATTTATTTATGACAGAGAGAGCTAGAGAGAGAGGGAACACAAGCGCAGGGGACCTAGAGAGGGAGAAGCAGGCTACCTGCTGAGCAGGGAGCCCGATATGGGGCTCAGTCCCAGAATGCTTGGATCATGACCTGAGCCAAAGGTAGATGCTTAACGATTGAGTCACCCAGACACCCCTTTTTTTAAATTTTTACTTATTTATTTAGCCTCATGAATACACTTCTAGGCACATGCACATTTTATGTTTTTAAAAATGTTTTATTTAAATTCAGTTAGTTAACATATACTGTATAATTAATTTCAGGGGTAGAATTTAGTGATTCATCAGTTACATATAGCACCCTCATTTCATCAAATGCTCTTATTGTTTCAGGTCATGATTCAGGGTCGTGGGATCCAGCCCTGCATTGGGCTCCATGCTCACTGCAGAATCTGTTTGAGATTCTGTCTCCCTCTCCCTTATCCCCCCACACTCACATTCTCTAGTAAATAAATCTCTAAAGTATATATCTATATCTATCTATCTCTATCTCTATCTCTATCTCTATCTCTATCTCTATCTCTATCTCTATCTCTGTCTCTATATCTATATAGATTAGGTTGGGCACCTGGGTGGCTCAGTCAGTTATGTGTCCAACTATTGGTTTTGGCTCAGGTCATGATCTCAGGGTCGTGGTTGAGATTCTCTGCCTCTGCCTCTCCCTCTGCCACTCCCCCTGCTCTCTCTTTCTCTCTTTCAAATAAATAAATAAATAAAATCTTTAAAGTATATATTAATTAGCTTTAAAGGGATATTTTAATTATCAAGTAACATGCAGAACAATCTAAACTCTTTTTTTTAAAGACTTTTTTAAGATTTTATTTATTTATTGGACAGAGAGAGAGAGAGCACAAGCAGGGGGAGCGGTAGCAGAGGGAGAGGGAGAAGCAGGCTTCCTGCATTCCGCAAGGGGCCTGATGCAGGAATTGATCCAGGACCCTGGGATCATGACCTGAGCTGAAGGCAGACACTCAACCGACTGAACCACCCAGACACCCCACGATCTAAACTCTTAAACAGTTAATCCCCTTTTAAAATTTATAATATGTAATTCCATTAAGCATTTTTTAAAAAGATTTTATTTATTTATTTGACAGAGAGAGAGAGATCATAAGTAGGCAGAGAGGCAGGCAGAGAGAGAGGGGGAAGCAGGCTCCCTGCTGAGCAGAGAGCCCAATGCAGGGCTCCATCCCAGGACCCTGAGATCATGACCTGAGCCCAAGACAGAGGCTTTAACCCACTGAGCCACCCAGGCGCCCCCCCATTAAGCATTTTTTTAAGACTTTATTTTTAAGTTATCTCTACACTCAACATAGGGCTCAAACCCACAACCCTGAGATCAAGAGTCACATGCTCTATCAACTAAGCCAGCCAGGTGCTGTCCCCTTATTAAATATTTAAACTATATTTGTAAATTTCATGAATTCTATTTTCATTTTATACCCTTCATATGCCTGATCAATCCAATTTCCATCCCTAATGAGCAAGTCCTTCCCAAGTACTTGTCAAAATTTGTTATATATATGTCTATGTAATATACATCTAGTAGATCTAGTTTTCAAATATTCCAATACTATTTCCAAACTTAAGTTACCTTATACCCATAAACTAATCTGCCAGATTCTTCAATATGCCATATTATTTCAAAATTATGACACACACGTATTTTAAACACAAAACTATAAATATGATAGGTTTGATTTATTTATCATCTATCTCTATTTTTAATTTTAAGCCTTTTCTGGTTTGAAAGCCACTTGATCACTGAGAAAGAAGGTCTAACATCTCTAGGAAGTTCAAATTACTGGGTCAACAATTCACAACCATTATAGAGTTACCATCTGGGAGGGTTACCTTGAGGTGACCAGCTCAACAGTTCATGGCTCTGATACAGTTACCTTCTTAGGAAGGCTGAGGTTGACTTTTTTTTTTTAAGATTTTATTTATTTATTTGACAGAGAGAGATCACAAGTAGGCAGAGAGGCAGGCAGAGAGAGAAGGGGAAGCAGGCTCCCCGCTGAGCAGAGAGCCTGATGCGGGGCTCGATCCCAGGACCATGAGATGCATCCAGGCACCCCCTGAGGTTGACATCTTAAGCAGAGGCTATTGGGTTGACAATTTATTAACATAGTAAGGACATTATCAGTCAGAGATTCAACACTGGGAAGCAGGATCTGAACTTTGCAGGCTTCCAAGATGATTCAACCTGAGCCACATGTGAATACAGTGACCCCTTCTTCTAGTTGCCATAATAGGGGACTTCTTGTCCATACCCTTCTCCTGGGTTCAAATTACACCCTTCTGTAATTCATCTGATTGAAATTTGCAACCTCGTGCAGGTTGCGAGAAAGGAAACTTCTATCACAATTTGAGTGAATTCTTGAGTGCTCTTAAGATATCTTAATTCTGGGAGCGCTTGGGTGGCTCTGTCGTTAAGCATCTGCCTTTGGCTCAGGTCATGATCTCAGGGTCCTGGGATCCAGCCCCACATTGGGCTTCCTGCCTGGCAGGGAGCCTGCTTCTCCCTCTCTCTCTGCCTGCCTCTCTGCCTGCTGTGTTCTCTCTCTGTCAAATAAATAAATAAAATCTTAAAAAAAAAAATATTTGTTCTTTAGAAGCTGAGGCCTTCCCACCCTTTTTTTTTTTTTTTTAAATTTTATTTATTTGACAGAGAGAAACACAGTGAGAGAGGGAACACAAGTAGAGGGAATGGTAGCGGGAGAAGCAGGCTTCCCGATGAGCAGGGAGCCCGATGTGGGGCCCGATCCCAGGACCCTGGGATCACGAACTGAGCCGAAGGCAGACGCTTAACGACTGAGCCACCCAGGCACCCCCCTTCCCACCTTTCTTCCATGGTTCTGATGTAATTAGTCTGGGTGCAGCCTGGGCATTAGGGTTTTTCAGAGCTCCTTCAAAGATTCTAATATACAGCCAAGCTTGACAACCACTGTTATGCCCTTTCCTGTAGCTCTAAAGACATGTTACTTTTATTGCATTGGATCTTCTCATTGCATTGGATCTCTTCTCATTTTATTGCATTGGATCTCTTCTCATTCCTCCTCTTTGCTGCAAATTGTGTTAATGGCAGTAAAGTTATAATATAAAATGTGGTTAAAACTCAGGGCCCTAGGATTAGACTGCTTAGTTAGTCTTTAATGAATTTCTTACCTTCTCTGCCCTAGTGTCATCAGCTGTAAGATGGGGACAGTAATTGTACCTATCTCCTAGAGTTTTTTAAAAAGTAAGATTTGTAAGCATTGTACATATAATGCTTACTGAACAGAACCTACACAAGTGCTCAGTAAATGTTAGCTCTTCTTATTTTTTATGCAAATAGTGATATAACCTGCATATAAATTTCTTCCTTTCCAATCCTTATACTTCTGCCCTTCATTTTCTGGTCTTATTATATTGGTCAGCACCTCCAATATCATGCTGAGCATTAATGGTGATAGAAGTACCCCATCTTATTGACCTGCTTAGTTAACCAGTGTTTAAAGAAAAGCTTCTAAGGTTTAGAAGCTTACTCATAATTTTTTAAAATTTTTATTTATTTGACAGAGAGAGCACAAGCAGGGGAGCAAAAGAGAGGGAGGGAGAAAGACTCCACGCTGAACAGGGAGCCCCACATGGGGCTCAATCCCAGGACTGTGAGATCATGACCCGAGCTGAAGACAGACGCCTAATCATCTGAGCCACCCAGGTGCCCCTTAGTCATACTTTAAAGTATAAGTTTTGATAGAGATATTGCCATAGATACTCTTTTTCATTTTAAGGAAGTTTTCTTATTTTTAAAGGGGCTCTGAATTTATTTATTATTTATTAAAAATTTTTTAAAATTTATTTGAGAAAGAGAGCAAGCGGGGCGGGGGGTGGGTAGAGGGAGAGAGAGAAGCAGACTCCTCGCTGAGTGGGGGCCGGAAGTGGGGGTCAGTCTCAGGATTCTGAGGTTCCAGACCTGAGCTGAAGTCAGGTGCTTAACCAACTGAG
Source organism: Procyon lotor (assembly GCA_028646535.1). Lineage (NCBI taxonomy): Eukaryota > Metazoa > Chordata > Mammalia > Carnivora > Procyonidae > Procyon > Procyon lotor. Next base: position 28,181,165 of record CM053606.1, read on the forward strand.
CCACCCAGGCGCCCCAGGGGCACTGAATTTTATTATTGCATGTTTTCCTTGCATCAAGGGAGTTGATCATATGGTTTTCCTTCTTTAATCTATCAGGATGATTTCCATTTTTGAAAGGACAGCATCGATCAAAGGGGGGGAAACTGAGAAGGGAAATTGTTACAAGGTGGAGGAGGGTCAGTAGAGTATCCTCTAAACCGAGAAGGCGCTTTGAAACTGAAAAACAACGCAAACCACTCCCTACCGTTTGTACAGTTCTATCCAGGGTGACTTACTGACAAGGGGATCAGGCGCAGAGATAATCCAAACACTGCATGGCTATTTTTTGCCCACTCTTGACCTTAAGCCACAACTTTTACAGAGTGAGAGGTATTGTGGTGAGGTCAAAGGTTAATGCTATCTAAAGTGGCACCATCTGTGTGCCTGAAGATCTCTACTAGTTTACCTCAAGTGGGGCCTTCTGTGTGCCAGTCCTTTCTATTTAGTTATCTCAAGTGGAGCCTTCTGTGTGCCATTCATCTCTACTAGTTATCTACCATGGCGCCTTCTGGTCAATCACTTAGGGAAGATCAGGGCACGCATTAACCTCCATGGGGCCAGGAACATGTCGGCTCTAGGGAGGTCATCACGCAGGCATGAACAAGATGGAGGGCCAAAGATGGAGTCAGTGTTGTCGGCACTCCTGCAGAAATTTATCATACAGGAGGAGAGAGAGACACCAAGGTTAACTAGAAAAAGTAAAACTAAGTAAATTCAGGAGGAACTATTCAGATTAGTCAGACCTTATGAAGATAGAGAAGAGAAACGAGCACAAATTATGGAATGTTTCCATTTTTATGACCACAAAAGTGAGGATTTCAAGAACACAGTGGGTGATTGACCAATTAGCATTAAAGCCATAGTTATGGCTGCACTGGATTTCCTCTATCCATTGCTGCCCTTGCCTCTTTCCAATTGCATTAGATACATTTTTCAGTTTTTTGGTTTTGCTTTCCTCCCAAATTTTTATTTTGAAAAATAATCCCCCAAAGGTAAAACTATAGTATAACAAATTAATAGTTTATCCAATGCCTAGATTCACCAATTATTACCATTTGGTCACATTTTATTTATCTAAGTATCCATCTATATATTTTTTCTTGTTTGCTGAATCATTTGAAAGTTCCAGACATCGTGACATTTCATGGCTGAATATTTCAGCATGTAACTTTTTTTTTTTTAAGTAGGCTCTGTGCCCAGCATGGAGCCCAACATGGGGCTTGAACTCATGACCCTGAGGTCAAGACCTGAGCTGAGATCAAGAGTCAGATGCTTCACTGACTGAGCCACCCAGGCACCCCAACATGTAACTCTTTAAGAACATGAGCATTCTCCTACACGTCTACAATACCATTATCACATCTAAGAACCGTAACAATATAATGATATCTAATATACAATAACATACTAAACTGTCATCAATTGTCCTCCCTGATTGTTTTTTTTTTTTTTTTGTTATATAGGCATTACTGGCTATTTTGGTAGCTTTCTTTTTTTATATATATATTTTATTTTATTTATTTTTTTATTAACATATAATATATTATTTGCCCCAGGGTACATGTCTGTGAATCGTCAGGCTTACACATTTCACAGCACTTACCATAGCACATACCCTCCCCAATGTCCAAAACCCAGCCACCCTCTCCTTACCCCCCCCACCCCCCAGCCACCCTTAGTTCGTTTGGTGAATCTAGGAGTCTCTTATGGTTTGTCTCCCTCCCCATCCCCTCCTGTTTCATTTCTCTCCCCTACCCCTCCAAACTCCCGCCTTGCCTCTCAAATTCTTCATATCAG
>CM053606.1:28183500-28199172 GCA_028646535.1 Procyon lotor
AGTGGCTTAGTCAGTTAAGCATCCAACTCAGGTCACGATTTTGGCTCAGGTCATGATCTCATCCCAGGACCCTGAGATCATGACCTGAGCTGAAGGCAGAGACTTTAACCCACTGAGCCACCCAGGTGCCCCTAATTGACAGTCCCTTGTAGGTGATCTTTCTTTTCTGGATGCTTTTAACATGCTTGTTTGTTGTTGTTGTTGTTGTTTGTTCAGCAGTTTGGCCATGTGTCAAGGAGTGCACTTCTTTTTACTTAGTCAGCTTGGGAATTTGTAAGACTTCCTTTGTCTCTTGTTTTAGGTGTTTCATAGTTACTATTTCTTCAAATATTGCCTTTCCCCCTTCTGGTCTTTCCTGTTCTATACCAAATTAGTTTTATACTGGATATTCTCCCTTTGTCCTATGTTGCTGTTAAATTCTTTTTCATAGTTTTTATCTTTTTTGTCATCTTTTAGCTTTTTCCTCCAGTTTGCTGGTTATCTTTCCAAATGTATCTAGTCTCCTATTAAATCTAGTCCTTGTCTTTCTTTCTTTCTTTCTTTCTTTCTTTCTTTCTTTCTTTCTTTCTTTCTTTCTTTCTTTCTTTCTTTCTTTCTTTCTTTCTTTCAAGATTTATTTATTTATGTATTTGACGGAGAGAGAGACAGCGAGAGAGGGAACACAAGCAGGGGGAGTGGGAGAAGGAGAAGCAGGCTTCCCTCGGAGCATGGAGACTGATGAGGAGCTCAATGCCAGGACCCTGGGATCATGACCCTAGCTGAAGGCAGACGCTGAACAACTGAGCCACCCAGGTGCCCCTATTCTTGTCTTTCTAATTGCATTTATGGTTTTTGCCTCTAAAGTTCTCCTTAGTTATTTTTAAAATCAGACCGGCTGATTTTTTATATTCTCTTTCCCTTGATTGTGTTTTTAATTTCTCTGGGCTTTTCAGTTTTCCTATTTTAAAAATAGGGGCTGAGCTCCATGTTCTTTAAGGACACTTTCAGTCCATAGACACTCCCTACCTTCCTCTTGGGGTGGAGTGTGCTGTGCTGGTGGTGATGGGTTATTAGGTCAGAGCTCTTCTGTTGAATTACCCTTCCCTTTCCGGTATCTCAGGATGCCAGGTTTGGTCTAGAAGTCCTACTCTGGTGCCACCACCCATTAGGGACCCAGCATTTCCATTGCACTGGCTAAGCCTAAAAAGCTTCAGTCCCATCTACTTGCTAGGTGCAGAACAGCCTTGGGTGCAGTGGCTGACTCTGACTTCACTTCCAGACCCATGGGGCATCGAGGTGGGACCATTTCCAATGAAAGCAATTTCCCAATCTTCCCAGGTTCACAGATGAACGTACCTCCTAAAGTCAATATGCACCTCCTTGCAGTATCACCAGAGAGCTTGTTTCCTTCTTCTCTAGTCTTGGAGAGAGGAAGGGTACTCAATACCCTTGTATTGAATAGAAACCCTTCAGACAGCCAGAGGCTCCAGGAAGAGGCAGCATTCTGATTCTTTTGAGTTAAATGGTTTCAAAGACAGTACTGGGTCTGGTTGTGGTTTGTATTGGTTCACTTTTTATTACGGGGGAGCTGCGAGATCTTTTGATTTAATTTACCTATTAGACTAAAACTTGCAATTTGCGTGGACATGGGGCACCAAAGAGAAATGTCTATTTATGCAATTTAGAACAAAATAACTTTTCTTTTTTTAACAGCTTTTTTTTTTTGAGGTATAATCAACATACCATACATTTCACCCATTTAAGATATATAATTCAATGGTTTTTAGTATAGTCATCTATGCAACGTCACCATGGTCAGTTTTCATTTTCATTACCTTAAGAAAACCTATATGTTTTAGCTATCAATTCCCTCCTCCCCTCCCCCCTAACTGAGCAACCACTGATTTGCTTTCCATCTCATAAATTTCCCTTATTGGACATTACATATACATGGGATCATAATATGTGGTCTTTTGTTACTGGCTTCGTTCACTTAGCATAATGCTTTAGTGTTTCATGTTCTAGTCTGTCAGTATGTCATTCTTTTTGTATGGCTGAATAATATTCCATTGTATAGCTGCTTAACATTTATCCACTTGTCAGTTGATGGAGATTTGGGAGGTTTCTATCTTTTGGCTATTTATTTATTTTTATTTTATTATTTTTCAAAGATTTTATTCATTTATTTGACACACAGAGAGATCACAAGTAGGCAGAGAGGCAGCCAGAGAGAGAGGGGAAAGCAGGATCCCTGCCGAGCAGAGAGCCTGATGCGGGCCTCGATCCCAGGATGCTGAGATCATGACCTGAGCCGAAGGCAGAGGCTTTAACCCACGGAGCCATCCAAGCACCCTATTTTTTTTTATTTTTAAATGTTTATTAGAGAGAGAGAGAGATCCAACACAAATTGGGGGTGGGGGCAGAGGGAGAAAGAGAATCCTAAGTAGGCTCCATGCTGGGGTTGGGGCCTGACATGGGGCTTGATCTTGCAGCCCTGAGATCATGACCTGAGCTGAAATCAAGAGTTAGAAGTCCAACTGACAGAGTCACCCAGGCACCCCTACCTCTTGGCTAGTACGAATATAATGCTGCTATAAACATTCAAGTACAAGTTTTTATGTGCATGCGTATTTTCATTTCTCACCTAGGAATAGAATTTTGAGTTATATGGAAACTATGTTTGGTCCTTTGAGGAATTTTTAGAAACAACTTTTCTAGCTCTTAATTCCTTCATTTGTAAAATGGAGGTGATAATGGTGTCTACTTCATAGAGGTTGTTTTGTTTTGTTTTGTTTTTGTTTGTTTTTGAGTGGAGATTCAGTTAGAAAATGAATGTATGGTTCTACTCAGTACCTGCAAATGGAGACTGAGTAATGAAGGCTATTCTTATTATCATCTGGTCTGGACTCTTCCACTTGCATACCGGGTCCATCTCACTCTTGGGGCCTGAATTCCTTGTCTGTCAAAGGAAGACTAAAATTCAGTGATGAATACAGAATGGCTTGGAAAAGGAAGTTGTAGAGGGGCTGAACTGTTGCTCCTGGCAGGGTCCACTTCCTCTTCCTTCTCCACCCCTCCTGCTTCACCCTTTTTCCTGGGGCTGATTAGTGGGTTCTTGGCATCCAAGGGGCCCAGCTCCAAGTTCCAGCCCTGCTTCTTCATCAGGAGTTCTGGAACCTGATCCCTGATGTCCTTACAGATTCTGAGAAGGTGTATAGGGACAGGAAGAGAAGATGTCACGCCCAGGGACTCCCACTGAGATTTTGTTCAAGATGCTCCATGCTCCCAAATGAGCTTCAGCCTAGAATGATCAGAAGTTAGACCTCCAATGGATTGTGTGGTTGGTGCATTTTGGGGAGGTATGGGGCATGCTTTCACCTCTTAATAGTTATTCAACTCATTCTCAACTGCTTAAACCTTCTGTTAAGGTTTATGTTACATATACTGTTATATGTGCTCACACTTCTATGAGTGTTCTCAGATTTTGACATAAGATAAAAAGCTGCTTACTGAAATTTGTAGCAGAGAGGCTGTTGGTTTTATGAGCTGTAACACCACTCTTTTTTCCTTTTCGAGAAAGCATGTAGGAAAGGAAATAAAGGAGTGTCACGTTCTGGGAATAATGTGTCTTCCAGAGAGCTGGTCCATTCCACCCGCACTCGTCTTGGCCTTCACAGAGCTCCTGCCATCCTTGCCTTCCTCGGCTTCTGTCAGTCTGGATTTTGCCCCATCTCCTTCAGGCCAGTCATTCCTCTCTCCAGCTAGACCAGCAGCATTGTGCTGTGGAAGGAGCTAGACTTCTGAGTCAGGCAGCCCTGGCTGCAAATCCTCTCTGCACTATTCGCTGTCCAACCTTCAGCAAGTCCCTCAGCCCTGCTGAACCTCAGTGTCCTCATCTTTAAATTGGGAATAACTCCTCTCTCAGAGCATTATAGTGCAAGGATTTACCGCATTCGTTCTGTACACAGACTCTCCAGGTGCCTTTCAAACAGTCTCTAATCCCTTCACTCGTGAAGCGGCAGGTGCTGTTCTTGTCCAGTTGAGGCTCAGAGTGTTCAGTGGCTAATGTAGCGGTGTTCTGAGCCCCAACATCACTTTGGGCCTTACCTTGACTTCTGTCTTATGATTGCCAGCATCAACACCTTCGTCCTATGCCTGGGGAACCCAGCACAGTACGGTTTGAGGGAAGGCAGTGGCTCACCTCCCACCTCAAAAGCCAGAGTGGTGTTGGGGGCTTGCTCTCCCTGACCCCCAGGCGGGGAGTGAGCACTGCCCTCGACTCAGCCAACCGGATGCTCCCATCTGGGACTTGGAACCTGGGGGACATGACACAAAGAAGCAGTGGACAGCTGGGAACTCATTCTGACGGCAGCGGGAGCATCCCGTGGCTGGTCTGGGCGGCGGTTGCTGTGCTCCATGGCCACAGTGCCAGAGATCGGGTTGCTTCGGTGGCAGGAGCTTGGAGCTTGGCTGTGGCTCAGGCCACTTGGGCTCCTTTGGCATCTGCCTCCCTTCCAAGTCCTGTCAATTTTGTGAGCTTCTTGCTATTCTTCCTCAAGTTCCTCTTCAACGGAAGTCACTCAGACTTGGTTTCTACTGTTTGTCATCAAGAACTCTGTGTAGCAGCTGTGCGTCCCCAGTGACAGTCCTCTGGCATTTCTGAACCTTTTCATTTTCTGCCTAACGCTCCCATCCAAATACTGGGAGTCATTTGCCTCTGCTTTGTGCCAGTTGTCAGTCTGGCAGTGTTGGCTAGAGATACCAGGGGGCACTCACCTGGCCCCGGCGAGCTTCCTGGAGACATCTCCCCTTTCCAGACCAGTGTTGTGCTTGGATCGACCCTGGTGGTTCTTACGATTATTAGGCTCCTTTAGTGACAACCATCAGGAAACTGAAAAAATAAAGATTTATTTTTAGAGATTTTATTTATTTTGACAAAGAGAGACATAGCAAGAGAGGGAATACAAGCAGGGGGAGTGGGAGAGGGAGAAGCAGACTTCCTGCCGAGCACGAACCCGATGCGGGGCTTGATCCCAGGACCCTGGAATCGTATCTTGAGCTGAAGGCAGACGCTTAATGATTGAGCCACCCAGGTGCCCCGATAGAGATTTATTTCTTACAAGACCTGGAAATTACACAGCACACCTGGGTCCATATAGGAAAGTTGCAAGTAAAGGGAACACATTGGCCTAGAGTTCTGTTTTTATTGCGATTTCGGGTGGGGAAACTAAGGTTTTATAGGCATGTGCCCTTTTTTAGTAAATTTAAAACAGAAGAGCAGGTGCATAAACAATGAAGCTTGGAACTTTGAAAAAATAAAATTAAAAAAAAAGAAAAAGCATTTGATAAGATTCAACATCTGCTTATGATAAAAAACTCTCAATGGATGTTGTGGGAATGTACCCCAACATAATAAAAGTCATATGCAATTTCCTTTGGAAAAGCAAAAACAAAAACAAAAAACAGAATAGCAGGAATTTAAAGCTTAGGAAGATGAAAGACACGTGGCCCAAATGGTCAGTTATCAAACTCAATGAAGATCTCTGAAACAAAGGAGGTAGTCTGGTTCTTTATCTAGTGTGGCTGCCTGCAGCATCCTTTAGCCCAACCTCCTGGTCTGGAGGAGTTGCCATTTGTAGTGTACATCTGTTGTTTTTACCTGCCCCAAATACTCTTCCTTTTTTTTCCCCCCTGGGAGTGATTGATTGATTGATTTATATTAACATATAATGTATTATTTGCTCCAGGGGTACAGGTCTGTGAATCACCAGTCTTACACAATTCACAGCACTCACCATGGCACATACCCTCCCCGATGTCCATCACCCAGCCACCCCATCCCTCCCACCCCCCTGCCCCCCAGCAGCCCTCAGTTTGTTTCCTGAGACTGAGTCTCTTATGGTTTGTCTCCCTCCTGATCCCATCTTGTTTCATTTTTTTGCCTTCCTACCCCCCAGGACTCCCCCCACCCTGCTTCTCAAATTCCTCATATCAGAGAGATCATATGATAATTGTCTTTCTCTGATTGACTTATTTCGCTTAGCATAATACCCTCTAGTTCCAGCCATGTCGTTGCAAATGGCAAGATTTCGGGTTTTTGATGGCTGCATGGTATTCCATCATACATATGTATCACATATTCTTTATCCATTCATCTGTTGGTGGACATCTAGGTTCTTTCCATAGTTTGGCTATTGTGGACATTGCTGCTATAAACATTTGGGTGCACATGCCCCTTCAGATCACTATACCCAAATATTCTTCTTAAGTGATGGTCTTTCCTTCCCTTCCACTGGTAGCTAGGGCTGCCAGTCACAAGATAAACTTTCTATGTCAAGGGGTGGGCTCCTGATCCAGCAGGTGGACAGGTAGTGTGAAAACATTTTTTAAAAATGCATTGAGAGAAAAGAGCCCTTTCTTTCCCCCTTGGATGACAACCTATGAAGATACAACCTTGGGGTTGCTTCTGACTGTGTTCCTTGCCAGAAGAAGGAAGGAAGCTGTATTAGTTTCCAAGGGCTGCCATAACAAATTATTGTACAATCATATGGCTTAAAACAGCAAAAATTTATTTTCTTGCGGTACTCAAAGAAGTTCAAAATCAAGGTGTCACCCGGGTTGGTTCCTTTTGGGAGTTCTGAGGAAGAATCTGTTCCATGCCTCTCTCTTGGCATTTGGAGGTGGCTGGCAATCTTTTGCATTCCTTGGCTTGTCGATGCATCACTCTCACCTGCCTCCATCCTCACATGGCGGTCTTCCTTCTGTGTGTGTCTCTGTCCAAATTTTCTTCTTCTTATCAAGATACCAATTCTTGGATTAGGGTCCACCCTACTACAGTATGACCTCATCTTAACTTGATTAAATCTGCTAAGACACCCTTTCCACATTCACAGATTTGAGGGGTGGATATGAATTCTGGTGGACATTATTTAACTCAATACAGAAGCTAAGTTAGCTAAGGGTTGAGAGGTGGAAAGAGAGAAAACCTTAATGACAACATATTAATTCCTAAACCCAATTGGCTTGGATGAAGTGAGCTTCACCGTGGACTTTGCAGATATGTGAGCTAAAACATTTCATTTCCTTTAAGCTAGTCTTGAGTTTGGTTTTCCTGTAACTGAAAAGGTCCTGACTAATATAAGGATAAGTGAAAAACCAGAATAAAGCCAGCTGGGAATTTTTTTTTTTTTAAGATTTTATTTATTTATTTGACACAGAGCTCACAAGTAGGGAGAGAGGCAGGCAGAGAGAGAAGGGGAAGCAGGCTCCCTGCTGAGCAGAGAGCCCCATGTGGGGCTCAATCCCAGGACCCTGAGATCATGACCCGAGCTGAAGGCAGAGGCTTTAACCCACTGAGCCACCCAGGCACCCCGCCATCTTGGATTTTTAACAATAGACCAAAATGCAGTAAGAAAATATGAGTTTCCTCTCTTTATTTCCTTCTTTCCATGCAATATGTCAGTCTCAAGACATAACACTCCCTATATCATGCTGGTCTTCACAGTCTCCCAGGATCACTCTGGTAGAAATGTTCTCCAGGGAAAGGGGTTACCCCTTTATTTACTTCTTCCTTTTGCATGATTGGGCCCAAATAACCCAAGAAATTGGGATTAAACAATGAGCTGTATTTCGGAGCTGATCATTGGAGGTATGGGGACCCAGGTAGGGTTGGAGGTTTGATTCAATTGAATAACTCTGCTTATTCTTTGTATCTGACAACACATTGCCTGACACACGGTAGATGCAAAATGAATATTTATTGAGGGTGAGGGAAATAGCATATATGTAGCGTTTATGGGGAAAAATTAACTGAAGCATACACGATATGATCCCAGCCTTTGGGACTCTCAGTGTAGATGGGCAGATAATATGCCCTCACAAAGTAATTACATAACAACATAAGAAGATCCACAGTCCGAACATTTAGGACTCCAAGGAAGAAGGGTGGATCCCTGGGGTTTAGGTGTGGCTGATAAGAGAGGATTCAGGGATGAGGAATAAGTTAGCTGGGTCTGGAAGGCTCAGGCTCTTTTGTTAAAGAAGTGCAGAGAGGAAGCATGGAGAATGAGTTTTGTGTCCTCCCAGGGAGATGTGTAGGCTAGATAGGCATGGGTGGGGAGGGGGGTCTGGTTGGTGATGGGGAGGTAAGAGTGGAGAAGAAAAGTCTGTGGGCCAGGAGGTATCTCCAGGAAGCCAAGATCCTGCTCTTGCAAACTCAGGAACAACGGAGAAGAACCCTTGACTCTCCCATCCATCTGGATTCCATGTTGGGCCAAGATGTGAGGCCTCGCTCAGTCACGCAGTGATGGGGTTTCTGTGGGTTTGTGTGTGACCAGTCTGAGGCTTGGGGTTTGTCTGCTCCTTCAGGAGCTTCCAGTTGTCTATGACAGGAATTAGGGCTTTATTGGAGACTTCCTCTTTTGCTTGTAGTCCAAGCTAGCGGCTGATTCTAGTGCCTAACATCCTTGATTTGTTCCTTACCCTCCATCTATGCTCAGTCCGTTGCTTCCCTCCTCAAGGCCTGGCATGGGAGAGGAGCGGGAAAGGGAGTGATTCTTTGTGGACTTGCCAACTGATTCTTTGGCTTTTTTGGATTCTTGCTTGTGGACTAGAGGGACTAATGGTGACCTCTCCCCTGGGTCTCTGCCTCCAGCTCCTACCTGCCAGCACTTTTTCCCCTCAGGGATCTCTCTCTGGGTTAGAAATGGTTCTGGGTGTGATTGAAGGTCTTCTGCTCTCCTGTGGCCTCCTTATCCACAGCAGCCTGGATATTCCTGGCTGCTCTCAGGCCGGACTTGATAGCAGTGTCTATCCAGCCATGGGGCTTGCTGGTGTGTTCGCCTGCAAAGTGGATGCGGCCCTCGGGCTTGAAGAGCTCCTGTGAATAGTCAATAAACTGGTAGGGTGTGAAGTCAGCGAAGGCGCCGAGGGTGAAGTGGTCCAGAGACCAGCGCTTGGCCACGGAGGAGGGGCATATACGCCGCAGCTCATCCTTGGGTATCTGGTGCACGGCCGCCAGGTCCTCCAGGACCACATCCACCATCTGCTCGTGTGTCATGGATGTGAAGAAGAGGGAGTCATCGTCCACCGTGTAGGAGGCCAACAGGATGCTCTTGCCGTTGGGGAAGCTGTGGCTGGGGTAGTAGATGTAGCGCGAGGGCCGGTCGGTGATAGAGAACCCACCCCGGATGCCATCCCGCTCCCAGAAGGGCTCCTCACAGTTCAGGATCACCTTGGTGGCACTGGTGTAATGCACCAAGCGGAGTGCTTCCCTCTTGTCTGGGGAGAGCGGTGGCTTAAAGGTGATGAGGCGTGTGGCCTTGGCTGAGGTCGTGATGATGACAAAGTCCGCAGTGAGGCTGTTCAGCACCGAGCTGGGCTTGCCCACCCGGTAGGAAACCCGGACCTTGGGCCCATCCCTCACTACCGTCTCCACGCTGGAGCCCAGGCGGATGGTACCAGGCTTCAGGGTGGTACTGAGGGCTTTGGGGAGCTGGTCGAAGCCACCGGTGATCTCAGAAAAGCTGCAGGGGTGAGGGGAGGGCAGAGGGTGAGTATAGGGGTGCTGGGCCCCTTTGCTGAGTTGCTGACTAGCTTCCTGCAGCCTGTGTTGGATGCTTCATAGATGTCTCCTTAACTAGTGAGAGAGACTTCCGTTGTGTAATTTTATATGTTGGAAAACCGATACCTGATGGAGAGGGACTGTCCCAGGATGACGTACACAGTCTAGACCCACAGCCCATGGATTCAGCTGCCATGCAGTCCTGTGTCCCAGGAGGAGTCCCACAGACCTGGGCTTGGATTCTGGCTCCAGCTTTCACCCATTATGTGAACTTGAGTAAATTATAGAACTCCTCTGAGGGGCACCTGGGTAGCTCAGTCGTTGGGCCTCTGCTTTTGACTCAGATCATGATCCCAGAGTACTGGTATCAAGCCCCGCATGGGGGCTCCCTGCTCAGTGGGAAGCCTACTTCTCCCTCCCCGACTCCTCCTGCTTGTGTTCCCTCATTCACTGTGTCCCTCTCTGTCGAATAAATAAATAAAATCTTTTTTTTTTAAAGGTAGGTTTCAGTGGAAGTTTACCTTTTATTTTTTATTTTTATTTTTTTAAAAAGATTTTATTTATTTGATGGAGTAAGAGATCACAAGTAGGCAGAGAGGCAGGCAGAGAGAGAGGGGGAAGCAGGCTCCCTGCCGAGCAGAGAGCCCGATGTGGGGCTCGATCCCGGGACCCTGAGATCATGACTTGAGCTGAAGGCAGAGGCTTTAACCCACTAAGCCACCCGGGTGCCCCGAATAAATAAATCAAATCTTAAAAAAAACCAAAAAAACAAAAAAAAAAAAACTCCTCTGAGTCTCAGCATCCTCACCTGTAAAATGGCTCTGAATAATAGTACCAATCTTCCAGGTGGTTCAATGGGACAATTTTTGGAAAGTGCTTATCATTGTGCCTGGTACACAGAGACTATTCAGGAATCGTAGTTCCATTTCTCTGCTCTGAGGGTTAGAAAAGGGGCAGATTCCAGCCCCGGTCCCAGTTGGCCTTACTTGTTCTTTTCGGAGAAGATGAAGCTATTCTGCAGGGACTCTAGGAGGGACTTGTAGTATCCAGCATCCTCATTCATCACAGTTCCGATCATCTTTACCGCTCCTTGGCTCAGCTTCCCTTCCTTCACCAAGTAAGCCTGTGGGGAGGTAGAAGTTCCAGATGGGGGGCCCAGCATGTAGGAAGGGGCTTCAGCAGGGGCCTAGGGCAGGCAAGGGGCGGGACTGGACTCCAGGAAGGTGAAGTCTTTGGTGGTGGGAAGAGAAGGGTCTGGTCATCAGGGGACAACCCCAGGGGTTTGCTGAGCACAGACTCCCTCCACCCCTATCCTGGGACTTATGTGCCTCACATACCTTGGTGGAGTAAGAATCATAAAAAGACAGCAGGTGGCTGCAGTTGAAATTTTTCAAATTTTCTTTGATCTGCAAAAGGGGGGAAAGGGGAAGCAGCTTAGATTAAAGGCATGGTACCCGTGGCAGGACTCCAGCATTCTCTGGATGTCCCTTTGAAAGGGGCTGGGGACAAGGAGATGGTGGATGAAAAGACCTGGTAAATCATGCTTCCAAGGTCCCCTAAATGTTACTTTTTCCCCCCAAGTCTCTCCTTCACTGAAGGACCTTTGGAGACTAAAATTTAAGGGGGAGACATTCACTGTAATCCAGGAAGACTGATTCATTGCCAAGGATTGGGGTGTCTGGTCATTCCCTTTCCTCTCACTCTCACCATCAAGCAGTGAGCCATTGGATCATCAGGGACAGGTGGAAAAAAATGGGGCTGGGCACTAGGGCAGGGTGGCAACATTCTTAGGGGACAGATCACAAGAGTGCTGGATGGGGACCAGGTCACCCGGGTCTCTCTCTGCCCGCTAACTTGCCCGGAGACCTTGGGCCAGAACTTGTTCTTTCCCAACCCTGGTAGGAGTGAGGTAGGAGGCACCTTGGCAATGGACTGGTAGAAGAGATTCGTAGGGCTTTTGCCGTTCTCTGTTGGGCTCAAGGAATAGCCCAGGATCTCCGGATGGTCCTCAACCTCCTTGGCCCGATGGCGTTGTCCATTGATGAGGTACCAGGTGTTGCCGTCATACTGTATGAACTTATTCAGCTTCAGGCCGAGTTTCTTGATATAGGTGCGAATCAGCCTAGAGCAGATACAAGTGTGACATGGCACCTCTCCCCATGACACCTTGTTCCTGTCGGCCTCACTATAGAAGCCATTTCTAGGGAAACCAGTTTCTTCATGTGCCAGGGGAGCTCTGACTATTTCCTCAACTCTAACCCTGCTTCCTCCTTTTGTGGTATTCATTCTCTTTCTTCTGTTTTTGCCCCATGGAAAATGGCGAGGACAGAGTTTACCCATCACCTAAGGAATGCCCTCTAAGAAACCCCCAAGTACAGGACTTAAGTAGAGACCAAGGCTTTTGGTTTCAGGCAGTATTTGAAGTCCCATCTTCCTTTTCTAAGGAAGCAAGACCACATCTAAAGACTCCTAGTTTGGGTTGGTTCCTTTGACTTTTGTTTTTTGGTGGCATTTGGAGGGAAGTCTTGGGTCTTAACACTTAAGGCAAAACGGTAGTCATATTTTTGGAGGTATGTGGGAAACTGGGCAAAGGATGTCTTTTGCCTTAGAAGCTTCAGAGCCAGGGGCTGGGTTCTGTTCCAGGAGCCAGTTAGAGCATAGGGGTTGAACGTGTGTTTTTGGGCCAGTTGCCTCCTTGATCTTGAAGAGGAGCTCTGTCGCTTTCTCCTAAGAGAACATTGGCTCTGAGCCCAGTCTCTTGATTTGTAACTGGGGAACATAAGAGGATCGATGAAATAGTGCACATGTGACCTTCAGCAGGGCACTTGGCACATAGAGGTGCTCAAAAAATGCAGCTGATGGGATTATTAATTATTATTAGTTTGTAGCCTAACGGGGTATAATTGAAATATAAGAAGCTGTCCATATTCGAAGTACACAATTTAATGAATTAATGGTAACTATTGCTATTAGTTTGGAACCTACCACTTTCTGTGTGACCCTGGGCTCTGAGCCTCGGTCTTCCCTATCAAGTGGGAGACCAGTGTTGGTCCCAACTTGCAGGATTGAGCCACATGAAACAGTGGATCTGAGAAGCTCTGACACTATGGCGGCAGGGCCCCCTCCCCTCTTCCTTTCCCACCACCTAATTTCTCTTGCTCGCCCTTTGCCCATTCCTTCCCTGGGACTTACCTGTGGGACGTTGGGATTCGCATGGGCCCCAGTTCATGGTACCAGCCCTCCTTCTCGTTCCTCACTGTGGAAACTCGACCCCCGATGCGCTGGCTGGTCTCCAGGATGGTTACCTGGGGTCCAAAGAACCTGCTGTTGTTCCCAGCGTCACGCTTTCCCTTCTCCCACCCTGTACGCCCATCGAGTCCATAATTCCCAGCACGGGGTTCCCTGGGAGTGCAGGATAACCAGATGGAGGCTGGGGGGATCCTGAGTAACGTAAATGGGGCAGAATGCTCCGTGGGGGCGGGGGCCCGAGTGCCTCTTAAACTTTTCTTGTTAGCGTAACTCTTTTCCACTTCTGTGCCCATAAGAACACGAGTGAAGTTAGGGCCAAGTCTCAGGGGAGCCTGGAGTCGTGAGGAACCGTAACTAAGGGCTAAGAGACCCAGCCAGTTCTGAGCAGCCATCTAAGAGTTGGCTGTATCTTTTCTCTTTTTCTTTTCCCACCCAAGAAAGCAAACCGGAGGCAAAGGATTGAAGCCCCTCCAAGATCTGCTCACCTGGTGGCCAGCATCCTGTAGGGCCTTGGCCGCCACCAGGCCTGACATGCCAGCTCCCACCACTACCACGCGCTTGGGCAGCGGGGAGGTATGGAGCCCCTTCTCCGCCGTGACAAGGATGGACTCGTATTCGGGGTCCTGAAAGCATTTGGCCAGGTCCTCCAAGAAGCCAAGGCAGCTGGGAATAGCCATCAGGAGCCCCAGGATCAGGATTCCTGTCGGGGAGAAGGGAATTGAGAGCAGCCTTTCTGGGGCCCAGGCTGTGTGTCCTGCCCTCCCCAGGATGCGCTTGTCTGGGTGAATGAGGCGGGGTGGTGAGGTCAGGCAGTATCTGTCAAATGTGTGGTTGTAAACATGTGTATTTCTGATTGTGTCTGTGTGGGGGCGATTGTGTTGTGTGGGGTATGGATGGATGTGTGAACCGTGCTGGTGTTAGCTGTGTGATGGTAAGTGTGAATGCGTGTGTTCGTGCGTGTGCACGTGATTGTGCATGAGTGTGTAAGGGCCATCTCTGACTGTGAATATGCCTGCTGCTGCTGGCGAGTGTGTGTGGGCCTGTCTGTGATGTGAGTTGCAGTGATTGTGAGTTTGTGATTGTTGCCCTGTAGGACGGTGTGTCATCTGTGATTTCATGGGAGGGGGTGTGTCTGGGGCATGGTGCGGGCCCCTGAGCAAATCCGGGGATGAATCCGTGGGACAGCGAGGTGGGTGGGTGTGGCCTGGGTCTGAAGAGTGTGCACAACATGCGTGCATGTGCTGGAGTTTGAGAGCAGGAATGTGGTTGCTCGTGTTCTTGTGTGTGATTCCGTGAGTGTGTTTGAGCGTGAGGCTGGGGGGCAGAGCCAGAGGGTGTCTGTGTTCTTTGAGAATGTGTGCGTTTGTGAGAGGATGGGTGTGTGGAAGCCAGAGTATGTGAGGCAAGCTTCTCTTGTGGAATTGTGGCCGGTTTCTCAGTGGCGTCGCCAGGGCCCCGTGGGACCTTGGCGGGCCCACTGCTCTCCTCCAGCCTCACGGTATTTTTTCAAATCCCTCCAGCTTTCCTACTGTGCAGCCAAGACAGGAAACCATAGTTAATATGTAACACGCAATAAGTCCAGAGTGACGTGGTTTTCGTCTCCGCAATTGACTGCTCTGACGCCCAGAGAATTCACCTGGAGTCTGCAATAAGAGCCTGTGTGGTTTTCTGAGTGTCACCTGCTCTGAAGGGGGACAGCCAGTTGTGATGCCCTGTACGCCCTTGCACTAGCCCTAGGATTTTAGGGTGGGTGACAACCCCCTTAGTCCAGCCGTTGTCCATGCAGGACACCTGAGGCACACAGGAAAGGGATCTTCAGCCCTCTCCTCCCTCTCCCCCGCCCCCGAAGAGGGGCAGAAGACCCAGCTGGCTCCCAGAGCAGGCCCTTCCCAATGCCAGGAGAGCCTTCTGCAGGGGTGACTCCTCGGAAAAGAAGCGAGGGTGACCACACGCCATGGCAGAGATTCCCCAACCCTCACCCTCTCTCCCCAACTTCCAAGCCTACCTCAACCTCCCAAATCCATTCTTACCCCTGACAAACTCTCCCATCTCCCTGAGCTACCACCTTTCCTGTCTTAGACCCCATGTCCTTCCCCTTGAATGGGCCCAACCCCCAGACTCATTATCCAGACCCGTACCCATTCTCTTGACTCACTTTCAACACCTGGACCTACGGGCAAGCCCCTGATATCGCCCTGTCCTGTCTCAGTCCCGAAGCCTTCCCTTTTGCATAGCTCCATGCCCAGACTCCTTCTCTGGCCCATTTCCACCTTTTCCCTCCATCTAGTTCCTTGCCTTGATTCAGCATCCCACACTTCAACCCTCAGGTCCCTCAGTCTCAGACTTCGAGGAGGTACCACACTTACCTCTCATCTTGGCCACGGTCCTGCGGCTCCTACTGAGTCTGGGGCAGCTCTCCCTCTCCTTATGAAGAGCCAGCTCCACCCCAGCAGAGGCTGGCCACGTCCCACCAGCCTGCCCCAAGGGCTGGGCCAAGCACAGAAGCCCTGCCCTCATGGTGAAAAGACCAGGATGACTCAGCCCCATTCCTGGTCTCATCTTCCTCCTGGCCCATCTTCCTTCTGAGGGGAAACCCCTTCTCCCAGGCCAGTTCCCAGTCCCTGCGTAGAGTGGGAAGGAGGGGTTGTGGGAGCCACGGGCCATCCCAAACCTGCTGGAACCACCTCCCAGGAAATGAGTGAGGATTGGGGCCAAGTGTCTGGGCTGCTTTGGAAGGACAGTGTCCGGGATCCTGGCCCAGGTCAAAACTCCCAGCTGCTCCCATTAGAGAGCATCCATTTCTACTACTGTCCTATCGTGTTAGTCCTTCCCCTGTTAGTCTGTCCAAGGTCGGGATTCTGGCCAGGAGCTCCCAGGAAGGA